>CM024760.1:85829503-86429503 GCA_014218235.1 Colocasia esculenta
AAAAAGAGAGACCAACTAACCTCTTAGAGCCTCCTGAAAAATTCCTGGCGGCCATAAGAGTTTTCGTCTCCCTCCTCTGCTTCCTGGAGTCTCTGAACACCTCTTCACCAATTCAAGGTGTGAGAATTGTGGTTGATCTTTAAAGAAGCCTCTGAAGCATCTCAAGGAAGCAGATCAGTAGAAGCCATCGTTGGAGAAGAATTCAAGGAAGGTCCAACCTCCCAGATTGCAGAGCATCGTCTGGACTTCATGTTTACAAGCTTCTCCCAATTCAAGCTTCTACAAGGGAGTACACTTGAAGAACGAAGCCATTCAATACATTTTACTTTACTTCTGTTCTTCTGAGATATTCTTGAGATTATGCAAGTGCTTCTGCATAATTCTCATTAGTGTTCTCAAATTTCGACTAGATCTGTTGCTTGTAGGAGATCTTGTCTTAAGTTGTGTCTAGCAAGTCTGTGTGAGTTGTGCTCAGTTGTTGTGAGCCGGTGTGCTCAGTGTTGAGTTGTCAAACTCAAGTGGGTGTGAGCAGTCTTGCTCAGTTGTTCTAGAGTAGTCTTGCTCTAGAAGTGGTGTGAGTTGTAAGCTCTTCAGTGTTGGAGTTGTCAGGCTCCAGTGGGTGTGTTACCCAGTTGTGTTAGTGAATCCTCACGGGTTGTGAGGGGTGGATGTAGGAATCACATGGGTGATTTCCGAACCACCTAAAAATCCTTGTGCATTTGTGTTCTGTGGTTTGACTGGTTCATCCGCTAGATGCTTGCATAGGACTCGTTTTAATTCACTTAATCAACTTGATTCTCATCTAAGTTTTTCAACTCACTCCAATCTAATCAGATCAGTAGCTTTTCACTGATTATTGCCTCTGATTCTAAATAGTTTTTAAATTATTTAAGCTTCCGCAAAAGTGGCTAAGATCTATTCATCCCCCCCTTCTAGATCTTTTCCACACATTTATTTCGATCCTTCAATTGGTATCAGAGCGGGTTTATATCGATCTGATTTGAACTGAGCAGCTTTTGTTTCTGAGTATTGAGTGTTTGTTTGTCTGTCTGTCTGGTTGTTTGTTTGCCTGCTTGCTCAACTACTTCTCCTTGCATTTACTTAAGTGTCATGGACTCAAAGGGTTTTATAGCTGAGGGCCATTCCATAAATAGGCCACCATTCTTTAATGGTTTGGACTATTCTTATTGGAAGAACAGAATGCAAGTATTCTTAAGGGCCCAGAACTATGAGATCTGGAAAGTAGTTGAGGCTGGTCCCTATGAAAACCAGGGTGAGGAAGAAACCTGGACGAGGGAGCAAATTAGGAGAGCTACATTGAATTACAGTGCCATGAACATGATTCAATGTGCTGTCCATCCCAAGGAGTATTCGAGAATCTCTATGTGTAAATCTGCCAAAGAGATGTGGGATAAACTCGAACTACTCTATGAGGGAACATCTCAGGTCAAGGAGACCAAGGCAAATATATTAGTTTCAGAATATGAACTTTTCATGATGAAATCTAATGAATCTATTTCTGAAATGTTTGCCAGATTTATGGTGATTGTCAATGGACTCAAGGCTTTGGGTAAGGAGTATACTGATGCAGATTTGGTAAGAAAAATTTTGCGTTCACTTTCTTCAATTTGGCATACCAAGGCCACTGTTATTGAAGATTCAAAAGATTTATCCAAAATGTCTTTGGATGAATTGATTGGATCTTTAATGACGTATGAAATAAACTTAAGAAGAAATGAAGATCTTATCATTAAGACCAAGCCTATGGCACTCAAAGCCTCTTCAAGCAACAAAGATAAAAATCAGGATAAAACAAGTTCTGAAGAGTCTGAGTCAAATGAGGATGAGATTGCCCTCATGACCAGACAATTCAGGAAATTCTTGAAATATAGGAAAGGGAAAATGACTGGGAAAAAGAAATTTCCCCAGGTAAGAAGAATATTTCCTCTTCCAATTTCAATAAGAATCATAAACCTGATGAGAATGTTATCTGTTACAGGTGCAACAAGCCAGGACACATGAAGGGAGAGTGTCCTGAGAACAAAAGGAAAAGCACAAAAGATTCCAGAAATACAAGAAGCCCAAGGCCATGGTAGCCACTTGGTCTGATGAAGACACAAGTGAGGAAGAAGAAGAGAAGAAGTCCTCAAGCTCAGAGAGTGAGGAAGTTTGCTTCATGGCCAACAGCACAGATGGAAAGGTAAATACTTCCTTTGAAGATTATAGTGTTGAAGATTGGCAGGATGTGTATGCTGAATTGGTAGAAAGATACTCTGAAATGAGAAAAGAAAACAAACACATCAAAAAGAAAATTGAAAATCTTTACCATAACCAATCTTCAAACAATAGAATCTGTGAACTGGAATCTGAAGTAACAGAATTGCTTGAAGAAAAGAAAATTTACTGAACCAAATTGATGAATTAAAGCTTGCTCTCAGAAGGCCTCCCAAGACTTCAGAAATTTAAATGAAAAGCTGGAAATTGAAAAACAAGAAAAACAACAGAAAATCGAAGAAATTGAAATTCTTAAAAACCAGCTAAAGGAAAAGGAGGAGGTTATCCAAACCTTCACAAAAGGCCAAGATAACCTAGAGGCATTGCTAGGATCCAACAAGACAACCACATCTCATGGATTGGGATTCAACAAAAAGAAATCAACAAAAGATAAATCTGGTGAGAAAAAGGGAAAAGCACCATTAATCAACTTTGTTAAAGGTCCCAATCTGGAAAACACTGAAATCAACAAACAGCAAACAACAAACCCCAACAAAACCCAAACAAAACTCAAAACAAATCAAAAATTCAAAAACAAAAGAAGACTGTCAGGTCGACACAGTCCCCTGACAGGTCGACCTGTTCAACACCAAAAACCATAATCAACTCAACTAAAAATTCAATAAAAATCTGAGAAATAAGAAAAAGGGAAAAGAAATGATCCATGAAAAACCTTGGACCTCCAAGACAGCTCCTCAAGAAATTGGATTAATCCTTGGAACCAATGGTATGAAAATCCCTGTTGGTATTATCCTCAATACCTTATCCAAATTTCTGGATGTACCAACACAATCCATGGATTCCACCTCCTTCTATGAACTCAAATTTTCAAATGAAAAACTCCCCTCCTACCAAAAACAAAGATCTTGGTGCTTTCATTCCAAGAAAGAACAAACAGAAAAATGCTGAAAACACCAAAGTAACAAAACAAAAATCTAAAACAAATCAAATTTGGGTGAGAAAGGATTTGCTGTCTATGTTAAATCATTCTGATGGTCCCAACTCTGTTTGGGTACCAAAATCTTCTCTCCACTGATCTTGTTGCAGGGAAGTCGTGCACCCAACACAAATGTATGGTTTCTTGACAGTGGGTGTTCACGACATATGACTGGAGATAGAGCCAAATTCTCATTCCTGCTTGAAAAGGAGGGAGGGTCAGTCACCTTTGGAGGTAAAAATAAAGGAAAGATCATTGGATCTGGTAAGGTTGGTCAAACTTCTTCAAACTCTGTAGATAATGTCTTGTTAGTTGATGGACTTGACTATAATTTGCTCAGTATCAGCCAACTATGTGACAAAGGTCACAAAGTTGTGTTTGAATCTGATTTTTGCAAGATAATAGATTCATCAACTGATAAAATCAATTCTTTGAAAAAGAGAAAACAATGTCTACATGATCAACCTTAATAAAAACTTTTCTGAAAATCTTTGTTTTGTTGCAAATAAAGATGAAATTGCATGGACTTGGCACAAAAGACTTGGCCATGCAAGCTTCAGAACAATGAATAAGTTGTTAAGATTGAATTTGGTTAAAGGTCTTCCTGAATCCTTTTCTAGTGTTGAAGGTCAAATTTGTGGGATCTGTGCTAAAGGAAAACAAACTAGAAAATCCTTTAAAGTCTTCAATGATGTACTCACATCTAAGCCACTAGAACTTCTTCACATGGACCTCTTTGGGCCAACAAGAGTTCTAAGCTTGAGTGGCAAAAGATATGGATTTGTAATCATTGATGACTTTACTAGATTTACCTGGGTTATTTTTCTATCTCACAAAAGTGATGCATGCCTTGAATTCAGGAACTTTTGTACCACTGTCTTAACCATTATCCATATAAAATCAAAAACATCTTAACTGATCATGGGGGTGAATTTGAAAACACATCCTTTTCTGATTTTGTGCTGAATTTCAGATATTCCACAAGTTTTCTTCACCAAGAACTCCAGAACAAAATGGAGTTGTGGAAAGAAAGAACAGAACTCTTGTGGAAATGGCTAGAACCATGCTTCTTGAGAGTAACTGCCCAAATCCTTCTGGGCTGAAGCTGTGAACACAGCAAATCACATACTCAATAGAGCATTGGTCAGACCAAAAATCAAGAAAACCCCCTATGAATTATTGAAAAACAAAAAGCCAACTGTTTCCTATTTTAAAGTCTTTGGGTGCAAATGCTATGTACACAATAATAACAAAGAAAACCTTGACAAGTTTGATGCTAAGAGTCAGGAAGCTATCTTCCTTGGCTATTCTGAAGTGTCAAGGGCCTTCAAAGTGTACATAATGAAAACCAAATCGTTGAAGAATCTCCACATGTTATTTTAATGAAAACTCCTTTCCACTAATGATTCTAAATCTTGCAGGGAAAAACAAGACAATGAAGAGGATGACCTCATTGTGGATTCTTCACCAACCGTTGAGGAGAGTAATAACATTGAAGAAACCTGAACAACAACTCACAATCTCCAAATGGTTCAGGTAATACTGATTCAGAAGTGGGTACCTCTCAACAGGTAATTTCTGAACCTCGATTTCTAAGAGATCACCATTAGACAGTGTAGTTGGCAATCTAAATGATAGAGTTAGGACCAGATCATCCTTTTGCAAAACATTGAAGAAGACTCACTAGCTCTAATTTCCCAAATTGAACCCAAGTCAATTGATGAAGCCTTATCCAGTTCTGATTGGATTAATGCTATGCATGATGAACTTCATCAATTTGAAAGAAATCAAGTGTGGGAATTAGTGCCTAGACCTAGTGACCAAACAGTGATTGGCACTAGATGGGTTTTCAGAAATAAATTGAATGAAGCTGGTCAAGTAATAAGAAACAAAGCTAGGCTAGTTGCAAAGGGGTATAACAAGAATTTGGAATTGACTTTGAAGAATCTTATGCCCCTGTAGCTAGACTAGAAGCTGTGAGAATTTTCCTTGCTTTTGCATCCTCCATGAAATTCAAAGTCTTTCAAATGGATGTTAAAAGTGCATTTCTAAATGGATATATAAAGGAAAATGTGTTTGTTGAACAACCTCCTGGATTTGATAATGAAAAATATCCTAACCATGTTTTCAAGCTTAATAAGGCACTCTATGGTCTTAAACAAGCTCCAAGAGCTTGGTATGATCGTTTGAGTTCTTTTTACTTGAAAAAGGATATTCTAGAGGTAATGTTGATCAAACATTGTTCACTAAAACAGTAAAAAATCAAATAATTGTGGTCCAAATTTATGTTGATGACATAATTTTTGGCTCCACCAATAAAGGCCTTTGCACTGAATTTTCAAATCAAATGCAGAATGAATTTGAAATGAGCTTAATGGGAGACTTAACATTCTTTTTGGGGTGCAGGTTAACCAAACGAATGAAGTATCTTCATCAGTCAAACCAAATATGTCAAGGAGCTACTGAAAAGGTTTGACTATCAGAACCTTAAACATTCAAGCACACCCATTGCAATAAATGCTAAGCTAGAAGAAGACCCATCTGGTAAGTCAGTAGATCCAAAGACCTACAGAGGTATGATTGGCTCTCTGCTCTACCTTACTACTTCTAGACCTGACATTCAGTTTTGTGTGTGCTTATGTGCTAGATTCCAATCAAATCCTAAAGAAAGTCATATGCTTGCTGTGAAAAGAATTTTTAAATATCTTGTTGGAACATGTGACTTAGGAATTTGGTATCCTGCTGGTTGCAAGTTAGAATTGTTTGCCTATTGTGATGCTGATTATGCTGGGTGTAAGTTAGATAGAAAAAGCACAAGTGGCTTGTGTGTATTTCTAGGTGGGTGCCTTATTTCTTGGGCTTCTAAGAAGCAACATTCAGTGCTCTGTCAACAGCAGAAGCTGAATATGTTGCAGCAGGTAGATGTGGAACTCAGATTCTCTGGGTGAAACATCAACTTCTTGATTACAACCAAGATTTAGGGTGTGTACCCATCCTATGTGATAACACAAGTGCAATCAATCTTTCTAAAAACCCCATTCAGCATTCTAGAACAAAACACATTGAAATCAGGCATCATTTCTTGAGAGATGAGGTTGCAAAGAAATCTTTTGAACTCCATTTTATTGAACTGAAAAACAAATTGCAGACATATTCACAAAACCCCTTCCTGAAAATAGATTCTCATCTTTAAGGAGAGAACTTGGTCTTTGTAAATGTCCATCCTTCTGATCTCTTAAAGTTTGGGTTGAATGCTATGCATTGTCTAAGGGGAGTTCTTTGTATTTCATAACTCCTTGCTTCCTCAAGATACATTGCTCATATCTCTCTCTATTCCAATTCATTCCCTTTTTACAATAAATCTTCACTTCTGATTGTGTTGAAACTTCTTGGTATATCAAATAGTGATTTGGAGAAGGACAGGCTATGCTTGTCTAGACACTTTCACTATGCGTGAGAACATATCTCCGCCAAGTACTAAGAAGTCAATATGCAATAGTTGAGGGGGAGCTTTTATTGTTCAAAGAGAATGTCTTTTCTGATTTCAAAACTTGCACAGTTTTAACCTTCATTCTTTCTGATAATGAATTCTTCAACTCTTATTGTATTGAAATCTCTTGGTATATCAAATGGTGACTTGGAGAAGGACAGGTTATGCTTGTCTGGACACTTTCACTATGCGAGAGTATATGTCTCCGCCAAGTACCAAGAAATGAATATACAATTGTTGAGAAGAAATCTTTGTTATCCAAAAAGAAACATTCTTTCTGATTTCAAAAAAAAAAAAATGCATATCTTATTTTGATGAAAAATGATTGAAATCATCATCTCAGGGGGAGCTAGAAAATTCACAAGTCATCTTTTGCAAATTTCAAACCCTTCTTGCATTTCATCAATTCCTTGCATGATGTCCTCATTCTAAATTCTAGAGTCTCAAAGTGAACCTTGAGTGATACATTATATTTTTACTAATCAACTTTCCACTATGTCTCTCAATCCACAGAAACTCAGATCTCTTCCTAAACTAAATACAATTTGTGTCTTGAACTTAAAACATTTCTTGTTTGCAACTGATGCTGGATGTATTTGAATTCTATCTCACAAACTCTCCAAAATCTTGTAAAATTCAACAGAGCAATGACATCTGTGCTGAGAAACTGCACACCTTCACAATGAATGAAGTGCTATGCATGTCATGAGGCATTATTGTTAACTCTGTTCAAAGGGGATCCAAATTGAAAATAACCTCAAAATTAAGCAATTATGTGCTATGCTTTTGATGATGACTGAGTAACTGGAAATATTGGCGTCTAAAAACGTATATTTTCATGTCAAAAGGTCATCATTTACCCCTTTGAGACTTGACAATGACTAAATCTTGAGTATCCAGGGACTATGGTGTGTAAAAAGCACTAGTACTTGAGTGAAAGAGATTTACATCATTTGATAGTTTGTTAAAAGAACAAAAATATGAAAATTATTGGAGATTTGTTTAGAAAGAATCATCTTCCTCCTTCATCAAGTTGTTCTTTAAGTTTGTGTTTTACTTTCAACACAACTGTTTAGTCTAGATGATATCTTTAATTCTTGAAAATTGAGAAACATGGCAGATTTTGGTTGATTGTAAGATACATTATATCCCTCAATTTATCATTTTGTTGATTCAAGTCTTGGAATGCTAATATCCTGTTGGAAATTGTATGAAATACTTGAACTGTAATGAATTTTTGCAAAATACAGCAAATGAATTTTAGGCCTCTTAAAAATCCTTCAAATGATAATTCCTCTCATTATTTATCATTATAAAGATGTCCCAAATTTCTCAAAAATTCCTCTCAAAAATTCTTTCTCTCAAAGGCTGTGTCGACACAATCCTCTCTCGTGTCGACACATAATCAGTCAGGTCGACACACCCTTCCTCATGTGTCGACACTGCCTTCTTGCCAGAACCTTTTCAAATCTTTCGGGTTCACCTTAAACCCTTGTTGTTCCTGCGGGGCAGTGTACCTCTGCATCCCTTTTTGGCATCAGGTCGACCCGACGGCCAAACTCTCACCATTCCGGCAAGAAATTTTCACCATTCTCTCTAATCTTCAATCACCTCACCAATCTTCCATCTCCTCTCTGACATTCCACTCCTTCCTTGCACCATGGTCCGCAAGTTGGGTCCCCGCCGTGGCGCAAGGTCTCAGGCTTCTTCAAGGCAGGTTCCGGCACAGGTTCCGTTGAACAGATTGAAAGAAGAACCAAGCGAAGAAATGATCCTGCAGAGCTTCCAGGATCCTCTTCTGCACCTCTCAGAGCTTCAAAAGAGGTAGGACCTCCAATGCTGGCAGAGGTAGACAAAGTTCAAACCCTAGATCAGATATTCGGGCGATTCCTCTGACCATCCTGAGGAATCATCTTCGTCTTCCTCTACTGAGTCTCAAGAGGATATACCCTCAGAATCCGTCAGTGCTGCCAAACTGATTTTGAAGCCTAGAATTCTTGACCTTTCTGACACCCAATTAGCAGACTCTCTCCCTGAAATTCAAACCTATTTCTCCTTTCAATCTTGGATCCTTTATTTCTGAATTTCAAGTCTGCTATCCAAGGTTAGTTAGAGAGTTCTACAAAAACCTCACCTGCACAGAAGAAGGTTTTAAATCCAAAGTCAAGGGGATAGAGATAGACATGCCAACTGATGTAGCAGCCTCCATTTTCAAAGTGCCAGATGAGGGGCTGACTACCATGAATTTGAATTTGACTTACATGAAGCCTACTCAATCTTGACAGGCCATCCTGCAGATCCATCAGATGCCAAACAAACCTATGTGACAAGGTTTAATGCCAACTCATTTCCACCTGTGTAAGGGTAATTCACCACATCTTGACAACCATAGTTACCCTCAAGGTGGTGGGCGGGATAGACTGACAGATATCCAGAGATTCATACTCTATTGCATGGTCAAAGATATCAAGGTCAACCTTCATGTGATTCTTTATCAAATCATTTCTGAAACTACAAGACAGACTTGAAGAGATCACTTCCTTATGGAGCACATCTGACCTCAGTGTTCAAGCACTTTGGTGTGCCATTGGAATCTGAAAAAATCCAATCCATTCCAAGTCAAATATCTATACATTCAAGAATATCCAGAAGTTCATGGGATTTAGATTAGAGGGAAATCAAATTAGAAGAGGACCAGCTGTGGTTGAGGCTCCTCCAGTTCAAGAGGAACAGCCTCAAGATCAAGGGGAACAGCCCCAACCTCAGGAGGACCAGCCTCAGGCTCCAGGGGATCAGCCCAAGTACAGGAGGAACAGCCTCCAGCTGAAGGGGACCAGCCCCTAAGTCAAGAGGATCAGCCTCCTATGCATGAGGATCAAGCTCTTAATGAAAATGTCATCCTTTTCATGATCCTCTCTCACCTCAGCTTCCTCATTTTTCTCCACAACCCTCATTCCAACCATCCACATCTTCTGGTGGGCCTCCTGTTCCACCAGAATTGATATCTTTCCTAAATGACAAATTTGAATCCTTCAACTCCTCACTTCAATCCATGTCCTCATCTTTTGAGCTACGGATTCAAAGACTGGAAAACACAGTTTCTGCCAAATTTATTGAGCAGAAGGCAGCTTCTGATTATGCAGCTCAGCGATTTAACAGACTCATAGGAACTCTGGAGATTCTATATTGAGCTAAAAGAACATCAGGACAAGTTAGAGAAAGTTCTTCAGGGAATTTTGGCCAATTCCCAAGCAGATGTCTTCAACACCAAACAAACATTGCATGAGATTTCCAGCACCAGACTATCATTTGCTCATTTTGTGGATGATTTGGAAAGTATGAGAATTTCAATGAGCACATTGACAAGCAGCTCACAGATTTGACCAAGGAGTTCAAAATCATGCAAAGACCTGGTTGGTCAGCTGGGTCATCAAGTTCTCAACATGTTTCAGATGAATTGAAAAGAACTCAGAGCACCTTGATAGACATTCTGATAGAATGGAGCATTATCTTCACACTCGGCTGACAACTATCCATGAACAGATAAAGTCAAGCATGAAGTCAATGGATAAGAGATTGTCAGATATTGAGATGCTTCTAGCTCCAATTCCTCCTCCTCCTCCATCTTCTACCTAATGTACATTTTTTTGATAATGTCAAAGGGGGAGAAGATGAATGAATTGTAATGATCTTTTGATTTGAATGAAATGAATGACTGAAATGGTTGAATGTGGCTGATCTTGAATGAAAAATGACATGAAATGGTTTTGGCTTCAATACATTTTGTCTTTGGTGTGAATACTTGTTCAATTGTTGACTTGTGTGCACAAATCTTCTAATTTCAAGTAACGTTGTATCTCACAAAAATATCATCAATTGTTACTGAACAATATCAAAAGGACATTGACAAGTATGAACAAAAGAAAAACAAAACTTAACAATAAAAATTGCTTAAAAAATCACACTTCATCAAAACCACATTCAAATATGGATTTAATGTTGCCATCATCAAAAAGGGGAGATTGTTGGTTGAATGTCTAATTCATATCATTTCCCTCCTATTTTGATGATGACAAGAAGTGTTCTTAAAGCAATTTAATTGGAACATGTCAAAAGCATCATACCTGAAAGTCATGCTCAAAAAGCATTTTTCAAACCACATTTATCATTTGTGGTAATGATAAATCATTTAACTAATGATATATGTGTTTATTTTTCAGGTACAAACTTTTTATGCAAAAGATGTGTCGACACACCCATCAATGGTGTCGACACATCAACACAGACTCAAAGAGAAATTGTGCAAAATGTCAAGAGTGTGTCGACACGAGTGGCAGTTTTCCAGAGATCAAGGGTACCCAGGTCGACACACTCCCAGGGCAGGTCGACACTAGACCCAGTTCCCAGAACAGCCAGTTTGAGGAATTGGGACAGCAGGTCGACACACTCAAGAGCAGGTCGACACGGGACCTTTCTCCCAGAACAGATTTTCTCATCTTTGGGACAGTGTGTCGACACAACCACCAGGGCAGGTCGACACACTACGGAAACTTTTCATCCTAAGAGCTGATGGCTGCCACGTGTCCTTCTAGGGCGATCAGAATCTTCCTAGGGAAGCGTGCCCTTGTACCCCAAAAGGGTATCTTTGGAATCCTAAGGGTATAAAAGGCTCCTTTTGGCCTCCCTTCGAAAAAGAGAGACCCAACTAACCTCTTAGAGTCTCCTGAAAAATTCCTGGCGGCCATAAGAGTTCGTGTCTCCCTCCTCTGCTTCCTGGAGTCTCCTGAACACCTCTTCTCACCAATTCAAGGTGTGAGAATTGTGGTTTGATCTTTAAAGAAGCCTCTGAAGCATCTCAAGGAAGCAGATCAGGTAGAAGCCATCGTTGGAGAAGAATTCAAGGAAGGTCCAACCTCCCAGATTGCAGAGCATCGTCTTGGACTTCATGTTTACAAGCTTCTTCCCAATTCAAGCTTCTACAAGGGAGTACACTTGAAGAACGAAGCCATTCAATACATTTTACTTTACTTCTGTTCTTCTGAGATATCTCTTGAGATTATGCAAGTGCTTCTGCATAATTCTCATTAGTGTTCTCAAATTTCGACTAGATCTGTTGCTAGGAGATCTTGTCTTAAGTTGGTGTCTAGCAAGTCTATGTGTGAGCCTTGTGCTCAGATTGTTGTGAGCCGGTGTGCTCAGTGTTGAGTTGTCAAACTCAAGTGTGTGTTGAGCAGTCTTGCTCAGTTGTTCTAGAGTAGTCTTGCTCTAGAAGTGGTGTGAGTTGTAAGCTCTTCAGTGTTGGAGTTGTCAGGCTCCAGTGGGTGTGTTACCCAGTTGTGTTAGTGAATCCTCACGGGTTGTGAGGGGTGGATGTAGGAATCACATGGGTGATTTCCGAACCACCTAAAAATCCTTGTGCATTTGTGTTCTGTGGTTTGACTGGTTCATCCGCTAGATGCTTGCATAGGACTCGTTTCTAATTCACTTAATCAACTTGATTCTCATCTAAGTTTTTCAACTCACTCCAATCTAATCAGATCAGTAGCTTTTCACTGATATTATTGCCTCTGATTCTAAATAGTTTTAAAATTATTTAAGCTTCCGCAAAAGTGGCTAAGATCTATTCATCCCCCCCCTTCTAGATCTTTTCCACACATTTATTTCGATCCTTCAATTGGTATCAGAGCGGGTTTTATCGATCTGATTTGAACTGAGCAGCTTTTGTTTCTGAGTATTGAGTGTTTGTTTGTCTGTCTGTCTGGTTGTTTGTTTGCCTGCTTGCTCAACTACTTCTCCTTGCATTTACTTAAGTGTCATGGACTCAAAGGGTTTTATAGCTGAGGGCCATTCCATAAATAGGCCACCATTCTTTAATGGTTTGGACTATTCTTATTGGAAGAACAGAATGCAAGTATTCTTAAGGGCCCAGAACTATGAGATCTGGAAAGTAGTTGAGGCTGGTCCCTATGAAAACCAGGGTGAGGAAGAAACCTGGACGAGGGAGCAAATTAGGAGAGCTACATTGAATTACAGTGCCATGAACATGATTCAATGTGCTGTCCATCCCAAGGAGTATTCGAGAATCTCTATGTGTAAATCTGCCAAAGAGATGTGGGATAAACTCGAACTACTCTATGAGGGAACATCTCAGGTCAAGGAGACCAAGGCAAATATATTAGTTTCAGAATATGAACTTTTCATGATGAAATCTAATGAATCTATTTCTGAAATGTTTGCCAGATTTATGGTGATTGTCAATGGACTCAAGGCTTTGGGTAAGGAGTATACTGATGCAGATTTGGTAAGAAAAATTTTGCGTTCACTTTCTTCAATTTGGCATACCAAGGCCACTGTTATTGAAGATTCAAAAGATTTATCCAAAATGTCTTTGGATGAATTGATTGGATCTTTAATGACGTATGAAATAAACTTAAGAAGAAATGAAGATCTTATCATTAAGACCAAGCCTATGGCACTCAAAGCCTCTTCAAGCAACAAAGATAAAAATCAGGATAAAACAAGTTCTGAAGAGTCTGAGTCAAATGAGGATGAGATTGCCCTCATGACCAGACAATTCAGGAAATTCTTGAAATATAGGAAAGGGAAAATGACTGGGAAAAAGAAATTTTCCCCAGGTAAGAAGAATATTTCCTCTTCCAATTTCAATAAGAATCATAAACCTGATGAGAATGTTATCTGTTACAGGTGCAACAAGCCAGGACACATGAAGGGAGAGTGTCCTGAGAACAAAAAGGAAAAGCACAAAAGATTCCAGAAATACAAGAAGCCCAAGGCCATGGTAGCCACTTGGTCTGATGAAGACACAAGTGAGGAAGAAGAAGAGAAGAAGTCCTCAAGCTCAGAGAGTGAGGAAGTTTGCTTCATGGCCAACAGCACAGATGGAAAGGTAAATACTTCCTTTGAAGATTATAGTGTTGAAGATTGGCAGGATGTGTATGCTGAATTGGTAGAAAGATACTCTGAAATGAGAAAAGAAAACAAACACATCAAAAAGAAAATTGAAAATCTTTACCATAACCAATCTTCAAACAATAGAATCTGTGAACTGGAATCTGAAGTAACAGAATTGCTTGAAGAAAAAGAAAATTTACTGAACCAAATTGATGAATTAAAGCTTGCTTCTCAGAAGGCCTCCCAAGACTTCAGAAATTTAAATGAAAAGCTGGAAATTGAAAAACAAGAAAAACAACAGAAAATCGAAGAAATTGAAATTCTTAAAACCAGCTAAAGGAAAAGGAGGAGGTTATCCAAACCTTCACAAAAGGCCAAGATAACCTAGAGGCATTGCTAGGATCCAACAAGACAACCACATCTCATGGATTGGGATTCAACAAAAAGAAATCAACAAAAGATAAATCTGGTGAGAAAAAGGGAAAAGCACCATTAATCAACTTTGTTAAAGGTCCCAATCTGGAAAACACTGAAATCCAACAAACAGCAAACAAAACCCCAAACAAAAACCCAAACAAAACTCAAAACAAATCAAAAATTCAAAAACAAAAGAAGACTGTCAGGTCGACACAGTCCCCTGACAGGTCGACCTGTTCAACACCAAAAACCATAATCAACTCAACTAAAAATTCAAATAAAATCTGAGAAATAAGAAAAAGGGAAAAGAAATGATCCATGAAAAACCTTGGACCTCCAAGACAGCTCCTCAAGAAAATTGGATTAATCCTTGGAACCAATGGTATGAAAATCCCTGTTGGTATTATCCTCAATACCCTTATCCAAATTTCTGGATGTACCAACACAATCCATGGATTCCACCTCCTTCTATGAACTCAAATTTTCAAATGAAAAACTCCCCTCCTACCAAAAACAAAGATCTTGGTGCTTTCATTCCTAAAAGAAAGAACAAACAGAAAAATGCTGAAAACACCAAAGTAACAAAACAAAAATCTAAAACAAATCAAATTTGGGTGAGAAAGGATTTGCTGTCTATGTTAAATCATTCTGATGGTCCCAACTCTGTTTGGGTACCAAAATCTTCTCTCCACTGATCTTGTTGCAGGGAAGTCGTGCACCCAACACAAATGTATGGTTTCTTGACAGTGGGTGTTCACGACATATGACTGGAGATAGAGCCAAATTCTCATTCCTGCTTGAAAAGGAGGGAGGGTCAGTCACCTTTGGAGGTAAAAATAAAGGAAAGATCATTGGATCTGGTAAGGTTGGTCAAACTTCTTCAAACTCTGTAGATAATGTCTTGTTAGTTGATGGACTTGACTATAATTTGCTCAGTATCAGCCAACTATGTGACAAAGGTCACAAAGTTGTGTTTGAATCTGATTTTTGCAAGATAATAGATTCATCAACTGATAAAATCAAATTCTTTGGAAAAAGAGAAAACAATGTCTACATGATCAACCTTAATAAAAACTTTTCTGAAAATCTTTGTTTTGTTGCAAATAAAGATGAAATTGCATGGACTTGGCACAAAAGACTTGGCCATGCAAGCTTCAGAACAATGAATAAGTTGTTAAGATTGAATTTGGTTAAAGGTCTTCCTGAATCCTTTTCTAGTGTTGAAGGTCAAATTTGTGGGATCTGTGCTAAAGGAAAACAAACTAGAAAATCCTTTAAAGTCTTCAATGATGTACTCACATCTAAGCCACTAGAACTTCTTCACATGGACCTCTTTGGGCCAACAAGAGTTCTAAGCTTGAGTGGCAAAAGATATGGATTTGTAATCATTGATGACTTTACTAGATTTACCTGGGTTATTTTCTATCTCACAAAAGTGATGCATGCCTTGAATTCAGGAACTTTTGTACCACTGTCTTAACCACTTATCCATATAAAATCAAAAACATCTTAACTGATCATGGGGGTGAATTTGAAAACACATCCTTTTCTGATTTTTGTGCTGAATTTCAGATATTCCACAAGTTTTCTTCACCAAGAACTCCAGAACAAAATGGAGTTGTGGAAAGAAAGAACAGAACTCTTGTGGAAATGGCTAGAACCATGCTTCTTGAGAGTAACTTGCCCAAATCCTTCTGGGCTGAAGCTGTGAACACAGCAAATCACATACTCAATAGAGCATTGGTCAGACCAAAAATCAAGAAAACCCCCTATGAATTATTGAAAAACAAAAAGCCAACTGTTTCCTATTTTAAAGTCTTTGGGTGCAAATGCTATGTACACAATAATAACAAAGAAAACCTTGACAAGTTTGATGCTAAGAGTCAGGAAGCTATCTTCCTTGGCTATTCTGAAGTGTCAAGGGCCTTCAAAGTGTACATAATGAAAACCAAATCTATTGAAGAATCTCCACATGTTATTTTTAATGAAAACTCCTTTTCCACTAATGATTCTAAATCTTGCAGGGAAAAACAAGACAATGAAGAGGATGACCTCATTGTGGATTCTTCACCAACCGTTGAGGAGAGTAATAACATTGAAGAAAACCTGAACAACAACTCACAATCTCCAAATGGTTCAGGTAATACTGATTCAGAAGTGGGTACCTCTCAACAGGTAATTTCTGAACCTCGATTTCTAAGAGATCACCCATTAGACAGTGTAGTTGGCAATCTAAATGATAGAGTTAGGACCAGATCATCCTTTTTGCAAAACATTGAAGAAGACTCACTAGCTCTAATTTCCCAAATTGAACCCAAGTCAATTGATGAAGCCTTATCCAGTTCTGATTGGATTAATGCTATGCATGATGAACTTCATCAATTTGAAAGAAATCAAGTGTGGGAATTAGTGCCTAGACCTAGTGACCAAACAGTGATTGGCACTAGATGGGTTTTCAGAAATAAATTGAATGAAGCTGGTCAAGTAATAAGAAACAAAGCTAGGCTAGTTGCAAAGGGGTATAACCAAGAATTTGGAATTGACTTTGAAGAATCTTATGCCCCTGTAGCTAGACTAGAAGCTGTGAGAATTTTCCTTGCTTTTGCATCCTCCATGAAATTCAAAGTCTTTCAAATGGATGTTAAAAGTGCATTTCTAAATGGATATATAAAGGAAAATGTGTTTGTTGAACAACCTCCTGGATTTGATAATGAAAAATATCCTAACCATGTTTTCAAGCTTAATAAGGCACTCTATGGTCTTAAACAAGCTCCAAGAGCTTGGTATGATCGTTTGAGTTCCTTTTTACTTGAAAAAGGATATTCTAGAGGTAATGTTGATCAAACATTGTTCACTAAAACAGTAAAAAATCAAATAATTGTGGTCCAAATTTATGTTGATGACATAATTTTTGGCTCCACCAATAAAGGCCTTTGCACTGAATTTTCAAATCAAATGCAGAATGAATTTGAAATGAGCTTAATGGGAGACTTAACATTCTTTTTGGGGTTGCAGGTTAACCAAACGAATGAAGGTATCTTCATCAGTCAAACCAAATATGTCAAGGAGCTACTGAAAAGGTTTGACTATCAGAACCTTAAACATTCAAGCACACCCATTGCAATAAATGCTAAGCTAGAAGAAGACCCATCTGGTAAGTCAGTAGATCCAAAGACCTACAGAGGTATGATTGGCTCTCTGCTCTACCTTACTACTTCTAGACCTGACATTCAGTTTTGTGTGTGCTTATGTGCTAGATTCCAATCAAATCCTAAAGAAAGTCATATGCTTGCTGTGAAAAGAATTTTTAAATATCTTGTTGGAACATGTGACTTAGGAATTTGGTATCCTGCTGGTTGCAAGTTAGAATTGTTTGCCTATTGTGATGCTGATTATGCTGGGTGTAAGTTAGATAGAAAAAGCACAAGTGGCTTGTGTGTATTTCTAGGTGGGTGCCTTATTTCTTGGGCTTCTAAGAAGCAACATTCAGTGGCTCTGTCAACAGCAGAAGCTGAATATGTTGCAGCAGGTAGATGTGGAACTCAGATTCTCTGGGTGAAACATCAACTTCTTGATTACAACCAAGATTTAGGGTGTGTACCCATCCTATGTGATAACACAAGTGCAATCAATCTTTCTAAAAACCCCATTCAGCATTCTAGAACAAAACACATTGAAATCAGGCATCATTTCTTGAGAGATGAGGTTGCAAAGAAATCTTTTGAACTCCATTTTATTGAAACTGAAAAACAAATTGCAGACATATTCACAAAACCCCTTCCTGAAAATAGATTCTCATCTTTAAGGAGAGAACTTGGTCTTTGTAAATGTCCATCCTTCTGATCTCTCTTAAAGTTTGGGTTGAATGCTATGCTTTGTCTAAGGGGAGTTCTTTGTATTTCATAACTCCTTGCTTCCTCAAGCTACATTGCTCATATCTCTCTCTATTCCAATTCCATTTCCCTTTTTACAATAAATTCTTCACTTCTGATTGTGTTGAAACTTCTTGGTATATCAAATAGTGATTTGGAGAAGGACAGGCTATGCTTGTCTAGACACTTTCACTATGCGTGAGAACATATCTCCGCCAAGTACTAAGAAGTCAATATGCAATAGTTGAGGGGGAGCTTTTATTGTTCAAAGAGAATGTCTTTTCTGATTTCAAAACTTGCACAGTTTTAACCTTCATTTCTTTCTGATAATGAATTCTTCAACTCTTATTGTATTGAAATCTCTTGGTATATCAAATGGTGACTTGGAGAAGGACAGGTTATGCTTGTCTGGACACTTTCACTATGCGAGAGTATATGTCTCCGCCAAGTACCAAGAAATGAATATACAATTGTTGAGAAGAAATCTTTGTTATCCAAAAAGAAACATTCTTTCTGATTTCAAAAAAAAAAAAATGCATATCTTTATTTTGATGAAAAATGATTGAAATCATCATCTCAGGGGGAGCTAGAAAATTCACAAGTCATCTTTTTGCAAATTTCAAAACCCTTCTTGCATTTCATCAATTCCTTGCATGATGTCCTCATTCTAAATTCTAGAGTCTCAAAGTGAACCTTGAGTGATACATTATTTTTTACTAATCAACTTTCCACTATGTCTCTCAATCCACAGAAACTCAGATCTCTTCCTAAACTAAATTACAATTTGTGTCTTGAACTTAAAACATTTCCTTGTTTGCAACTGATGGCTGGATGTATTTGAATTCTATCTTACAAACTCTCCAAAATCTTGTAAAATTCAACAGAGCAATGACATCTGTGCTGAGAAACTGCACACCTTCACAATGAATGAAGTGCTATGCATGTCATGAGGCATTATTGTTAACTCTGTTCAAAGGGGATCCAAATTGAAAATAACCTCAAAATTTAAGCAATTATGTGCTATGCTTTTTGATGATGACTGAGTAACTGGAAATATTGGCGTCTAAAAAACGTATATTTTCATGTCAAAAGGTCATCATTTACCCCTTTGAGACTTGACAATGACTAAATCTTGAGTATCCAGGGACTATGGTGTGTAAAAAGCACTAGTACTTGAGTGAAAGAGATTTACATCATTTGATAGTTTGTTAAAAGAACAAAAATATGAAAATTATTGGAGATTTGTTTAGAAAGAATCATCTTCCTCCTTCATCAAGTTGTTCTTTAAGTTTGTGTTTTACTTTCAACACAACTGTGTTTAGTCTAGATGATATCTTTAATTCTTGAAAATTGAGAAACATGGCAGATTTTGGTTGATTGTAAGATACATTATATCCCTCAATTTATCATTTTGTTGATTCAAGTCTTGGAATGCTAATATCCTGTTGGAAATTGTATGAAATACTTGAACTGTAATGAATTTTTGCAAAATACAGCAAATGAATTTTTAGGCCTCTTAAAAATCCTTCAAATGATAATTCCTCTCATTATTTATCATTATAAAGATGTCCCCAAATTTCTCAAAAATTTCCTCTCAAAAATTCTCATTTCTCTCAAAGGCTGTGTCGACACAATCCTCCTCTCGTGTCGACACATAATTCCAGTCAGGTCGACACACCCTTCCTCATGTGTCGACACTGCCTTCTTGCCAGAACCTTTTCAAATCTTTCGGGTTCACCTTAAACCCTTGTTGTTCCTGCGGGGCAGTGTACCTCTGCATCCCTTTTTGGGCATCAGGTCGACCCGACGGCCAAACTCTCACCATTCCGGCAAGAAATTTTCACCATCTCTCTCTAATCTTCAATCACCTCACCAATCTTCCATCTCCTCTCTGACATTCCACTCCTTCCTTGCACCATGGTCCGCAAGTTGGGTCCCCGCCGTGGCGCAAGGTCTCAGGCTTCTTCAAGGCAGGTTCCGGCACAGGTTCCGGTTGAACAGATTGAAAGAAGAACCAAGCGAAGAAATGATCCTGCAGAGCTTCCAGGATCCTCTTCTGCACCTCTCAGAGCTTCAAAGAGAGGTAGGACCTCCAATGCTGGCAGAGGTAGACAAAGTTCAAACCCTAGATCAGATATTTCGGGCGATTCCTCTGACCATCCTGAGGAATCATCTTCGTCTTCCTCTACTGAGTCTCAAGAGGATATACCCTCAGAATCCGTCAGTGCTGCCAAACTGATTTTGAAGCCTAGAATTCTTGACCTTTCTGACACCCAATTAGCAGACTCTCTCCCTGAAATTCAAACCTATTTCTCCTTTCAATCTTGGATACCTTTATTTCTGAATTTCAAGTCTGCTATCCAAGGTTAGTTAGAGAGTTCTACAAAAACCTCACCTGCACAGAAGAAGGTTTTAAATCCAAAGTCAAGGGGATAGAGATAGACATGCCAACTGATGTAGCAGCCTCCATTTTCAAAGTGCCAGATGAAGGGGCTGACTACCATGAATTTGAATTTGACTTACATGAAGCCTACTCAATCTTGACAGGCCATCCTGCAGATCCATCAGATGCCAAACAAACCTATGTGACAAGGTTTAATGCCAACTCATTTCCACCTGTGTTAAGGGTAATTCACCACATCTTGACAACCATAGTTACCCCTCAAGGTGGTGGGCGGGATAGACTGACAGATATCCAGAGATTCATACTCTATTGCATGGTCAAAGATATCAAGGTCAACCTTCATGTGATTCTTTATCAAATCATTTCTGAAACTACAAGAACAGACTTGAAGAGATCACTTCCTTATGGAGCACATCTGACCTCAGTGTTCAAGCACTTTGGTGTGCCATTGGAATCTGAAAAATCCCAGTCCATTCCCAAGTCAAATATCTATACATTCAAGAATATCCAGAAGTTCATGGGATTTAGATTAGAGGGAAATCAAATTAGAAGAGGACCAGCTGTGGTTGAGGCTCCTCCAGTTCAAGAGGAACAGCCTCAAGACCAAGGGGAACAGCCCCAACCTCAGGAGGACCAGCCTCAGGCTCCAGGGGATCAGCCCCAAGTACAGGAGGAACAGCCTCCAGCTGAAGGGGACCAGCCCCTAAGTCAAGAGGATCAGCCTCCTATGCATGAGGATCAAGCTCTTAATGAAAATGTCAGTCCTTTTCATGATCCTCTCTCACCTCAGCTTCCTCATTTTTCTCCACAACCCTCATTCCAACCATCCACATCTTCTGGTGGGCCTCCTGTTCCACCAGAATTGATATCTTTCCTAAATGACAAATTTGAATCCTTCAACTCCTCACTTCAATCCATGTCCTCATCTTTTGAGCTACGGATTCAAAGACTGGAAAACACAGTTTCTGCCAAATTTATTGAGCAGAAGGCAGCTTCTGATTATGCAGCTCAGCGATTTAACAGACTCATAGGAACTCTGGGAGATTCCTATATTGAGCTAAAAGAACATCAGGACAGTTAGAGAAAGTTCTTCAGGGAATTTTGGCCAATTCCCAAGCAGATGTCTTCAACACCAACCAAACATTGCATGAGATTTCCAGCACCAGACTATCATTTGCTCATTTTGTGGATGACTTGGAAAGTATGAGAAATTTCAATGAGCACATTGACAAGCAGCTCACAGATTTGACCAAGGAGTTCAAAATCATGCAAAGACCTGGTTGGTCAGCTGGGTCATCAAGTTCTCAACATGCTTCAGCTGAATTGAAAAGAACTCAGAGCACCTTGATAGAACATTCTGATAGAATGGAGCATTATCTTCACACTCGGCTGACAACTATCCATGAACAGATAAAGTCAAGCATGAAGTCAATGGATAAGAGATTGTCAGATATTGAGATGCTTCTAGCTCCAATTCCTCCTCCTCCTCCATCTTCTACCTAATGTACATTTTTTTGATAATGTCAAAGGGGGAGAAGATTGAATGAATTGTAATGATCTTTTGATCTTTTGAATGAAATGAATGACATGAATGGTTGAATTGTAATGATCTTTTGATCTTTTGAATGAAATGAATGACATGAAATGGTTGTTTGGCTTCAATACAAATTTTTGTCTTTGTGTGTGAATACTTGTTCAATTGTTGACTTGTGTGCACAAATCTTCTAATTCAAGTAACGTTGTATCTCACAAAAATATCATCAATTGTTACTGAACAATATCAAAAGGACATTGACAAGTATGAACAAAAGAAAAACAAAAACTTAATCAATAAAAATTGCTTAAAAAATCACACTTCATCAAAACCACATTCAAATATGGATTTAATGTTGCCATCATCAAAAAGGGGGAGATTGTTGGGTTGAATGTCTAATTCATATCATTTCCCTCCTATTTTGATGATGACAAGAAGTGTTCTTAAAGCAATTTAATTGGAACATGTCAAAAGCATCATACCTGAAAGTCATGCTCAAAAAGCATTTTTCAAACCACATTTATCATTTGTGGTAATGATAAATCATTTAACTAATGATATATGTGTTTATTTTTCAGGTACAAACTTTTTATGCAAAAGATGTGTCGACACACCCATCAATGGTGTCGACACATCATCACAGACTCAAAGAGAAATTGTGCAAAAATGTCAAGAGTGTGTCGACACATGTCAAGAGTGTGTCGACACGAGTGACAGTTTTCCAGAGATCAAGGGTACCCAGGTCGACACACTCCCAGGGCAGGTCGACACTAGACCCAGTTCCCAGAACAGCCAGTTTGAGGAATTGGGACAGCAGGTCGACACACTCAAGAGCAGGTCGACACGGGACCTTTCTCCCAGAACAGATTTTTCTCTCTTTGGGACAGTGTGTCGACACAACCACCAGGGCAGGTCGACACACTACGGAAACTTTTCATCCTAAGAGCTGATGGCTGCCACGTGTCCTTCTAGGGCGATCAGAATCTTCCTTGGGAAGCGTGCCCTTGTACCCCAAAAGGGTATCTTTGGAATCCTAAGGGTATAAAAGGCTCCTTTTGGCCTCCCTTCGAAAAAGAGAGACCCAACTAACCTCTTAGAGTCTCCTGAAAAATTCCTGGCGGCCATAAGAGTTCGTGTCTCCCTCCTCTGCCTTCCTGGAGTCTCCTGAACACCTCTTCTCACCAATTCAAGGTGTGAGAATTGTGGTTTGATCTTTAAAGAAGCCTCTGAAGCATCTCAAGGAAGCAGATCAGGTAGAAGCCATCGTTGGAGAAGAATTCAAGGAAGGTCCAACCTCCCAGATTGCAGAGCATCGTCTTGGACTTCATGTTTACAAGCTTCTTCCCAATTCAAGCTTCTACAAGGGAGTACACTTGAAGAACGAAGCCATTCAATACATTTTACTTTACTTCTGTTCTTCTGAGATATCTCTTGAGATTATGCAAGTGCTTCTGCATAATTCTCATTAGTGTTCTCAAATTTCGACTAGATCTGTTGCTAGGAGATCTTGTCTTAAGTTGGTGTCTAGCAAGTCTATGTGTGAGCCTTGTGCTCAGATTGTTGTGAGCCGGTGTGCTCAGTGTTGAGTTGTCAAACTCAAGTGTGTGTTGAGCAGTCTTGCTCAGTTGTTCTAGAGTAGTCTTGCTCTAGAAGTGGTGTGAGTTGTAAGCTCTTCAGTGTTGGAGTTGTCAGGCTCCAGTGGGTGTGTTACCCAGTTGTGTTAGTGAATCCTCACGGGTTGTGAGGGGTGGATGTAGGAATCACATGGGTGATTTCCGAACCACCTAAAAATCCTTGTGCACTTGTGTTCTGTGGTTTGACTGGTTCATCCGCTAGATGCTTGCATAGGACTCGTTTCTAATTCACTTAATCAACTTGATTCTCATCTAAGTTTTTCAACTCACTCCAATCTAATCAGATCAGTAGCTTTTCACTGATATTATTGCCTCTGATTCTAAATAGTTTTAAAATTATTTAAGCTTCCGCAAAAGTGGCTAAGATCTATTCATCCCCCCCCCCTTCTAGATCTTTTCCACACATTTATTTCGATCCTTCATTCTAGACCTTACAATTCATGCTATGAACTATGAAACCATGCATATGAGAATAAATTACATTAAAAACCAGCAAGTGAAATGTGAAATTCCATATGAAAGGTACATGTGAAAAAGTGAATAGTCATCATGTTAGGTTGCTCATTTCCTTATGTCAACTTCTATGTTCTAATTGTAAAATTATATCATGAAATGGATAATTGTGTGAATGAATGTCTCATGTTACATGTAAATAGAACGTATGTACAAGTGTATAGCATTAGCATCCGTGATTTAGAATAAACATGTGATAGAACAAAGCATGGTTAATTGATTCAAAATCGTGTTGATAGTTGAATGTGTGTCCCATGTGTATTCTTGTAATATGAATGATAGTCTGTATACTTTAGTGTTTAATAGCTTAATGTGAAGGTGGCATGTTTGAGTTTAAGTCTTTGTTTTACTTGCTGAGTCTTTGGACTCACCCTTGCTCCGGCGTACAGGTGAGACATGTGTTGCTACTTTGGAGGAAGGC
Source organism: Colocasia esculenta (assembly GCA_014218235.1). Lineage (NCBI taxonomy): Eukaryota > Viridiplantae > Streptophyta > Magnoliopsida > Alismatales > Araceae > Colocasia > Colocasia esculenta. The sequence continues at coordinate 85,853,912 of CM024760.1, forward strand.
ATAGCGAAGGTCGATCTATTGGAGGAGTAGCTCGTGCGGAGTAGATTTTAGTTGTACTTTTCTTTCTCAGCTTGAACAATATGTTGGATGGACAATCATTTTGGACAATGTAATTTCATTAGCATGTAACAATGGGGGTTGCTGTCAATTAATTTTGCTATATAGACTGTGGAATATGTGATGGTGATGAGCCCAAGTTGAATTGTTTATTTTAAACTCCGCTGTAGTAAATTGCTATTCACGTACGTTTCAACCTATCGGCTAGCGTTGGGTTTTATCCCACTGTAATGACGCCCTTTATACCGATGGGGATTGGTATAATCGTACCGGTATGAAGAGGGTCGTTACAGAGATTGGTATCAAAGCCCGAGGTTGAAATTGTACATGGATAGATCATCATCACCACCATATTGCAAAGTCTTTATAGGAAATTGTCCATGTAGGTAGGAATTTATTAATAACGAAGGAGAAATTGTTAGGGAAGTAGCCAGGATTTAATAATCTAGATTCTAACTAGATTATTTGTTTTGCAGGACATGGCGGGACGTGGTAGGCGTAGTGCTCAGTCTAGGAGGTATGAGCAGAACCGCAAGATAAAGAAGTTCGTGAGAGCGCTCAAGCCATCGGTAAGGGCTAGACTTCTGGAGCTTGACTCCCGTACCTTGGAGGAAACCCTTGGCTTGGCAACCGAGCGAGAGAATGAGGTGGAAGCACATTGGGGAAAGAAGGAGGAACCGCCAAAGCCATTCCAAAGGCAAAATAGGAAGATGAAGAAACTGATGGATGCTCAGAAATCAACTGTGGCGTCAGGCAGCGGGAAGCCGGAGTGTATCCATTGCGGGAAGCGTCATGGTGGAAATGCATGTTGGAGAGCGGAAGGGAAGTGTCTTAGATGTGGCAGCAAGGATCATAGGCTTAAGGAGTGTCCCAACCTGAAGACCAAGTTCATTCCAAGAAGTGCTTCATCAGCAGCCATAAAGGAGCAAGGATTAGCTGGAGATGACCTCGACGACGTCATTCCAGGTACTCGATTCGATCTTCGAGGACGAAGATCTTTTTCTAGAGGGGGAGGGTGTTAGACCCCAAATTTTATCCTCTTTTATGTGTATATATATATATAGGTGTATAAGATAATTCATATAGAAATGAGCAATTAGCTGAGTTGAGAAGTACTATGAATACTAAGCATCTTGGACTTAGAATATTTGAATAATATTATGCATGTATTTTCTAAATATTGAAGCATATCTTGTGCTACTTATTTCCTGGATATTGTGTGTGAATATATGAAGTACATATGTATATACATATATGCATGTATATGTACGTTATCTTACGCGCGTGATATTTGCCTATCCAATTTGATAAGGCCCTCGACTTATCTTTATTTGTTGTGCGTGTGGAATTGTGCTTGTGTGTAAATATCATGCATGCATATGTAGATATCTATGTACATATCAGCTAGGTGTACTTGTGAATGCATGTGTATGTTTAGTTGTGAACGTTGCTCGATTTATATGTGTGTATATTATCTTAGGCATATGATAATAGTATACCTAATTCTAAGCACCTGACATCTTGGTATACTTAAGTATGCATGTGTATGATTAGTGTAAACGTTGTACTTATGCATGGTGTAGTTGATGTGTACATTGTGCTTAGTGCATTGCATGTACATGTAGGGTGCAAGTATGATTTTCTGCATTGTTTTGTCTTCTGGCCGTAGAGGAAGTTGGCGTCAACATGGGTGGACGCCCATGATGAGTAAACGTTCATGTCGATGGACGCCTACACCTAAGTAAACGGCCAGTTATGTGGACGTTTACTTCTCTGGTTTTCTGTGCGCAACAGGCCCAGGAATTCCGGGATGGTCTTCCTCCCTGGTTGGGGAGACGTTTCTTCAACGTCTCATCCATCAGCCCTGCGCAATACCTCCACCCTCACCCTTTAAGCAACCCACTCTTGCAACCTGAAGGGTCCCCTTGGCCCTTTGAAAAAGGAAACCCTAGCTATGGGAGAACAAGAGAAGACCTAGAGTTGGTGACCTTTGATTCGTCGACTGGAGGTGCAAACCAAGGAGCTTCAACGTCTGGAGGACGGCCAATACATCCAAGGAGAAATCCCAGCTCCGAGGTGCCATCTACATCGACAGGAGAAGAGGATCGAAGGAGTTTCTGAACACCTTTTTGGCAAGGCCGAGAAGGGCTTCATAAGCTTATTCCGATCCTTGTAGATTTATTTGAGAGGCAAGTAAACCTAGAACTTGATCCCACACATGTCCCCTTAAGTCCCAGTATTTTTGCGGATTTTTCCTCGAGTCCTGGAACCCCACATTCCCCCATCCTTGGAGTTCGGTCTGTGTGTCTACACAGACAGGAACTTAACGGCAAGAGATATTGCCGTTAAGATCTCCATCTGGCGGCAAACGATGTTGTCATTAACTCATGTGGACGGCCAGACCTTGCCGTCTAGTTCATCTAGACATAACAGAAAACTGTTCTGCCCTATATGATTATTTTCCGTAATTTTGACGAATGAGGATATAACGTAAATGTGATGTGCTATGTTATATAGATAATAGAATGTGTTGTGGAAGTAGGGTGAATTTATGTAAATAGTATAAATAGTTTCATGTATAAAATGCATCTTGAATGAGACTTTGTTTATGTTAAAAATATTGTCTACATGATCCATGAGGAAATTAATGCCCAACTTTGTCTAGACCATGTGTGTACCTGTCAGTCCATGTTCTGTAAAACTTGGAATTTTTCCTTGACCATGGTGTTTCTTTATGATTTTTATATCGAAGTTAGAAATCATGTTTGAGGGTGTTTAAATTCTAGTAAAATCACATGATGCCCGATAAATTTATGGAAAATTTCCATGATGATGTGAATGCTATATGCAGGTTAGTGGGCTGTTAGATCTGACCTTGATGTTGTAACTCCATGATAAATTGAGTTATGGGTGGCATGTAAATAAGTATTTTAATTCTTGCTAAAATTTTGTAATTCAAAAAAAATGTGAGAATTCGCATGAGAAATCTGAACCCTGTAATCAGTGTGTGCACAAATTTTCGGGTGATTTAGATAACCGTAGAGTAGGTTATGAAATTTCCATGCGAAAATGAATCCTTAAAGCATGATATTATGATTTTGATTGATAATGTGTTTTCCCCACATGATTAGTGTAAATTTACTGAATGCTTAAACTCTGTGGGTAGTATCATGATTAGGTTAACTGAAGTTATGTATAATTGATCACTAGTGTATGTAAAGTGATTAAGTGATTTATGAAAAGTGTGTGCATAATGAGAGAAAAATGCGAATAAGTAAATGTATAATAATTGGGCCAAGAATGACACTGCTACCCTAGGGGACTCGAGAGTTGTACATAGAAAAGTCCCTATGGAAGGCTCTATGTGATATAAGTTTGTCCCAAGGACATTGGGGAAAACCCGGAGGTGGATAAGTACCACTAGACAGGGTGGAGAGTGCTTCTCCCGGTCTGCGCAGTTACCAAGACTCACCACTACATTGCCTAGGTGGTGAGTTTGTGTTATGAGTATGTGTTATGAGTATGTGTTATGAGTATGTGTTATGAGTATGTGTTATGAGTTATGTGACATAAGTTATGTGATATGAGTTATGTGACATGGGCTATGTGACATAAGTTATGTGATATGAGTATGTGACATGAGTTATGTGACATGGGCTATGTGACATAAGTTATGTGATATGAGTATGTGACATGAGTTATGTGACATGGGCTATGTGACATAAGATATGTGATATGAGTTATGTGACATGAGTCATGAGTATGAGATGTTCGTTGTGTCCTCTATCGGTAGTTAGGACTATGTGTCATGACATCTTTAAATTATTGAAATATGAGTAAGTGCATAATGATATACAAAAGTGACATGTGATGAGTATAATGACATGAAATGTGATATGTGAAAATGAAAGAGTAAGTATTGTGAGGATTTCGTGAAGAGTAGAGTTAGTGCTAATGAGAATGTGTTTGCATGAGAAAACAATATGTTAATACGGTATGCTCGTGAAAGTTCATGTATTGGGTACCTTCGTCGCAATATCATGTTTTGCAACATCACCATATCATGTTTAACATCCTTACAATATCATGTTTAGCACCACGTCATGTAAATTATTTCTATTCATGCGATAGCGCATGTAAATAAATATATTTGACCCTGTTATTCTTGAAATACGAACAATAAATATGAGAAGCTACCTAATGAATGAGATTGTGTGTGAATAAATCTAATTCCATGCAATTAAATCCAATTCATGTCAAAAACAGCAAGTAAAGTATGGTTAGGAATGTGATAAACATAAGTAAGAATGTTTAGATTCCATGTTAGGAGTGATGAGTAATTAGCATAGAGTTTCATGTTTAAATCGGTTGGATTTGCCAATCAATTGACGATATTCTAGACCTTACAATTCATGCTATGAACTATGAAACCATGCATATGAGAATAAATTACATTAAAAACCAGCAAGTGAAATGTGAAATTCCATATGAAAAGTACATGTGAAAAAGTGAATAGTCATCATGTTAGGTTGCTCATTTCCTTATGTCAACTTCTATGTTCTAATTGTAAAATTATATCATGAAATGGATAATTGTGTGAATGAATGTCTCATGTTACATGTAAATAGAACGTATGTACAAGTGTATAGCATTAGCATCCATGATTTAGAATAAACATGTGATAGAACAAAGCATGGTTAATTGATTCAAAATTGTGTTGATAGTTGAATGTGTGTCCCATGTGTATTCTTGTAATATGAATGATAGTGTGTATACTTTAGTGTTTAATAGCTTAATGTGAAGGTGGCATGTTTGAGTTTAAGTTTTTGTTTTACTTGCTGAGTCTTTGGACTCACCCTTGCTCCGGTGTACAGGTGAGACAGGTGTTGCTACTTTGGAGGAAGGCATAGCGAAGGTCGATCTATTGGAGGAGTAGCTCGTGCGGAGTAGATTTTAGTTGTACTTTTCTTTCTCAGCTTGAACAATATGTTGTATGGACAATCATTTTGAACAATGTAATTCATTAGCATGTAACAATGGGGGTTGCTGTCAATTTATTTTGCTATATAGACTGTGGAATATGTGATGGTGATGAGCCCAAGTTGAATTGTTTATTTTAAACTCTGCTGTAGTAAATTGCTATTCACGTACGTTTCAACCTATCGGCTAGCGTTGGGTTTTATCCCACTGTAATGACGCCCTTTATACCGATGGGGATTGGTATAATCGTACCGGTATGAAGAGGGTCGTTACAAAAAGTGATCAAGGTATTTTTCTGGGATACTCAGAACACTCTAGAGCATATAGGGTGTTTAATCTTAAATCTCGAACAATGGAAGAAACTCCACATGTTATTTTTAATGAGTATCCAGCAAAGCCTAACAATTCAAATGCTTACAGGTTTGAGGATGGAGATGAAGAAATAACACTTGGGGAACTACAAATTAAAGCAAAAGAAAATCCTAAAGCACTTTCTAAGACTAAAAGTGGATATCTTCGCAGGTACAATGATGAAGATGACGTGAAGCTGTTCAGAAATCAAGATGATGAACCTGAACAAAATCCACAAGAGGAAGAACCTCAAGTTGAAACTCCTCAAGCACACCCTCCTCCAGAACAACCTCCTCAAGTCCAAGATCAACCCGGACCTTCAACAGTGACAAATGTCAAGTATTCTAAAGATCATCCACTTGATAACATCATAGGAGATATGAATGAAAAAGTTCAAACTAGTCTCAAGTTAGACAAATAGTTGAACATGATCATCTAGATTTTATCTCTCAAGTGGAACCCAAAAATGTTGAAGAAGCTTTAAAAGAAAATTCATGGATTGATGCTATGCATGAGGAGCTTGGGCAATTTCAAAGAAATAATGTCTGGAGTCTAGTTCCTAGAACCCCTGAAATTTCTGTCATTGGAACAAGATGGGTCTTTAGGAATAAGCTAAATGAAGAGGGTAAAGTGGTGAGAAATAAGGCTAGACTGGTAGCAAAATGATATAATCAAGAATTTGGTGTGGACTTTGAAGAATCCTTAGCTCCTATAGCTAGGTTAGAAGCTGTTAGGATCTTGTTAGCATATGTATGCTCAAACAAGTTCAAACCTTTTCAAATAGATGTTAAAACTGCCTTCTTGAATGGCTACATCAAAGAGGAAGTCTATGTCTCTCAACCACCTAGTTTTGAGGATCATGATAAACCTAACCGTGTATATAAATTGCACAAAGCTCTCTCTGGATTGAAATAGGCACCCCGAGCTTGGTACGACAGACTAAGCACTTTTCTGGTAAGCAAAAACTACTCACGAGGTAAAGTAGATCAAACTCTCTTCACTAAGAAAGTTCGCAATCACATTATTGTTGTTCAAGTCTATGTGGACGATATCATATTTGTTTCTACTAACCCATCACTGTGTGAGGAATTTTCAAATCATATACACAGTGAATTTGAGATGAGTTTAATGGGGGAGCTTCAATTTTTTCTTGGTCTGCAGGTAAAACAACTAGAAGATGGATTTTTCATCAACCAAGAAAAATATGTCAAGGAGCTACTGAAAAGGTTTCAGTTTGAACAAGCTAAGCCTGCTTCAACACCAATGAGCACAAGTTTGAAATTAGACAATGATGAGACAGGTAAACCGGTAGATGCAAAGCACTTCCGAGGTATGATTGGTTCACTCCTTTATCTTACTGCAAGTAGACCGGACATACAATTTAGTGTTTGCCTTTGTGCTAGATATCAATCTAGTCCAAAGGAAAGCCATTTGGTTGTAGTTAAGAGAATATTCAGATATCTCTCAGGTATGCATGCCTTGGGTCTTTGGTATCCAGTAGGGAGTAGTTTTGATTTGATATCATATTCCGATGCTGATTATGCTGGATGTAAAATTGATAGAAAAAGTACTAGTGGTTATTGCCAACTTCTTGGTGGTTACATGGTTTCGTGGGCATCCAAGAAGCAACACTCGGTTGCACTCTCCACTGCAGAAGCAGAATATGTTGCTGCAGGGAGTTGTGCAGCTCAAGTGTTGTGGATCAAAAGTCACTTGTCTGACTACAATATTGACATTGGATGCACACCTATCTTATGTGACAACACTAGTGCCATCAATCTTTCAAAGAACCCAGTCCAACACTCTAGGACAAAACACATTGAAATAAGACATCACTTCTTGAGAGATGAGGTAGCCAACAAAACCTTGGAGATTAGCTTCGTACCTACTGAAAAACAATTTGCTGATATTTTTACAAAACCACTGGCTGAGGATAGATTCACAACATTGAGAAGAGAATTGGGTTTGTGCAAAATGCAATGAAACTCATACCAAATATTGAGTATATGTTCCTTGTGTGCACCAACTATGTGGTATATCAAATGGTGATTTGTGGAAAAACAAGTTATGCTTGTTTGGAAACTGTCATTATGCGTGAGAAACAAATTCTCCGCCAAGTATCGATAGTTAAGTTGTAAATAAGGGTCATTTACTTTCTATAAGGTATTTAGTTTCTTTTCACTTTGCCCTTTCTTTCCTTCATAAATAAATGGATTTCTTTAAAGTCTGTCCTTATTCATGAAATTGTGTGCATTTGATTGTCCAAGCTGTGCAAATGTGTCTTGAAGTACTTGATTGTCTGTGTCCACATGAGCACACACTATGGGGGAGCAATTTCAGGTTAGATGACTGCAATCTTGAGGAAAATTAATCATCTTTCACACCTCCTTTTTTCCTCACATGCCATATCTCTTTTCCTCTTTCATCCTAGCCTTCAATCTGTTCTGTACAAGCAGCTGTCGACAGCCCTGCTCCATCCTGTCGACAGATCAGGCTCCATAGACACCTGTTTTGGCATTATGTCTGTTTCTGTCGACAGACAACATTTCATCTGTCGACAGCCAAGCACAGTTTCTGCCTCCCAGAACAGCCAGTTTTCTGTCGACAGGCTCCTTCTAGCTGTCGACAGCGACACACTTTCCATGCCTTTCTTGGATATCTCACAACATTCTCCTTGAGCAGGTTCATGCCTTTCAAGTAAGGTGTCACTTGGGTGTTTATGCATGTTTTAATCATTCATACCCACAGGATATTAAAGCCATTGTCTGTATCACCATGATTTTGACATACTACTCATGCAAGAGTCTAGGTTGTATCATTCGGAGAATATTGATCTAATCTAGTGGATATCACCTAACTCCCTTGCATAACTCTCTTGTAGGCACACACTATTCACAAGTGTCTTGAACAGTCCTATGGTCATTGAAATCTATGTCTAGCATTGATTGTTAACCACATACATTATTTGACCTTGATTTTCAAACAGAACATGATAAAATTCATAAAGGGGAGAAAAGCTACCTATTTCTCATATCTTAATGCAATTCAAAAATTGGGCTCAATATAGAGCAATGATGTGTATTGCTGAGTAACCGGGGATATGGGCATCACAAATGTCTGTCCTCGCGTCAAAAAGCTAACTCATTATCTCTGTAGACTGGTATGATGGTCACTTTCACTAAGTAACTGGGGGTAAGGGCATTGGAAGTGTCTATCCTCATGTCAAAAGGTGTTCGTGAACCTAATTACCACTTTCCCATTGCATTTTGTTAAACAAAAAAAAAATCAAAAAAAAATAGTGTGAAGACTCCACTGTTTGATTAATTCCCGGTCCATTGGTGTCTATGGCTAGCCATCTAATTAGACATTTTCTTCATCAACCATTTGACCATCCTTTACTTGGAATCGTGTTCGTCTACAATAGTTTGTTATTCAACAGGGGTTATGCTTCTCCCCTAAGTTTTGGTAAGATGTTCTCTTCATGCTCCAACCTGACACTTTTTGAGTATTATGTTTAAACCATTGAGGATATTAACTTGACTTAATCTCAATGAGTATGATAGGTTAAACTATGTGTCCACCCATTTTACACCTTATATGTTCTTTGGATACACACTGCTCAGCAATTCTTTAAAAAAATTCCTCAAAATTCCATTCAGGCACATTTTCTGTGTGCGCCTGTCGACAGGCCCTTGGGCATTTGTCGACAGTCGGCGGCCACCCTGTTTTGGGAAAGCCAACAGGCGCGCCGATTCGGGGCTGATTTGGTGGGACCCTTGCCTTTTCAAATCCCATCCCAACTCCTTAAAAAGGCACCCACGCCCCTTCTTCCTTCCCTACCACCCAAACCATCCCCAACCCAAAAACCCTCCTTCTCCAGAGAGCAAACCCTGCCCAGTCCCCCTCCTGTTTTCTCTCTTCCTGTCTGTATCTCTCGTCTCTTCCTCGCTCCTCTGTACTTTGTTCTTTCCATCTCTATGGCTCCCAAGGTGAAGAAGCTGGTCTCCCGTCGTCGTCCCGCTTCCTCTAAAGCCGGCGAAGGCTCCCGGGCTCCCGCTGAGCGCCGGACGAAGCATCAGGATGATCGGTTGTCCGAACTCTTGGTTCCTCATCGTCTGAATCTCACACGGGCTAAGGGCTCCTTTACCAAGCTCGTACAGCCTCGATATGTTGATTTCACTTCCTTGGCGGACTTGTTTCTGAACCTCCAACCCCTCTTTGACACCCAGGGCTGGATGGTCTTTCTCTATTCCCATACGGTCTATTCTCCTACTGCCGTCAGTGAATTTTTCAACAATCTTGGCTACTCCGAGGACAATGAGTTCTACACCTCTGTCAAGGGAACTCCTTTCAAACTCAGTGCTAATCTCTTTAGCACAGCACTTCAAATCCCTAACTCTGGGGCTGATATACTCACCCATCTGCCTCTGAGTACTATCACCCCATCACCCTCCAACCATATGATGGCACCAAGAAAATTGCTAAACTCAATGCCAACTCTTTTCCCCCACTAAACAGGATGATTCACCATATCTTCACCACCCTAATTGCTCCAAAGCATGGCAGTCGGGAACTTGTCACTGAGGTTCATAAATCTCTTTTTACCTTCTTCCTCAAGTGCGAGCAAATCAACCTTCCTGCCCTCATGCTTGGCTTAATCCGTCACTGCTTCTACAATCCTAGGAGATCCATGCCATATGCATGTCCCATCACTTCCCTTCTTCGGTTCATTGGCATTAACATCCCTGACAGTGAATGTGTCCAGCTCAACTCTCGCAGTAGTTTTGATCTCACCGCTGCACATAGGATGGGGTATAAGCTAGTTGATGGGGTTGTCACACGCGAACTTAAGGGTAAGGCACCAACTGCTGCCATGGATGAAGATCAGGAGGATGATGAAAATGCTGATGATCATTATGAAGATGCTGGTGATCATGATGAAGAAGCTGATGCAGACTCCCAGTCTGAGCCTCTTGATGCTCCGAGAGATGACGTTAGTAATGACACTAGTGATTCTGCTGCTGAGCCTTCCGTGCGTGATCTTCTAGCACAATTACAGCTTCAGATGTCCACTGGTTTTGATAAGCTCCATGCACGTTTGGACACCGTGGATACAAGCATTGACGCACTCGCGGATACTCAAGTCCAGCTCCAGCTCCGCTTCACTAGGCTGTCTACTGAGCTTCGTGACATCCGTCGGGCCTCTGCACCGCCTGGCGATGATGCTGCTTAGAGAGTCTACGTGTCTTTTGTAGTGGGTCATGGTCATAGTGTTGCTGCACTAGTTTGTCTTGGTTGTGATGTTTTCTTTTTTTTTAACACTTCCTCATGTTGCGTTATTTCATCTATTGTAACTGTGTGTAATGATTGCCACATCAATGAAGTTAATAGTTCCTTGCTTTCTTCTTGTGTGTATGGCGTATACTTTTGGATGTTGTCAAAAGGGGGAGAACTCAATTACAACTCAATTGTGCATTAATTGAAAATTTTTGTCATCATCAAAAAGGGGGAGAATGCTGGGTTTACATGAATTTGTATTTGATGATTGTTTTTGATGATGAACAATTGATAAGCAATACTTTATGAACACTTCATGAACCATGCAAACACATGTTCAACTTTATCATTTAAATGTTCACATTATCTTACTAACTATGGTCTTACATGTAGGTGAGGTTGCACAAAAGACAGTGTGTTAAAACAAGAGCAAAAGATCAAGCAAAGCTCAAAAGACAAGCACCTGTCGACAGCTTCTCAGCTGCCTATCGACAGATAACTACAGACAGAACACACCAGGTTCTGGACATAGCCATCTGTCGACAGATCCCAGTCGACTGTCGACAGCTACCTACAGGAAAACCCTTCCCGGAAGTTCAGAGTTCTGTCAAATGCAAATCTGTCTCTAGCTGTCGACAGATGATCTAAGGCCTGTCGACAGACGTAAATAGAATCTCAATACGAGATCTCCATCTGTTTCCTATGTGGGTGTTTCCTTGTTCCACAACTCTCTATACTTGAACACGCATATAAAAGGAACTCTTTGGAGTTAATTTCGTACACAAGCAGCCACCATCCAATACCCTAAGAAAAACTCAAGAGAAGAAGTCTCTCTACTGCTCTACTTCAACCTGCCACCCAGAAATCAAGAAGATCCATCTTCCAAACGTAGGTGAAGTCAGTTCGTCGGTGATTCATGCTTCTACATCAATCTGAACCTGTCAAAATGAAGTTTGAAGATCATCCAGACGACTTGTAGAAGTGTTCTACATAAGGATTTGATTCTCCAACTCAGAACCCTTCTAAGTCTCTGTTTTCACTTCTGTGTGTGTAGTTGTGGATCAAGTGATTCTTGTACTTGATCTACGTGGTTTGTGTTGATCTGATCATGGTTTCACATCAGACACCTCGTGTGTGTGAGTTGTAGTATTGAACTAGCTCATAAGCAGTGCTTTCTGCGTGTGTGTGTATGGACGGTGGACGTAGGATACACAAGTTGTGTACTCCAAACCACCTTAAAACTTTGTGTCCTGTGGTTTGCACGTCTTTACGTTAGATGTTTGGTAGGCACGTTGTTTTCACACACGCTAGAACAGTTGCTACTCTATCTATCTACAACAAACACATCTCAGTTTAGTTTACACTCTGTTGAAAGTCTCAAAGTTGTGTTTCTCGTCAAAAGAAGGTGGTAGTAAATTTTAATTGGTAGTAATCTATTCAACCCCCCTTCTAGATTACCATATAGTATAATTCCGCAACCTTTCAAAGCCGACCATACGTTCATATCGAGACAGGTCGCATTGCCAGAATGGCGAGTTGTCGGAGTACCCATAGCTGGTCGGTTCATATCGCGAGGACGACGATTAGAAGTATTTTCGGAAGAAACAAACGACGACAATCAGTTAAAAACAAGAGATAACAAAAGAGGCGCAAGTTTCCTTTACTAATAATGAGGTACATGGTGGGGGCTAGTTGCCGTGTACAAACAAGAGGCACTCAATCAACCACGACCTCATCGGAGGCGACAACCTGAGTCTTAGTGGCAGCAGCCTGGTCGGAGACAACAGTCTCGACAGTGTCGCCATGAACCCCCTCGGCCGCAGTGGCCTGCGACTCATTTGATGTGGCCTGGCCGCACTCATCATCTTCAGTGGCCTCGTCCCCGGCCTCTTCCAGACCCGACAAATCATATTCAGGATAGAGTTCTCGGATGCTCTTGAGGAAATGGTCATATCCGGCCCTGAAAAGTTTGTCGACCTCTTCATTCAGCTCTGCAAAGTCGCGGTACTCTTCGATAACCCTTTCGTGCTCCTCCTCGGACAACTTCAAGCTCTGAGCCTTGGCTGCGTCAAGCAACTCCTACTTTGTGCAAAGAACCTCTTTGAGCTCCTCTACGACCTGTGTCATCCGAGCAGCATCTTCCTCGGCTCTCTTCGCCTTCAGCCGCTCCGCGTCCAGGAGCTTCTCGGCGTCTCCTGCCCTCTTCTCGGCCTCCTTGGCCTTATTCGTGGCCTCAAGGACTCGCTGATCGGCCGCCAACTGGGACTTCTCGACCTTCTTGAACAAGGCCCCGACCAGGCCCAGCTGGGTCTGTACGGAACCGTAGAACTCTTCCACAATCTCGTTGGATCGCTTGGCCGAGGATTGGGCTAGCGTTCTTACCGGGGTCTCCCGAAGAGCCCATTCAGTGGCGGAAGGCTCCTCTGTTCGCTCTGATGACGGCTGGGGGCTCACGACATGCTGATCGGTGGTCGGCTGCTCCACCGGCAGCTCATGCCCTCGTCCTTGAGATGACGTCGATCGAGAATCCGATGATCGCCGCCTTGTCTGATGAGCTGAGTCACCGGTGTCCTCCCTTGGACACTTCAATGCCCTTATGGCGCTCTTCTTACCATGCCCTGCGAACCTCTGTGCTGCTCGGTCAGCGAGAGAGGTCCCTTTCCCTTGGCCGATGTCGGGAGCAACCGACGACTTGCCCTTGTCGGCCATCACTGCAAGAGAAAGCAGTTGGTCAGTTTTCAAATCGCACGTAGCGTAAAGGTAGCGACGAAAAGGGAATGACCTTTGTCGGCCTTGACAATCAATTTGAACAACCCATCGAGCCGAAACAGGTCGGGTGGATCCAGCACCTGTAAAGAGTCAAACTCCGCGAGCTCGGATTCGATGAGGTTTGGAGCTCGGAAGGCATTTTGGTAAACATTCACTGTCGTCCAGGTGGTCGGAAATGGCCACCCCCGTCGGGCTATGAACAAAAACAAACTGCCTCTTCCAGTTGTGAACAGAAGAAGGCATTCGACCTAGGATTTGCCGTCCGGACCGAGCTGCGAAATACAGCCAGTCCCCGAAAGCTTTGACCGAGAAGCAATAAAAGAAAAGGCGTGTGGTCGGAAGGACCCTAGCCAGAGCACAGACTACCAAGAAGCCGACAACCGACCTCAATGAGTTGGGGGTCAGTTGCGATGGAGCGACTCCAACTTGAAGAGGAGAAGGATAATGAAAGGATGCAATGGGAGGCGGAAGCCAGCTTGGACGGCCTCAGCATAAATACAAACTCCACTCTCTGCTACGTAGTGAGCACGGAGCTTACTCGAGTGATACATGGAGTAACCCTCCAGAAACACTAGTCCAGGGTGAGTTTTCATCCACGCGAGGGTCTCGTCGCTAGTTTCACATTAGGCATCGGCAACGTTGTCGGCCGGCTGATGAGCTCCCGAGGTATGGGCAGAAGGATCCTTGGGAACGTAAGTCCCAGGATCAACAATGAAGCAATCATCAGAATGGTCTGACGGCTCGCCGTCAAGCCGAGGAGAGTGGGGCGTCCCATCAGAGGAAGCCGCCCCTACTGTGGGATAAGAAGAGTTCGGAAGGAGAACCTCCAGGCGACAAGCCCTCTCGAAGACGAGGACCAGAGGAGGGAAGACGCAGAACTTGAAGACATCGCTTACCTCTTAAGGAAGCAAGCAAAGATCGGAAATGGTCGAAGCTCGGGTGAGGGACGTCGGCGCAACCCTCGTCGGCACGTCGGCGGGTCGTTTGGTAGATGCTCGCGCGCGAGAGCAAGAGCGATTGCTCGGCAGCAGACCCCAGTATTTATGGGCTGGGGAGCCAATCGAATCCAACGGTAGAAAGCCAACTTCCAAGACAAATGATCGAGATCCGCCCACGTGTCACCACCAGATTGGCTGTGGAACCGACCCCTCGGATTCTGATCTGCGCAGACGGCGAGGAGTGCCTGATGGCGCTTGGGAGACGAGGCGCCCGAATGATGACAGCACGCCATACGAAGCGGCGCAGGGCAGCGTACCTGATAAAGTGACAACCCTGACAAGGCCGTGACGCGCCCTCACCACAGGGTGGCTTCTGACCACAGGGTGACGTGGCATCCCAATAGGCCACGGGTGTCAGCCAAGCCTTATGGCAGGGTACGTGCTCCCAGCAAGAAGATTTAGATTCACCCCGGCCCGCGTGCACGGTCCGACGTGAACCTAGGGGGCTAGTGATACGGAGGTTTCCAAGCTGGTCGGCTATCCCTGAAGACAACCGACCACATCTGAAGGTAGGGTTCGACGTTCCACATCAAGCATTAGCTGCCCGACAGACTCACCTCCAGTTCCTCTCAGCTCGGCCGCCAACTCGGATGAGGCCGACCTTGTTACCATAACTTTCTGAAGAGTCCATGAGACTGACGAAGGTCTTTATGCGTCTCGGCCTCTCTACAGCTCGGCCTAAGCAGTCTCTTGTGTATCCAACCTCAAACAAGAGCTTGTCATCTCCGATCGAGCACCTCGGGTTGTGAAATCTCGGGCAACGCCGACCTATAGCTCGGCGCCCTCACATGCCCCATTACAACTGTCACGCCCCTCCAATTTAGCAGCGGAATAAATCGAAGGGAGACGCGAACAACGAGTATGGTAACGACAATTGCGCATACTTTCGCAAACATCAGAGCATCTAATGAACAATAATTGAAATAACTCTTGATTTCATTATAAAATCACTAAGACTATTACAACCACTAATTTGGAGCCAATACATAGGGCTCAATGACATCATTACATTGAAAGGAAATCTAAAACAATAACTACTAGACTTCTTTGTACTAGGGTAACTTCATGAGTTGACTTCGGGTCGCTCATCACTCTAGTCTTGTCCCATTGGTGTGTGTGACGTCAGAGTCCGACTTACCTGAGGCACAATAACAAATAACGAAGGGTGAGCGATAACGCCCAGTAGGACTTAAATCTCAGGCTCAAGCAGGCTTTAAATAATTAGTGCATTAAATGGCAGAGTAACTAAAGATAGAGAGAGTTATGTAAAGTCGAGAAAGTAAGAGCACAAGTAACATGGTTCAATAGCAGATGAATCAAGTATAGCACAATGAATAAGATCAAGTCACGATAGAATGACACGATAGCAAATAACGTCAACGTCAAGCAATAGCACGACACATGTATAGCAAGGAGGGAAAAAGTAGTTGGCCATATAGAGAGTAAATTGCACTTTGATTGATTTTCTTATCAATCGAAATAGTCTGGCACTTTTGATTAACTTTCGTCAATCGAGATAGTAATTGCACTTTGGTTATCCGAAGATAGCCGAGAGAAAGTATAGCACTTGTTTGTCAAAAGACAACGAGAGAATATAGCACTTTGTGTTGATTGTCTTAGATTAATCTTGATAGCATGGCACTTGGATGTAATGCCGTCATCCTGATCATTTAACTCCCGCGGGCAAATGGCACTTTCGGGCGCTCCCCCCAGGACCTGATCGGGCCCTATTGCGCTGGCATTGGTTATATTGTTTATCTTTAGACAATCAATTAATGGCCAATTTGAGAGTACCAAGAAATAGATAAGAGCACTAGATGAATAGATGAGATAGTAGAGTGAACGTGAATAGGTGAGCGAGTAGAGTATAGATGAGAGCTAGTGGACATCACGTAAAACAACGAGTAAGCAGGCGATAGTAACAGTTGCACAACACGTGCACGTCGTATTGGCAGTCAGGTGGAATTCACGATCTTCCCGCTGGCCATGTTGTGCACAAGTCCAGAGGTCCATCGTGATTCAAGGTAAGAGCGATCTTCTAATAGCCGTTTGGATCATATCGATCCCTAAAGGTGTAATGGGTGTTAGGGTACAACCGGCTCGTCAACCATGTGGGAATCCATGATCAGAGGAGACTTACGGAGGCCTTGTGCAAGGGTTCACTAGTCCGGCGAAAGGAATATCCGACGGAGAGTTCACCACAAGCCAAGTAAAGTGTGTATATAAAACAGGTGCTCGACGTTCTAGAGGAATTCTAGAACAGTGGAGTGTCGATATCGGTATATAAACAACGCAAGAAACGAATACAAGTCCTTTAAAATAGGGCAATTAATATACTTTATTGTAATGAATTACCAGATACATTATGAGATATTTTATGCTAGATTTCAGCCATATATGGATGGTTCATGTGTGTGCATGTGTAAGAGAGATCATAGATAGAAAAGAAGTCGTGAATATGTATTTTAAATCATTCAACATAGCTCCATTTTTTTTTAAAACAAGTTCTTTGACTGGGGGTATAACTATAAAAAGGCGTATATTTTTATGGGTTTTCATGCAAAATCCTGTGAAGGCGACATAGGCCAGTAAGGGTTGCGACAGGGGTAGGGCAGGTAGCGACAGGGCTGCCAGGACAGAAGGCCAGAACGCGACGTAGGTACTGTCGTATTCAGAAAGCGACAAGGAAGGCGTCGCGATGGATTGAGAACGCGACAGGTGGACGGTCGCAATCAGACCCAGAAGGCGACATATCGGCCTGTCGCAATCTGGTGGTCTGCGCCTGACTCTGACAAGAATCAGACCAGGCTTTGGATTGCGGGCCAACTTGAATCAAATTGATACAGGGTTGTTCAGAAATTCATAACTATTTGTATACACGATGAAAAATCATGAAACTAGTTTTGAATTGATCCAGACATGCAAGGGTACTTCCAGTAATTTGGAATTTGAAAACAATCGTGGTATCGACATGGTTCTAACAAGTGGAACAAGAAGCAACCTGATTCCAGGTGCAACAGAGATGAATGATTTAATTCGAGCAACATGCTTGATAAAAATTAGGGCTTTTAGGGGCAAACAATGCCTAACATGCATCAGTCCCTACAGTAAAAATCTCGTGGCATGAGGTTGAGTATACAAGGAGATCAAGAGTTAAGAAGAGGATTCGGGGTCATGTAAGTTGCAGAACATGAAAAATCAAGAACTAAAGATATACTCGATGGAAAATTATGAAACTTGAGGGTTTTGTTCCTGATAGATGAGACATCCTACAAAAAAAGTTTCATGGTTTATACTTGTGAGAATGCCTACCTTGGACTCGATTTGTCTTCTAGGGCTTAGAACTCCAAGAACGAGGAAGAAGCTCTAAGAACTCCTTCTCCCCA
Organism: Colocasia esculenta; assembly: GCA_014218235.1. Taxonomy (NCBI): domain Eukaryota; kingdom Viridiplantae; phylum Streptophyta; class Magnoliopsida; order Alismatales; family Araceae; genus Colocasia; species Colocasia esculenta. The sequence continues at coordinate 85,871,730 of CM024760.1, forward strand.
CGAGATCCTCTCCTCCTTGGCCTCTCCTCCACGATCAACAACCTTTGGCAACGAGCTAGGGTCGGCCAAGAGGGTTTAAGAGGTGTATTTATATAAATACAAGTTCCTATTCCTACTACTACTCAAATTCCTCTTAATTCCGAGATTTCCTAACTCCACCTTTCCTCTCTTGCTTTCCAATCTCTAATTAGGTTAGGATAGTAACTAAATTCATGCTAGACTATATGGGGTAGGTTTAGGAATCCTATTCCAACTCTAATTGCCACTTTTATTGCTTTAATAACCCCTTTCTAATTAGGAGATAATTAAACTCCGAATTTAGGGTATTTTCCTATTATTCTTCTTTTAAAAATCCATATTATGGCCCAATAAATTTATATGGTCCATTTAACCAAGCCCATTATTTATTGGAATTTATCTTATAGGTTTTCCCTTTTTAATTAGGGAATAATATAGTTATGAATTTTATTGCATTTTCTTATTTGAATTTATTCATGGGCTATGAGAGGTCCATTGGTCCAAACCCGATAATGGTTAATCATCACATGATGTTGGAAGTCTCTCCAACATGATCGTTTGATTTATGAGCGCGTTATTTTCCCGTGTTAACGGTTTTCTGACTTAGTTTCCTAATTTGGATAATTAGTCACATTGTGACGTACACTTAGCCAATCGGATTTTTTGTTGTACGAATTTCTTCGTAGAACACTTAGGGATATTATTTGGGGTTGATTTATATTTTTATGAAATTTTCCGGTGTATTCTTGCACATACAATAATGGTACGTATGTTTCTATTATTTCAATTTAAAGAAATTATTATTTTGAATTCTTTTAAGTATTAAATTTTTCCGGGTTGCTACAACAACCCTCACGGGGTCAGCGGACGAATGAGGTAATAACCGAGAATTATGGAACCGTAAATCACGGCCATTAAGACCACGATCTCGACGATCAGGTTTACAGGTGGCAGCCACAATCATCGCGATTTGGCCGGGAAGTAACGACGCCCAATCCGGCGGGAATCTCGGTAACTCCCAGTGAGATTGGCGGCTCATCCAGCTCACACGTACGTATCCTAACACTATATAAAGGGTAGACATTCCACTGGCAAAGGTACGCTATTCTCCCCCCACGCTAGGCCATTCTGCTCGGCTAGCAACTTACTTGAGCATCGGAGTGTCTCCCCGCCGAGCCCACTCGGAGGGCTTTACAGGTCAGTTCGGGAGCTCGGAACCAGCGTCGCACGTCGGCCAAGCGCGCCTCAGACGGAATCCATCGGCTTGGTCGTCTCGGCTCACACTTTGGCGAGAAGCACCTCAACGGTCACCTCGGCTTGAGCCGACCTATGTTACAATAGCAGTAACAATATGATCTCTTGTTTGCTGTCAGAAGTTCAGTTCTTCTCCATTTGACAGTTGCTAAACAATAAATGCGATGGTAGGTATAAGGAACATGGACTATCTGTCAGAGGAGCACCTACCACTGTCAAAACTCCATGACTTTCAGGAAAAGACTTTGTATTCCCCATACAACCGTCTATCTGATCCTTAAATGCTCTGAACTTCTATCTGTCTGAGCTCATTCTTGCTTTTTATTTTATTTATCTTACCTACCTCCAAAAGTATGGAGGTATCCTTGTCTGTCTTGTCCTTTCAACTTTTCAAAACATTAATGTAGCATGTTTAGCGTTTGGCCTTGAACATGGAGTTTACAAAACATTAATGAAGTTGTCTATCAAGCCATGAAGCTACCTACATAGCCTGAAGACGTTGGACTCCGAAGAGCTAAAGATTGATAGACACCTAAGAAGCTCATAGTCTCTTCTCAAATGGATATCCTTCAACGACTAGCTTCCAACGGATAGTTTCAAATGGAAAGATTTCTGAAGTTCATATATAGAAGCTGGAGTTTTAAAACAAGACACACAGATAAATATACCAACCAGCAACACATTCAACTCCGATCTGAATTTGCAAGCAAGAGCTCTTCACAAGCCTTCTACTGAAAAGAAAGAGAGAGAGAGATGTTTCTTCAGTCCACGATTTTCGAGCTCTCTAGTTCTTTAGAAGTTTTTTGGTGTTGGGTGGCCCTTTTGTAACTCTAGATCTCTCTCAGTCCACCCATTAAGATTCAAAAGAGTTAGAGCTTTAATTCTCATTTGTATCTCTTTTTAATTCTGTGTCTGCTGATCCAGTTGAGCAGACACACAAGTGTTCTTTGTTTCTATATTAGATAACATGCAGGAGGTTTGTTTCCTACAGTGACCCTCTTGTGAAGGGAAGACCTACTGGTGTAGATAGTGTTTGTACCCCTTGGTAAAGGGAATACTTGCTTGGGAGCAAGTGGGTTTGTAATACCTCTCAGGTTGAGAGAAGGCCAAGTGTTCTTGGCAGTTTAGTGAAATCCCAAGAGGTTACTTGGGGACTGGATGTAGGACTTCCATGTGGGAAGGGCCAAACCAGGATAAAATCTCTTGTGCATTTGTGTGATTGTTTCCGCCAAGCTTTCGCTTGTTTCACACACACCTCACTAAATACTAACAACACTATTTAGTGCTATATATTTTTAGATATATTTTAAAAGCGCAAGAAGTCCTATTCACCCCCCCCAGGACATCTCTAGTGCCATCTTGATCCAACAAGTGGTATTCGAGCGAGGTCTTCTCAGAGAATCGAAAGATTTGAGAAGAAATGGTAGCTGAAGCTCACAACTATGAAGGTTGGTCAGTCACCAGACCACCATTTTTTGATGGTGAGGATTACCAGTATTGGAAGATGAGAATGGAATGCTTCATCTGAGGCACAGACTTTGATCTGTGGCAGGTAATAGAACAAGGTGATTTTACTATACTTGCTGATGGAACTTTTGCATTATCCATAGCTAATAAAAGAAACATGTCTCTTAACTATAAAGCCAAGAACTATCTATGCTATGCATTATCTAAAAGAGAGTTTAATAGGTTATCTGCTTGTAGAACTGCTAAGGAAATGTGGGATAAATTACAAGTAACCTATGAAGGAACTAATAGAGTAAAACAAACTATAATAGATATTTTTGTCTCCTAATATAAACAATTCAAAATGCTTCCTAATGAAAACATAACCCATATGTATAATAGATTCTCAAATATAATAGTAGGCTTGAGTTCATTAGGCAAAAATTTTACAAATGAAGAAACAATAAGAAAATTTTCAAGATCATTAACTCATGTCTGGACCCCTAAGGTCACTGCTATTGAAGAGGCACATGACTTAACATAACTTTCTATTGATAAATTGATTGGTTCTCTAACGGCTCATAAAATCAATATGGAAAGATTTTCTAAAGGCTCTTCAAAAATGAAAATGCTAAATGCCTTGAAGGTTGCAGACTCTTCTTCCTTGATGATTCAAAGAAGAAATCAGAAGATAGTGATGATGAAGTCTTGCTATCAAGAAAACTCCAGAGGATTCTTGCCAAGAAGAAGAAGTTTGGTTCAAAGAGATACTTCAAAAGGGAAAAGAAGAAAGAACCAACTTGCTATGAATGCAATCAGCCCGGACATTACAAATCAGAATGTCCTAAGCTCAAGAAGAAAGATCCAGCTGAAAAGTATGAGAAAAAGAAAGGTAAAGAAAGAAAGTTCAGAAAGTACAAAAAAAGGCAATGGCCACAGCTTGGGATAATGAAGAAGCCACAAGTTTAGACTCTTCAAGCTTGGAATCAGAAGAAGAAGAAAAAGCAAATCTAGCCCTCATAGCAGGACTGGATCAGGTAAATTCTGAAACTTCTTTTACAATCATGTTCTGAATCCGATTCTGATAGTCTTTAAGATGAATTTAATGAATTGTATGAAAAATATAAAACAATAGTTAAATAGATAAAATAGTTAAGTTAAATTTACTTAATCAAGAAAAATCTAATACCTTTCTAAAAATGAAGTAGAAAGATTAGGACAAAACCTAAATGAAACTAAAAGCTCAAATGAACTACTGTGTGAAGATTTAAAAAATAAAAATAATATAATCATGAAAATTGAATCAAATATAAAAGAATTGAAAGATGAAGAAAAACTAAGAGAAGAAAATAACTACCTAAGAGCTACCATAGATAAAATTACTAACTGTAAAACATCTTTATTTGTAAAACTGAAAGGCGCTCGAACTGGTAAAAAGAAATATGGAGTAAGATATACACTTCCAACAAATGAAGAGAATATCATCTATCCTGAACAATATCCAACTCCTAAATTCGTAAAGGAAAAAAAAAATTTTAATCCTAGAAAAGTCAATCCATAGATTTACAAACAAAAACTGAAATCTAAAAATACTACACATGTAAAAAATGCTTTTGACATGTGTTGTAGTCATTGTAACCAACTAGGACACACTATCAGCATATGCACAACTAGACACTTGCATTGGATTCCTAAGACTAACCATCAAGGACCCAAGAAAATTTGGGTACCAAAAGTTGCAACTTAAATTTGTCTGCAGGGTCGCCTGAGAGCATCCAAATGGTATTTGGATAGTGGGTGCTCAAGGCATATGACAGGTGATAGAAGATTGTTTACAAGTTTTAGAGATGAGATTGGTCAAGTCACCTATGGAGATAATGGAAAAGGTGAAGTGTTAGGATGTGGAACAGTAGGAACACAAGAAAAGGATTTAATAGAAGATGTGATGTATGTAGAAGGACTAAAGCATAACCTCATTAGCATCAGTCAGTTATGAGACAAAGGTCATTTAGTAAAATTTCATAATGATAAGTTCATTATCCAAAAGGATGGGAAAACAGTTTTTAAAGCATGAAGAGTAAAAAATCTGTACACTTTACAATTAGCATAATTGAAAGAAGTTAACCTATGTCTTGCAACTACAAAAAAATGAAGAGACTGATTTATGGCACAGAAGACTAGGACATGCAAGCACATCAGTGATCAAGACATTAATCAAGCATGATCTAGTTGAAGGTCTTCCAATGCTTAAACTGAAGAAATCTAGAATCTGTACAGCATGTGCAAAAGGAAAGCAAACCAAGACATCATTTCAGTCCAAAACAGTGGTAACAACTTCCAAGCCTTTGGAACTCATTCACATGGATTTGTTAGGGCCTATAAGAATAGTAAGTCTTGGAGGAAAATTTTATGGCTATGTAATTGTAGATGATTATTCAAGGTACACTTGGGTATCTTTTTTGGAAGCCAAATCAGAAATATTTTCAGTCTTTCTGAAATCAGTAAATTAGTACAAAAGAACCAAAAATTTCAGATAATCAGTATTAGATCTGATCATGGTGGAGAATTCAAGAATGAAGAATTTGTCAGATTCTGTGGAGAAAATGGCATAGAACACAATTTCTCTGCACCAAGAACACCTCAACAGAATGGGGTAGCAGAAAGAAAGAACAGAACACTGCTAGACATGGCCAGAACTATGCTTACATAATACAATCTACCAAGATATTTCTGGGCAGAAGCAGTCAACACAGCCTGCTACATCATCAACAAGTGTATGATCAGACCAATTTTGAAGAAGACACCTTATGAACTATACAAGAAGAAGAAGCCAAACATCAGTCACCTTCGACCCTTTGGTTGTAAGTGTTTTATTTTGAATAATGGTAAGGATAATTTAGGAAAATTAGATGCTAAAAGTGATGAAGGTTTTCTACTAGGATACATTTCAAAACCTAGAGCATATAAAGTATTTAACAGAAAAACTTTAACTGTAGAACAATCAGTTCACATTTTATTTGATGAAGCTAACCCTTCTATTAAGAGAATAGAAGAAGTAGAAGTTGTTGAAGATTTGTGCAGGGATTTGGAACAAACATCTCTTGAAGAAAAACAAGAAGAGAAAGAATATCCACCATTGGAAGAGCTTCAACAACAAGAGGAAACACAAGAAGGACTACCTATAGAATTGAGGTATCACAGAGATCATCCAAGAGAAAATATTATAGGTGATCCTCAAGATAGGGTAAGAACAAGGTATGAACATTCCCTGCGATTTTTCTACATTTGTTTCTCAGATTGAGCCTAGGACAATCCATGATGCACTGGCAGATGAATCTTGGATCCTAGCTATGCAAGAGGAACTTAACCAGTTCCAACGCAACCAGGTTTGGACTCTTGTCCCTAGATCTTCTGACAATCCAGTTATTGGGACTAGATGGGTCTTCATAAATAAAATGGATGAATCAGGAGTAATCACTAGGAACAAGGCCAGACTGGTAGCACAAGGATACTTCCAAGAGGAAGGCATTGATTTTGATGAAACTTATGCTTCAGTTGCTAGATTAGAGGCAATTAGAATTTTATTAGCATATGCATGCTCTCTTAATATAAATATATTTCAAATGGATGTCAAAAGTGCTTTTCTAAATGGTTTCATAAAAGAAGAAGTCTATGTTGAGCAACCACCTGGTTTTGAAGATACTAAGTATCCAAATCATGTTTTTCGTTTAAAGAAAGCACTATATGGCTTGAAACAATCTCCAAGAGCCTAGTATGAAAGACTAAGTGCTTATCTTATATCACATGATTTTGTAAGAGGTAAAGTAGATAGCACCCTATTTATTAAGAATTTTTCAGAAGGAATCTTAATTGTACAAATATATGTTGATGACATTATTTTTAGTTCTAATAATGAATCACTTTGCAAACTTTTTGAAAACCTTATGCAAAGTGAGTTTGAAATGAGCATGATGGGTGAGCTTAATTATTTTCTTGGGTTGCAAATCAAGCAGACCAAGGAAGGTACTCACATTTGTCAAACCAAATACATTTCAGATTTGCTATCTAAATATGGCTTTGACAAGTGTAAGCCCTTAGGAACACACATGAGCTTAGGTATTAAGTTAGATAGTGATCCGCTTGGTAAGAAAGCAGATCAAAAGATCTATAGAGGCATGATTGGGTCATTACTCTACCTTACTGCTAGTAGACCATATATAATGTTCAGTGTATGTTTGTGTGCTAGATTTCAAGCTGATCCTAAAGAATCTCATGTTAATGTTGTTAAAAGAATCTTTAGACATCTTATAAATACAAGTAAATTAGGTTTATGGTATCCTAGATGTTCTGAATTTAAATTGCTTAGATATAGTGATGCTGACTATACTGGATGCAAAATAGATGGAAAAAGCACCAGTGGTACTTGTCAAATTCTTGCAGGATGCTTAATCTCCTAGTCTTCTAGAAAGCAAAATTCAGTAGCCTTGTCCACAATAGAAGCAGAGTACATTGTAGTTGGAAGTTGTTGCACTCAACTCCTGTGGATCAAACATCAACTTGAAGACTATGGTCATATACTTCATGAAATTCCAATGCTGTGTGACAACACAAGCGCAATTAACATGACCAAGAATCCAATTCAACATTCAAGAACCAAGCACATTGAGATCAGACATCATTTCATCAGGGACTATGTAAGTAAAGGAGATATTTACTTGAATTTATCTCTACAGATAATCAATTAGCTGATATATTTACTAAACCTCTCCCTGAAGATAGAATTACCTCAATAAGAAGAGAAATAGGTATGTGCAATCCTGATTAGAATTGTACTCTTTACTGCACTGTATGCTTATTTCATCACAATTTTTTTTAAGTCATGAGACTGTGACTCTTATGAAGTTGGAGTTTCGAAACTGCGACTTTCCTGAAGTCAGAGTTCGATACTACGACTCTCCTGAAGTCAGAGTCCGTTACTACTACTTTCCTAAAGTCGAAGTTGTCTACTGCGACTCTTATAAAGTCAGAGCCTATTTTTTTAAAGGGTTTGTATTTATAATTTTATTTAAGGGCAATTAATTATAACTGCTCACTCATTTAATCATAGTCGTTCATCTCCTCATCCATGGCCCATTACATATTCCCTCTCTTTATTTAGACCTTTCCTCTCCCATTCCAAATCACCCTTTTGAAACATCTCCGACTTCCTTGTCGTCTTCTTCCTAGTTCCCGCGTGTGTTCACTCCTACGGAACCGTCTTCGAAGCCTCTGCAGAATCTCTCCATTTCTTTGAAGAAGGTTAGGATCTTTACCCTTTGTGAACCTTTTCAACATCTCCTCTATCATCCTTCTTAGTTTCTTTCTTTGCTCTTGTCTAGATGGCATCATCTAGGGCTCCGGAAGGAACCTTGTTCACCACCGAACAGTTCCAACGGTTGTCTTCATCCAAGGCCTCCATTTGCCTAGGAAAGGTTGTAGATTTTGTTCAGTTATACGGTAGGCTAGTTTGGGTAGAGGAAACCCTAGCAGCGATGGGATGGTCGAAGCTATGTCAAATTTCTTAACCAACGTTTGAGGGCGCTCTAAAGGCTTTCTACCTGTCCATCTAAGTCACAGCTGAAGGTTCAGTTAAGGGTAAAACAGTCACAGTTTTTGAGGATTTTCTTGTAGAGATTTTGGGTTGCCCTATCTCCGGTCATAAGATCAGAGAAGTTGTACCCTTGGAAAGGCAACGAATAAGAGTTATAGGGAGTTTGGGGTCTATCTGTAAGAAAGGGCTCCTACTCAACAAGCTATCGGCAGAGAAGAGAATCCTCCACTCAATCATCACCAACATTATCACTCGCAAACAGGTACACACTCCTCAATCACTGCCAGAGATGGCAGTTTACTTTTTTGGGCTATACAGAGGCACAAGGTCAACTTGTCTTTCATAATTTTGGAAAGGATGGCATGTTCCAAGAATCTGCAGGAGTCTCTCCCCTATAGACCCCTGCTAACCTTCATTTTTAGGAAGTTTTCTGTGGAATAGAGATGAAATTTCCACATCAGTAAAAGAGAAGATTGGGCTCTCCACTCTGAGGAGAAGCCACTATATTTTGGAAGATAAGGCACAAAATGTTTGGGTTAAGGACTCTGTCCCCAAGTGCACTCATGAAGAATTTCCAGATGAGGCATAGAGCTCCTCAATTCCGACAGTACAGCCTCCTGAAATTAGAAGTGAGGAAATCAGAGTAGAAGCACCAGTAGTTTAACCAGAAGCAGTTTAGGCTCCTGTCCCATCTCAAGAGCAAAACATTCTGGATGATACTATCAATCAAGTTCTGAGAGATCTAAGGGGCAAGAGAGTGGCTCAAGATGAAGATATTCCTAGCTTCACACCTTTTGAGCCTTCATTTGAAGAAGAGCACCACCCTGTCTCTCCACCTCATGGTGAGACCAGGCCAAGGTCTCAGGGGGAGACCAACAGACCAATGGACCATATGATGGAGTTGATCTTAAAGCAACAGGATATGCTATCTATTATGTAAATGCAAGTTCAACAAATTGATGTAAATTTTGATTTTTTGTCTGAACAGGTCCAGTAGATGAAGGACCTATTATTATAGTTGGTGTGCCAACAGGGCACAAGTGGTTCTCATGCTCCCCTAGTTGTTCATACTGAGGAGCAACAACCAGAGCAGCAGCAGCAGCAGCAGCATGAGGAAGAGCTTCCACAGCCAAACAAGCATGCAGAACAGTTTAGTGTGGATCCTGCAGAAGGGCCAGATCAGACTCAGCAGCAGCAACAGCCACCTCAGCAGGAGTCAGTTTCTAAGCAGCCCTTGGAGTCTCATGATCAGCCTATGGAGGAAGAAGCTGATCCTAAGGTCAAAATCTTTAAGAGAAGGGTTAGAAGGAAGCTTATGAAATCCGGCAACCCAGTCTTTCTTTCCCAACCCTTAACTATTTCTTCTCCTCCCACTGATCCAATCCCTCCTCCTGCTACTGACCCTACACCTCCAACCATCACTAAACAATCACCTCCACCTCCATCTCAACCTATCCCTTTTGTCTCCACTGACCCTCCTCCACCTACTTCCCAATTAGAAATACAACTTCCAATAAATACTCCAATTCCCTCATTTCTTTTGAAGTATCAATTCAAAACACACTCTGTGAATACTCTAACTCTTCACACCCAGCCTCCACATTTCTTTTCTTCTCCTCCTCTATCATCAATTTATTCTACCATTAGCTCTACTCCTACACTTGGTCATATAGTACCTAGTATGGCACTACCATCTGGAGCTAGCTCTCAAAGTCATAGCTCCCTTCTCCCACCTTTTCGGTATGCTTTCATCTACCACTCTGAACATCACATGAATCTGTTCAGATAATTTCTATCAATAATAGTTTTCCTAGAAGTCCATGGGATGCCAGGCTACAAGTTCGAAGAATGGCTCCCTCTTCTACTTAAAACTTCTGAAGTCCTCGTGGCTAATGTAAATCTAATTACATAGAAAAGCCACAGTCTTTCCCATTCAGAATTTGTCAATCTATACCCTGCTGAGGCCAAAAAAATCATTTCAACCAAATCTCGAAACCCTCTTCTAATAGTTCACCTTCACCTTAATCTTAGGTTCTTTGACCTTTTTGGTAACCTCCTTAGAGAGCTCCAGGCTAGTTACACAAGAATGAAGGTTTTCAATGAAGATAGGTTTAAGTTAGGCTTGCCAGATGTGAACAAAGGCCAATGGCGCATGATCACTCAGGGTCAAAGACCAATCACCCCATCCATGACAATTGGTTTGCCCTCTGAACTGCATCCCAGTTTAGTTGGTGCTATTTCTTCCAGAAAGCAGTTTGCTCAGATTGTCCTCAACAGGCATATCAGGATAGCAGCCAGATTCAAAGTCAAGTACAACATTAAGCTGTCTTTCCATAGATTTGCCATGATGCAAGCTCCCAAGTACTCTCAACACATGAAGGAATTTTAGCATAGCTTTACAAAGTCTAAGAGACTAAATGAAGAAGAATGGGCAGTAGTGTAGCAACCCGGAAAAAGTAATACTTAAAAAAAATCAAAATAATAATTTCTTTAAAACGAAATAATAGAAACATACGTACCACTATCATATGTGCAAGAATACATCGGAAAATTTCTTAAAAATTATAAATCAACCCCAAACATTATTTCTACGTGTTCCACGAAGAAATTCATGCAACGAAAAATCTAATTGGTCAAACGTACGTCACAACGTGACTAATTATCCAAATTAGGAAACTAAGTCGGAAAACTGTTAACATGGAAAAATAACACGCCCATAAATTAAACGAACATGTCGAAGAGATTTCCAACATCATGAAATGAATAACCATTATCGGGTTTGGACCAATGGACCTCTCATAGCCCATGAATAAATTCAAATAAGAAACTGCAATAAAAATCATAACTCTATTATTCCCTAATTAAAAAGGGAAAAACATATAAGATAAATTCCAATAAATAATTGTCTTGGTTAAATGGATCAATTAGAATTTAGTGGTCCAAAATAAGGATTTTAAAAATAAGAATAATGGGAAAATTCCCTAAATTCGTAATTTAAATATTACTTAAATAGAAAAGAGACATTTAATGCATTAAATAAGCAATTTGAGATGGAATTGGATTCCTAAACCTACCCCATATGGTTTAGCACGAATTTAGACCTCAACCTAACCTAAATAGAAGTTGGAAAGCAAGGAATGAAAGAAGGAGTTAGGAAATCACGTAATTAAAGAGAAATTTGAGTAGTAGTAGGAATATGAACCCTTACTAGCTTAAATACTCTCTTAACTCTCCATGGCCGGCCTTGAAACTTTGCTGGGGCTTGCTGGACGTGGAGAGAAGGCCAAGGAGGAGGAGAATTCGTGGGGAGAAGGCTCTCTCAAGCATCTTTTTTTGTTCTTCAAGTTCTAGCCCTAGAAGAGTAAAATGACTAAAGGTAGGTATTCTCACAAGCAAAACTCAATTAAATCCATCTGTAGATTGTTCCATACATCAAGAACAAAAGCCCTCTTGTTTCACTCTTTTTCATCGAGCCAATCTTTTAATCTCTATTTTTGAAATTCTGCAAATATGATGAACCCGACCCTTCTTCTTTATTCTTGATCTCCATGAATACTCAACCTCGTGCTCTCAAATTTTAACTAGAGTTACTGATGGATGTTAGGCATCTTTTGCCCCTAAAAGTCCTAATTTTTATCCATCCTTTGTCACGAATTAAATCTTGCATGATTTCGACAATGTATTGTTGCGGTTTAACCTTGACTTGTGTTACAAGTTCCATACCTCTTTGTGGAGTCATTTTTAGACCAAGTATTCAACATAGAACTTGTTACCTCATGAGTCTACTTTCATTTGGCACTATTTTCCCCAATTTTTGTTGATCGTACTAAGAGTATTAGCCCGAACATTAACAATGTGTCAGATTCACGCAGTCAGTCACAATACGTTTTATTACCAAGTCAAACGACCTTTGTTTCTCAACTATTTGCTACTGTACAAAGTATTGGAAGTAATCTAACTAACAAAGGTAGTTTCACTCGATTTGGATCACCCTAGCATTTGTTTTGATTTTTCAAACCCACAGCTGTCAAACCCAATCCAAGTCGGAGTTGGAAATAGGTAGAAAAAGCAACCCAAACGTCATTTTCAGATAGCGACAGGTCAACACGTCGCTACCATAATGCGACAACATCATGGTCGCGACCCATACCAAAAATCATGCCGTTTCGTGGTCTTTTTCATAAGGCGACAATTTCATGGTCGCGTTCAATTTCAGAAGGCGACAGGCAATGCGTCGCGTTTTGCCTGTGTCCGCTTAATCGGCCATAACATTTTTTATAGACCTCGGATTGACGAGCCGTTTTCTTTGCTGGATTCCTCATTCAAAGGGCGTCAATTTGGTATATTCATGTGTGAGATTGGAATGAAAAATCAATGAGTTATGACCTTAGGAAGTGAAGGGATGGGATTGCATTTGCCTTCTAAAAGGCATACATCTTGGTTTCTGTCGTTTTGCGTCGTTCCTTGCATGTGTGAGTTTGATCTCTTCTAAGAAGGTTCTAGAAAGTTTTAACATGCATTTATCAACCCATATCAAAGTTAAAACATGTTTACATAATTTTTAATTTATTTTAAGTTCATGATCATGCTCTCTACTTGCCGATTATCCACTTCTTGCCTTGTTATCAAACTTGCTAAAAACACATGTTATAAAATGGAGTCATATTGAATGATTTAAAATGTAATAACATGACATATTTCTATCTATGATTTCTCTCACACATTCACACACTTGAACCATCCAATTATGGCTTGACTTGGCACCAAATATCTCATAATGTATCTGGTTAATTTATTGCAATAATGTACATTAAATTGCTCTATTTTAAATGAACATGTCTTCGTTTATCGCGTTGTTTGGGAATACCGTTACCGACGCTCCACTGTTCTAGAATTCCTCTAGAACGTCGGGCACTTGTTTCTATATACACACTTTCCTTGACTTGGACGAACTCTCCGTCGGATATTCCTTCTGCCGGACTAGTGAATCCTTGTTCAAGACCTCCGTAGGTCTCCTCTGTCCATGGATTCCCACATGGTCGATGAGCCGGTTGTACCCTAACACCTATGATACCCTTTAGGGATCAACATGATCCAAACAGCCTTAGTTTGCTCTCGTTCTTACCTTGATTTCACGCCGGACCTCTGGACCTGTACATAACATGGCCAGCGGAAAGGTAGTGTATTCCACCTGACTGCCAACACCAAGTGCGCGTGTTGTGCAACTGTTACTATCGTTCTTTACTCGACATTTCACATGCAATGACCATAAGATCTCATCTATACTCTACTCGCTCATCTATACACGTTCACTCTACTATCTCGTCTATTCATCTCGTACTCTCTTGGTACCTTGGAGCTGTGTGGCTCCTATCGTTTGTGTTATTTCGTGACTGTCTAGCACTATAATATGGGTCTTGTGACTCTACTGTATCAAATGCATATTGTGCAGGGCACGGAGAGTGTTCGAGGGGCTCCAATCTAGTCCTGGGGGCAGAGAGCCACCCGAAAATACCTGCAGGGGCTATTGACGGTGTTCTGCATTGCACCGGTTCTGACTATACTGTATTGGCTAGACATCTTACTATTATCCTTTTAGTCTGAGGAGTTCAGACGTACTGTGATATTACTGTGCTATCACAAACTGAACGGCTACTGTCCTAGAAGTGACTACTGCCGTATTCTACAAGTGCACCGTTGTGCAACCATACCCGCTATCTCGTTACACGCTATCTCGTTACACGCTATCTTGTCATACGCTCTACTTGCTCTACCTGATACTTGCTATCTTGAGTTATTGCGTTCTATCATGACCAGATCGCATTCAAAGTGCTATACTCTCTCGTTGTCTATTGACAAATAAAAGTGCTATATTTTCTCTCGTCTATCTACGGATAACCAAAGTGTCATTACTATTTCGATTAACGAAAGCTAATCAAAAGTGCTATACTATCTCGATTGATGACAATCAATCAAAGTGCAATTTACTCTTTACATGACCATCTACTATCATCTCTTCTTGCTATACATGTCGCTTGCTATTCTTGACAATATCGTTACTTGCTATTGTTGTTATCGTTTTCTATCGTGTCTTGACTTTAATCATCGCGCTATACTTGATTCATCTGCTATTTGAACCATGTTATTTGTGCTATTACTTTCTCAACTTTACATGACTCTTTCCATCATTAGTTACTCTGTCATTTAAAGCATTAATCACTTTAAGCCTACTTGATCCTGAGATTTAAGTCCTACTGGGCGTTATCGCTCACCCTTCGTTATTTGTTATTGTGTCTCAGGTAAGTCAGACAATGACGTTATACACACCAATGGGACAGGACCCGAGTGATGAGTGATCTGGAGTCAAATGACGAAGTCTAGTAGTTATTGCTTTAGATTTCTTTTCAATGTAATGATGTCATTGAGCCCTATGTATTGGCTCCGAATTAGTGGTTGTAATAGTCTTAGTGATTTTATAATGAAATCAAGAATTATTTCAATTATTGTTCATTAGATGCTCTGATGTTTGCAAAAGTATGCGCAATTGTCGTTACCACACTCGTTGTTCACGTCTCCCTCCGATTTATTCCGCTGCTAAATTAGAGAGGCGTGACAAGTAGCATATCCAGAAGAGAATGCAGAGTGTCAAAGGCTCAAGCTTTCACCATTTGTCTATCTACTTAAGGCTTATAACACTCTTTGGAAATATGTGTTTCAAAAATGCACTCAAAGGTACATTGTATACTACCAAGCCAAGGAAGCAACTCACTCCCAGGGGCTACACTAGAACCTCACTGTTCATGACTTTCTGCATTAGGTAGCCAAGAAGAAATTTGTTCCCCTTAAGTCTACCTTATCAGATGATAACTACCATAGGAGACTCAACTGGTATCATCGCCGACATGTCAAATCTTATAGAAAAATCCCCTCTGTAGGATCTTCATACAACATAGATAGAGAGAAATTTTCTAATTTCTTTGCTAAGAATGAGCAAAAGTTATGGGACTTTCTTCAACCATTCTTTGCTCAAATCACTACTTCTCTCTATCTTCCTAGTTCTACTTTCACTCCATGAATGTAAATTGTTCTTTACAGCAATCAATACAGATCTATTTCTACTCATCTGTGTGTATCTTTCTACATCTCTCCTTGTATCTTGTCCTTTCTGTTAATGCCACAAAGGGAGAGAAAGAAAGTAAGCAACAAATATATAGGATAGAAAATCAAATTGTTCTCACTATCTTTTTAAACGTTTTTGGAGAAAGAAAGTTAGAAACAAATATATAGGACAGAAAACACTTTTTTGCAAAATCATATTTGTTTTCACTGTCTATTTAAAAGTTGTGGCATTAACAAAAGGGGGAGAATTCTTGAGCAACTTTCCCCAAAAAATATTGCTAATATATTTGCTAAACATTTATCATAATATTTTTTGCTATGACAAAACCTTTTAATATATCTTTTTACTACCATACAAAGGCTCTCATATACATTTACTGTAATATATCCTAGACAAAATTTATGCTTACACAGAATCTAAGTTTCAACACAAACGAAATTTCTCTAAGCCCACAGCGTATACTGTATATCATACTAACTCCGACTCCTGACTCCGACTCTAGAAGAGTCAAAGTATTGCTTCAATAGATAGAACTAATAGCACTCCGACTCCAAAAAAGTCAAAGTTTGGCATGACTCTAACTCCTCAAAAGTCAAAGTCGGACTTACTCCGACTTCAGAAAAGTCGAAGTCTATTATCTATTTGGTAAACTCCGACTTCTTAAAAGTCAAAGTCTACCATGACTCTAACTCTTGGAAAGTTGAAGTATGACGTGTTTTGCTCTCACTCCGACTTCTAAAAAATCGAATTATGTTGTACCTTACTCCGACTTCTCAGAAGTCGAAGTCTTTGTTTCTTACTCCAACTCCTCAGAAGTCGAAGTTCTATTGACTCTGACTCCATAAAAGTTGAAGTATTATATATCAACTTCTGTGTGCTAATACTTCAGTAATTTTTGTATGAATTTGTCATTCCACAGAATCCATGAATTCTAAATCTTGTTTATCTCAAGTTATTTGTTATACCTATGGGATCCTTTACAGAATGAATAACACTTACATATCTTAAAGAAATAATATTTTTTCTTGATACCACCACTTAAATATTCTGTTAGAATTATTTTCAAAATTACCATATCATTGTTAAGATCTGTAGCAATAATATAATATGATCTCTTGTTTGTTGTCAGAAGTTCAGTTCTTCTCCATTTGACAGTTGCTAAACAATAAATGCGATGGTACGTATAAGCAACATGGGCTATCTGTCAGAGCTCACATACCACTATCAGAACTCCATGACTTTCAAGAAAAGACTTTGTATTCCCCATACAACTGTCTATCTGATTCTTAAATGCTCTGAACTTCTATCTGTCTGAGCTCATTCTTGCTTTATATTTTATTTATCTTACCTACCTCCAAAAGTATGGAGGTATCCTTGTCTGTCTTGTCCTTTCAATTTTTCAGAACATTAATGTAGCATGTTTAGCATTTGGCCTTGAACATGGAGTTTACAAAACATTAATGAAGCTGTCTATCAAGCCATGAAGCTACCTACATAGCCTGAAGACGTTGGACTCTGAAGAGCTGAAGATCTAATAGACGCCTAGGAAGCTCATAGTCTTTTCTCAAATGGATAACCTTCAACGGCTAGCTTCCAATAGATAGTTTCAAATGGGAAGATTTCTGAAGCTCATATATAGAATCCGGAGTTGTAAAACAAGACACACAGATAGATATACCAACCAGCAACACATTCAACTCCAATCTGAATTTGCAAGCAAGAGCTCTTCACAAGCCTTCTACTGAAAAGAAAGAGAGAGAGTTGTTTCTTCAGTCCATGATTTCCATGCTCTCTAGTTCTTTAGAAGTCTTTCTGTGTTGGGTGGCCCTTTTGTAACTGTAGATCTCTCTTAGTCCACCCATTTAGATTCAGAAAGAGTTAGAGCTTTAATTCTTTCTTGTATCTCTTTCTGATTCTGTGTCTGCTAATCTAGTTGAGCAGACACACAAGTGTTCTTTGTTTCTGTATTAGATAACCTGCAGAAGGTTTGTTTCCTGTAGTGCCCCTCTTGTGAAGGGAAGACCTACCGGTATAGGTAGTGTTTGTACCCCTTGGTAAAGGGAAGACTTGTTTGGGAGCAAGTGGGTTTGTAATACCTCTCAGGTTGAGAGAAGGCCAAGTGTTCTTGGCAGTTTAGTGAAATCCCAAGAGGTTACTTAGGGATTGGATGTAGGACTTCCATGTGGGAAGGGTCGAACTAGGATAAAACTTCTTGTGCATTTGTGTGATTGTTTCCACCAAGCTTTCATTTATTTCACACACACCTCACTAAATACTAACAACTCTATTTAGTGCTATCTATTTTTAAGATATATTTTAAATTTCAAGAAATCCTATTCACCCCCCTTTAGGACATCTCTAGTGCCATCTCGATCCAACAAACATGAATGTGAATCATATCGTGGAAGATTGCTAACATGGCCCTTTGATAAGTGGCGCCAGCATTCTTCAATCCAAACGGCATAACCACATAGCAATAAGTCCCCCAAGGCATGGTGAAGGATGTTTTCTCTTGGTCCTCTGGGGCTAGACGGATCTGATTATAGCCTAAATAACCATCCATACATGAAAGAGTTTCGAACCCAGTGGTGTTATCAATTAGGACATCCAAATGATGTAATGGGAAATCATCTTTAGGACATGCTCTATTTAAGTCCCAGAAGTCAAGGCAAATTCGTACTCTTCCATCCTTCTTCATTACCGGGACTATGTTGGCCACCCACAGGGGATAGAGTACTACACGGATGAACTTAGCTTTGTGTAATTTGTCAATCTCCTCTTTCATCTTCAATGCAATATGAGGGTGGAATCATCTCAATTTCTGTTTAACGGCTATTGCCCCTGACTTCAAGATCAACCTATGTTCCACTAATGCAGGGTTAATGTCGAGCATGTCGTCATATGACCAGGCAAATGAGTCTTTGTACTCCCTCAGCATCTCTATAAGCTCTTCTTCTTCCTCAGGAGGGAGATTGGAAGCTATGGTTAGAAGTATGGGTTCTTCGTCCATCCTAATGTTTACCTCCTTGGTAGGATCATCCACTGCGAATGTGGGCTCATCAAATCTTCTCATGCCACTAGCATACATTTCGACAGCGTCCTCTACTTCACCATCCTCTTCATCCACTAGGTCCTCATCATTCAAGATTTCATAAATTCCAAACCCATCATCTAGCCTCTTCTCTTCATGTTGAGCTTCTATGTTTAGAACGACTGCTTCCTGAACGAACTCTTCGACAGCTAGAAGAGTGCCACACCTTTAAGCCAGATCTACCAGAAATCAATGGGGTATGACACTACCTCTGTTCTTCTTAGATGGGGATGGGGACTTATGAGATTCTACCCTTGAACCTAAACTAGAATTAAAACCTACGGGGCACTCTGGGGGAGAATCCAGAGGCTTATTGGAAGGGAAAGGAAAGGATGTGGCACAGCCGCAGGGGTCCTTCGATGGGTCTAGAGGTGGAGGCAGGCCACTCGAGCTCAGGGTGCCTGTGGAAAAGTCGTGGTGCAGGGGAACAGAAGGCCTCTCATCCCGGGAGTCCATTGTGATCACATGCATCAGAGAGCGGGGACCGCCGCTCCACCTAGAAGTGGAGGAGGAGGGAAAAGGCGGGGATCGCCGCCGAGGAAGACGAGGTGAATGAGTGACGTGGATCGTCGACAAAAATGGGAAGCGTGGAGATGGGGATCGCCATCTGAAAGTCGAATGCAGAGGGGTGATAGGGATCGCCGTCAAAGGGAAAGGACGAGGATCGCCGTCGAGGAGGTGAATGCATCGGGGTGACAGGGATTGCTGTCAAGATGGGTGCGAGGGAGAGTGAAGACGGGGATTGCCATATGAAGAAGGAAAAGGTAAGGACAGGGATCGCCATCTGAAGAAGGAAAAGGGAAGGATGGGGATCGCCGTCTGAAGAAAGAGAAGGGAAAGACGGAGATCGCTGTCCGAAGAAGAAGAGGGGAAAGACGGGGATCGTCGTCTGATCGTTGGGGGGAGTGAGGAAAGAGTGAAAAGTTTTTTTTTTTTTTTGAATAAATAAAGCATATTAACCTAAGGAAGGAGACACACTACCCTACATTTGAAGGTATCGAGAGAAAGAAAAAATCGTGCCGTTGAAAGAAAGGACGAAGTGGGGTAAGGGAGCGGTTAACACCGCGAGAGCATCGAATGAGAGTTGGAGGACAAGAGGAGGTGAACGAGGAATGAAAGAGAACTTAGAAACAATAATTGAAAATATGAAATGTTTAGGGGGCCAGGAATACCTTGGCCAGAGCTTATCTATAGAGTTGTGGTCTTCATATAACTGATCCGATTATCCAAGATCTTCACCGTTCCCAAGGAACTGTTGCTTGGAGGTGATTGCTGATGGGGGCTCCACCAATTATGCCACTGCTGGGGGCCAGGTGAGATCGCCATCCCAGAACAAGCAACTAATGTTATCGTGATGTCTTCCATATCAAACCACTTGTACCATTCTGCTTATAGATCATCAGTCTTCCTTCTTTTATCGGGCCTAGGGCCCCCAAGACCTGATATGTGAGCATCGGTGTCATGTGGCGAGAAAAATGACGTCCATGGACATTGTAATCGGTGAGGTTTGCCCCTACCACAATTGTAACATCTCGGGCTTTCCGGATTTCCGTTGTGTGGGGGATGACTGGCCTTGTCGCGACGGAGGTGCCCGTCGCGACAGTCATTCCTGTTGCGACCGCCTTTGGCGTCGCATTCTTGTCGTGCCCGGTCAACAGGTCGCGACTGCTTTCTATTTTTTGGTCGTCTGACGCCTGTCAAAGTGGCAGGCGTGGCAAACTGACCTGTCAGGTTGTCGCGGCACCCAGGGTGGGTGCGTTCTGGTCGCGGTCTGGGCGGCCGTCGCAATAAGGTTTGTATCGTGACGCCCCGCCCCGTCGCGTTCTGGGGGCCGGAGGCTAAAAGCCTTGGCCGGCACCCCTTCCCCCTTTTTTGGCATTTCTCCTTCCTTCTCCTCCCCGAGGAGGAGAAGTTCCCCCTCTCCTTCTCCGGTGGCTTGGGCTTGGCGGAGCGGCGGCAGCTCGTGCGGAGTGTTGGCGCGTTGTCGTGGAGCGAGGAGGAGGCGGCCGTGGTGTCGTGAAGGCCCTTCGTGGGTTCGTTCTTCGTTTAATCAGTAGGGATTCTTGTGCCCTTTCTTATTGGTGTGGATTGGGAGTCCATTTTGTGGAATGCATATGTTTACTACTTTCACCATGCTCCCCTCCCCATGGTTTTAGTATTTGTAGCGTGTGGGGGACCCCGGGATGTGACATCCTGGTGGTCGGCATTCCAGCTGATGTCGCAACCGCCGAGCGCGTCGCGACATCAGATAAGGCATCGCCCCAGTCAGACGCGACCTTATCGTGGCGCGGGTGTCCGTCGCGATAAGGGTCATGTCGCGACCCTAGTTCCCGTCGCGACAGGGTTGCTGTCGGGGCGTGGTCAGATGTCGCGACAAGGGTGTCGCGACCTGTTTTCCTATCGCGACAGCTCTGTTGTCGCGACCCGCTTCCCCGTCACAACAGGGCTCTTGTCGCGGTGGCCCTGACCGTCGCGATGTGATCGCGACGGGCTAGGAGGGCGCGACAAGACCTGTGTTGCCGTGGGTGTTTCCGTGGCCCGTTTGGCGTGTCGGCTTGTGCCCCAGGGCAGGGTTGCCCTTCGGACCTTCTGGTAGGAACGCGGCAAGTTGCCTCCCTACGTTCACTGACTGAAGGTGACACCTTCGTGGTCGTGTCCTAGCGGCTGTGTTAGGAGGCTCACCTCTGTGTAATAATCGATGGTCTGACTGCCAATCGATTATTAGCAAAGCGTTGGTTTCTGTTCTGCCTAGTGGTGTTCCGGTTTCTTGGGCCGTGCCGTGTGTGCCGGCATTGGCCGAAGGCCCTTCTGGGGGTTTCCGGAAGGGGTGTATTGCGTGCCTGTGCCTGCTGGGCTTGTCTTGGTTACGAGCCAACGGTGTCGTTTCTGTGGTGGTTTCCACACCAGTGTTCTCTTTCGCCCGGTGCTAGGCACTTGAGGGCATGTCCGCGAGACAGGTTGTTACCATTTCCTGGGACCTCTAGCCCCGCGCGTCTGTGTCAGAGGGAGTTGCTCAGGGCGGCGGGCGTGCTCAAGTCATGGACTTGGAGCAGAAGGGGAAAACGGTGGGGACAGCGGCGTGAGTCGTTTGTAGAGCTCTCTTAGTTGGTTTGGGTCTCCGAGGTGGTTCAGGTTCTCTTCCAGTGTGGACCAGTTAGTCCTTCTCACTGCCTCGCTCTGTGTTGGTTCCAAAGCCACGTAAGGAGGTCAGGCGTGGGGGCCGGACTGTGATGGTTGTGGTTGTGGTTGTGGTTGCTTAGTCCACGTGTCTCACTCCGACGAGAGGGGAGACCTAGACTAAGGCACTTCTGGCAGTGGCTTGTGTGCTCTTGCGTGACGGTGTTGCTCACACTGTTTCCGAACTTGTGTTCTCGTTGCCCTGGTTTACACAGTGGTTGTAGCCTAGCCGTGTCTCGCTTCCTTGGGCTTTGTCAGTTGGCCTTGTGGGCCGTGTGTAGTGGTTTCCGTTTTGCGGGTTCTCTCGGGGTGTCTTGTGTTGACACCCAACTGCTGTTTCGGTAACCCGTTCCTTGGTGCCGTTCGTGGTGGCACCGGTAGGTGTAGTTCCTTGACCTCGTGGAGTGTTCAAGGTGCAGGTTGGTTCTGCTTGTGGACCCTCGACCTTGTGGAGGTCTGAGGTGGCCGTGCCTGTGGTGAGATGTTGCTTCTCACATGGTTGTTCGGTGTCTCTCGTGGTGACACCTGGTTGTTCCTTCTCGACCTTGTGGAGGTCCGGGATGTTAGTGCTTGTGTCGTGAGACTCTGGTCTCTCTTGGTTGCTCCAGTGTTCCGTGAGCTTCTTTGTCTCGGCGAGTGTGTGCCGAGGGTTTGCTTCCGCATTGTGTTGCTCTGGCCCAACCCTAGTTGCGGGTCGTGGCGTTGCTCTAGTTGCTTCCGCATGTGTTTGACTCCGCTGGTTCTGCGGGAGTCGTGTTTGGCCTGACCCAGGTTGTGGTTGAGCGTTTAATCTGTTTCCGCTGCTTTGTAGTACTCTGCAGTAGGTGTTTCTTGCTTTACTGCTTTGTAGAGTAGTTTTGCTTCTACTTTATTGGAGTTCCTACTGCTCTGGCTGGTAAGGGACTGGTAATCCCTACTGAGCCTTGTTCGCGAGGCTCACCCCCTACTCTCTTCAGGTAGGGACTCACTGTCGCAAGAGTTCGTTGCCGGACGGTCGTGGTGGCGGCTTGTTCGTCGTGCGTTGCAGCAGTGTGAGTTGTGAGCGTGAGTGCTCTTTGTACCGTGAGTTGAGAGTGTCCTTTTTGCAAGTCCTCGGGGTATGCCCCTTAAGGACTGCGACTTATTTCTGTACCTGTACTTTTATTGGGATATGTTGTACTTAATTTCTTTATTAATGTAGTCTTTCTTGTTATAGTTATTTGAATTCATTGCTTATCTCACTGGACTAAATTCTAACCCTTCCGGGTCTTCGGATCCGTAGGTGGCAGCACGACCTTCGGGGGTCCCTGGCGGGGGTCCGGGAGGTCGGGTCGTTACAGTGGTATCAGAGCTCAGGGGTCCAACGAGATTTGTAATGAGTTAATAACTATGGCTATTCCCATAGAAAGGTACTCATGCGCTGCTGGCCCGTCCGTGTAGAGTTGCTTTAGGTGAGCATTTGGTCTTTGTTGCAGGTGGTTAGCTTTCTAGCAGCGTCCGAGTGTGAGCTATAGGAAAGTGTTGATGTTATTGTTGAATGCGCATGCTTCGAGCGTGGTTGCTGGTTCGCTCGTGCTGCGTTTGGGCTCGTCATCGGCCTGCGCGTCCGTGTGGGTGTGTCGCTAAGGTTGAGAGAGCCTACGTGTGGTGTAGCCTTCACCGGTGCAGGGTTGTGGTATGCGGAACCGGTAGAAGGTGTCCTTGCCTTGTTGGCTATCCCCTTGTTGTTGGGGTGTGTCCTTGTTGGATGTCCCCTTGTTGTTGGGGGTGTGTGCTGGGTTGGTTGTGTGTTTGGCCTTGCGTGCCTGTGCGCTGTGCTCTGCTCAATCGATGTCGTTGCTCGAGCTAAGCAGATGCTTGTGTGCCGTGTTGCACCGCTGGTTGAGTGCTGCGACACCTATCTATGGCTGTTGTCAGCCTTGTGCTGACTGGTTGTGAACTTTGGTGAGGTGCTCCCGAAGTTCTTCTCTATTGGTTCTGGTGGAGGTGAGGTTTCCCTAGGACTGTGTTGTACTCGTTTCTGGTTGTTGCAGCGTTGCCCTCTGGGTTGAGGTGCATCGCTTGGCTGCTTGCGTTCGGGTGGCATTTCCCAGAACTATTTGTTGTTGTCCTAGTGAGAGTTCCTCTCCCTTTGGGACTGCTTCTGTGCTCGTTGAAGTCTTCCGCTATGTTGCCTCTTTGGTTGAGGTCTCTGTTGCCTGGTTGATTGTTGTTGCTTTGCCCTCGCAGTTGAGGTGCATCACTTGGTTGCCCTATGTTTTGGTGATGGTTTCCCAGAATGGTTTGCTGTTGTTCTGGTGAGGGTTCATCTCAGGACTGTTCTAGCTTGTTTCTGCCAGTTGTTGTGCTACCTCAGGGTTGAGGTATGCTGCTGTTGTGCTTCCCGTTGCGTTCTGGTGGGTTTTCCCAGAACGGCGCCTTGGTGGTTCTGGTGGAGGTTCTCCCAGAACCAGTTTGTGTTGCTTCCGTTGTTTGCTGTGTTCTCTCTATTGGCCGTTTGTTTGGGCTGCGTTCTGGTGATGGTCCCCAGAACGGCTCTTGGCACTTTGGGTGGAGGTTCTTCCCAAAGCTGCCTTGTGTGTTTTGCTGGTTGTTGCTCTCTCGGTGGAGATGAGCTATCGTTGTCGCCGGTCGGACTGTCCTTGTTGCAGTCTGCTTGGGCTTTGTCAGTCAGAGTGTGGTGCCTTTAACCGTGTGTCTGGCCGTGGTGTTGGCCAGGTTGTCTTCCTGTTCGTTTGCGCGTTCTCGGTTGTGCTGGTGGGACTTCGTGTGTCCCCCTAGTCGAGAGGTTTGCTTCGTTTCTCATGCCCTGCATGCTCTCCCAGATGGTAATCTGGTTAGTGTAGCGGGTGTTTGGTTGGCTATGCCTCACGTGTGAGTGCTAGCCTTGCGTGCTATTTTCTCCTTTGTGTGAGGAAGAAGCCAGTTGTGTGCCTTCTTCCTCTGCTTTTTGTGGTTGCTTAGGGTGGTGG
Organism: Colocasia esculenta; assembly: GCA_014218235.1. Classification (NCBI taxonomy): domain Eukaryota; kingdom Viridiplantae; phylum Streptophyta; class Magnoliopsida; order Alismatales; family Araceae; genus Colocasia; species Colocasia esculenta. The sequence goes on from CM024760.1 coordinate 85,896,377, forward strand.
TGCTCTGCCACGGCCTTGGTGCTGTGTTGCGCACCGTGGCGACCTTCGTGGAAAAGGTCCCTCCCTTGTTGAGCTGTTTTGAGGTTGAGCTGGTTGCTCCCCTCGTGCGCTTTGTTTCCTTGTGGCATGATGGGTTGTGGTAACCCATTGCGCCTTATATTGTTGTGCTAGCCTGACTGGACGATGTAGGGCAGCGTGCCCTGTGTTCAGTGTGAGGCAACACCAGTTTTCTGTGGTTTGGCTTGCTCGTGCAAGCATTGTCCCAGTGTGTGTTCTCTCTTGTGCCTCAGCTGTGCTTGGAGGTGCTTGTCATTGTTTGGTGTGTGGTCCTCTCCGCCTGCATGGTGGGAGCGGTGCCTTGTGTGGTGTGCTTCTAAGGGCCAACGTGATTGTTGCGTTCTTGAAGCTGCTGGTTCTCCACGTGTTTCGCTTATGCGGGTCTCTGGTGGAGAGTCCCTTCTGGTTGGCCATGAGTTGTTTCAGGCTGTTGGTGCAGTTGGGTACTGCACCTTAAGTGTGTTTCTTTTTGATGTTTTGTGTCCCTGTGCCTTGAGGGTTCGTGGCCAGTGTGGCCTGTTCTACCCTTCGTGGCTTGCGGTTTCTTGTGGGCAGCTTTTGGCAAAGTCTCTTGTGGAGAGTCCTTCTTGTTAGCCATGTTGTTTCGGTCGTTGGTGCAACTGTGTTGCATCTTGCCGAGTTTTGGTGCTTGTGGTGGCACCCTCTGCTCGTGCTCGAGTGGTTTGTTTTCTTGCCGTCTAGAGCCCTGGTGCATTGTGTTGCACTTTGGGTGGCTCCTGGTGCTTGTGTGAGCACCGAGGTTTGTGTTGTTTTCCCTAACCGTGAGCTCCGTGTGTCGTTTCGCGAGTTTGCTCGGTGTCGGAGGCGTGGAGCTTTCCGCCTCTCGAACACTTTGTGCTGGCCGTGCCTTGTGGTTGTACCATTGCTGCTGTGGGGTGGCTGCTTTGCCTTATCTAGGTAGCCCTATCGGTGGTACGCCAGGCTATGTTCGTGGCCTGTGTCTGGGTTTTTCTCCCTCACTTGGGAGCGAGTGTGTGCTATTATGGCACCCTGCTTCGGTTTGGGTCCCTTTGAGGTCGACGTGCTGCCCTCAACCTCTGTAGTTGTTTCGTTTTCTATGCGGTTGCCGACGTCTTGAGTTGCTTGGATTTGCCAACCTCAGACGTCTTCTTGGGTTTTGCCTCCGTGCGTGAGCCTGTGGAGCGAGTGTTTTAGCTTTTTGTGGCTCCACAGTCGTTGTGTGTCCTTGTCGGACCACGAGGATGATCTGGTTGAGATCTAGTGGTGCCGGCGGACACTACCTTGCTTGTCGTGGTTTTCTCCATGTGCGTGTTTTCTGCTTGGCTTTGGGTCACAATTAAGAAACTCTCATTTGGCCTTGCCGTAAGTGCTAGTTGTTGCTAGACGTGCGGAGCCATTCAGCGGAGTCTTGTGGATGACCTCTTGGCATTTCCGCGGTTGTCGTCAGTAGCTGGGACCTCTTTCTTGTCGTTGGTGACAGAGTGAGTTAATGACCGGTTGGTCTCAATGGCGTGGTCTATTGAAGGCTCAGTCGCGTGGTTTCCGGCTGGCGGTTTCAGTGTTTCTGGTCGGCTTGGTGCGCGCCACGCCTGTGGAGTTGTCGACATCTGCTTGTGTGCTCTACGCCGGTTGGTGTGCGCTTGGTGAGATGTCGGATGTCTGGTTAGGCACTCCCTTGTGGCAGGGTCGTGGTGTTGACCACCGGGAAGTCGCGGTGTGACTTAGTGGTCCTTCTCACCTGTTGTTTTCTCCGACCAGGTTTCGCCCTTGATTTCGAGGACGAAATTATTTTTTGTTGGATGTATTGTAACATCTCGGGCTTTCCGGCTTTCCGTTGTGTGGGGGATGACTGGCCTTGTCGCGACGAAGGTGCCCGTCGCGACAGTCATCCCTATTGCGACCGCCTTTGGCGTCATGTTCTTGTCGCGCCCGGTCAACGGGTCGCGACTGCTTTCTGTTTTTTGGTCATCTGACGACTGTCAGAGTGGCAGGCATGGCAGACTAACCTGTCAGGTTATCGCGGCGCAAAGGGTGGCGCGTTCTGGTGGCGGTCTGGGCGGGCGACGCGATAAGGTTTGTATCGCGATGCCCCACCCCGTCGCGTTCTGGGGGCCGGAGGCTAAAAGCCTTGGCCGGCACCCCTTCCCCCTTTTTTGGCATTTCTCCTTCCTTCTCCTCCCCGAGGAGGAGAAGTTCCCTCTCTCCTTCTCCGGTGGCTTGGGCTTGGCGGAGCGGCGGCGGCTCGTGCGGAGCGTTGGCGCGTTGTCGTGGAGCGAGCAGGAGGCGGCCGTGGTGTTGTGAAGGCCCTTCGTGGGTTCGTTCTTCATTTAATCAGTAGGGATTCTTGTGCCCTTTCTTGTTGGTGTGGATTGGGAGTCTATTTTGTGGAATGCATATGTTTACTGCTTTCACCATGCTCCCCTCCCCATGGTTTTAGTATTTGTAGCGTGTGGGGGACCCCGGGATGTGACATCTCGGTGGTCGGCCTTCTAGCTGATGTTGCGACCGCCGAGCGCGTCGCGACATCAGATAAGGCGTCGCCATGGTCGGACGTGACCTTATCACGGCGCGGGTGGCCGTCGTGATAAGGGTCATGTCGCGACCCTGGTTCCTGTCGCGACAAGGTTGCTGTCGCGGCGTGGTCGGCTGTCGCGACAAGGGTGTCGCGACCTGTTTTCCTTTCGCGATAGCTCTGTTGTTGCGACCCGCTTCCCCGTCGCATCAGGGCTCTTGTCGTGGTGGCTAGATAGGTTGTTACCGTTTCCTAGGACCCCTAGCCCCGCGCGTCTGTGTCAGAGGGAGTTGCTCCGGGCGGCGGGCGTGCTCAAGTCATGGACATGGAGCAGAAGGGGGAAACGGTGGGGACAGCAGCATGAGTTGTTTGTAGAGCTCTCTTAGCTGGTCTGGGTCTCTGAGGTGGTTTAGGTGCTCTTTCGGTGCAGACCAGTTAGTCCTTCTCACTGCCTCGCTCTACGTTGGTTCCGGAGCCATATAGAGAGGCCAGGCGTGGGGCCGCAGTTCAGCCGGACTGCGGTGGTTGTGGTTGCTTAGTCCACGTGTCTCACTCCGACGGGAGGGGAGACCTGGACTAAGGCACTTATTGCGGTGGCTTGTGTGCTCTTGCGTGATGGTGTTTCTCACGCTGTTTCCGAGCTTGTGTTCTTGTTGCCCTGGTTTACACGGTGGTTGTAGCCTAGCCGTGTCTCACTTCCTTGGGCTTTGTCGGTTGGCCTTGTGGGCCGTGTGTAGTGGTTTCCATTTTGCGGGTTCTTTCGGGGTGTCTTGTGTAGACACCCAACTGCTATTTCGGTAACCCGTTCCTTGGTGCCGTTCGTGGTGGCACCGGTAGGTGTAGTTCCTTGACCTCGTGGAGTGTTCGAGGTGCAGGTTGGTTCTGCTTGTGGACCCTCGACCTTGTGGAGGTCTGAGGTGGCCGTGCATGTGGTGAGATGTTGCTTCTCACATGGTTGTTTAGTGTCTCTCGTGGTGACACCTGGTTGTTCCTTCCCGACCTTGTGGAGGTCCGGGATGTTAGTGCTTGTGTCGTGAGACTCTGGTCTCTCGTGGTTGCTCCGGTCTTCCGTGAGCTTCTTTGTCTCGGCGGGTGTGTGCCGAGGGTTTGCTTCCGCATTGTGTTGCTCTGGCCTGACCCTGGTTGTGGGTCGTGGCGTTGCTCTAGTTGCTTCCGCATGTGTTTGACTCTGCTAGTTCTGCGGGAGTCGTGTTTGGTCTGACCCGGGTTGTGGTCGAGGCGTTTACTCTATTTCCGCTGCTTTGTAGTACTCTGCAGTAGGTGTTTCTCGCTTTACTACTTTGTAGAGTAGTTTTGCTTCCTCTTTGTTGGAGTTCATGCTGCTCTTGCTGGTAAGGGACTGGTAATCCCTACTGAACCTTGTTTACGAGGCTCACCCCCCTACTCTCTTCAAGTAGGGACTCGTTGTCGCCGGAGTTTGTTTCCGAACGATCGTGGTGGCGACTTGTTCGCCGTGCGTTGCCAGCAGTGTGAGTTGTGAGCATGAGTGCTCTTTGTACCGTGAGTTGAGAGTGTCCTTTTTGCAAGTCCTCGGGGTATGCCCCTTAAGGACTGCACCTTCTTTCTATACATGTACTTTTATTTGGGACATGTTGTACTTAATTTCTTTATTAATGTACAGTCTTTCTTGTTATAGTTATTTGAATTCATTGCTTATATCACTGGACTAAATTCTAACCCTTCCGGGTCTTCGGATCCGTGGGTGGCGGCACGACCTTCGAGGGTCCCTGGCGGGGGTCCGAGAGGTCGGGTCGTTACAACAATAGTGTCATACCCTGGCTGTATAGGTCCTCTAACAAAATGACAATATAATGACTAGGTGAGGGGTTGCCAGTCTGGCTTCAGGGTGGAGGAGAAGGCTGTCCATGGCCAAATTTCTTCCTTGTACCTGAGGCCATGTCTTGTCACTTGTTTGGAGCTAGTGACAGCCTGGGTCCTCCCTTGGAGATGAGCTCTGAGTCCTTTTCCTGGCTGGTAGTCGATTTTGAACATGATATTCCAGCCCTTTGTATCCGATGGTGTGGCCCTTTTGACAGCCGCCGCTGATGGAGACACTATTTGGCGATTAGAAGAGAAAGTATAGGCCCATGGGAAATTAACATCAAGTAAAGAGATAATAGGCTTGTTGGAGGGCTAGACTGCCAGCATGATCTTCTCAATAGCTTCAACCGTGTGGGTGGTAGCCGCACTTTTGACTTTGACAATCCGTCCCTAGAACAGGAATTTTAAACATTGATGTGTTGTGAAGGGGACTGTCCCTAGTGCCTCAATCTATGGGCAGCCTAAAATGGCCTTAAAGATCGGATCAATGTCAAGCACATAAAAGTCTATTGTCATTATGAGCGGGTCCAATTCTGCCTACAGAGAGACTACACCATGGCAGGCCCCCCTAGAGTTATCATAAGCCGCAATAGTGGTAGGAGTTGGCTACAAGCGGCGCTCGGATATATTGCATGACCGGAGAGTGCTGAGAGGACACACATTTATTGATGCTCCCGTATCAACTAGGGCGACGTCAACGGCCATCTTGTTTATTGTCAATGTTATGCACAGAGGCATTCTTCTTGCCTCGGGAGGAGTTAGCTCACTATCTGCAAAAGTAATTGTTGGCCCCTGGTAACAATTGATAGGACCGATGGCAAAGTCTCGGGGTTCATGTCCTCACTGACCATGACCCTTTGCAGAAAAGTCCTTAGAGCATTCTGATGGATTTGGGACCTCTTAATCAATTTGAGGATGGAGATTTTTGCAAGAGTCTGATCCAAATGCTTCAGGATATCATATTGGGTGCTTGGGACCGGATCTATCTCTTCGATGTCTTGCTGTTGTTGTTGATTTTTGGAGTTGGAGTTGTGGGTCGGTTGATCCGGCATAGACACGGATGCGTTGGGATACATCCGGTGAAACATTCGCCCGCTCTGGAGGGCGAGGTTGTGTTGTAGTGGAGGTGGGGTGGTGCTAATGATGGATGGGTTGGCTATTATTGGCGCTGGCGTGGGGGAAAATGGGATGTTAAAGTGTGATGAACTAATGGGTGGTATGATGGGGGTGTTGTATAGCGGTGAAGTGATCGTGGCAATGGTGGGTGTGGAGGAGGTAATGGTGGTTTGGGAGATAGCCAATAATTGACCTACTTCATGTTCATCATCGTAGGCCCAAGCGGCGGCTGGTGGTGGATGGTGGACAACTGGGTTAACTTGAGCGGGTTGTGGAGGTGGTGGAGCAGGTTGAAGATTTGGAGCAGGCTGGTGTTGCGGCATAGGATTTCGAACTATGCCGAGATCATGAGCCAGTTGCTGGGGTTGCTATGGTTACTGGAACTGCTACTTCTGTGGTGGTGGCTGCTATTGCCTTTGTTGCTGTTGCTACTGTCTTTGCCCCTGCTAATCCCTCAAGGTCTGAATCAACCTCTTCATCTCTGCCCAGTCAATTTACTGATGCTCATGGAGATCATATATCATGTCCCTGAATTGAAAATAGTCGGATACATTGTGCCCCGGATGGCGGTGATATACACATTACTTGGTTTGGTCCGGGTGATGAACTGATGGGTGGTATGATGGGGTGTTGTATAGCAATGAAGTGATCATGGCAATGGTGGGTGTGGCGGAGGTAATGGTGGTATGAAAGATAGCCAATATATAATTGACCTACTTCATGTTCATCATTGTAGGCCCAAGCGGTGTCTGGTGGTGGATGGTGGACAACTGGGTTAACTTGAGCGGTTGGTGGAGGTGGTGGAGCAGGTTGAGGATTTTGAGCGGGCTGCTGTTGCAGCATAGGATTTCGGACTATGCCGAGATCATGAGTCGGTTGCTGGGGTTGCTGGAACTGCTGCTGCTGTGGTGGTGGCTGCTGTTGCCTCTGCTATTGCTATTGCTGTCTTTGCCCCTGCTAATCCCTCAAGGTCTGAATCAACCTCTTCATCTCTGCCCAGTCAATTTGTTGTTGCTTATGGAGATCATATATCATGTCCCTGAATTGAAAGCAGTCTGATACATTGTGCCCCGGATGGCGGTGATATACACAATACTTGGTTTGGTTCGCTGCCATGTTCCAGTTGGCCTTTTCCGGAGGGAGTCTAAGGGCATTGAGAGACATGAGGGCTGCAAAGATGTCGGATAGACTCTCGGGGAGAGGAGGGTACTGAGCTCTCTTGGGACCATTAGGCTTTCTAGGAGCATAGCCATTCTTAGGTGGAGGGACTTGGTTGTACTGGCGTTGTTCTTGCTGAGGGTTTTGAGCTTGAGGAGGTGGTGGCCTATTGTTCCAGGGTTGCTGATGAGGTTGGTTGTATGGTGGCTTGCCTACCGGGCCTTGAGGGTGATTGATTGTACCTACTTGCTCATTAGTTTGCACCCCTTCGGTGATAGGACCTTGTGGTTTCTTGGGGTAGCGAGACTTTGGAGTATCGAACATGGAGTGGATAGGCGAGTCCTTGAGTTGGGTTTGAATAAAACGGGCTCGGCTATAAAGTTGGTGCATGGTGGTTATATCATTCATGGCCAGAATGGATCGGTAGGTAGGTGTAGCATTGGCAATCAGAAGCTTGACCTTCTCCTCCTCTGGCATGGGGCAGCGGACCTTTGCAGCTAGAGCACGTCACCGATCAGTATAAACTGCAAATTCTTCGTCGGCCTTCATCTCTTTGGCCACCAAATCTACAAAAGAGTATTTGGATCCGACCCGATCCTGGAACTGTTGCAGAAACATCTCTTGTACAATCTAAAAATCTTCGGCTTCCTCCGGTGTTAAAGAGTAGAACCATTCAAGGGCCAAACCCTTTAATGATTTTCTGAACAAGTACGCCATGAGGTGGCGGTCATACTTATGTGGAGCAGATTAATATACAAAATCTTTGAGATGTAGATGGGGGTCGCCTACCCCAGAGTATCACCTGTTGATGGGGAGCTCTAACTGGGGTGGAACCCAGAGATGCTGGAAAGAGGGGAGAGGGATGTCGACAACCTTCCGAGGGTCCAGTTGCCTCTGCAGATCATGAAGCTCCCTTTTCATAGACGTCCACTCCGCAAGAAAATCGGAGGGGGATGAGACGTGGTGAGAGGGGACAAGGTAGTGTGATTGCTCCAAAGAATACGACCTCTCGCGAAGAAGAGCATTGTGTTCGGCCTGATAATATGAAGAAATTGAGGGAGACTTGGGCCGAACCTGTAGAAACCCAGAAAATTCAGTATTTAAAAATTTGAAATAATAAATTTCTATAAAAACAGAATAATAGAAACATACATACCATTATCGTGTGTGCAAGAACACATCTAACAATTCGGTAAAAATTATAAATCAACCCAAAATATTATCCCTAAGTGTTCCACGAAGAAATTCGTGCAACGAAAAATCCGATTGGCCAAGCGTATGTCACAACGTGACTAATTATCCAAATTAGGGAACTAAGTCAGAAAACCGTTAACACGGAAAAATAACGTGCCCATAAATTAAACGAACACGTCGGAGAGACTTCCAACATCATGAAATGATTACCCATTATCGAATTGGACCAATGGACCTCTCATGGCCCATGAATAAATTCAAGTAGGGAAATATAATAAATTCCAAATTCTATTATTTCCCTATTTAAAATGGAGAATTCTCCTAAGTTAAATTCCATTAAGATTGGGCTTTGTTAAATGGACCATATAAAATTTATTGGGGAAAAATAGGGATTTTTAAAAGAGGATAATAGGAAAATATCTTAAATTCGTAACTTAAATATTACCTAAATAGAAAAGGGGTATTAAAGCATTAAAATAAGTAGGTTGAAATGGAATTGGATTCCTAAACCTACCCTAATAGGTTGGCCACAAATTTAACTCCCATCCTAACCCAAATAGAAAGTGGAAAGCTTGGAAGGAGGTTAAGAAATATGAAATTCGGAATTTAATGGGGGTTAGAGTCCTATTAGGAAATAACAACCCAACAAGCGTAAATACTCTCCTAAATCCCCCATGGCCGGCCCTAGCTCGTTGCCAAGGGTTGCTAGACCAGGAGGAGATCTCGTGGGAAGAAGACTCTCTCAAGCTCTCTCTCTCTCGTTCTTCAAGTTCTAGCCCTAGAAGAGGAAAATGACTAAAGGTAGGTATTCTCACGAGCAAAACCAAATTAAATTCGTCTGTAGATTGTTACATGCATCAGGAACAAAACCCCTTTCGTTTCAAAAATTTTCGTGCACTCAATCTTTTCTTATTGATTTTTGAATCTCTGCAAACCTCTTGACCCCGAACCTTCATGTTTAATTCATATCTCCTTGAATACTCTATATCATGCCTCAAAATTTTTATTGAAGATACTGATGATTGTTAGGAATCTTTCGCCCCTGAAAGCACTAATTTTCATCCACCCTATCTTGCGAATTAATTCTTGCATCCCAACTGTACACAGTCTTCTATTCTTCATGTTTGACTTGATTAAAGCCTATCGATACCATGACTGTTTTAAAATTCTAATTTACTGGAAGTACTCTTACATGTTTAAATTGGCTTAGAACTAGTTTCGTGATTTTTCATACATTATACAATTTTTTCTAAATTTTGAAGCACCATGTGTCAAAATAAGGCAATTTGGCCCGCAAACCCAAGCTCTGTCCTTTTCCTGCTCGGACTCAGGTACAGGACCTGAGAACGCGATGGCCCGATAGGTCGCATTCTCAGGGCCGTCGTGACAGCACCTTCCATCACGATCTGATCGCGACAGGGTCTGTCGTCGCGATCTGCCTGCCTGAACTGACAAGCCCGTCGCGATCTGTACAAGGCCATGTCGCGTTCTCAGTTGACCCCATCGCGACCCTTACAAGGGTACATCGTGACCTAGGACTTTTGCTTGAAAACCCATAATTTGTGATGCTTGACCCTCTACAGTGCTTGTATCTTCTATTAACAGTCATACACGCAGTAAATATACTTGTCATAAATTGAACATTTATGTGTGTTTAAAATACATACACATGACCACTTTCTATCTACAAATTCCTCTTACACTTGCACTCACTTTGAACCATCCATAATAGCTTAACTTGGCATGAAAATATCTCATAATGTATCTGGTAAATTGATTCAATAATGTATATTAATTGCCCTATTTTAAATGAACTTGTCTACAATTCTCGCGATGTTTTGGAACACCGTTATCGACGCTCCACTGTTCTAGAATTCTTCTAGAACGTCGGGCACTTGTTTCTATATACACACTCTCTTGACTTGGACGAACTCTCCGTCGGATATTCCTTCTGCCGTACTAGTGAATCCTTGTTCAAGGCCTCCGTAAGTCTCCTCTGTCCATGGGTTCCCACATGGTCGACGAGCTGGTTGTACCCTAACACCTATGACACCACTAGAGATCAACAAGATCCAAATGGCCTTAGTTGCTCTCGCTCCTATCTTGAATCATGTCGGACCTCTGGACCTGTGCGTAACATGGCCAGTGGAAGGGTAGTGAGTTCCACTTGATTGCCAACACCGTACGCGCGTGTTGTGCTACTGTTACTATCGCTCGTTACTCAACGTTTCACGTGCAATGACCATAAGATCTCATCTATACTCTACTCGCTCATCTATTCACGTTCACTCTACTATCTCGTCTCTCTCATCTATTCATCTAGTACTCTCTTGGTACCCTTTGAGCTGTGTGGCTCCTACTATTTTGTACTGTTCATGACTGTCTAGCGCTAAAATGGGTCTTGTGACTCTACTGACTTGAATGCATACTGCTGAGGGCACAGAGAGTGTCTGAGGGGCTCCAATCTAGTCCTGGGGGCAGAGAGCCACCCGAAAATACCTGTAGGGGCTATTGACGGTGTCTGCATTTGCACCGGTCCTAACTGGCTGTTCTGATTTAGCTAGACATCTGACTGTTATATTGTTACTGTTAGTCTGTTAAATCAGACGTACTGCATTGTTATTGAATTGCCACTAACTGTTATTGAACTGCTACTGTTCTGTTATTGAGCGACTATTGTCGTACTCTCTACTTGCTCTACTTGATACTTGATATCTTGAGTTATTGCGTTCTATCCTGACTTAGTCGCATTCAAAGTATTATATTCTCTCTCGGCTATCTACGGATAACCAAAGTGCCATTACTATTTCTATTGACGAAAGTTAATTAAAAGTGCTATACTATCTCGATTGATGAAAATCAATCAAAGTGCAATTTACTCTTTACATGACCATCTAATATCTCTCTCCTTGCTATACATGTTGCTTGCTATTTCTTGACAATGATGTTACTTGCTATTGATGTTATCGTTTCTATCATGACTTGACTTTAGTCATCGTGCTATACTTGATTCATCTGCTATTTGAACCATGTACTTGTGCTATTACTTTCTCGACTTTACATGACTCTCTCTATCATTAGTTACTCTGTTATTTAAAGCATTAATCATTTAAAGTATGCTTGACTATTGAGATTTAAGTCCTACTGGGCGTTATCGTTCACCCTTCGTTATTTGTTATTGTGTCTCAGGTAAGTCAGACAATGACGTTGCACACACCAATGGGATGGGACCAGAGTGATGAGCGACCTGGAGTCAGTTGATGAAGTTGCCCTAGTACTATGGAGTCTAATAGTTATTGCTTTAGATTTCTTTTCATTGTAATGATGTCATTGAGCCCTCTGTATTGGCTTCGAATTAGTGGTTGTAATAGTCTTAGTGATTTTATAATAAAATCAAGAGTTTATTTCAATTATTATTCCATTAGATGCTCTGATGTTTGCGTCTGTATGCGTAATTTACGTTACCATACTAGTTGCTCACGTTTCCCTCCAATTTATTCCGCTGCTAAATTGGAGGGGCGTGACAGTTGGTATCAGAGCCTAGGATGTCCTTATTAGGATATTTTAAGTCTAGGGATGTTCTAGGTGAACTGCCATGACCGTGTCTAAGTCACCCACCATACCTATGTGAGAGATTGGGTAAAGCTTGGGGTTATGCTAGGAGCTTAACTATATGTATAAGCACCCTAAGTTTAAGAAGACATTAATAAGTATTCTTGCTCGTATGAACTAGAGGAGATGGCTGGCGAGCATGTACAAATGCACGAATTACAACAGACTGTACAGGGGTTAACTCAAGTCCTTAACAACGTGATTCAAGCAAGAGCAAGAAATGGGACAGGAGACTTATATGGGAACTTTCAACGAATAAATCCCCCTAGGTTTAATGGAACTCCGGATCCTGATGAAGCTAAAAATTGGGTGAAGGCGATGGAATGAATCTTTAGAGTTATGCAATGCTCAGAGCAGGAGAAAGTCCTTCTGGCAACCTTCCAATTAGACCGTGATGCTAGAGCTTGGTGGGAAGCTGTCAGTCGACAACTACCCAACATCAACATAGAGTGGTATAAATTTTTAGAACTCTTCAACACCAAATATTTTTTCAAGAGGATTCGTGAGAAGAAGGCAAATGAATTTGCCAATTTAAAACAACGAATGATGTCTGTAGCAGAAAATAAAGCGCAATTTGAAAGACTAGCACAGTAGGCACCACATTTGGTGAGTACGGAAAAGATGAAGGCAAAGAGACTTTTAGAAGGGTTGAGACCTGTGTACTGGGAAAAGTTGGCTCCACTAGACATTGAAGTATATTCAGTCATGGTATTAAGAGCTCAATTAGTAGAGGACACCATGGAACTTCTTGAAAAGATCCATAAGAAGAAGGTGCTGAAAAGGGAACGTGCTACTCATTCCAATGATAATAAAGGAAGAAATATAGTAGATAGCAAGAGAATGAGAGGGGAAGTGAAGCGGAAGGAAGTCTGTGAATTTTGTGAAAATCCAGGGCATCAGGTTGATAACTGTTGGAAGAGATTAGGCAGGTGCTTGCGATGTGGAAGTCAACAACATCGAGTCATCAATTGTCCAACAAAGAAGAACCAAACTCCACGCCAAAGACGATTACAAGCCCTTGTGGATATAAAACAGACCAATGAAGGTGGACAAGGTATTATCATTAAACCCTTAGTTAAGTTCATATTATTTTCACGATAGCAAAGCCTTAACTGGGCGAGATGATGGATTGAAATATTCAGAATAAATTGGTAGTCGTATCATATCATATGAATTTGGGGACCAAATTCTTTTAAGTGGGGGAGGATGTAGCAACCCGGAAAATTCAGTATTTAAAAATTCGAAATAATAAATTTCTATAAAAACGGAATAATAGAAACATACATACCATTATCGTGTGTGCAAGAACACATATACAAATTCTGTAAAAATTATAAATCAACCCAAAATATTATCCCTAAGTGTTCCACGAAGAAATTCGTGCAACAAAAACTCCGATTGGTCAAGCGTATGTCACAACGTGACTAATTATCCAAATTAGGGAAATAAGTCGGAAAACCGTTAACACGGAAAAATAACGTGCTCATAAATTAAACGAATATGTCGGAGAGACTTCCAACATCATGAAATGATTACCCATTATCGAAATTGGACCAATGGACCTCTCATGGCCCATGAATAAATTCAAGTAGGGAAAATATAATAAATTCCAAAATTCTATTATTTCCCTATTTAAAATGGAGAATTCTCCTAAGTTAAATTCCATTGAGATTGGGCTTTGTTAAATGGACCATATAAAATTTATTGGGGAAAAATAGGGATTTTTAAAAGAGGAATAATAAGAAAATATCCTAAATTCGTAACTTAAATATTACCTAAATAGAAAAGGGGTATTAAAGCATTAAAATAAGTAGTTTGAGATGGAATTGGATTCTTAAACCTACCCTAATAGGTTGGACACGATTTTAACTCTCATCCTAACCCAAATAAGAAGTGGAAAGCTTGGAAGGAGGTTAAGAAATAGGAAATTCAGAATTTAATGGGGGTTAGAGTCCTATTAGAAATAACAACCCAACAAGCATAAATACTCTCCTAAATCCCCCATGGTCGGCCCTAGCTCATTGCCAAGGGTTGCTGGACCAGAAGGAGAGGCCAAGGAGGAGGAGATCTCGTGGGGAGAAGACTCTCTCAAGCTCTCTCTCTCGTTCTTCAAGTTCTAGCCCTAGAAGAGGAAAACGACTAAAGGTAGGCATTCTCACGAGCAAAACTAAATTAAATTCGTCTGTAGATTGTTCCATACATCAGGAACAAAACCCCTTTCATTTCAAAAATTTTCGTGCACCCAATCTTTTCTTATTGATTTTTGAATCTCTGCAAACCTCTCGACCCCGAACCTTCATGTTTAATTCATATCTCCTTGAATACTCTATATCATGCTTCGAAATTTTTATTGAAGATACTGATGATTGTTAGGAATCTTCCGCCCCTGAAAGCCCTAATTTTCATCCACCCTATCTTACGAATTAAGTCTTGCATCCCAACTGTACATAGTCTTCTATTCTTTATGTTTGACTTGATTAAAGCCTGTTGAAACCATGACTATTTTCAAATTCTGATTTATTGGAAGTACTCTTACATGTTTAGATCGGCTTAAACTATTTCGCGATTTTTCATACATTATACAATTTGTTCAAAAATTTTTGAAGCACCCTGTGTCAAAACAAGGCAATTTGGCCGGCAAACCCATGCTCTGTTTTTTTCCCGCTCGGACTCAGGTACAGGACCTGAGAACGCGATGGCCCGATAGGTCGCGTTCTCAGGGCTGTCGCGACAGCACCTTCCATCGCGATCTTATCGCGACAGGGTCTATCGTCGCGATCTGCCTGCTTGAACTAACAAGCCCGTCGCGGTCAGTACAAGGCCATGTCGCGTTCTCAGTTGACCCCGTCGCGACCCTTACAAGGGTATGTCGCGACTTGGGACTTTTGCTTGAAAACCCATAATTTGTGATGCTTGACCCTCTACAGTGCTTGTACCTTCTATTAACAGTCATACACGCAGTAAATATACTTGTCATAAATTGAACATTTATGTGTGTTTAAAATACATACACATGACCACTTTCTATCTACAAATTTCTCTTACACTTGCACTCACTTTGAACCATCCATAATGGCTTAACTTGGCATGAAAATATCTCATAATGTATCTGGTAAATTGTTTCAATAATGTATATTAATTGCCCTATTTAAAATGAACTTGTCTACAATTCTCGCGATGTTTTGGAACACCGTTATCGACGCTCCACTGTTCTAGAATTCCTCTAGAACGTCGGGCACTTGTTTCTATATACACTCTCTTGACTTGGACGAACTCTCCATCGGATATTCCTTCTGTCGAACTAGTGAATCCTTGTTCAAGGCCTACGTAAGTCTCCTCTGTCCATGGGTTCCCACATGGTTGACGACCTGGTTGTACCCTAACACCTATGACACCACTAGGGATTAGCAAGATCCAAACGGCCTTAGTTGCTCTTGCTCCTATCTTGAATCACGCCGGACCTCTGGACCTGTGCGTAACATGGCCAGTGGAAGGGTAGTGAGTTCCACCTGACTGCCAACACCGTACGCGTGTGTTGTGCAACTGTTACTATCGCTCATTACTCAACGTTTCACGTGCAATGACCATAAGATCTCATCTATACTCTACTTGCTCATCTATTCACGTTCACTCTACTATCTCGTCTCTCTCGTCTATTCATCTAGTACTCTCTTGGTACCCTTTGAGCTGTGTGGCTCCTACTGTTTTGTACTGTTCATGACTGTCTAGCGCTAAAATGGGTCTTGTGACTCTACTGACTTGAATGCATACTGCTGAGGGCACGGAGAGTGTCCGAGGGGCTCCAATCTAGTCCTGGGGACATAGAGCCACCCGAAAATACCTGCAGGGGCTATTGACGGTGTCTGCATTTGCACCGGTCCTGACTGACTGTTCTGATTTAGCTAGACATCTGACTATTATACTGTTACTGTTAGTATGTTAAATGAGACATACTGCATTGTTACTGTACTGCCACTAACTGTTACTGAACTACTACCGTCCTGTTATTGAGCGACTACTGTCGTACTCTCTACTTGCTCTACTTGATACTTGCTATCTTAAGTTATTGCGTTCTATCCTGACTTAGTCGCATTCAAAGTACTATATTCTCTCTCGGCTATCTACGGATAACCAAAGTGCCATTACTATTTCGATTGATGAAAGTTAATCAAAAGTGCTATACTATCTCGATTGATGAAAATCAATCAAAGTGCAATTTACTCTTTACATGACCATCTAATATCTCTCTCTTTGCTATACATGTTGCTTGTTATTTCTTGACAATGATGTTACTTGCTATTGATGTTATCGTTTCTATCGTGACTTGACTTTAGTCATCGTGCTATACTTGATTCATCTTCTATTTGAACCATGTACTTGTGCTATTACTTTCTCGACTTTACATGACTCTCTCTATTATTAGTTACTCTGCTATTTAAAGCATTAATCATTTAAAGCCTGCTTGACTATTGAGATTTAAGTCCTACTAGGCGTTATCGCTCACCCTTCGTTATTTGTTAGTGTGTCTCAGGTAAGTCGGACAATGACGTTACACACACTAATGGGATGGGACTAGACTGATGAGCGACCTGGAGTCAGTTGATGAAGTTGCCCTAGTACTATGGAGTCCAATAGTTATTGCTTTAGATTTATTTTCATTGTAATGATGTCATTGAGCCCTCTGTATTGGCTTCGAATTAGTGGTTGTAATAGTCTTATTGATTTTATATTGAAATCAATAGTTTATTTCAATTATTATTTCATTAGATGCTCTGATGTTTGCGTCTGTATGCGCAATTTACGTTACCATACTCGTTGCTCACGTTTCCCTCCGATTTATTCAGTGTTAAATTGGAGGGGCGTGACAGAACCTCCCGTGCCGGAATGTAGTTGGGCTTAGAGAAGTGAATGGCCCGTGGACGAAGGGGAGTGGGATCACCCATGGTAGATGGTACATGTGGTGCACATGCAACATGCGCAAAGGAAGCTGCCTGTTGAACAGAGACATGAGAGGGTGGAGAAAGGGGGCGCTTGCCTTTAACAGCTGCCAGAAAGTCTTGATATTGGGCCAGGCTTAAATGGGGAAGGAGTTGACTGAATTGGGCATGTGGGTCATCTACCCCAGAAGGAGAAGGGGGGTGAGACCGATCATTAATGGTAGTAGGGGGCTGGATCTGCCCGGTGAGGGTGGCAGCAGATGGCTGGTCCACGTCCTCAAGAAGCCAAATGGGCAAAGCAACGCCAGTAAGGACGCAAAAATGATCCATACCAAAAAGGGGATTGTGATATAATACAATGGTTTGGGGAGACTGACTCGATAAACCTAAACAATGACGCATACACTATCCCTGAACAATTTAGGGGGACAAACAAGACCACAAAACAAAACCTAGACTCTAACACACAAGAATGGACAGTGAGATAAGAGGGAGTATATCAAGCAAGCACCCAAATTGACATGATTATTCATTAAGCTTTTAGATTTTACACTTAGCCTTTAATGGATTAATTAATAAAGTTGCACTCAGCCAAATAGGAACCCTAGTAGGTGTGTACTCGAGTACTCCGGTGTAACTAAGGGGAAGTACACAACTCACATGCAGAACGACTTGAACTAGGGGACAACGGGTACAACCAGCCCGACAACCGCAACATGCGTACGGCCATGGGGACTTTCGAAAGGCCCCAGTCAGCCTACGAGTGCTCGCAGGTGAGAGGGTCTCCCCTACCAAGGAGGAGTCCTATCTACACGAAAGTAGTGTATGCATGAACCTATGTGCACTGGAGTGCATGCAAATGTTGAACCACTCTTTTGTTAACCTCATGTTTTGGTGATAACTAAAACTCATGACTAAATAAATCTTATGTTTATGTCATATCATGTTCTAATATTAATCTGAAAACTCATGCATTTCATGTATAAGTTTGAACATTCAAGGAGTGCATAACTATCTGCATATATCATCTTCAAATACACTATAATAGTATCACAGAAGAATGTATTTTTTAAACACTATGTTTGAACGGTAGCTGTCGACAGATGCTCATCGGCTGTCGATAGGTACTGTAGCATATGTGTTCCAGAACTGTATTTCTGAATTAGGGGCTAGGCTGTTGACAAATGCAACCTGCCTATCGATAGCTACTGGTTTCCTCAAATTTTTTCTAAGTCTACATCGATTACATGAACATCGACTATACTTTCACATCAATTATGCTTCCACATCGATTACTGTTTAAGTCAACATCGACTTCATTGAACATCGATTTCATTGAACATCGATTTCACTTAAACATCGACTTCATTGAACATCGACTTCATTGAACATCAATTTCACTTAAACATCGATTTCATTCATCATCGATTTCAGTTTAACATCGACTTCATTTTAACATTGATTTCATTGGAACATCGATTACTATATACTTAAACATCGACTTCTTACAAACATCGATTACATACATGGATTACATTGAAACATCGATTTCATTGGAATATCGATTATGCCTCAACATCGATTACATTTATACATGGATTATGTTCACATTGACTTCAATTCAACATCGATTTCATTCAAACATCGACTTCTCTTGAATATCGATTGATGAACACTTTCACTTCAACTCTCGAGAAGTCGAAGTCCCCACTCCGACTCCTGAGAAGTCGAACTCTCTGTATTATACTCCAACTTCTTGAAAGTCAAAGTCTATCATTGTTTGCACTCCGACTCCCTAGAAGTCGAAGCATGACCGATTGATGCTTATCACTCCGACTTCCCAAAACTCGAATTTTGTGATCAATCTCACTGCAACTTCTATAGAGTCAAAGTTCATTTTGTATCTCTTGTTTCTAACTCCGACTTTAGGAAAGTCGAAGTGTACTACAACTGTGTACTTAAGAATGTTTTCTGTATGAGTTTGTTATTTAATAAGATCTATGAAATCTTAAGTTTATGTAATTCAATATGTTTGCTATCCCTATGGGATCTCTTACAGTATGATTAACACTTGCATATTCTACAGAATAATGCTCTTTATTAATACCATTATTTAATTATTCTGTTAGGTAGGATAATTTATATTCAAGATAACCACATAAAATATCTTTGAATAGATCTGAAATATTTATACAAATTAGTCTCTTGCTTTTATCAGAAGTTCAAATCCTCTCCCTTTTGATAGTTTATTTGCAGTAAATGCGATGGTAAGTATAGGCGGCGTGGAGTATCTGTCAGGAGTTCACCTACCACTGTCTGAACATCACCTTACCTTCTGGATGCAACTGTCTGTCAGTCTATTATTGCACTGAACATATGTTTGTCCGAGGTTCTCTATACATTAATATATTTCCATCTTACCTACCTCCGAAAGTATGGTAGGTATCTTTTTTCTATCTTGTCCTTTGTTGCAAAACATTTATGAAGCATGCCTTGCTCTCAGTCTTTAGCATGGAGTTTTACAAAACAAATAATGAAGACTGAAGCTACAAGCTTAGCCTGAAGACATCCAAAAAGTTGAAGGACTGTTGAAAAACAAAAGTCTCAATCCAAATGATCAACAGCTACTTCTCAAATGGCTAGAAGAGTTCCAACGGATACCTTCAATGGATATATTCAAAGCTGCTCCATAAAAGAGAGAAGAGAAAGCAGAAGAAGAAGAGAACTTTCCTAAAGATCATTCAAAGAGTGTACATCCTGTGAGAAGTCTCAACTCCACATACACTCAAATAAAGAGAGAAAGAGCTCGATGTTGGCCCTTTTGGGGTACGGCAGCTACCTATCTAGAGGGGGGGTGAATAGATTTTCTGCACAAAAATAGAAACTTAAACACAGAGAAAATATCACTTGAAAGTTTTGTTAGTTGAGTGTGATAGAGAGTAGTAGTGCGGAAGCAAATAAACAATCACACAAAGGACACAAGGAATTTATCCTGGTTCGGCCCTTCCCACATGGAAGTCCTACGTTCAGTCCCCAAGCAACCTCTTGGGATTTCACTAATCAAGGGTACAGTCCCCCTCAAGGACACTACAACACCATGGATACCCCACCAGGTCTTCTTCTCTTTCCCAGGCAAGAAGGCAGCCCACTTCTCTTACAGGTAAAGAAGCCAACCTCCTGGTATAAACCCCAGTGCGGTTCTGCTAGACACAAATCCCTAGCTGGGTTAACTACTGTATACAGTCCTATAGCTGGACAAGATGTCTTTCTTATAAAAGAAAGAACAGAGCTGAGAGTTCTACAAGAATGGCCTCTACCCAAAAACTCTCAGCAGAAACTCTCCCCAAGAATTACAATAAGCACAGGGAGAATGAAGAGAGAAAAGAAGCTTGAAGGCTTGAATGCTTGAGACGCTTTTGCTTGCTTCTTCTTGGCTTAGGCTCTTTCTCTCTTTCTTTGAGTGTATGTGGCGTTGAGGTTCCTCACTGGTTGTACACTCCTTCAAAGATTTCAAGAAAAGCTCTCTTCTGTTCTTCAGCCATACTTCATCTTTTATATGAATAGCTTTTGAATGGATCCGTTGAAGAGATCCATTGGAGTTCTAGCCGTTGCTTTTCATTTGTCTTAATCAACCTCTGGTGGACTTCGAGGTCTGTAAGCATAGAAGAGAGTGTTAGCACAAAAGAGTATTTATGATAAACTGTGCATAGCACTGTGTTTCTGCTAACACACTGAAAATAGTAGGTCATATCTTTTTCTGACACGACTCTGAGATATGCATGCAGCCTTTTTGTCAGAAGATATTTGACTTTTCATTAGGCGCCAAACCATATTTGAAACCAAATCGTTATGGCACTTATCGAATCGATGTGAGAAGCAAACGTTGTGAGAGCAAATCGTTGTTCTCAAATCGTTATGGCAAGCAAATCGTTATGAGCCTTAACAAATCGATGTGAGAAGCAAATCGTTGTTTCTCACTTATGAAATCATTATGATGATCAAATCGATGTGGCAAGCAAATCATTATAAGCCTTAACGAATCGTTATAGAAGGCAAATCGATGTGAGAGTAAATCGTTGCGCTCACTTATCAAATCGTTATGAGCCTTAGCGAATCGTTATAGAGGGCAAATCGATGTGAGGGCAAATCGTTGTGCTCACTTATGAAATCGTTGCACGATAAAATCGATGTTTCACTTAACAAATCGTTACACGATCAAATCGATGTTTCACTTAACGAATCGTTACACGATCAAATCGTTGTGTAACTTATGAAATCGTTGTTAGTGAAATTGATGTGGCACTTTGAATAGAAATTGATGTATATTAAATGAACATCGATTTAGCATTTTAGTGCGCCTTATTGCATCAATGGGAGACTTAGCATTTTTCTATGAGATTGATGCGACACAGATGAAACAAAATATTCAATTTAAGTTATATCATAAATTTTGTTAGCACCAAAATATGAAGGTAATAAAGAGTGGTTTAACACTCGAGCCCAAGAAGAAGTGTGCAAGCAACCATCTGAAGTCTTCAAGCTTCAAGCTCCTTTCCTCTCTTCACTCTCTCTGTGCTGCAATTGTAATTTTGGGGAGAGTCTTTCGGCTGAGAGTTCTTGAGTTAGTGTCCATTATTGTACAACTCTCAGTATGTTCTTTTTTTTCTAAGAAAGATTTCTATCCAGTTGTAGGACTGTATACAGTGAGCCTCTTCCTGTGTGAAGAGAAGGTCAGTGGGGTTGCTGGCAGTTTTTGTCCAGCTAAGGGACTGTTCTTAGCACTTCCTTAAGGGAAGAACCTAGTTGGGGTTAGTGTCAGCAGAACCTTGTTGGGGTTTGTACCAACAGAACCTAGCTGGGGGTTTAGCTAGCAGAACCTAGTTGGGGTTTGTTCCAACAGAACCGCACTAGGGTTTGTTCCAGGAGGTTAGCTTCTTGACCTGTAATAGAAGTGAGTTTCCTTTTTACTCGGAAAGGAAGAGGACCAACGTGGAGCTGGGGGTTTGTATATCCTTGGGGGGATTGTACCTCGGTTAGTGAAATCTCAAGATTTTACTTGGGGACTAGACGTAGGTCTTCCATCTGTGAAGTACCAAACCAGGATAAAATTCGTTGTGTTCATTTGTGTGATTGTTTATTTACTTCCGCACTGCTACTCTCTATCACACACTATCACATTCACTAACCAAAGTTTTTAAGTTGTGATTTATGTGTTTTAGTTTCAGAATTTCTACAGCGAATCTATTCACCCCCCCCCACTAGATAGGTTGCTGCCATATCCGTGGGCCAACAACAAATTCTATCCTAAACTAACAAACAGTAACTAATAGGTCTCTGTTGACATCGCGACGACTGCGTCTGGGCGACCTTATCGTGATCGAAAGATCGGTCGCGATAACCTCGGGTTGTAGAAACCTACAACTACATGCAAACAGTAGACAAACATACTAGCCTAAGGCGCAATACAACATGGAGGAAGGTAAACAAAAGATGAAGACTTCCTAGACAAGCAAAAACTGATGCATGGAATGGAAAATAGTAACAAACAATGTGTAGTTGTTGTCGCATCCTCCTCCTCTAGCGTGACAATGTCGTGTCAGCACGATGTGTCGCGATAGCACTAGAAAATAGGCAGTGAAAATAAAAGGAAAACCCGAGCCCTAGCAGGGTTCTAGCACAGGGAATCGCGGATACACATGATGTAGCAACATGGAGATGACATATTCAAGCTTCCAAAAGAAGATCAAGATGGAGGACAGAGAGGGGAACGCGTACCTGAAGTCGCGTCCGCCTTTATGGACGCGACAAGGTCGCGACCGCACGATACGTCGAGATAGTAACAGAGGACAGAAAAAATAGTAAAACACAGAAGCAACCTTAATAGGATTCTATTAAACGAATAAACACACAAAAATGGCAGGAAAACAAGCAAGAAGGACAAGGCTAGCAGTGAAGGTCCCACCGTGATTGCCAAAAGATGTAATCGCGGGGTTGTGCATCCCTCGAAACACACAACATGAGAATGTTCATGGCATGATATATAGATTGTGATCGCCAACTAACATGTTGCCCTGAGATACAAGTGAAGAGAAAAGGCTAACACGTTAGGAAAAAGAGATGAGAAGAGTCACTTACAGATGTCGCGACGGAAGGACTCGTCGTGATATGAAGCTTGTCGCAATGCTCAGATAGGTCACGTTACTGCTGTCGCGACGGAGGAGTCTGACGCCTTCTCAATGGTGCGGGAGATGAAAGGGGGGACCTTCTTCCTATCCTCCAACCGGCCAGAGAACAAGAACCCCTCGTCTGATCTTGCCTTAGTACCCGCCAATACAACGAAACATAAGAAGGAAACCCTGTTAGACCATATTTAAGTGAAGTATCTATTCAACATGAATGGAAAAGGATGAAGCATGGAGGGCACGAACCTGGGGGGGTGTTTTGAAACCCCTTGGGTTGTATAAAAACGTGAGGAGAAAGACATGCCTCTACTTAAAGGAAAATAATAACATGCATGCAAGGAAAATGAGAATGAGGGAAGGAGGAAAAGCCCCAAAGGGGCGACTCCCTAGCTGTAGATCGTGCTCTTTAGTCATGCAGCAGCTTCAGAAGATGGTGGAAGTCCCCTCCTCAGCTACCAAGCTCCATACTTGAAGGAAGAAGTGTGACTTAGTGAAGAGGATAATGAGAAAATGGGAGGAAATGGGAGAGCTACGAGCTAGGACGGGGCTCTGGGGAGATTTGGGCAGCACTTCGTGGTAGCTAGGGATCCTCTCCTCCTTCTGAAAGAGTAGGATCACTTATATAGAGAGGAGAGAGATTATCCCGTTCATAAGTGATAATGGCCCATGAAAATAATAAAAAGTCAAGTAAATCTGCATGGGAAGAGTCCTAGGAGGGTTCCAAGGTGAGATGGAACCTCAAACCGCGGCTGGGGGGTTGGGGGGTTGTTGTGGATGAGGATAGACCCCAATGGAGGATACAGGGGAGGTGGTTGCGGAGCCAGCGCATGCAGACCATGTCACGACAGGTCGTAGGGACGCGACAAGGCTTGTCGCGACGGCCAAGGGTGTCGCAACACTGAAGTTCTATGAATGGATATGCATGGCCTATCGCGACAGCCATAGTGGACGTGACCTTGATACTAACGCGACGCCACAACCCCTCGCGTTAATGATAACTGATCATATTGGAATTTTAACCGATTATTTGGGAAATATAATCGATTATTTAGATATTTTAATCTGTTAATTGGCATGAACTCGACCTTCAAGGTCGTTGCGTTAAGGTCTAAGGTTTGAAACCCTAGGACAAGGACTCTGAAAGTGACATTTGGACGAGATAAGCTGAGAATTGGGCTTTAATGGGTTCAAAACGTGGCTAACGAATAGGCTCAAGATAAGGGACCAACTTGGGGCTCATTAAGGGAACAAGGAATATGGTTCAGCTCATAGGCCAGAATCGGGTGTCTACACCAATCACTCTCTATAAACTTCTCCAGAAACCTTATGTGAACCTTGGATCTCTATCAAAAACAATAGTCATTAGAATGCCATGCAATGGTACTATTCTGTCTACATGCAGTCTAGTCAATCTGTCAACTATCTATGACATGCTTACAGCTAATAGCTTGCACACCTTCGTTAATCGATCAATAAAAACTGAAATTCCATTATGACCTGGTGTTGTCCTGGGCAATCCTACCACAAAATCCATAGCAATGTCATCCCATTTCCACTGTGGAATCAGTAATGACTGCAATAATCCTCTTGGCCTCTGATGCTCTGCTTTCATTTACTGACAAATTAAACATCTTGTTATGAATTCTGCTATTTCCTTCTTCATGTTCGGCTACCAAAAGTGTTTCTTCAAATCTTGATACATTTTTGTGCTACCTAAATGAATAGAATACCTAGACTTGTGCACCTCCTCCAAGACCTTCTGCTTCACCTCCGTTTCTACTGGGACATATAATCGACCTTTAAATCTAATTACACAATCATCATCAATGGTGACATCTTCCATCCTCACAATCTCAGTCAAATTCTCATCTACTCTTTGAGCTTCTACTATCTGCCAATATAATGAAGGTTTCACCGCACTACTAGCCAACACTGCTCGTTGCTGATTATTTGGTATAAATAAGAAATTCTCTGCTACATCTTTATATAATTTCCATTCTTTTATCATCATCTAGCTCAAAACTACATTTCTGCTCAAAGCACCTGCAACTACATTGGCTTTACCTGGGTGGTATGCCAAACTGAAATCATAATCTTTCAAATATTCCATCCATCTACGCTACCTCAGATTCAAATCTTTTTGAGAGAAAAATGTACTTTAAACTCTTATGATCTGTAAAAATTTCAAACCTTTCTCCATATAAGTAATGCCTCCACAACTTCAAAGCAAATACCACCGCTGCTAGCTCCAAATCATGTGTTGGGTAATTCTCTTCATGTTGCTTTAATTGCCTGGACGCATAAGCCACCACCTTACCATGATGCATCAATACTGCTCCGAGTCCTCTCCTTGAAGCATATGTATACAACACAAAACCTCCACTGCCTGATGATATCTCTAATATGGGTGTTGTAGTGAGTCTCTTCTTCAATTCCATAAAGCTTCAACGGCAATCTGCCGACCACACAAATGTCACTCTCTTCTTGGTTAATCTTGACATGGGTGCTGCAATCTTCGAGAAATCTTGAATGAACCATCTATAGTATCCTGCCAAACCAAGAAAACTTTTTATTTCTGACACAGTTTTTAGCTCTTCCCATTTCATAACAGCTTCAACTTTGGCTGGATCCATTGCTACACCTTCTCCCGAAATCAAATGACCTAAGAATTGAATCTCCCGTAACCAAAACTCACATTTACTTAATTTGGCATACAACTGGTGCTCCCACAAAGTCTGCAAAGTGATCCTTAGATGCGCTGTGTGCTCTTCCTCTGATGTTGAACATTCCAATATATCATCTATGAATACCACAATGAATTGATCCAAATATGGGTGAAATATCATGTTCATCAAGTTCATAAAAGCTGCTGGTGCATTTGTCAATCCAAATGGCATAACCACAAACTCATAATGACCTTATCTTGTCCTGAAGGTTGTCTTATCAATATCTTCTTCTCTGATCCTCAGCTGATGATACCCTGATCTTAAATTAATCTTAGAAAATACCTTAGCTGACTGTAACTGATCAAATAAATCATCTATTCTAGGAAGTGGATACTTGTTCTTAATGGTAACCTTGTTCAACTGACGATAATCTATACACATTCTAAGGCTGCCATATTTCTTCCTAATAAACAATACTAGAGCTCCCCATGGTGAATGACTAGGCCTGATGAAACCTTACTCCAACAACTCTTGCAATTGCTTCTTCAATTCTTTCAACTCAGCTGGTGCCATCCTGTATGGTGCTTTCGAAATCGGCATACAACCTAGCTATAATTCCACTATAAAATCCACCTCTCTGTGTGGAGCTAACCCTGGCAAATCCTCTGGGAACACATCTGTGAACTCCTTGACCACTGGTACTATTTCTATAGACTTATCTGACCCAACTAAACTGACTGAAGGTAAATACACTACACCCCCCCCATTAATTAGCCTCCTAGCTCTCAGTGTAGAAATAACAAATTTAAGAGTATAGAACGACATACATTGGAATTCGAACACTACTCCACTGGGATGAAAAATCTAACTCTCTTCTTTATACAGTCCACCATTGCCCATAGGCTTCTAACCAATCCATACCCAAAATCATAGCATACTCCTTTAACTGTAATGCATACAATCTAGTTGGCAACTGATTCCCCTGAATCACTATCGAGACCTCATCTAAATAACTAGAAGTAAGCATGTAACCACCTGAAGGAACTTCCACAACTAACTCACACTGCTTTTCCTCTAAAGGGTGAACCATGCTATCTATAAAATCTTCAAAAATAAAAGAATGTGATGCACCCGGATCAATCAACACTCTTGCAGAAAATTTAAAGATAGGTAATATACCTTTAATCAAATTAGATGCCTCTATCTGTGCTCTGGTGATGGCCATGACCCGACCTCAACCTCTCTGGAAAGGCGGACCTCTACCTCGATCTGTCGGTGTTTGCTGAGGTGGCTGCTGCTTCTGTGGTGCTGCTCTGCCATAACTGTACCTTCTGAGATATGGACAATTCTTGATTAAATGTCCTAGTTGATCATAATTATAACACTAGTATTCTGGAGGAACTACGGGGTGCCTGGCTGTGCTCTGCTGGGACTCCTTCAACTCTGGCCTGAAGCCTCGACCATACTGATAACCGTGCTATCTACCACCTCCTCGCCCTCTAAATATTTTCTTCAACTTGGAACCCCATTTACTGAACCTTGATGATGATGCTTCTGAAGGCGCCTTGCCTTTATTAATACCTGGGGAATGTTGTGGAAGCCGAAAACTACCTGTCTCCCCTGACTGCCTAGCTTGCACAGTCCTCTCCAAAATAGCTACTCGCTGAGCTGCTTCCTTCACTGTCATGCACATAAGGGAAATCCATCGCATCCTGCAGCTCTGGTTGCAAGCCTCGAGTAAAGCACTCCACCATCATAGCATTATCTGTAACCACGTACGGTGCATATCTACTCAATGCCATAAATCTCATCTGGTACTCTAACACTGACAAATTCCCCTACTACAATGTCCTGAACTGCTCCCTCTTCGCCTGCTAAATCTGGACTAGAAAGAATATATCATTGAACACTCCCAAGAACTATGGCCAAGTAATAGAGTTTTCCGTCCTACCTGCAAACACCGTCTACATCTTTAACCTCCACCATTCCTGTGCAAACCCACGCAACTAGTATGTAGCCAGAATCACCCTGTCGGCCTGCGGACTCCTCATTGTGACAAAAACCCTTTCAATCTCATGTACCCAGTGCTCTACCATATTTGGATTCGAACCTCCTAAATATATAGGTGGTTGTAACCGCAAAAACCTCTCTACTAGTATTGTAGGCTCCTCTACACTGGCTGAACATGCCGGTGCAACTGGGGGTACAGTACAATGGGTGGTACCTTAACTCCTGGTGGTGATGGGGGTGGTGCCACTGGTACTGGTACTGCCTCCTCTGCAATTTGAGGTGTTGTAACTGCTGGCTGGACAGGTACCTGCTGATCCAACCTTGTTCGAATCTCTGTGACACTCTCCCACAACCTCTCAATCAACTGGTGTGTAGACTCTTCTAGGTCATCTCCACCACCTCCCCAATCTCTTCTATCGGCCATTTCTAATCCTACACATACATTATTCCAACCACATAATACACAAATAAATCAATATAAAACCAAGCCAACTACCAGCAGTGGACTAAAGTGGAGACCACGCTATGTAAATCTCTTGTTTCTTTATATTCACACAGACCTTGCTCTGATACCAACTGTGATGGTCCTCGTCATTCAAACCCGTTAACCTAATAACGAGCTTGACCCGACTCCGCCTCCCGCGAACAGGCTAATGCCTCGCAAGGGATACCAACACAAATGTTCATGGATATATAAAAGAACACATTAAGCATATATAAGATTGCATATCTCACACATATTTACATGATGTTTACATAGCTAGTGCTCAACTGAGTCAAAGTACATAGTACAACAGCCTGGGGCATATATACCCCGAGGTGAAATAGAAAGTAAAATTACATTACTGGAGGTGCAGACCCAACTCCGCTACGATGCGGCTCCGAACTAGACGAGGGACGAGAACCCTCCTGCTCTCCTTCATCTGAAAGCAATATGGGTGAGCCTCACAACTCACTGGCTCAGTAGGGAAAGTCCCTCAAAAGCCAAAACAACACCAATTCATGAGAAGTAGGAGTAAAGAACTAAATTGAACAATAAATAATGCTTCCTAAACATGGAGCTACAACTGTAAATAAATAAACAATTCTAAGCTAATAACATGGATCAACTATTAATAAGTAAATGGCAAACCTCACCCAAGTGTACGAGCTAGAGAAGGGTAACGCCACACTTGGGCACGTAAACTGGTTCGCGACACCAGCTACTAACTCAGACAAGCCACACAAGACTACCTCTCAGTCTTGCAGCCACGGACAGAAGGTCCAGCTGCCGCTCCACCTCAGTAGGGCCAACAAACTGTGGAGACCAACCAACACCACACCTATAGACCACACAACTGTAGGCTCATGCATGGCACCTTTATGGACTCTAGCCCGAGCTCCCTAAAGTGAGGCACTGGAAAACAGGACTAGCTGGGGACCAGTATGTCTACTGGTGTCCATCCCCCAACCAAGAGCGTGCTACAAGCGACTGAACACAACCACAACACATGAGTCACTGTCCCCCTGTCGTCTTTCCGTTAGTCGGACGTACAACTCAAACAAAAGAGTGAGGGTGTCCAGGAAGACGACAAAGACCTCGACGGTACATACCGTACTGAGACAAACCCCGAGCACAACGTGCTTGACTCATAATGAACCTGGGGTACCCGACTCGAGAGGTAACCACGACAGGTGCCATACTACCCAACTTGCTACGTATGCACAAACCATGCAACTGTGATAATCTTTAAATTCGACACGTGCCAATGCAACGCTTTCATATTTTAAACACAAAAAATATCATCACATTACAACTACAAAACTTGAAACATGCTTACTATCCTCGGGAGCAAGAACGCGACGGGTCAGGTGGTCGTTTTTAAAATGCGACGTACACAAGCGACACATTTCAAACGTGAATCACGACCGGACATGTCGTCGCGTTCAAAACGCGACGACTGGGTCCATCACCTTCTTAGATGAAGTCCCCCAACCCAAGCTCCTTCTCAAGAAAACCCACAAAACAACCTATTACAGTGATAAAACCTAAATACATGCATTGTCACAGATACCTAAACATGCTTGCTACTGAGTATGAGCAGTTCCATGCATCAAATACTTCAAACCTAATCCGTACAACCAAATACGAGAAGAATTCTCCTACCAACATGAAGAACTAGAAGAACGACATTGCCTTGGCATTTCCTATGCTTCGAACAGCCTTCTCGCGATGGAAGCACACCGAACCACAAGCTACGGACTCCAAATCGCCCGGAAACCCCACAACAGCCTCTCCCTCAACCGAACAATGCTTACTGCACTGTTTGGCCAAGGGTCGGCCAAAAGAAAATAACAGCCAAAATTGCGACGTAGCAGGTCGTCGCGTTTAAATCCGGACGTCCCTCGCCATCGCGTTTAAACCTTAACGTCCTTGCCGCGCCCATGGAAAAGCGGCGATGAAAATGCGATGTAGCAGGTGGTCGCATTTCCATAACAGGATGCTGCACTCCGTTGCATTCTCAAAAAGAGAATCAAATGTGTATTGGGCCTGGATTTTTGGCCCACTACACCACCCAACCTACTAAGCAAACCCACACACCACTTATAGGCCACACATTGGCCACAAAACCCATTAAACCACGATTTAAACGATCACGATGATACAAGATTATTGACAGATTAGTGACGTATTATTTTTTGCCATAGATCTATCGTCTGATCAGCTACAGACCTTTGTGGGGGGGATGTCTTGCCATACATGCGCCATTGATTAGCGAAGGATTAGCGACAACTAAGTCTATTTCTAATCAACGACAACTCAGACTATTGTTGACCAACAATAGAATAGTAACAAATATTTTATGTTGTTAATTAGCGGTGTAACAGTGACAGAATAGCGACAACAACTTCCATAGAAGATTATTGAGGGAAAGTATCCATTGGCTAATCATCAATAGAACATTTCATCATTGATTAGTGGCAGAACAATGACGAATATATTTCTGTTGCTAGTTAGCGATGGATTTGTAGATCTTGATCAGATTATTTTAGATTGGGAGCAAACCTAATGGTAGAATTGATCAGATGTACACAAATTGAGAGAGAATTTAACAGTCGAATTTTAGATCAGAATCAAATCCAATGATTGAATTCTGATTAATAGTAGATTGAACAGTTGAATCTTGATCAGAGGTAGATTGGGAATGGATCTACCTATCAAATTTTGATCGAACTTAAATCCCGCGGTTATGATTTAAATCCAAAGTATATCCAACGGGTGGATATTGATTAGATTGTTTTAGATTAAGAGCAAACCTAGCTGATCATATATACATAGATCAAGAGCAAATCCAACAACCAGATTTTTCAGGAACAAATCTAATTCAAGAACAAATCTAATGGTTGGATTCTAATTAATAGTAGATTCAATAGTTGGATCTTGATTAGATGTAGATTAAGAGTGAATTTGACATTTAGATCTTGATCAAATTTAAATACAACAGTTAGGATTTAGAACCGGGGTAAATCTATTGGGCAAATCTTAATCATATTGTTTTAGATTGAGAGGTAACCCAACTTATCAAATGTACATAGATCGAGAGCAAATCCAACAATTGGATTTTAGATTGTGATCAAATCTAGCAATTGACTTCCAATTGAAGTAGTAGATTCAACAATCGGATCTTGATTAGACATAGATCAGGAGCTAATCCAACTGTCATATGTCGATCAAACTTAAATCCAATGGTTAGGATTTGGATCCGGAGCAAAATCTTATGATTGTATTCAGATTGATAGTAGATTTGACAATTAGATCTTGACTAGATGTAGATTGAAGGCATATCGAATTGTCAGATCTTGATCAAAGTTAACTCCAATGGTTAGGATTTAGATCTGGAGCAAATTCAATAGGCGGTTTTTTATCAGATTTTTTTTAGATTGGGAGCAAACCCAATGATAGATCTTAATTAGATGTTTATAGATCTAGAACAAATTCAATAGTCAAATTTTAGATCGAGATCAAATCTAACGATTGGATTTTAAATTCAACAGTCAGATCTTGATACGAGATAGATCGAGAGCAATTTTCGATATCAACTCTTGATCTATATCATGATTAGAGATTGGGATTATAATATAATCTGTATTTGAAATTTTTTTTTTTGAAAATGAATGAAAATCTTTTGATCTAGAAGTTTAGAGAATGCAAGATTGGCATTTTTGTTTACTTTATTAAATTTAAATGTACATTTATTTCTATAACAATTATTATTATATTACTTATAAAAATAATTATATTTCAGTACTATAATAGTTTTTAAATGACACTAACTAATTGTAGACTATTATGTTTTTATTTATTTAATTTTTTAAAATCATATATATAATATTGCAACAGTACATGTGCAAATTTTATAAAAATGACATTTTTTGTTTATTGTTGTTATTTTACAATACATGTTAAATAATTATTTTTAATAATAAATTTAAGTTATATTTTTAATGATTATTATATCAATTACAAACTAGTAGTATTAAAGTTTATATTAAGGAGAGGCCGCGGGGCTGAGCGCAACATGAGCGGCGGAGGGGTGGTAGGGGATGCGGCGGTGCCGCTGCAGGAGCCCAGGAGGATACGTGCTTGTTGACCTATATTTATAACTTGGCAAATGGCAATGACAGGTCGTGGCACCTGACTTTCCAAATGTAAGAAAGCGTCCTGTCGTGTTCTTCAATTCATATGTTTTGATGAACTTAATGTGTTTGCAGATATGCCATCTGTGTGATTCCAATGAGTACGATTTCTTCGCATATGAAGCCTCTGGTTAGTAGATGTGATGATGTGAATTCCTGCATTTGGTTCCAACTGGTTTCCAGTCCTGCATCCCCCTCCCCCACCTTACGCACGCACAATACATGATCGAGGGGTGCTTGCATTCTCAAAATATCTTTGTGTTTTTATTTTCCCAACTGATTTTCACATGTTTTGCGAACACAGTAAAATGCTACTTGGGGTTTTATTCCCCCAGCAATGGAAATATTTTCCTTGATCATTAGTTCCCTGGGAATATCCAAACACCCCTTCACTTCAGAGGGCTGTGCTCATAGTTACCTGGTTCTGCATTTCATTTTGTCTCAATATCTTGTGCTTGGGGCATTTATTTGAAGTCACACATGTCTTCATTTAGAATATTACGACTAAATATCTCAAAATTTTCCCTCTAGACAATTACTTGTATTTAAGGTTAGTATTCACCTCTTCTTCTGTGGGGAGAAATGGATGGGTTATGCCAGAGGTAAAATATCTTTCCTCAATCTGACTTTCTCTCTTTGTGTATCGTTCTGGAAATGATAACTCAATCATGTTAAAGTAGCTCCCTTCTGGTGAAGCAGTAAGGGTAAAATATCTTCATAAGATGAAAAGCCCTCTCCACTTGAATGCCTTAAGATTTTGAGTTGGATGGTTCAATAACATAACGCTAACGTAACTTTCAACCAGGCAAACACTATGTTCTCGATATGATTCAAGTTTTAAGCCAAATATTTTTTGTTTGAAGCTATTTTAAAACAAATGCCATCAGGTTTTTCTGATAACTCCATTAAGGCAAAAACAGAAGAATTCATTTGAAGTAGAACTTCCTCTGTTGAAGTACTTGGCTCTTAATTCGAAGTTCATGTTTCAGTTAAATATGAACTTTTTTATTATTATATTTTTAGATTGTAACAGATGATTGTCTTTGCAGGATTGGCTAACTAACCATGCTTAATATGATGTCATTGTGGATGGAGCAAATGTTGCCTATTACCACCAAAACTTTGCTGATGGTGGATTTTCTTGGTCTCAGGTTTCTATCATCATCAATATTAGCCATCACTGAACTTGAATTCAGGTCACAAGTTATTGTTCTTATGTATGTTTTTAATGTTCAGGTTGAAGCTGTTGTTAAACAACTGTTAGAAAGTGGTCATGGAAAACAGCCACTTGTTATCCTTCATAACAAGAGAATTGTGGGTCTCATGGAAAATGATAGTAATAGACAACTGATTAAAGAGTGGAAAGCTCAAGATTCACTATATGCTACAGCAAATGGACCAATAATGACTGGTATGGATTTGAATAAGCAGACAATTGCTTGCAATGGTTCTGTGTTGTGACGCTATTCTGTGAACTATTTCCTATAATAGTTCTGTTTTTTTTTCTTTTACTTGAATTTTGGTGGTTTAGAAAGAAGAGTTGAATAAATTGGCATCTAAGCCCTTGATTTGGGTCAAATATCTCTTTTTTACTGTCAGTTTTGGTTTGCATATGTTCTTTCTGCATTCATGAGTTATCTTTTTTATTAAAAAGTGAAACAGTCCTAAGATCAATCGGGGGAGAGTGCACACCTACTTCAGAGAAGAGGGCATGTTCTCACTCCATCAAGATTGATCTAGGCTGGTGATTTTATTAAAAATAATAAAGAATGTACAATTTTTTGGGGGTATCCCCCTGGATATACAGATAGGCCAATAATAAAGCAAAACACCTCCTGCTCATACACATGTATAAAAAGAGAAAAAATAAAGAGAGACACCCATCACCCAAGCATAATAATAGCTGGGTAAACCTGCAGCATCCAGCACAGCACATCCGCAGGTCCTGCGAGGCAATTGATCCCAAGTGTGAAAATCAGAATTACACTGGGTTTGACAATTGCATGCGTGGCTAAAGCATCCGCGACTCCATTACCTTCCCTATAGATATGCTCCATCTGCCAGTCGCAAGCTTCAAAGATGTGTAGAATTTCCACCCACCGCCTCCAAATACACCACGGAGGAGGCCCTTTAGCATGAACCAGTGAAACAAGTGCCTCAGAATCAGAATAAACAATGGAAATAGGTAGGCTACTCTTCATTGCAATACAAAGGCCATCCAACAAAGCACGAGCCTCAGCAACCAGATTGGTCCCCACTCCATAAAAGTAAGCAAATCCGTGTATAATATCACCACAATGGTTTCTCAAGCATCCTCCGCCACCAGCTAAGCCCGGGTTTGCATAACCTTCAATGCGGCAGTACCATTGAACATATTTAGGTACAGTTGATTTCAGGTGGTAACAAAGATGATTAGATTGCAAGATAGTATGCTCTGTTTTAGAGGGAGTCGTCTTGAAACTACCCTGCTGAACAGCATATGCTTCTTGCTCCACAATCTTGTGTTTTAGAGTGCTTCACACGGGGCATTTATTCTCATAAAGGCAGCTGCATCTAGCCTGCCAAGTCTCCCAA
The DNA here is from genome assembly GCA_014218235.1 of Colocasia esculenta. NCBI lineage: Eukaryota > Viridiplantae > Streptophyta > Magnoliopsida > Alismatales > Araceae > Colocasia > Colocasia esculenta. The sequence continues at coordinate 85,930,896 of CM024760.1, forward strand.
AGCATTAAGTAGCAGAATATAGAGCGCAGTTCACATTAGAGAACTTGATGATATCCCAGCAGTGGATGGTAATAGAGTCGCTAGTCCTACACCTGGCATCCAAGAAGGGAGGAAAAAAATCCCACAGGTTTGCTGCGATCTTAACTGTTAATGAACAGATGGTTTAGTGTCTCCTCTTTGGGATAATGGGATTAAAGACACAACAAGGACATTTAGAGGGGCGGCTAATTACACAGCTCTGAATATGTGCATCGACCGGCACCGCTTGGTGCAGCAAATGCCACAGAAACAGGGTGGCACGAGAGGATAAATTATGGGGGACTCCAGATTTTCTTCAGAGGAGGGCGCAGACATCCTCGCCCTCTGAGACTGTGATAAGCTGTTTTCAGAAACAAGGCACCATCAGTAGAGGCATCCCAGGCACACAAGTCTGGTCTGTCCACCAGGGGAATGCATTGGATCTGTTGGACTGTTGGGGCTGGCAAATGGGTCAGCTCTGCCCAGACCGGATGCTGAAAATCAGTGAGAGCTTCCTTAATAGAAATGCACTTTATTCGACCTTGGCTTTCCACACCAATTGTCTTTCAAAAAATCAACAGAGTCCCCCTCCACAGGAATCCAGGTCGAATTGGAGAGCACAAGCTGCTTAGCTGCCAGAAAAAACATCCCTCCGAACCCCAGTGGGGAAAGGCCTGTAGTCAATGGCATTTAAGGAACTTAGATTTATCCTATTTTCAGTCCACAGAGCAGAACCATGCATAACATTCCGAAGTTGTTTGGCCACCATGGCAGTTTGCACCTTGAAAAGATACCTGAAGTGATTTACCCTTTTCCGAGCCTCATAAAGAGGTACACCAAGGTAAGATTGCTGGGCCTGTTTGTGCTAGAAACCAGTGAGTGCAGAAATACATCTGGGGGTCATGCTAGATGCCTTGTGGGACGGTATAAAGGAGATCTTCTGCACATTAATTTTCTACCCCAATGATGCTTCATACTGTTTCAGAAAATGGAGCAACCTGGTTATGTGATGTGAGCTGCCATTCAAGAAATAAAGAGTGTTGGTGGTGAATAAAAGTTGCGAGAATTTTACACAGCTCCTTGGCACATGATAATACTGGATTTACTCTGAGAAAAACAGCTCAGAGAGGCCGCGTCTGAGCGCCTCCTCAGCTATAATGCATAATGCTGGTGCTAATGGATCTTCTTGTCGGATGCCTCTTGAAGATTTAAAATATCCAACAGAAGCTCCATTAAAGATAATCAAAAACCTACAATTATATAAGGCCATACCAATCAAGGAACAGAGCCTCAAAGAGAAACCAAATCCACGCATCACAGCAAATAAAAAGTCCCACTCAAGTCGGTCGTAAGCCTTTGTCATATCCAGCTTAAGAACCAGATTGTTACTCTCACGTTTCGGCATTCTTTCATCAATTCATGACTTATCTAATGTTAGATGTTTTCATTGTTACCTTCTTTCAGTTTACTTGATTTCTTTTTATTTTATACTTTTCATTTCATTGGGTTAGAAAACTTAGTAGCCTCTCTGATGCGGGACAGAGTGGGGGACAGCGGAAGAAAGGGGAGGATAGAAGGTGGGGGCGATGCAGTTGGGAAGACGGTGGCGGTGAAGCCTTCTCGGCTGGGCTTCGTGCCAAACCCTTCTCGGGTTCCTTCCGTCGCGGAGGAAGAAGAAGAGCAGCCGCTCCAAAATTTCTCAAATGCAAAATAACTGTTATATTCTTCCAAATCGGGGTTTTACAAGTATTTAAAGAAGTTTGGGCTATTCCCAATCCTAAAGGACTTCAAATTAAAGAAAGACTTCTATGCCTAATAAAACTTGTCACATTAGAAACCTACAGAATCCTACCCAAATACAACTACTCAAATAAAGAAATACAAAAATACATAATAAAAACTAAATGGACTCTAATTTGACTCTTTTTGGACTACTTTACCCTTGGACTTTAAAATAGTGCGAAAATACACCAAACAATTACAGAAAAATAAAAAATCTCCAAATGGGCTCCAAATGGGTTTAAACCATTGCTTTAGCTTCTCGCTCCCCATCATTCTCCCCTGGTTTGAGAAAACTCGTCTTCGAGTTTTGAAGTGTCGCAATATCCATACAAGAGGCAAGAGAATAATGAAGTCATGCACTAATAAAGTTGCCATAGGGATATCCAAACCAATATGTCTTCTGAAAGGTTACAGTCTGCATAGAATATGTGCATTAAGATCAGACCATATCATATCATAGTTGCACTGATTTCTGGTAACATCTTGCAGATCACTGGTAGCTATCAATGATGGACTTATCTCAAATACATCATCATATATCAAATGAAGTCTAGACTCAACGAACAAGTCTTGATCCCAAGTGTCAACAAAAATAGTCTCCACACATAGATGATCAGTAATAGTCACTAATTCCAATGGCTTCTCATCAATCACGGTTTTCTCTGGTGTCACTGGCTTGGCAACAGTAGAAATATATTTGGGAAAACAAAATTTACCTCTTAAATGCGGTGGCTGGATAATGCACTGGTTTGAGTCGATAGCAACATGTCGCTCTTCCAACCACTCTTTTCTCAAAGTAATGTAGGATCTTGAGGGATCAATAGTGCACCAAGCTCCATCAAAATAATTAACTGATTTCTTCTGAGTTCTACCTAAAAATTTTAGGTGAAACTCTACAAAAACTTGATCACCATCAACAATAATGTCACCAGTTTGTAATAGAATATTAAAAATAGCTTGGGAAATATAATTGTTCTGAGTCTCTTCATCAAGTATTATTTTTGTCGGCTTCTCATTTGGGTAATGTGAGAGATTACCCAAATTGATGTGAAATTGGATGGACTGCCGCGGGGCGTGGGCCGCTGAGTGACTGGAATTTGTTGAGACGATCACAACGGCGCAAACGGTGCGTGAATCGGAGCACAAATAGATCTCTAGTGCTGGCGGTGCGATAACAGCTCTGGTGCACCGCCTGGTTACTGTAGCGGGCCAGTTACTGTAGCGAACCGGGCTGGACCTAACCAGGTCAAACCTGGTTTGACCGGCTTTCTTTAAAGGGGGCTTGCTTCCTCCTTCCTTCTCTCACATGCGGGAACTAGAGTGGGAGAGATTAGAGGGCGGGAGGGAAAGGAAGGGCACGACGACGATGGAGGCGGTTGCCGGCGACGGCACCGACGGACGGCAACTCTCGCGGCGGTGACGACGGCGCCGGAGGGAGGGTCCGGCGGCGGCGGCTCCAGCGACGTCTCCTCCTTCCTCTTCTTCCTTTTCTTCTTCTGGAGAGGCCGAGAGAGAGCGTGGGAGGGGGAAAGGGGAGAGCGCGGGAGAGGGTGGTCACGGGCGCTGGCGGGGCAAGGGCAGGCCCAGACGTGGGCGAAGGCAGGCGCAAGAGGGGCTCGGGTGCTGGCGGGGCAAGGGCAGGCCCAGACGTGGGCGAAGGCAGGCGCAAGAGGGGCGCGGGCGCAGGGCCGTGCGGATGGGGGTGCCGGTGCACGCGCACAGTTAGCGCGGTGCTGGAGAAGGGCGCCGGCGCAGGCGCTGACGCACGCGCGCGCGAGGGAGGGGGGGTGCTGGCCGACGCGGACACACACGCAAGAGAAGGCGCGGGCGCAGGGCGGGCGTGGCGAGGTAGCGCGGGAGAGGGTGGATGCGGCAGGGTGCTATCGCGTTCACGAGGGCCGGCGCATGTGAGGATCCCCAGGGCGGTGCAACCAGGGATGCAGGCTGGCGTGGCCAAATTGCCACTGTAGCGAACAGGCGGGGCCCAACAGGAGAAGAAAATCGGGAGGATGGAAGGAAGGCGAGATGTGGCTTTGGCGTCTAGATCTCAGCTCCGTGGAAGGAACCGAAGCCCGCTCTGATACCAAAATTGATGCGAGACAGAGTGGGGGACAGCGGAAGAAAGGGGAGGATAGAAGGTGGGGGCGATGCAGTTGGGAAGATGGTGGCAGTGAAGCCTTCTCGGCTGGGCTTCGCGTCAAACCCTTCTCGGGTTCCTTCCGTCGCGGAGGAAGAAGAAGAGCAGCCACTCCAAAATTTCTCAAATGCAAAATAACTGTTCTATTCTTCCAAATTGGGGTTTTACAAGTATTTAAAGAAGTTTGGGCTATTCCCAATCCTAAAGGACTTCAAATTAAAGAAAGACTTCTATGCCTAATAAAACTTGTCATATTAGAAACCTACATAATCCTACCCAAATACAACTACTCAAATAAAGAAATGCAAAAATACATAATAAAAACTAAATGTACTCTAATTTGACTCTTTTTGGACTACTTTACCCTTAGACTCTAAAATAGTGCGAAAATACACCAAAAAATTACAGAAAAATAAAAAATCTCCAAATGGGCTTAAACCATTGTTTCAGCTTCTCGCTCCCTATCACTCTCCATGGCAGGTATTGGCTTTATGCATCAGTGAAACTCAAATGTCTGCTTGTAACAAATGATGAAATGAGTGATCATACATTTGAACTTCTATCGCAGGATTTCATTCCCAGGTGGAAGGAGAGACATCACATATGTATTTCTTAAAGATAACAAGACCTTATTATTTGGTTAGATATCTTACCCTGTTTTTTTTTTTTTCTTAATGGCTGCTTCCATTCTCTGTGCTGAAATTTTTTCAAGCTATTGTCACTTTAAGTCTCTGTTTTACTTTCCGCTTTGCTAAAGAAAAATTGTGCAAGGAATTTTCTGAGTTGATGCAGGGGGGAGTTCGAGATGAGCATGATGGGTGAGTTCAACTTCTTTTCAGACCTCAAATATGAGGAGTATGCAGAATTAGTTCTATATGGAATCTAGAATGGGGGATTGAATAGATTACCACCAATTTAAAGCTGAGTATCACTTAAATTCTAGATTAAAAGAGAGATAAAAATCTGGGGAGACCACAGATCGAATTTAAGTCCAATTGTGTGTGCAAGGTATGAATTCAAGATTAGCAATGTGAAGAGGTGAAAACAATCAATCGTGCCTATCAAGCATCTAATGATGGAGCAAAGAAAACCATAGGACACGATGATTTATGGTGGTTCGAATTACACAACTTGTGTATCCTACATCCACCGGCCACACACACACACACCAAACTACTTATTAGCAAGTTCAACACATACAATCATACACACACACACACACGATATGAGATGAACAAGGTCTCAGATCAAGTCACACACACATGAATTGAGCACAAGAATTGCTTAATTCAACATCACACACTTGAATTGACAAACTGAAGTGCAAAGGAAGAAATCAGGGTATAGAAGGAACATATGAGAGAGTCGAATTCTCCAGGTTCTTCGTCCAGATCTTCTTCCAACTTCGAATTGCAGATGAACTGATGTGGATGCTTGAGCTCTGATGACAAATTTGCTCCAATTTGATCTCCTGATACGAATCTCTTGGTTGTTGGTCCTTAGAGCTTTTGCAGAGCACTGGGGAGCCTTCCTCTAGTTGCTTCTGTGCCTTGGGAAGAGTGTGGAGGCTCCTTAGTCCGAAGAGGAGGCAAAGGAGTCTTTATATAGGTATGTCCTTGTCTCATACGTACACTAGGATTCGTGTGTATGAGAAAAGGACGCCCTAATAAAGAGCAAATGTGTCTCATGTGTTGGTGCTGGACCGACAGTTGTCGACAGACACAAGGTGATTGTCGAAAGCTACTACCGCAAGTCTTCTATCCAGAACTGAATCCTTGAAAGTTTAGCTGAGTTGTCGACAGACGCATCCTGGTTGTCGACAACTACTGCTCACTTTGATTTTTCCAGAAGCTTGTTGCTGAAGGCTATCAGTAGTTGTCGATAGATGCAAGGAGGTTGTCAACAGCTACTGCTTGAACTGGTTTTTCCAGAAACTTGTTGTCTAATAGTGTCACTGGTTGTCGACAGACATAGGGAGGTTGTCGACAACTATTGTATGACTTCTTCAATCTTTTCTATTCTAGATCTGAGCTTGATATTTGTGCACTTCTTTGTATCCCATATTCTCCTACAAACAAAAACCATCAACTTAGATATTATCTAGAATTGTGTGTTGACATGGGTATTACATGTGTCGACACATCAGTGCAGTGATTTATCATTCGTTAACACTTGTGATCATTTGCACAACCATTGTGTCATCATCAAAAACATATAAGAACTATGATTATAGATGTTCATGCAATCACAACCCAACATTCTCCCCCTTTTTGATGATGACAAAAATACAATCATAGTTCTCCCCCTTTTTTACAACATTCAAAAAATGGAAATGACAACAAGTCAAAAGATAAGAGAAATTTTGATTTCATTCAAAAGGTTTGCAATCAGTACATTTGACAGACACAGAGCATACATATGCAGTGCACGCATTGACAAAATGATCTGAAGCACTTCTACCCAACCTGATCCCTAAACAAAAATTTTCTTAATACATGTCTAAGGATTATCATCCCCAAGAAGAGAAGGATGACGTGGACCCTGAGCTCCAAAAGATGACAGATTGGAAAAGTTATCATCTTGAGGATTGGGTGGATTGTAGAAGTTCTGTAGATGTTGAAAATCATCACGAAGCTTCATTAGACTATAGTCTATCCCATCTAGATGCTTCTGAAGGTGATCATGACTTTCTTTAATGGCATCCAGTCTAGTGTTCATATGCTACTTCAACTAATCAAATTGATTGTTGATATGTTGTGTGATGGTTGTCTGGGATTGAAACAATTGATCAGCAAAGAATTGTTTCTTATCCTCAGGTATTGGAACTTGAGGTGCACTTTGAATATCTGGCTCAGTGGGAATGTTTAGTATGTCCTCATGGCTCTCAGAAATGTCCATCTTCTGTTGAGCAACTATTCCTATCTAATTTTTCTAAACAATTAATTATGATATTTTTGCTATGACAAAACCTTTTTATGAAAAATAATAATGTATACAAACATATTTCTGCCAAAGTTCATGCTTACACAGAACCTAAGTATCAACACAATGAAATTTTTCTAAGTCCACAACATACACTGTATTTCATACTAACTTCGACTCCATTCAAACATCGATTTCACCTAAAACATCGATTTTGGTTCAACATTGACTCCATTCAAACATCGACTTTAGTTGAACATCGAATGAACATCGATTCCATTCAAACATCGACTTCAGTTGAACATCGATTTCACTTAAACATCGATTTCGGTTCAACATCGACTCCATTCAAACATCGACTTTAGTTGAACATCGATTTCATTCAAACATCGATTTCACTCAAACATCGACTTCATTCAAACATCGATTTCACTTCAACAACGATTTCATCTAGAACATCGATTTCACTCCAATATCGATTATGCCTCATCATCGATTACACTATACATGGATTCTGTTCACATCGACTTCATTTCAACATGGATTATGTTCAAACATTGATTACCTCAAACATCGATTACCTATATGAAACGTTGATTGCATCTGAAGTCTAAGTAGCGGTATTTCTTCTAAAGTCGAAATTTATTATCTGTTGTAGCTATATTGCTGTTTCTTACTCCGACTCTTTGAAAGTCGAAGTTTCTCATATCAACTTCTGTATACCTGTACTTAGATGATCTTTTATGTTTCTATCAGTGAGCACAACTTAATGTAATCATTACATGAGTTTTACATTGAAATATCTTTTACATAAAGATAGTTTCCTTAAGTTCTATAAATCAGGTTTCTTTCAGTTAATATAAAATTCAAATTACCTTTTTGGCGGGAATATTATTTTATTCAATATTAGTCATATGTGAAATATCTATTTGAGATCTGTAAAAGATTTAGATATATTTTATTATCCCTTCCATTGACAGGAAGATAAGTTGTTCGATAGATGGTCAAGAAATTAAATGCTTGACATGTATAAGCTATATGGGCTATCTGTTAGAACCTACCTACCACTGTCAGAAACCCCATGACTTTCAGGAAGAGATCGTGTGCAACTGTCTGTTCATTCTTAAATGTTCTGAAATTCTATCTGAACTTCCTCATACTTTATATTCTTTTATCTAACCTGCCTCCAAAGGTATGTATGGAGGTATATGTTTTCATCTTGTCATTTCAGATTTGCAGGACATTAAATGAAGCATGTCTAAGCCTTCAGTTGTGAGCATGACTCTCACATAACTTTCTTGAAGCTGTCTATCAAGCCATGAAGCTACCCACATAGCATGATGACGTTGGATCCCCTAGAGCTGAAACGAATGAGTGTCATGACAGAAATCTCAAAGACATCAACATCCAAAGCTCCAACGGGTATCCTTCAATGGCTAGCTTCCAACGGGCAAATTCAAAACGAGAAGATATTTGAAGCTATATATTGAGAAGCTAAAGTTCAAACCATACAGAGATACAAAAATATACAAAAAGAGAATACAAGACTAGACATCGACTCCACTCGTTTCTGAAAACCAAAAGCAAGAAGTGCCATTCCGCTCAGTCTTCGACTTCCTTACTAATCTCTGATTCGAAGAAGTCTTGTTCTCTTGGTGGCCTATTGCATTGCAGATCTTCTCAGTCCACCTCCTTGTTTCAGAAAGTGTTTTGAGTTTCATTCTGTAAATTGCTTCTCTTTCTGATTCTTTGTGTTTGCTCATTTTGTTGAGCAGACACACTAGTGTATTTTCAGAGGCACAGACTTTGATCAGTGGCAGGTAATAGAAAAAGGTGATTTCGTTATTACTCCTGCTGAAGGTACTACTGCAATTACAACAGCTGATAAAGTTAAACTGTCTCTAAATTTTAAAGTAAGAAATTATCTATGTTGTGCTTTATCAAAAAGAGAATTTAATAGATTATCAGCTTGCAAATCTGCAAAAGAAATGTGAGATAAATTGCAGGTAACATATGAAGGAACTGATAAAGTTAAGCAAACTAGAATAGACATTCTTGTTTAACAATATGAACAATTTAAAATGTTGCCAAATGAAAATATCACTCAAATGTATAACAGATTTTCAAATATAGTAGTTGGTTTAAGCTCTCTTGGAAAAGATCTTTCTGATGAAGAAACCGTCAGAAAAATTCTAAGATCATTAACTCATTCATGGACCCCTAAGGTCACTGCTATTGAAGAAGCTCATGATTTAGAAAAACTTTCCATTGATAAATTAATCTGTTCACTTATGACTCAAGAATAAATATAGAAATATTTTATAAAAATACTTCGAAAAAGAAAATGCCAAATACTTTGAAAGCTGCAGATTCTTCTTCCTCTGAAGATTCAAAAGAGAGATCAGATGACAGTGATGATAAAGTCTTGCTGTCAAGAAAACTCCAACGAAGTTTGGCCAAGAAAAAGAAATTCGACTCAAAGAAATACTTCAAAAGAGAAAAGAATAAAGAGTCAACTTGTTATGAATGCAATCAACCTGGACATAACAAGTCTGAATGTCCTAAGCTCAAGAAGAAAGAACCTGCTGAAAAGTCTGATAGAAAGAAAGGCAAAGAAAGAAGATTCTGCAAATACAAGAAGAAGGCAATGGCCGCAGCTTGGGATAATGAAGAAGCTACAACTTCAGACTCCTCAAGTTCAGAATCAGAAGAAGAGGAACAAGTCAATCTAGCCCTCATGGTAGAACTAGACTAGGTAAACTCTGAAACATCTTTTACTTCATGTTCAGAATCCGATTATGATAATTTAGAAGATACATTCAATGAACTGTATGAAAAATATAAAACACTAGTTAAACAAATGAAAATAGTTAAATTAAACCTACTAAATCATGAAAAATCCAACACCTTTCTAAAAAATGAAGTAGAAAAGTTAGGGCAAAACTTAACTGAAACTAAAAGATCTAATGAACGACTGTGTGAGGATTTAAAAATTTAAAACATTAAACTCATGGAACTCGAAGCAAATCTAAAAGAACTACAAGATGAAGAAAAATTAAGAGAAGAAAACATTTATCTAAAACAACTATAGACAAAATTACCAGTTGTAAAACATCATTAGTTGTAAAACTAAAAGGTGCTCGAACAAGCAAAAAGAAATATGGAGTAGGTTACATACCTCCATCAAATGAGGAGAAAATTATCTATCTTGAAAAATACCCAACTCCAAAATTTGTGAAAGAAAAGGAAATAAAAAATCCCATAAAAGTTAATCAACATGTCTATAGACAAAAATGGAAATCCAATAAAACTACACATACAAAGAATGAATATGATCTGTGTTGTAGTCATTGTAATCAATTAGGACAAACAATCAGCACTTGCACAACTAGACATTTACATTGGATTCCGAAGACTAACCATCAAGGACCCAAGAAAATTTAGGTACCAAAAATTAAAACTTAATTCTGTTTACAGGGTCGCCTAAGAGCATCCAAATAGTATTTGGATAGTAGGTGCTCAAGACATATGACAAGTGACAAAAAACTTTTTTACAAACTTTAGAGATGAAGTTGGTCAAGTTACCTATGGAGATAATGGAATAGGAAAAGTTCTAAGATATGGAACTATAAGATCAAAGGTAAAAGATTTGATAGAAGTTGTTATGTATGTAGAAGGTCTAAAGCATAATCTGATTAGCATCAGTCAACTTTGTGACAAAGGTCACTTAGTCAAGTTTCAAAATGATAAGTGTATAATCCAAAAGGATGAGAAAACAGTGTTTGAAGCACAAAGAGTCAAAAATCTATACACTCTACAATTGGTAGAATTAAAAGAAATCAATCTATGTCTTGCAACCACAAAGAGTGAGGAAACTGATCTCTGGCACAGAAGACTAGGACATGCAAGTACTTCAGTGATCAAGAAATTTATCAAGTATGATCTAGTTAAAGGTCTTCCGAAACTGAAACTAAAGAAATCTGGAATCTGTACAGCATGTGCAAAAGGAAAGCAGAACAAGACTTCATTTCAGTCCAAAACAATGGTAACAACTTTCAAACCTTTAGAACTCATTCATATGGACTTGTTTTGACCCATGAGAGCAGTCAGTTTTGGAGGAAAAGTTTATGGCTATGTAATCGTAGATGATTATTCAAGATTCACTTGGGTATCATTTTTGGAAGCCAAATCAGAAACATTCTCAGCTTTTCTGAAGTTTAGTAAATTAGTATAGAAGAATCAGAAATTTTAGATAATTAGCATTAGATCTGATCATGTTGGAGAATTCAAGAATGAAGAATTTGTCAGATTCTGTGAAGAAAATGGTATAAAACACAACTTCTCTACACCAAGAACACCTCAATAGAATGGAGTAGCAGAAAGGAAGAATAGAACACTGCTGGATATGGCTAGGACAATGCTTGCAGAATACAATCTACCAAAGCACTTCAGGGCAGAAGTAGTCAACACAGCCTGCTACATTATCAACAGATGTATGATCAGACCTATCTTGAAGAAGACACCTTACTAACTGTACAAGGAAAAGAAGCCAAACATCAGCCACCTTCGACCTTTTGGTTGTAAGTGTTTTATTTTAAATAATGGCAAAGATAATCTAGTTAAATTAGATGCTAAAAGCGATGAAGGTTTTCTGTTAGGATACATTTCAAAACCTAGAGGTTACAAAGTGTTTAATAGAAGAACTTTAACTATAGAACAATCTGTTCACATTTTATTTGATGAAACTAACCCTTCTATTAAGAAAATAGAAGAAGAAGTTGTTGTTGAAGAATTGTGTAGGGATCTGGAACAAGCTTCTCTTGAGGAAAAAGAAGAAGACAAAGATAATCCACCACTAGAAGAATTGCAACAACCAGAAGAAACACAGGAAGGATTACCTAGAAGATTGAGGTATCACAAAGATCATCTAAAAGAAAATATTATAGGTGATCCTCAAGACAAGGTAAGAACAAGAGGTATGACCATTCCCTGTGATTTTACTACATTTGTCTCTCAAATAGAGCCTAGGACAATCAATGATGCACTGACAGATGAATCTTGGATCCTAGCTATGCAAGAGGAACTTAACCAGTTCCAACGCAGTCAAGTCTGGACACTTGTCCCTAGACCTTCTAACCATCCAGTTATTGGGACCAGATGGGTCTTTAGAAACAAAATGGATGAATCAGGAGTGATCACAAGGAACAAAGATAGACTAGTAGCACAAGAATATTCCCAAGAGAAAGGCATTGATTTCGATGAAACCTATGCTCCAGTTGCTAGATTAGAGAATATTAGAATATTGTTAGCTTATGCATGCTCTCTTAATATCAACTTATTTCAGATAGATGTCAAGAGTGCTTTTCTAAATGGTTTCATAAAAGAAGAAGTTTATGTTGAGCAACCACCGGGGCTTTGAAGATACTAAGTATCTAAATCATGTTTTCCGGTTAAAGAAAGCATTATATGGTCCGAAACAAGTACTAAGAGCTTGGTATGAAAGACTAGGTGCTTATCTTATATCACATGATTTTATAAGAGATAAATTATATAATGCCTTATTTATTAAGGAATTTTCAGAAGGAATCTTGATTGTACAAATATATGTTGATGATATTATTTTTGGTTCTACTAATGAATCACTTTGTAAATTCTTTGAAAATCTTATGCAAAGTGAGTTTGAGATGAGCATGATGGGTGAGCTTAATTACTTTCTTGGTTTGCAAATCAAGCAGACCAAGGAGGGTACTGACATCTGTCAAACCAAATATATTTCAGATTTATTATCTAAATATGGTTTTGACAAGTGTAAGCCCTTAGGAACACTCATGAGCTCTGGAATTAAGTTAGATAGTGATCCAATTGGCAAAAACACAGATCAGAAGATCTATAGAGGCATGATTGGGTCATTACTTTATCTTACTGCTAGTAGACCAGACATAATGTACAGTGTATGTTTGTGTGCTAGATTTCAAGTTGATCTGAAAGAATCACATGTCAATGTTGTTAAAAGAATTTTGAGATATCTTATAAATACAAGTAAATTAGGTTTATGGTATCCCAGATGTTCTGAATTTAAATTGCTTAGATATTGTGATACTGACTATGTTGGATGCAAAATAGATAGAAAAAACACCAGTGATACTTGTCAAATTCTTGCAGGATGCTTGATTTCTTAATCTTCCAGAAAGTAAAATTCAGTAGCCTTGTCCACAACAGAAGCAGAATATATTACAGCTAGAAGCTGCTGCACTCAACTGCTGTGGATTAAGCATCAACTTGAAGACTATGGTCATACACTTCAAGAAATTCCAATGCTGTGTGACAACACAAGCGCAATAAATTTGACCAAGAATCCAATCCAACATTCAAGAACCAAGCACATTGAGGTCAAACATCATTTCATCAGGGACTATGTAAGTAATGGAGATATTTCACTTGAATTCGTCTCTACAAATAATCAATTAGCAGATATATTCACTAAACCTCTTCCTGAAGATAGATTTACATCTATAAGAAGAGAAATAGGTATGTGCAATCCTGATTAAAATTTTACTGCACTGAATGCTTCTTTAATTGTAAAATTTCTTGAAGTCCAAAGACTTCGACTCTTGAGAAGTCGGAGTTATGGGTACTGCAACTCTTAAGAAGTCGGAGTTCTGTACTGCGACTCTCAGGAAGTCGGAGTTTGTAAAGTCGAAGTATTTGTTTATTTAAAAAAATGATATTAAATTTTCATTTAAGATTTTTTAAGGGTAATTAATTGTAACTCATTTAATCATAACCGTTCATCTCCTCATCCACGGCTCGCTACACATTCCCCTTTCTTTATTAAGACCCTTTCGTCTCCTATTCCAAATCACCCCTTTGAATCTTCTCCGACTCTCCTGTCGTCTTTCTCCTGCTTCCCGAGTTCACAGTTCGCCCTGACGGAACCAACCTCGAAGCTTCTGCAAAATCTTTCAACTTTTCTGAAGAAAGGTAGGTTCTTTAACTTCTACAGACCTTTTCGACATCTCATCTATCATCCCTCTCAGTATCTTGTTTCTCTTTTGTCTAGATGGACTATTCTAGGGCTCCGGAAGGCACCCTCTTCATTCCGAAACAATTTCTGAGGTTGTCCTCTTCCAAGGCCTCTATCTGTCCAGGGAAGATTGTAGACTTCAATCAGTTGACGGGTAGACTTGGATGGGTAGCTGAAACCCTAGAAAGTTTGGGTTGGTTGAAGCTCTGTAGTATCGTTGAACCTACATTCGAGGGGGCTCTTAAAGCCTTTTTTCTATCTCTTCAAGTATGTGCAGACGGGTCAGCCATAGGAATAGTCAAAGGAACTATTGTTACAATATATGAGGATCTGTTGGTCGATATTTTAGCTTGCCCTTTTACCGGACACAAAATTAGTGAGGTTGTGACCGTTGAGATGTAGAGAGTGGGAATTATTGGTCTCTTAGGATCTCTCTCTAAGAAAGGGCTCCTCATCAACGAGCTTACAGCAGAAAAGAGGATCCTCCACTCAATCATCACCACTATTGTCACCCCTAGGGCCACTCTTCAATCACAACTAGAGATGGTAGCCTGTTGTTCTGGGCAGTACAAAGGTCAACCTGCCCTCCATTATCTTATAAAGGATGGCAGCGTCTAGAAATCTACAGGAGTCCCTCCCATATGGACCTTTGTTGACCCTCATTTTCAGAAGATTTTCTGTTGATCTATCTGGTGATATCTTTGTGGCAGTAAAAGAAAAGATTGGTCTTTCAACTCTAAGAAGAAGCCACTATATTTTGGAAGACAATGCACAAACTCAGTGGACCAAGGACTCTGTACCGAAGTGCTCACATGAAATACTTTCTGATGAGGCACAGAGTATCTCTTCAGTTCCCACTATCCAACATCCTGAAATTGTAAGAGAGGAAGTTAGAATGGATGAATCAGTAGCAGAATAGACTCAGCCTTTTGTCCCCTCCCTAGAGCAAGATGCTCCAAAAGAAACCATCAGTCAAGTGCATAGGGACTTAAGGGGGAAGGGAGTGGCTCAGAAAGAAAATATCCCTAGCACTACTGCTATTGGGCCTCCTTTTGAAGAGTACCATCATATATCTCCACCACATGTTGAGACCCAGCCTAGGTCTCAGGGGGAGATTAGCAAGAATCTAGATGATGTGGTTCAGTTAATAATGAAGCAGCAAGAAATGATGATAGTTCTACAGATGCAAATCCAGCAGATTGATGTCAGATTCGACTATATATCTGAGGAGGTCCAGTAGATGAAGGACCTTTTATTGCAGTTGGTGTGCCAACAGGGCACTAGTAATTCTCTAGTTCCTCCTGCTCAACCTGAGTAGAAGCACCAGCAGAAACAACAGCAACCAGAGGCAGTAGGGGTACAACCAGAGAGTATGTCACGTCTCGAGAATTTCACAGCGGATATTAATAATGCGAAATATAATTCGGGTCGATATCCCGAGACGTGAACAGTCGGCAAATAAGTCTCTACCTAGGGCCCAAATGTTGAACTCAATATAAATTGTATTCAAATCTCAACTTATTGTATTCAAAATGGAAACTATTACAGGACCAAGACTCCATAAAAGGGAAATGACACTTATTCCTCACTTCCTACTTCATTGTTCTAACACTCAAAGCAAACTACTATAACTAGACTCATAGTTGGAACGCTCATCACTCGGACGCATTCCCATCCTCGACTTGGTCCTCTTCTTGAATTTCATAGTCACCTAGAATGGTTAAAAGTAAGGAATGAGCGAACTAGCCCAGTATGATTTATATCTCAATGTGCGGGCAATGATATAAGTGATTAGCAATTTAGAACTAGGTAAGTACGATGATTGTCATGATATACATGTACGAATAAACTTATTAAAACATGATACATGAACCAGCTAGGTAGAGTGATCATGATAGAACAAGATCTAGAACGATATAACGAGCAAGAGATTATCAATAGTGAGGCATGTAACTAGTACGCAATATATCACTTAAATTGCAATAAATGCAGGATAGCCATATCACACAAGCAAGCAAGCAAGAATGTACGAGCACGATCAAGTAACACTAATCAGGCACGTAGACACTAATGTACACCAAGAAAAGATCCATCAAGAATGTACACCAGGACACGTGTATATGGTTATTGTATCTATCATTCAACAAGCAAGCAAGACTCCCAGCGCAGATGCAACATCAGTAATCATTATACCCCATGGTTAACAGTATATTTATGACTCTCTGTCAGTGGGGCTAGACTGGAGCACTTGGACACTCGCCGTGCCCGGTCAGCATCTCATTTCAATTTTTTAAATGTAGATACTCACAGTCATTAATAATGGCCAGTGAAAGTTTTAAAATGTAGCATGTGTAACGTCATGTTCATGATGATGATGAGAACTAGTAATAATTAAATTGAACATGATTTCATGATAACAATGGTCAAGAGATAAATTCGGTAGCATAACGGTACGATTTATAATTTAGTTCAATCTTTACATTAATGGCTTTAGTCTAGATTGTAAATCACACTTACGAGAACAAGAAGAGAAAGGAAGTGCACGCTATCTCCACGGAATTTCAATGGTACAACCTGCTCGTCGGCCATGTAGGAATCCATGGTCAGAGGAGACTTACGGAGGCCTTGGAGAAAATGTCACTAGTCTACCGATTCGGAATGACCGGTAGAGAGCTTCCAAATTCCCAAGAAAGGGCTGCCTAGACGTGCAAGTGTGTAGTGATGTACGCGTCTCAATTCACAATCCATCGGTCTCAAACTCGTGGAAAACACTTAATATGATGGCATGCAATGAACAATGCATTTAACTACACATGGGTTTGCAAGATTTTAAGATAATAATTATCATTTTAATCAAGCTAGAACAGTACAAAGAGTGAATCAAAAGTTACATGAATGGTCACGTCATTAAGAAGTAATTAGAATAATGTTTGCATACTTAAAGCTTTTTAAATGGGTTAAACACTTTTAAGCCATTAAACAGATATCATGTTCAGACCCAAGACATGAGAATTACACACTAAATATCATGTTAACCAGACCTCGGGTATAGTAGTAAGATTTGCAAAAAAAATAAGTGGGGTTTCATGCAAAATTCTGAGATCGCGATGCACCCTAGTAAGGGTTGCGACGGGATCGGGACAGAATGCGACAAGGGAATGTACATAATGTGACGGGTCAGTCAGAACAGGCAGAGAGATAGCGACGACGGCGCTCGTCGCGTTCAGAACGCGACGGGTGTGCTGTCGTGACAAGACCTCAGAACGCGGCCTATCAGGCCGTCATGTTCACAGGGTCTGCGCCTGAATCCGACAGAGAAAAGACATGTTCTTGGATTTCGGTCCAGGACTGCCTTATATTGACACAAGGTGCTTCAAAAATAGAGAACAAATTGTACAGTGTATGAAAAATCACGAAACTAGTTCTAAACCAACCTAGACATGCGAGGGTGCTTGCAGTAAATCGGAATTAGAAACACATGATGTTTTCGACAGACTTTAATCAAGTCAAACATGAGGTATAGAAGACTGTGAACAGTTAAATGCAAGATTTACTTTGCAAGGTATGATGCCGGAATAATTAGGGCTTTTAGGATAAAAGTCTCATCATTAAAGTTGTAGGGAACGTCGAATAGATGCAAACTATGATTTTTAAACAATTTTAAACATCCTAGAGATGCGTGATAAATCGACCTGAACAGGAAAAGACCCTAACATGCGCAACTTTCGAAAAACACTTATAATTCAAAATCTACTCATTGGAATTCGATGAAACTAATTAGACATGAAACTAGACTTGATGCTCTACACATTGGTATAAGATTTGTTAAGGTTTGGCCCAAGAAAACCTACTTTCTAGGTTGAAGAAGTCCCGTTTTTCCAGAAAACCCGTGTTCAAACCACTGTTTGAAGAACGCTTAATACTTCGTGTATACTGCATGAAATTTGGGCATTCCACTTGGGTTAGAACGTAGACTTGACCCTCTTTCTAGGGGTATAGGCCTTGCATGATGGGATTTAGGTTTGGCCTACCTTAGCTAGACTCCAAGGGGGCGGTTTGCACAGGTCATAGCAGACGAACAGGGGAAGAAGTTGGCCTTCTTGTGGTCGATCCACAGCTCCCCAGCCACCAAGAGCTCCTCCACACGACCCCAGCAAGTTGTAAACTCGCCCCTAGGGTTTGGGTGAAGAGTATTTAAGCAACCAAGGTGTTTAGGAGTCCTATTGTAACTAGGAAAGAAGCGTTGCAGGATTGGCTTGTGTCTTTCCATAATTTGAAGATCTCTCCCTCCATTAGAGAGTCTTGGCCATCAAGCAACTTCCATGGGTGGGTAGGCATGAATTTGGGTTGCCAAGAGTGCATGATTGCATCCCAATTAAACCTTAATTACCACTTTCCAATTTCAGCTTATTTATGGTTACGAATTTCCATGCATTTTCTTGCTTCATTTGATTTTTGGGCCCAACAATGTCCATTGGCCCAATTATGATAATGGGTTATTAATATATAATGTTGGAAGTCTTTTCGACACTTTTATTTAATTTTTGATTGCGTCATATTTCCGTGTTAACGGTTTTCCGACTTGTTTCCTTATTTGGATAATCGGTCACGATAACTCTTAAACCTAGCCCAAATGATTTTTATTAACCCAAATTTCTTGATGGGTCATTATAGGATATTATTTGAAGTCCATATATAATTTTTATTTAATTTTCTGACTCATCCAAGTACGTGTGATAATGATTTTTCGACTTATTCATGAATTACGATAATAAGTCGCCAAACACTTTGAACTTGGCTAATTCGATTTTTCTTGGCTCAAATTTCTTTGTGGAACATTTAGTAATAATGTTTGGGGTTGATTTATATTTTTTACGAAATTTTTCGATGTGTTTTAGCACATACGATAATGATACGTATGTTTAAATACTCTTGTATTATGGAAATTATTTATTTCCATTTATTTAAATTTTTATGTAATTAAAATTTCCGGGGTGCTACACCCTCCCCCACTTAAGAGAATTTGGTCCCCAAATTCATAGATCAGTAATTGGCTTTTTGATAGATATGATCCTTGAGGTTGTTTCAGATTTAATTCATCTAACTTGTTTCCACGTCGTGGATGCTAGTCCAACATCTACACCTATGGCCACCCGTACTATTCATTTGGTTCCTTCCACTCCTGTTTTATCCATGGTTGTTATATCTCATCTTAATCCACCAGATGAACTATGGTATAACTTCTAGATTATTCATTTCCAATTTCTCCTTAATGATCTCCCCCACTTAGAAATGTACCAATAAGGAAAGCATCATAAGATCAATCTAAAGGTTTAATGATCATACCTCCATCCGGGAGTTCCGCTAGAGTTATTGCATTCACGCGTCCTTGACGCTTTACCACTCCTTGGTTCCTTCCAACTTGGTCTTTTAGCATGGGACAGTTGGGAAGACGGTGGTCGCGACTCCCGCATAGCAGGCAAGCTTCTGCCTTCTTCCAGCACTCCTCTACTCTGTGTCCAAGCTTATTACAAAATTTGCAATTCTCCTTAACTGGTTGTTCTTCCACCTTGACCTTCTTGTTATTTATCGATCTCATTACCTCTATTCCTTCTCTTGTTACCGTTGGTCCCTGGGTGTACAGTCCCAATGGTATGGGATACCTCGTTCTTTATATAAGTTGACTTTGTTACATCCTTCCCTCTCATGCCTTCTACTTTGGCCATAGTGTCTTCTACCAGTTGAGCTCTTTAGACCATCTCAGTATAGGTTTGAATGTTGTGAGGTCCGAGCTTTTCAATGAACATGGGCCTGAGCCCATCCATGAACCGGTTAGCCTTCAGTCTTTCAGTTCCCACCAGATGTGGGGCATACACAGCCAGACGTGCGAACTGAGCTTTGTACTCAGCCACAGACATGCTCTTTTGTTTTAGTGCGGCAAACTCCGCCACCTTCTTTTCCTTAACTCTCTCAGAGAAATACTTTCCCCGTAATATCTCTAGGAATCCAGCCCACTCCAGTTCGCCAACATTAGGCAGGTGGGCCGATGTGGCCTTCCACCATGCTCGGGCATCATTGGTAAATTGAAAAGTGGCCAGTACCACTTTCTCCCTATTGGTGCATTGCATTACTTGGAAGATCCTTTCTATTTCTTCCTTCTAGTTCTCTACTTCGTCCGAATCAGGGCATCCAGAGAAACGATTAGGATTTAAACTCCTAAAGTTGCGGTGTAGATCATCGGCTCCGTTCCTAGCTGCAACAGCCTGATTTCCAGCCTGAACCACATTTTGCAGGGTCTAAGTGAGTCCTGCCACTTTTTCTTGCATAGCTTGCCATTGGTTGCGAGCCATTGCAGTTGAGTGTAAGAGTTATGAGGGTTCCTGAGAAAAGGATAGAAACCAATTAATGTCTCTAGATACATTATAAGGGTCAATGGGTAGGGGTGTTTTGTTCTTTCTATTATATTCCCAGTCTCTACCCATTCTCACCAGGTACTATATTTAATTTCCACGACCTAGGTTCCATAGGTATCTCTTATTCCTGAGACATATCCTATTTGGTTTTTCCTAGGCTCTAATACCACTAAACTGTCACGTCCCGAGAATTTCGCAGTGGATATTAATAATGCGGAATATAATTCAGGTCGATATCCCGAGACGTGAACAGTCGACAAATAAACATCTAGCTAGCATGCACTAAATGTGTATCAACACAACATCATAATAGGGCCCAAATGTTGAACTCAATATAAATTATATTCAAATATCAACTTATTGTAATCAAAATGGAAACTATTACAGGACTAAGACTCCATAAAAGGGAAATTACACTTATTCCACACTTCCTACTACATTGTTCTAACACTCAAAGCAAACTACTATAACTAGACTCATAGTTGGAACGCTCATCACTCGGACGCATTCCCATCCTCGACTTGCTCCTCTTCTTGAATTTCATAGTCACCTAGAATGGTTAAAAGTAAGGAATGAGCGAACTAGCCCAGTATGATTTATATCTCAATGTGCGGGCAATGATATAAGTGATTAGCAATTTAGAACTAGGTAAGCACGATGATTGTCATGATATGCATGTACGAATAAAACTCATTAAAACATGATACATGAACCAGCTAGGTAGAGTGATCATGATAGAACAAGATCTAGAATGATATAACGAGCAAGAGATTATCAATAGTGAGGCATGTAACTAGCATGCAAGATATCACTTAAATTGCAATAGATGCAGGATGGCCATATCACGCAAGCAAGCAAGCAAGAATGTACGAGCACGATCAAGTAACACTAATCAGGCACGTAGATACTAATGTACACCAAGAAAAGATCCATCAAGAATGTACACCAGGACACGTGTATGTGGTTATTGTATCTATCATTCAACAAACAAACAAGACTCCCAGCGCAGATGCAACGCCAGAAATCATTATACCACATGGTTAACAGTATATTTAGGACTCTCCGTCATTGGGGCTAAGACTGAAGCCCTTGGACACTCGTCGTGCCCGGTCAACATCTCATTTCAATTTTTTAAATGTAGATACCCACAGTCATTAATAATGGCCAGTGAGAGTTTCAAAATGTAGCATGTGTAACGTCATGTTCATGATGATAATGAGAACATGTAATAATTAAATTGAACATGATTTCATAATAACAATGGTCAAGAGATAAATTCGGTAGCATAACGGTACGATTTATAATTTAGTTCAATCTTTACATTAATGGCTTTAGTCTAGATTGTAAATCACACTCACGAGAACAAGAAGAGAAAGGAAGTGCACGCTATCTCCAGGGAACTTCAATGGTACAACCTGCTCGTCGGCCATGTGGGAATCCATGGTCAGAGGAGACTTACGGAGGCCTTGGAGAAAAGGTCACTAGTCTACCGATTCAGAATGACCAGTAGAGAGCTTCCAAATTCCCAAGAAAGGGCTGCCTAGATGTGCAAGTGTGTAGTGATGTACGCGTCTCAATTCACAATCCATCGGTCTCAAACTATCGGAAAACACTTAACATGATGGCATGCAATGAATAATGCATTTAACTACACATGGGTTTGCAAGATTTTAAGATAATAATTATCATTTTAATCAATCTAGAACAGTACAAAGAGTGAATCAAAGTTACATGAATGGTCACGTCATTAAGAAGCAATTACAATAATGTTTGTGTACTTAAAGCTTTTTAAATGGGTTAAACACTTTTAAGCCATTAAACAGATATCATGTTCAGACCCAAGACATGAGAATTACACACTAAATATCATGTTAACCAGACCTCGGGTTTAGCGGTAAGATTTGCAAAAAAAATAAGTGGGTTTCATGCAAAATTCTGAGATCACGACGCACCCCAGTAAGGGTCGCGACGGGATCGGGACAGAACGCTACAAGGGAATGTACATAACGTGACGGGTCAGTTAGAACAGGCAGAGAGATAGCGACGACGGCGCTCGTCGCGTTCAGAACGCGACGGGTGTGCTGTCTCGACAAGACCTCAGAACGCGGCCTATCGGGCCGTCATGTTCACAGGGTCTGCGCCTGAATCCGACAGAGAAAAGACATGTTCTTGGATTTCGGTCCAGGACTGTCTTATATTGACACAAGGTGCTTCAAAAATAGAGAACAAATTGTACAATGCATGAAAAATCACGAAACTAGTTCTAAACCAACCTAGACATGCGAGGGTGCTTCCAGTAAATCGGAATTAGAAACACATGATGTTTTCGACAGACTTTAATCAAGTCAAACATGAGGTATAGAAGACTGTGAACAGTTAAATGCAAGATTTACTTTGCAAGGTATGATGCCAGAATAATTAGGGCTTTTAGGATAAAAGTCTCATCATTAAAGTTGTAGGGAATGTGGAATAGATGCAAACTATGATTTTTAAATAATTTTAAACGTCCTAGAGATACGTGATAAATCGACCTAAATAGGAAAAGACCCTAACATGCGCAACTTTCGAAAAACGCTTATAATTCAAAATCTACTCATTGGAATTCGATGAAACCAATTAGACATGAAACTAGACTTGATGCTCTACACATTGGTATAAGATTTGTTAAGGTTTGGCCCAAGAAAACCTACCTTCTGGGTTGAAGAAGTCCCGTTTTTCCAGAAAACCCGTGTTCAAACCACTGTTTGAAGAACGCTTAATACTTCGTGTATACTGCATGAAATTTGGGCATTCCACTTGGTTAGAACGTAGACTTGACCCTCTTTCCAGGGGTATAGGCCTTGCATGATGGGATTTAGGTTTGGCCTACCTTATCTAGACTCCAAGGGGGCGGTTTGCACAGGTCATAGCAGACGAACTGGGGAAGAAGTTGGCCTTCTTGTGGTCGATCCACAGCTCCCCAGCCACCAAGAGCTCCTCCACACGACCCCAGCAAGTTGTAAACTCACCCCTAGGGTTTGGGTGAAGAGTATTTAAGCAACCAAGGTGTTTAGGAGTCCTATTGTAACTAGGAAAGAAGGGTTGCGGGATTGGCTTGTGTCTTTCCATAATTTGAAGATCTCTCCCTCCATTAGAGAGTCTTGGCCATCAAGCAACTTCTATGGGTGGGTAGGCACAAATTTGGGTTGCCAAGAGTGCATGATTGCATCCCAATTAAACCCTAATTACCACTTTCCAATTTCAACTTATTTATGGTTACGAATTTCCACGCATTTTCTTACTTCATTTGATTTTTGGGCCCAACAATGTCCATTGGCCCAATTATGATAATAGGTTATTAATATATAATGTTGGAAGTCTCTCCGACACTTTTATTTAATTTTTGGTTGCGTCATATTTCCGTGTTAACGTTTTCCGACTTGTTTCCTTATTTGGATAATCGGTCACGATAACTCTTAAACCTAGCCCAAATGATTTTTATTGACCCAAATTTCTTGATGGGTCATTAGAGGATATTATTGGAAGTTCATATATGATTTTTATTTAATTTTCTGACTCATCCAAGTACGTGTGATAATGATTTTTTGCCTTATTCATGAATTACGATAATAAGTCGCCAAACACTTTGAACTTGGCTAATCTGATTTTTCTTGGCTCAAATTTCTTTGTGGAACATTTAGTAATAATGTTTGGGGTTGATTTATAATTTTTACGAAATTTTCCGATGTGTTTTAACACATACGATAATGATACGTATGTTTAAATACTCTTGTATTATGAAAATTATTTATTTCCATTTATTTAAATTTTTATGTAATTAAAATTTCCGGAGTGCTACAGAGTAGTTCAGTACAGCCTGATAGGATCAAGCAGTAGAATCAGAGCAGCAGCAGCCAGCACTAGAAGTTCAACCTTCTGTGCAGCTGATGGAAAATAGTGATCAGGAGTTAGTCCTTCAGGCCAAGACCTTTAAGAGAAGGGTTAGGAGAAAACTTATGAAATCTGGTCAACCAGTCTTTCGATCTCAACCCTTGACTATTACTTCTCCTCCCACTGATCAAACTCCTCTTCTTGCTTCTGATCCTACACCTCCACCAGTTATTGAACAACCTTTTCCTCCTCCACCTCAACCTATTCCTCCTAACTCCACTTCTCCTCCTCCTTCCACTTCACAACAAAAAATAGACCCCCCCCCCAGTAAACACTTCCATTTCCTCATTTCCACTAAAGTACCATTTTAAAACTCTTGAGGTAAATATTCTCAACCTTCACACTCAACCTCCACACTTCTTTGCCTCTCTTCCTCTACCAACTATTTCATCTACACTCAGCTCTACACCAGGACTATCATCTACTGTAAATCCTCAGAGTCAAGGCTCCCTACTTCCACCCTTTGGTATGCCTTCACCCACTACTCTAAACATCACATGAATTTGTTCAAACCTCCACACTTCTTTGCCTCTCTTCCTCTACCAACTATTTCATCTACACTCAGCTCTACACCAGGACTATCATCTACTGTAAATCCTCAGAGTCAAGGCTCCCTACTTCCACCCTTCTGGTATGCCTTCACCCACTACTCTAAACATCACATGAATTTGTTCAAAGAATTTCTCTCAATAAAAGTCTTTTTTGAAGTCCATGGGATGCCAGAATACAAATTTGAAGAGTGGCTCCCTCTTCTACTCAAAACTTTTGATGTTCTTGTGGCTGATGTAAATTTAATTACACAGAAAGGCCACAGTCTTTCCCCTTCAGAATTTGTCAATCTCTACCCTTCTGAAGCAGAAAAATTCATATAAGCCAAGTCCCGAAACCCTCGTCTAACTGTCCACCATCATCTTAACCTTAGGTTCTTTGACCTGTTTGGTACTCTCCTGAGAAATCTCCAGACTGATTTCACAAGGATGAAGACTTTTAATGAAGAGAGATTTAAGCTTGGTCTGCCAGATGTCAATAAAGGACAATGGAGGATGATTCTTCAGGGTAACAGACCTATTACCCCTTCAATGACAATTGGTTTGCCCTCTAGACTACATTCCAGTCTCGTAGGTGCCATCTCCTCTAGGAAACAGTTTGCACAATTAGTCCTCAACAGGCACATCAGGATAGCAGCTAGATTTAAAGTCAAATACAAAAGCTATCCTTCCACAGATTTGCAGTTATGAATGCTCCCAAGAGTTCTCAGCACATGATAGAATTTCAACATTGCTTTGCAGAGTCTGAGAGACTAAATGGAGATGAATGGGCAGCAGCATATCCTAACCAAAGTGCTGAATGTTGAAAACTTAAGCTATCTCCTGCTGTCTATCTCCTCAAATCTTATGACACTCCTTGGAAGTCTGTGTCTGAGAAATGGATTCAGAGGTACATCATCTACTACCAGGTAGGGCTGTAAACGGATCCGGATATTATCCGGATCCGATTCGGATTCGTATCCGGTTAAATAGATATTATCCATTTAACATATATCCGTCGGATCGGATTTCGGATACAGATAATATCCGGATAATAAACGGAGCGGACATGGAATTGGGTGATCCGCTCCATTTATGATCCGCTTCGAAATCAGATAAATCATGACAGTTAGATCTTAGATCTAAAGAACTATATATATATTATATAAATATATAAAAAAATCCCTAACTACCCCACTCACCTCACCTATCCCACAACCACAAGTCCGTGAATCGTGAGTCATGACCCCCCTGGGCGGTTGGGCCCTCGCCGCTGCGGCCTCATCCCCCTGATCGCCTGCGCCAGGCGATTTGGCTCTGCGATTCCGACCGGCCGGGTATGTAGGGCAGCAGGGGGGCGACCAGGTGGAGCGAGGCGGCTCAGGAGGGCAGTGGCGGCGGCGGCCATCTGCGGCGACTGGCGAGCAGGGGGACTGGAGGAAGACGGCGGCAACGGCCATCTTCTGTCGCAACTGAAGAAGACAGCCCGGTGCCGCCGCGGCTACCTCGCCCGGCGCCCTCTTTCTCTCTCTATCCCCTCTCCTGCGACACCCCTCCCCCACCTGGGCTTCCCTCCCTCCCCCCCCCTCTCTCTCTCTCTCCGGTAGATACCCCACTACCCCTCAGGCCTCCCTCTGTACCTCTCTATTTCCCCCTTCCGACGGCACTCTCTCTCTCTCTCTCTCTCTCTCTCTCTCTCTCTCTCTCTCTCTCCCCCCCCTCCGGCAGTCTGGCGGCACCCCCCATCTGCCCTCCCCCCCTCCGGCGGCACCCCTCCCCGAACCCCCCCAGTCTCATATTTTCGAACCGGATAATATCCGAATCCGCTCTGAATCCGATCATTATCCGTCTAAAATATCCGCTTCGTATTCGAATTTTATTCGGAGCGGATACGGATTATCCGATTAAGTATTCGGAGCGGACACGGAAAACCCATATCCGCTCCGTATTCGCTTCGTTTACAGCCCTACTACCAGGCTAAGGATGCAGCTCACTCCCAAGGTCTTCACTGGAATATCACCATTCATAACTTCCTTTCCTTAGCTGCTAAGAAGCAGTTTGTCCCTCTTAGGACCACTCAGTTAGATGATCATCAGTACCATAAGAGAATCAACTGATATCATCGCCGACATGTTAATTCTTATAGGAAAATCCCTTCCATAGGACCCTCTTACAAAATAGATCCTTATAAGTTTGAAAACTTCTTCCCTGCCAAAGAGAAGAAACTGTGGGATATTCTTCAGCCTTTTCTGGCTCGCATCCCTCCTTCTCTCTATCTCCCTAGCTCCATCTTTACTCTATGATGTAAACATTACATCAATCAATATAAGCTTGTTTTTCCACATTTCCTGTCTATCATGACCTTTCTGTTAATGTCATAAAGGGGGAGAAAGAAAATAAAAACAATTGTTTTTGCATTGACCAGTTTTTAGGAGAAAGAAAATAAGACACAAATAAGACAGAGATCAACTGTTATGCAAAATCAAATTTATTTTTCATTGTCCATTTAAAAGTTTTTGTCATTAACAAAAAGGGAGATTTATTGAGCAACTATTCCTATCTAATTTTGCTAACTAGTTAATTATGATATTTTTGCTATGACAAAATCTTTTTATGAAAAATAATAATGTGTACAAACATATTTCTGTCAAAGTTCATGCTTACACAGAACCTAAGTATCAACACAACGAAATTTCTCTAAGTCCACAACATACACTGTATTTCATACTAACTTCGACTCCATTCAAACATCGATTTCACTTAAAACATCGATTTCGGTTCAACATCGACTCCATTCAAACATCGACTTCAGTTGAACATTGATTTCATTCGAACATCGATTCTATTCAAACATCGACTTCAATTGAACATCGATTTCACTTAAACATCGATTTTGGTTCAACATCGACTCCATTCAAAATCGACTTCAGTTGAACATCGATTTTATTCAAACATCGATTTCACTCAAACATCGACTTCATTCAAACGTCGATTTCTGTTCAACAAAGATTTCATCTAGAACATCGATTTCACTCCAACATCGATTATGCCTCATCATTGATTACACTTATACATGGATTCTGTTCACATCAACCTCATTTCAACATGGATTACATTCAAACATCGAATACCTCAAACATCGATTACCTATATGAAACATTGATTGCATTTGAAAGTCGAAGTAGCTATATTTCTTCTAAAGTCGAAATTTATTATCTATTGCAGCTGTATTGCTGTTTCTTATTCTGACTCTTTGAAGTCGAAGTTTCTCATATCAACTTCTGTATACCAGTACTTAGATGATCTTTTATGTTTCTATCAGTGAGCACAACTTAATGTAATCATTACATGAGTTTTACATTGAAATATCTTTTACATAAAGATAGCTTCCTTAAGTTCTATAAATCATGTTTCCTTCAGTTAATATGAAATTCAAATTACCTTTTTGGCGGGAATATTATTTTATTCAATATTAGTCATCTGTGAAATATCCGTTTGAGATCTGTAAAAGATTTAGATATATTTTGTTATCCCTTCCACTGATAGAAAGATAAGTTGTTCGACAGATGGTCAAGAAATTAAATGCTTGACATGTATAAATTATATGGGCTATCTGTCAGAACCTACCTACCACTGTCAGAAACCCCATGACTTTCAGAAAGAGATCGTGTGTGTTACGCCCCGCCAATTTAGCAGCAGAATAAATCAGGGAGACATGAGCAAAGTGCATAATAATGTAAATTGCACCACAGTTAAGTGATTCAGAGCATCTAATGAACAATAAATTGGAATAAACTTTCATTTCATTGAAATTTCACTAAGACTATTACAACCACTAATCTAGAGCCAATACATATAGCTCAATGACATCATTATATTGGAAAAGAAATCTAAAGCAATAAATACTAGACTCTATGGTACTAGGGTAACTTCATCATTTGACTCCAGGTCGCTCATCACTCTGGTCCTGTCCCATTGGTGTGTGTAACGTCATTGTCCGACTTACCTGAGACACATTAACAAATAACGAAGGGTGAGCGATAACGCTCAGTAGGACTTAAATCTTAATAGTCAAGCAAGCATTAAATGATTAATGCTTTAAGGAATAGAGTAGCTAATGATAAAGCGAATCATGTAAAGTCGAGAAAGTAATAGCACAAGTAACATGGTTCAGATAGCACATAAATCAAGTATAGTACAATGAATATAATCAAGTCACGATAGAAAACGATAACACATGATAGCAGGTAACGTCATTGTCAAGTAATAGCAAGTAACATGTAAAGCAAGGAGAGAGAGAGTAGTTGGCCATATAGAGAGTAAATTGCACTTTGATTAATTTTTTCATCAATCGAAATAGTATAGAACTTTGATTAACTTTCGTCAATCAAAATAGTATTGCACTATGGTTATCCGTAGATAGCCGAGAGAGAGTATAGCACTTTGTTTGTCAAAAGACAACGAGAGAATATAACACTTTGTTTTGATCGTCATAGATTAATCTTGATAGTATGTCACTTGGATGTAATGCCGACATCCTGATCATTTTAACTCCCGCGAGCAAATGACACTTTTCGGGCGCTCTCCCCACGACTAGATCGGGCCCTATTGCTTGGCATTGGTTATTTTTATTATCCTAGATAATCAATAGATGGCCAAATAGAGTACCAAGAAGAGATGAGAGTACTAGATGAATAGACGAGTGTATAGAGAACGTGATTGGGTGAACAAGTAGAGTATAGATGAGAACTATAGGTCATTGCACATGAAACGTCGAGTAACGGGCGATAGTATCAGTTGCACAAAACGCGCAATTGGTGTTGACAGTCAGGTGGAATTCACTACCCTTCCACTGGCCATGTTATACACAGGTCTAGAGGTCTGGCATGAGTCAAGATAAGAGCGAACTTCTAATAGCCGTTTGGATCTTGTTGATCCCTAAGGATGTAATAGGTGTTAAGGTACAACCAGCTCGTCGGCCATGTAGGAATCCATGAAAAGAGGAGTCTTACGGAGGCCTTGAACAATGATTCACTAGTCCGGTAGAAGGAATATCCGATGGAGAGTTTGTCCAAGTCAAGAGAAAGTGTATATATAGAAACAAGTGCTCGACGTTCCAGAGAAATTCTAGAACAGTGGAGCGTCGGTAATGGTATTCCCAAAACATTGCGAGAAAAGATAACAAGTCCATTTAAAATAGGGCAATTTAAATACATTGTTGAAATAAATTACCAGATATATTATAAGATATTTTCATGCCAAGTTGAGTCATATTGGATGGTTTCAAGTTTGTGCATGTGTTAAAGAGAATCATGGATATGAAGAGATCAAGTGAATGACTTTTTAATTAACTATTACATATCCAAGTTTAACAACTTCGCTTACTGTGTTTAAGATAGTTACCAAGGTATGAGGTTACTGTAGAAAGTCAAGATTGGCAATAATATTGGGTTTTAATGCAAAAGTTCAAATCGCGACGTATCCCTGTAAGGATCGCGACAGGGTCTGTACAGAACGCGACAGGGTCAATCAAGGGTCGCGACAAGTCGGTCATCTCAGGTCGCTAGAATGCGATGCCAAGGCTTGTCGCGTTCAGAATGCGACAGGTAGCTATGTCGCGATCAGCCCTGAGAACGCGACCTATCGGGCCGTCGCGTTCTCAGGTCCTGCGCTTGAGTCAGAGTGGGAAAAGGACTATGCCTTGGATTGCGGTCCAAGTTTCCATGCTTTGACACTAGGTCGTTTAAAAATTAAGAACTCGATGCACAGTTGATGAAAATTTGCGAAATTACTTGAAAACTAATCTAGACATGCGAGGGTATACACAATAAATAGGAATTTGTAAATCATCAAAATCTAGACAGGTTTTAAACATGAACAAGCACGATGAACACAGAGCAGTACACAGTGAAGGTAAAAGAATTTATTCGGGTAGGATACTGGATGAAAATTAGGAAAAATGGAGGCAAAAGTTTCCTGACATCGAGCAGTATCTCCAGTAAAGTTTTTATCTCATGGGATCGAGTGTATATGGAGATCTAAATTAAATATGATGGTTCGGGGTCAAGGTGATTGCAGAACTTCAAATTAAAGAACAAAAGATAGGGTCGATGAAAATAGAGAGATCAGAGGGCTTTTGTTCCTGATGTTTGGAACATCCTATAGATGAAATTAATTGAGTTTTGCTCGTGAGAATGCCTACCTTTAGGTTGTTTTGTCTCCTAGGGCTTAGAACTTGAAGAACGAGGGTTGGGGTATGAGCAATCCTTCTCCCCACGAGTTCTCCCTTTCTTTGGCCTCTTCTCTACGTTCAGCAACCCTCAGCAACGCATTAGGGCCGACCATGGAGAGATTGGGGGGGTATTTAAGCTTCCCTTGCTTCCAATTCCTACTACTACTCAAATTCCTATTTAATTACGAGTTTTCCTTATTTCTTTCAACCTTCCAAGATTTCCACCTCCCAATTGGGTTAGGATGAGTTGCAAATTCGTGGCTAACTAATTAGGGTAGGGTTAGGAGTCCAATTCCAACACATAATAGCTATTTTAATGATTTAATAGCTCTTTTCTTTTTAGGATATATTAAAGATACGAATTTAGGGTATTATTCTATTATTCATCTTTTAAAAATCCTATTTTTGCATTTAGGGTATTATTCTATTATTCATCTTTTAAAAATCCCTATTTTTGCCCAATAACTTTTATATGATCTATTTAACAAAGCCCATCACTTCTTTTCGTTTAATGGGTTTTAATTTATGAGAAATTTGCCCTTTTTAATTAGGGAATAATAGAGTTACGGATTTTATTGTATTTTTCTTACTTGAATTTATTCATGGGCTATGAGGGGTCCATTGGTCTAAATTCTTATGATGGACTATCAATAAAAATCATTTGGAGTCTACCCATACTTTTATTTCAATATTAGAATCAGTTATGCGTATGTGTTAATGGGTTTTGCAACTCATTCCTTAATTATGATAATAAGTCGCAAAACGCCTTAATCTTGACCAATCGGATTTTTCGTTGCATGAATTTCTTCGTGGAGCATTTAGGAATAATGTTTGGGTTGAATTATAATTTTTATGAAATTTTCCGATGCGTTCTTGCACATACGATAGTGGTACGTATGTTTTTATTATTTCGATGTTATAGAAATTATTATTTCAAATTTTGAAGTACTAAATTTTCCGGGGTGCTACATCCTCCCTCACTTAAAAAGAATTTGGTCCACCAAATTCCATGACTCCTTCAATTAAATATGAATCATCACTCTATACAAAAATTATTAATCAGGACGAGTTTACAGTTACCTTCCATGGTTCCTACTTTGTCATTTGGACTAGGTTGTGCCGAAGCTTCGAGTGTATCCTTATGTTTTGATTTTCCATGATGTTTGTCCTTCTGTGGGCAATTTCTAATCTTGTGGTCTGAGCTGCCACATCGAAAACATTTTCCTTGATTCTTCCAGCAATCTTTCGACATGTGGCTTGCCTTATGGCAATTCTTGCATCGACCTTCGTGATTAATAGTTAAACGTCTATCATTCTTCTTATTCTTCATTTTACCCTTACCACTGTTTGGTCGCTTCTTTTTTGTCATAGAATTGAGATTTTTTACACTAGTGGTTGATTCCTCTAAGAGAGGGTAGTCTCGCAGCTGATGCCTCGAGTTGCCACAACGTAGGCATGCACCAATTTTTCGCCAACACTCCTTGGCCACATGACCTGGCTTGTGACAATGAAGACAGATGATCCCGAAAATCTCATTGTTACGTTTCATTTGCTAGGTTGCCGTCTTGCCATGATTTTATCTTCTTTTCTCATTCTTGTTGGTCACCTTTTTAATCTTTCTGGTTGCTTCCAGAGCTCTTTCTAGCAGTTGAGCGACTTGCTAACATGCTAGAACTAGCCTTTGAGTTGGTCTCATGTCGAGTTGCAGTGGTGTATGGTTAACATCCATTAAGTGTAGCAACCCGGAAAATTTAATATTTAAAAATTCGAAATAATAATTTCTTTAAATCGAAATAATAGAAGCATGCATACCATTATCATATGTACAAGAATACAACGGAAAATTTCTTAAAAATTATAAATCAATCCCAGACATTATTCCTAAGTGTTTCACATAGAAATTCGTGTAACGAAAAATCCGATTGACCAAGCGTATGTCACAATGTGACCAATTATCCAAATTAGGAAACCAAGTCGGAAAACCGTTAACACGGAAAGATAACGCGCCCATAAAACAAACGAACATGTCGGAGAGACTTCCAACATCATGAAATGAATAACCATTATTGGGTTTGGACCAATGGACCTCTCATAGCCCATGAATAAATTCAAATAAGAAAATACAATAAAAATCATAGCTCTATTATTCCCTAATTAAAAAGGGAAAACCTATAAGATAAATTCCAATAAACAATGGGCTTGGTTAAATAGACCCATTAGAAATTAGTGGGCCAAAATAAGGATTTTAAAGATAAGAATAATGGGAAAACACCCTAAATTCGCAACTAAATTATTACCTAAATAGAAAAGGGTATTTAATGCATTAAATAAGAAGTTTGAGTTAGAATTGGATTCCTAAACCTACCCTAATAGGTTGGCCATGAATTTAGCTCCCATCCTAACCCAAATAGGAAGTGGAAAGCTTGGGAGGAGGTTAGGAAAGGAGGAAATTCAGAATTAAATAGGAATTAGAGTACTATTAGGAATTAGAAACATAACTAGCATAAATACACCTCTTAAACCCTCTTGGCCGACCCTAGCTCGTTGCCAAAGGTTCCTGGACGTGGAGAAGAGGCCAAGGAGGAGAGGATCTCGTGGGGAGAAGGAGTTCTTGAAGCTTCTTCCTCGTTCTTGGAGTTCTAAACCCTAGAAGACAAATCGAGTCAAAGGTAGGCATTCTCACAAGCTAAAATTCTGAAATCTCGTATGTAGGTTCTTCCTACCCTCTTGAACGAAACCCCCAAGTTTTATATTTTTCCATCGATCAAATCTTTTCTTATGAATTTTCAAAGTTTTGTACACTTCATGACCCCGAGCCCTTTTCTTTAATGCATATCTTTAAATCCACTCGTCCTCTTGTCATGAAACTTTTTGACTAAATACTGAGGGTTGATAGGCATCTTTTGCCCTGAAAGCCCTAAATTTGATTCACTCTAGTTGGCGAATTAAATCGTCTATTCCAAGTTGCTCACTGTTCTTGTTCTTCATGTTGCATGAATTTAAAACCTATCGAGTTTCTTGAAAACTACAAATTCCTATTTATTGCATGTACCCTGGCCTGTCTGGAGTTGTTAGAAATTTGTTTCACGAATTTTCATAAACCATGTGATTTGTTCTAATTTTTCAAAGCACCCTGTATCAATTTGATTCAAGTTGGCCCGCAATCCAAAGCCTGGTCTGATTCCTGTCAGACCCAGGCGCAGACCACCAGAAAGCGACGGCCCGATATGTCGCCTTCTGAGGTCCTATTGCGACAGCCTATCCGTCGCTTTCATAAAAGCGATAGGTAAGCCGTCGCTATCCCTGTGCCTGTCTTGTCGCGACCTTTTCCCGCCTATGTCGCTTTCCCAGTACTTGATCTGCAAGGCCGTCGCGACAGTACCCATGTCGCTATCAGATCGCGACAGACCTAGCGTCGCGATCTGCTGCCAGAACCCGTCGCGTTCCCTTCATGCCCTTGTCGCGTTCTGACCATCTGAGCAGACAGCCCTGTCGCGACCCGTACAGGACCCTGTCGCGTTCCATCATGACCCTGTCGCAACCCTTACAGGGGTATGTCGCCTTCACAGGATTTTGCATGAAAACCCATAAAAATTATTTCTCTCACTTTCTAAAATATTCTTCGCCTTTTTAACAGTCATACACGCAGTAAAAACACCTGTTTACATGGAGTTATATTGAATGCTTTAAAAATACATATTCACGACATCTTTTCTATCTACAATTTCATGACACATGCACACACTTGGAACCATCCAAATATGGCTTAATTGGCATGAACATGTGACATAATATACCTGGTAATTTATGCAATTAAATTGCCTTATTTGTAAATGAACTTGTCCTCGATTTTCGCGTTGTTTTGAAGCACCGATCTCGACGCTCCACTATTCTAGAATTCCTCTAGAACGTCGAGCACATGTTTTATATACACACTTTACTTGGCTTGTGGTGAACTCTCCGTCGGATATTCCTTTCGCCGGACTAGTGAACTCTCGCACAAGGCCTCCGTAAGTCTCCTCTGATCATGGATTCCCACATGGTCGACGAGCTGGTTGTACCCTAACACCTATGATACCCTTTAGGGATCGACAAGATCCAAACAACCTTAGTCGCTCTCGCTCTTATCTTGAATCACGCCGGACCTCTGGACCTGTGCATAACGAGGCCAGCGGAAGGGTTGTGTATTCCACCTGATTGCCAACATCGTACGCGCGTGTTGTGCCACTGTTACTATCGTTCGTTACTCGACGTTCCATGTGCAATGACCATAAGATCTCATCTATGCTATACTCGCCCGTCTATTCACATTCACGTTCACTCTACTATTTCGTCTCTCTCGTCCATTCATTTAGTACTCTCTTGTTACCCTTTGAGCTGTGTGGCTCCTATCGTTTGTGCTATTTTGTGACTGTCTAGCGCCATAATATGGGTCTTGTGACTCTACTGTATCAAATGCATACTGTGCAGGGCACAGAGAGTGTCCGAGGGGCTCCAATCTAGTCCTGGGGGCAGAGAGCCACCCGAAAATACCTGCAGGGGCTATTGACGGTGTTCTGCATTGCACCGGTTCTGACAATACTATCTTGGCTATACATCTAATTGTCTGAGGAGTTCAGATGTACTGTACCATTTCTGTGCTATTACTGTGCTAGCACTGACTATTATAACATTAGTCTGAGGAGTTCAGGCATAATGTACTATCGTGAAACGGCTACTGTCCTAGAAGTGACTATTGTCGTACTCTACTAGTGCACCGTTGTAGAACCAGACACGCTATCTCGTTACACGCTATCTCGTTACACGCTATCTCGTTACACGCTCTACTTGCTCTACTTGATACTTGCTATCTTGAGTTATTGCGTTCTATCGTGACTTAATCACATTCAAAGTGCCATTACTATTTCGATTGACGAAAGTTAATCAAAAGTGCTATACTATTTCGATTGATGAGAATCAATCAAAGTGCAATTTACTCTTTACATGACCATCTACTATCATCTCTTCTTGCTATACATGTCGCTTGTTATTCTTGACAATATCGTTACTTGCTATTGTTGTTATCGTTTTCTATCGTGACTTGACTTTAATCATCGTGCTATACTTGATTCATCTGCTATTTGAACCATGTTACATGTGCTATTACTTTCTCGACTTTACATGACTCTCTCTATCATTAGTTACTCTGCCATTTAAAGCGTTAATCATTTAAAGCCTGCTTGACTATTAAGATTTAAGTCCTACTGGGCATTATCGCTCACCCTTCGTTATTTGTTATTGTGTCTCAGGTAAGTCGGACAATGACGTTATACGTACCAATGGGACAAGACCAGAGTGATGAGTGACCCAGAGTCAAATGACGAAATTACCCTAGTATAATTGGAGTCTAGTAGTTATTGCTTTAGATTTCTTGTCAATGTAATGATGTCATTGAGCCTTATGTATTGGCTCCGAATTAGTGGTTGTAATAGTCTTAGTGATTTTATAATGAAATGAAGAGTTATTTCAATTATTGTTCATTAGATGCTCTGATGTTTGCGAAAGTATGCGCAATTGTCGTTACCATACTCGTTGTTCGCGTCTCCCTCCGATTTATTCCGCTGCTAAATTGGAGGGGCGTGACATTAAGAGTCCCTTCAAGAATGAGATTGGGGTACGAAGTAGCATTAAATTAATAGGTGTAAGTATATATGTACATTAGATCTTAACCACGGTTCTACCCAATCCTCACTTAGGTATGATGGTTGATTTAGACACGTGTCATGGCAGTTTGTCCTAGGAAAACCTAGACCTTAAGAGTTTCCAATGGGGATATCCTAGAACATCCTAAACCTAAGATATCCGATTAAGACATCCTAGGCTCTGATATCAACTGTCACGACCCGCCAATTTAACAGCGGAATAAATCGGGGAGACGTGAGCAAAGTGCATAGTAATGTAAATTGCACCACAGTTAAGTGATTCAAAGCATCTAATGAACAATAAATTGGAATAAACCTTCATTTCATTGAAATTTTACTAAGACTATTACAACCACTAATCTAGAGCCAATACATATAGCTCAATGACATCATTACATTGGAAAAGAAATCTAAAGCAATAACTACTAGACTCCATGGTACTAGGGTAACTTCATCATTTGACTCCAGGTCGCTCATCACTCTGGTCCTTTCTCATTGGTGTGTGTAACGTCATTGTCCGACTTACCTGAGACACATTAACAAATAACGAAGGGTGAGCGATAACGTTCAGTAGGACTTAAATCTCAATAGTCAAGCAAGCTTTAAATGATTAATGCTTTAAGGAACAAAGTAGCTAATGATAGAGCGAATAATGTAAAGTCGAGAGAGTAATAGCACAAGTAACATGGTTCAGATAGCACATAAATCAAGTATAGTACAATGAATATAATCAAGTCACGATAGAAAATGATAACACATGATAGCAGGTAACGTCATTGTCAAGCAATAGCAAGTAACATGTAAAGCAAGGAGAGAGAGAGTAGTTGGCCATATAGAGAGTAAATTGCACTTTGATTGACTTTTTCATCAATCGAAATAGTATAGCACTTTGATTAACTTTCGTCAATCAAAATAGTATTGCACTTTGGTTATCCGTAGATAGATGAGAGAGAGTATAGCACTTTGTTTGTCAAAAACAACGAGAGAATATAGCACTTTGTTTTGATCATCATATATTAATCTTGATAGTATGACACTTGGATGTAATGCCGACATCCTGATCATTTTAACTCCCGCAGGCAAATGACACTTTTCGGGCGCTCTCCCCAAGACCAGATCGAGCCCTATTGCCTGGCATTGGTTATTTTTATTATCCTAGAGAACGTAATTAGATGAACAAGTAGAGTATAGATGAGAACTATAGGTCATTGCACATGAAATGTCGTGTAACGGGTGATAGTATCAGTTGCACAACACGCGCAATTAGTGTTGGCAGTCAAGTGGAATTCACTACCCTTCCACTGGCCATGTTATACACAGGTCCAGAGGTCCGGCGTGAGTCAAGATAAGGGCGAACTTCTAATAGCCGTTTGGATCATGTTGATCCCTAAGGATGTAATAGGTGTTAGGGTACAACCAACTCGTCGGCCATGTGGGAATCCATGGACAGAGGAGTCTTACGGAGGCCTTGAACAAAGATTCACTAGTCCGGCAGAAGGAATATCCGACGGAGAGTTTGTCCAAGTCAAGAGAAAGTGTATATATAGAAACAAGTGCTCGACCTTCCAGAGGAATTCTAGAACAGTGGAGTGTCGGTAACGGTACTCCCAAAACATCGCGAGAAAAAAAGACAAGTCCATTTAAAATAGGGCAATTTAAATACATTATTGAAATAAATTACCAGATATATTATAAGATATTTTCATGCCAAGTTGAGTCATATTGGATGGTTTCAAGTATGTGCATGTGTTAAAGAGAATCATGGATATGAAGAGATCAAGTGAATGACTTTTTAATTAACTATTACATATCCAAGTTTAACAACTTCGCTTACTGTGTTTAAGACAATTACCAAGGTATGAGGTTACTGTAGAAAGTCAAGATTGGCAATAATATAGGGTTTTTATGCAAAAGTTCAGATCGCGATGTACCCCTGTAAGGATCGCGACAGGGTCTGTACAGAACGCGACAAGGTCAATCAAGGGTCGCGACGGGTCGGTCAGGTCGCCAAAACGCGACGCCAGTGCCTGTCGCGTTCAGAACGCGACAGGTAGCTATGTCGCGATCAGCCCTGAGAATGCGACCTATCGGGCCGTCGCGTTCTCAGGTCCTGCGCCTGAGTCCGAGCGGGAAATGAACTATGCCTTGGATTACGGTCCAAGTTTCCATGCTTTGACACTAGGTCGTTTAAAAATTAAGAACTCGATGCACAGTTGATGAAAATTTGCGAAATCACTTGAAAACTAATCTAGACATGCGAGGGTATACACAATAAATAGGAATTTGTAAATCATCAAAATCTGGACAGGTTTTAAACATGAACATGCACGATGAACACAGAGCAGTACACAGTGATGGTAAAGTAATTTATTCGGGCAGGATACTAGATGAAAATTAGGGAAAATGGAGGCAAACGTTTCCTGACATCTAGCAGTATCTTCAGTAAAAATTTTCATCTCATGGGATCGAGTGTACATGGAGATCTAAATTAAATATAATTGGGGGTCAAGGTGATTGCAGAACTTCAAAATTAAAGAACAGAAGATAGGGTCGATGAAAAATAGAGAGATCAGAGAGCTTTTGTTCCTGATGTTTGGAACATCCTACAGATGAAATTAATTGAGTTTTGCTCGTGAGAATGCCTACCTTTGGGTCGTTTTGTCTCCTAGGGCTTAGAACTTGAAGAACGAGGGTTGGGGCTTGAGCAATCCTTCTCCCCACGAGTTCTCCCTTTCCTTGGCCTCTTCTCCAGGTCCAGCAACCCTCAGCAACGCATTAGGGCCGACCATGGAGAGATTGAGGGGTATTTAAGCTTCTCTTGTTTCCAATTCCTACTACTACTCAAATTCCTATTTAATTATGAGTTTTCCTTATTTCTTTCAACCTTCCGAGATTTCCACCTCCTAATTAGGTTTGGTTGGGTTGCAAGTTCGTAGCTAACTAATTAGGGTAGTGTTAGGAGTCCAATTCCAACACATAATAACTATTTTAATGATTCAATAGCTCTTTTCTTTTTAGGATATATTAAAGATACAAATTTAGGGTATTATTCTATTATTCATCTTTTAAAAATCCCAATTTTTGCCCAATAACTTTTATATGATCCATTTAACAAAGCCCATCACTTCTTTTCGTTTAATGGGTTTTAATTTATGAGAATTTTCCCCTTTTTAATTAGGGAATAATAGAGTTACGAATTTTATTGTATTTTTCTTACTTGAATTTATTCATGGGCTATGAGGGGTCCATTGGTCCAAATTCTTATGATGGACTATCAATAAAAATCATTTGGAGTCTACCCATAATTTTATTTTAATATTAGAATCAGTTATGCGTATGTGTTAATGGGTTTTGCAACTCATTCCTTAATTATGATAATAAGTCGCAAAACGCCTTAATCTTGACCAATCGGATTTTTCGTTACATGAATTTCTTCGTGGAACATTTAGGAATAATGTTTGGGTTTGAATTATAATTTTTACGAAATTTTCCGATGCGTTCTTGCACATACTATAGTGGTACGTATGTTTCTATTATTTTGATATTATAGAAATTATTATTTCAAAATTTTAAGTACTAAATTTTCCGGGGTGCTACAGTGTGCAACTGTCTGTTCATTCTTAAATGTTCTGAACTTCTGTCTGAACTTCCTCATACTTTATATTCTTTTATATAACCTACCTCCGAAGCTATGTATGGAGGTATATGCTTTTGTCTTGTCATTTCAGATTTGTAGGACATTAAATGAAGCATGCCTAAGCCTTCAGTCGTGAGTATGACTCTCACATAACTTCCTTGAAGTTGTCTATCAAGCCATAAAGCTATCCACATAGCATGAAGACGTTGGATCCCCTAGAGCTGAAACGAATGAGTGTCATGACAAAAATCTCAAAGACTTCAATATCTAAAGCTCCAACGGGTATCCTTCAACGGCTAGCTTCCAACGGGCAAATTCAAACGAGAAGATATTTGAAGCTATATATTGAGAAGCTAAAGTTCAAACCATACAGAGACACACAAAGATAAAAAGAGAGAATACAAGACTAGACATCGACTCCACTCGTGTCT
Organism: Colocasia esculenta; assembly: GCA_014218235.1. Taxonomy (NCBI): domain Eukaryota; kingdom Viridiplantae; phylum Streptophyta; class Magnoliopsida; order Alismatales; family Araceae; genus Colocasia; species Colocasia esculenta. The sequence continues at coordinate 85,971,630 of CM024760.1, forward strand.
GAAAGCCAAAAGCAAGAAGTGCCATTCCGCTCAGTCTTCGACTTCCTTGCTAATATCTGATTCGAAGAAGTCTTGTTCTCTTAGTGGCCTACTGCATTGTACATCTTCTCAATCCACCTTCTTGTTTTAGAAAGAGTTTTGAGTTTCATTCTGTAAATTGCTTCTCTTTCTGATTCTTTGTGTTTGTTCATTATGTTGAGCAGACACACTAGTGCATTTTCACTTCTGTATAAGATAACCCACAGAGTGTTTGTTCTCTGCAGTGCCCGTCTTGAGAAGGGAAGACCTACAGGTGTAGGTGGTCCTGTACCCCTTGGTAAAAGGAAGCCTTGCTTGGGAGCATGTGGGATTTTAATGCCTCTCAGGTTTGAGAGAAGGCCAAGTATTCTTGGCAGTTAGTGAAATCCCAAGTGGTTTCTTGGGGACTGGACGTAGGACTTCTGGGAATGGCCAAAGTAGGATAAAATTCTTGTGCATTCTTGTGTGATTGATTCCACCAAGTTTACACTTGTTTTACACACACACACACACTGATTACTAACAACTCTATTAAGTGTTATCTAGTTTTTAGATATTTCTTAAAGCGTAAGAAGTCCTATTCCCCCCCCCCCCCCCCCCCCCCCCCCCCCCCCACTTCTAGGACAACTATAGTGCCATCTCGATTCAACATCTGCACCTACTGTGGCTCATCTTCATCAATGTCATCTTCTTCTGAATCCTACTCTTTCTCAGCCTCTTGACCTTTTAGAGTTCTTGTGACTCTGCCTTCAACCATTTTGTATCTCATTATGTGTGTTGTGATATCATAAGCGCTTCGGCTTCTGAGGGTGACAAGATCACCCGAGGTAATGGGAATCCCAACAAAGGTGAGAATAGTGGTTATGGGACATGCATAAGGCATTGAGCACTTGGGATTGTTATAGCATTGTTTGATGAGGTCAAACATGAGATTTAGTAGATTGATTTGTTGGCTTTGAAGAAAATAGTAGAAGAGAATTTTGTGAACCTTAGTGATAAGTTCTCTACTACCATCTTTTAGAACAATGAGGGTTGTGAAGATATAATGGATCATCCGATGAAGGGGTGGAAAGGTGTTGGCATTCAATTTAACAAAGGCTTTGGTGGGATCATAAGGCTGTTGAGTGATTAGGGTATAGTAGTCAGAGGTGTGTAGATGGGTAAGAAGAACATCAGCCCCAATGTTTGATATTTGTAAGGCTCTACTGAAGAGATTTGGGGTGAGTTGGAAGGTGATACCTCTGACAGTGGAGTAAACATCTTGATTCACAGACATACCCAAGTTGTTAAAAAATTCTGTAACAGTCGTTGGTGAGTATTTCTTCTGAGATTTCAAAAACGGAAGCCATCTTTGTTGACTGAATAGAACTTCCAGACCTGGAATCATGTCTTCAAGAGAGGAACAATCCACAAATCTAGGCTGCATAATCTTCTTGAATACCCCACGAACTCTGACTAGATTAAGGTTTTGAGACACATGCAACTTTGGGGTGCGATCTGCTGTGTGCTTGCTTCGGCGCTCTCCAGAAGCCCTAGAACTGTCGCCAACATCTTGAGATGATCTTCGTTGACGAGAGGCGACCATCTTCTACCGGGTTGACATGGTGAGGATGTAGCAGAAGGAGGAATGGATTAGAGGGAGAGGATAGAAGAGGAGTAGCAGTAGAGAGAGACACTGGAGATGGCGCTTTGAAGTGAAAGAGAGTTTAAAAGGAGGAAGGGCGGTTGTTGGTGGAAGATGAAAGGGTGTGTGTCTACACCTAGGGTTATTTAAAACCCTTTCAAAAATGAACCAACACAAGAGAACCGGATGGAATGTGAACCGGTTCAAGATTTGAATGGAACTGGGTTCCGGTTGTCGACAACTCCAAGTCGTCTGGCGACAACCACTAAGAAAAAGTATACAGAACTGGCTTTTTTATCAGTGCAAGGTGAGAATGAGTGTTCAATACAAATTTGAGAGTTTGAATATTGTAATATACTCATTATAAAATGTCATAAACAAGAAGAATGCACCTCACAAAAATAGATTTATGTAAAATAATTCGTTGAATGAAATATTTGTTGAAGAGTGACTTATGTCTTTATGATGTGAAGTTCAGTCGACACTTGAAAAGAATATTCAAATTAGCATTTGACAAGAAACATTTAGAATGAGCTTGACTGAATGAAAGGAGGCTGCACTCAATTTCATTTTACATAAGATTTTGATGTTTCTTTAGGGTAGGTGGTAATTCAATTTTGTTTACACCTTTTGATGTGAAGGCAGACATTTGTGACGTCAATATCCCGAGTTACTCAGTGTAATTAACTATCATACCATGAACAGAGATGACAATTTGACTTTTTGACGCGAAGACAGACATTTGTGATGTCAATGTCTCTGGTTACTCAGTATGTAAATCATCATTGCTTTGCCTTTCCCGCTTTTTTTATTATTATTATTTTATGAAACAGGTAGCTTTTCTCCTTCTTTTTTTTTTAAAATTTTAAATTCAATGTATGTTTGAGGTCAAAAGCAAATTTAGAATATTAAAGTCAAGAGTCTTCTTACTTATCAAAGCATTTCAAATATAAGGTCATCCACAAAAAGATTACCCAATGAAGTCATTTTAAGAAATTAGATTTGTTCAGTGTTTTCTAGATGATACATGCCTGGACTCATTCACAGATCATTATTTCAAAATCATTGTGATTAGTTCAATGCCCTTATCTACCATTTGATTATGAAAAGTTGTAAAACGTATAAGTTTTCAATTCTCCCCCCTAAAGATGTAATGAATAATCTCATTCATGATTGAAAAATTAGTTGATGAATGTTCAGAGGACATAAAATGGTGAGTCAACTATCGACAGACAGAACATATGTGTCGACAAGTACTGAGACACAAATAGTTGGTTCTGGAAGTGAAGATCTATCGACAATAAGATGCAGACTTGTCGACAGCCACTGAAGAAACATAACTGATTGAATTGGAGAAAATGTTATTTGTCGACAAACTGAATGGAGGATGTCGACAAGACAGATATGACAAGATGTTTTTTTTTGTTTAAGCAACTTACTCAAAAACTTTTTTGACTCACTCCCCCTTAGCATGTGCATGAAAGAAAATGATTTTCAAGCATTTCAGATGTGTTCATGCCAAGTAATATGCAAGGAAAATTATAAGGATGATCAAGCATACATCAACAGGCAATTTAATTAGAAGACAAGTTATCAAATCAAAAGTTATGATTTGATGACCTTTACGCAAGAGAGGACTATTGATATTTGGCGGAGAAATTTTCTCACGTATAATGATAGTTTCCAGACAAGCCTAACTTGTCCTTTCACATGTCACTATTTGATATACCACATAGTCACTGTAGAAAGATCAAATTATTTTTCAGTTTTAACATGAAATTCATTTCATTTTGCATAAGCCAAGTTCCCTTCTCAATGATGTGAATCTATCCTCAGCCAATAACTTTGTAAAAATGTCAGCCACTTGATTTTCCGTTGGAATGAAATTTAGTTCAATGTTTTTGTTTGCAATCTCATCTCTCAGAAAATGATGTCTTGTTTCTCTGTGTTTGGTTCTAGAATGTTGAATTGGGGTTCTTAGAAAGATTGATAGCACTTGTGTTGTCACATAGGATAAGTGTGCATCCAATGTCAATGTTGTAATCAAACAATTGACTTTTGATCCACAACACTTGAGCTGCACAGCTCTCTGCAGAAACATATTCTGCTTCTGCAGTGGAAAGTGCAACTTAGTGTTGCTTCTTGGATGCCCACGATACCATGCAACCTCCTAGGAATTGACAAAATCTACTAGTGCTTTTCCTATCAAGTTTACATCCAGTATAGTCACATCTAAGTAAGAAATCAAATCAATGTTGCAACCAGCTGGATACCATAAACCCAAATCACATGAACCAGAGAGATATCTAAAAATTTTCTTAACTGCAAGTAAATGGCTTTCTCTAGGACTAGATTGAAATCTAGCACAATGACACATACTAAATTATATATCAGGTCTACTTGCAGTAAGATATAGGAAAGAGCCGATCATACCTCTGTATTGTTTTGCATCTACCAATTTATCTTTCTCACCACTTTCCATTTTTATGCTTGTACTCATCGCTGTAGATGTTGGCTTGACTTGCTCAAACTGAAATCTTTTCAGTAATTCCTTGGCATATTTTTCTTGATTAATGAAAAATTCATCTTCAAATTGTTTAACCTGCAAGCCAAGGGAAAATTGTAATTCTCCCATCAGACTCATTTCAAATTCACTATGCATATGATTAGAAAATTCTTCACATAGTGAAGGATTAATGGAGCCAAAGATTATGTCATCCCCATATACTTGAAGAACAATGATATGATTGTGGACACATTTTGTAAAAAGTGTTTGATCCACCTTACCTCTGGAATAGTTTTTACTCACCAGGAAGTTGCTCAATCTATCATACCATGCCCTTGGTACCTGCTTTAAACAATAACGTGTTTTGTGCAATTTGTATACATGGTTAGGTTTATCAAGAATTTCAAAGCCTGGTGGCTGTGCAACAAAAACTTCTTCTTTAATGTATCCATTTAGAAAAGCAATTTTTGCATCCATTTGAAACAATTTAAAATTGTTGGAACAAGCATATGCAGAAAAATTGTCACAACCTCTAGTCCAGCTACTGGTGCAAAGGATTCTTCAAAATCTACCCAAAATTTTTTATTGTATCATTTTACTACCAAACGAGCTTTATTCTTAACAACTTTCCCTTCTTCATTTTATTTATTTCTAAAAATCTACCTAGTTCAAATTATTGAGATTTCTGGTGTTTTAGGGACTAAGCTCCAAACATTGTTCCTCTGAAATTGATTTAATTCTTCATACATTGCCTCTACCCAAGAAATGTTTTTTAAGGCTTCTTCAATGTTCTTAGGTTCCACTTGAGATATGAAAGCCATTTGATCTTGTTCAATGATATTTCTAAAATGTGATCTAGTTTAAATTTTGTCATTCACATTTCCTATGACATTCTCAAGAGGGTGATCTTTTGAGTACCTGATATTTGTTATCGTTGATCCATACTATTGATCTACTGAAGGTCTGTCGACAACCTTTGTTTGGTCTGTCGACAGATTCTTGTCAATTTTCTCTTCAAGTATTTCTCCTTCGTCTTCATCATATATGCAAGCATTTGAATCATCAGTCTTTGCATAAAGCTCATCAAAGACAACATGTGGAGTTTATTCTACTGTTTTGTTTTTGTAGTTAAACACTCTATAAGCCCTAGAATGTTCAGAATACCCTAAGAAGACTCTTGAATCACTTTGAGCTTCAAATTTGTCTAGGTCTATCTTGTCATTGTTATGAATGAAAATCTTGCAACCAAAGACTCTGAAGTATCCAATGTTTGGTTTCTTACCTTTTAGAAGTTCAAATGGGGTTTTCTTCACTACAGGTCTTACCATGGCTCTGTTTAAGATGTAGCATGATGTGTTCACAACTTCTGCCCAGAAGTTTCTTGAGAGTTGACTCTCCACCAGAAGTGTGCGAGCCATTTCCACCAACGTTCTGTTCTTTCTCTCTACCACTCGATTCTGTTCTGGAGTCCTCAGAGAACAGAGTTTATGTTTAATTATTTTGTTCATGCAAAAGTCAAAAAACATGTTATTGCTAAATTCTCCCCCTTGATCAGTAATGATTGAACAGATCCTATTGGTGTTTCCATGCTCAATTTTGTTAAAAAATGCTTCAAACTTTTTCAGAGTTTCATTTTTATGATCTAAAAACATGACCCAAGTGAACCTAGAAAAATCATCCACAATGACAAACCCAAAGCGTTTGCCATTAAGACTAATAGGGTGTTTGGTTGTAGTTATTTACCTCTTTTTTCTCTATTTTTTTTAAAAAAGAGAAGATGTTCACTAACACACATTTGGTAAGATAATTCTTTTTTTTAGGGAAGAAATTTCACCTGTCTAAAACTCTCTCTAAAAAAACAACTCTTCACCAATTTCTTTTTTTTTACTCTCACGCTCGATGTCTGCCCCCCTCCCTTTGTCCCCCTGTTGCCCCCTCCTCTAGATCCCCCCCCCCCCCCGCACCGGCGCCCCCTCCTCCTCCTCCACCCCCCCCCCCCCCCCCCCCCCCGCCGTGCCCCCCCCCCCCCAGCCCTCCTTGCGCCCCCTTCTCCCCCTCCAGCACCCTCCCCCCTCCCCCCCCCCCGCCGGTGGGCCTCTGCCCTCCCCACCTCCCCCCCCCCCCCCCCCCCCCCCCCCCCCCGGCAGCCTCTACTCTCCTTCGCCCCTCTGGCGCCCTCCCCGCCTCTCCCCCCCCGGCGACCCTCGCCCTCCTCCCCCCCCTCCCTGCGCCCCGCTCCTTCCCCCCCCCGCCGGTGCCCCTCTACCCTCCTCCCCCCCTTCGGCACCATCCCTGCCCCCCCTTCTCCTCCCACCCCCCCCACCCCCGTCGGCGGCCCTTTGCCCTCCTCCCCCCCTCCGGCGCCCTCTGCCCTCCCCGCCCCCTGTGCCCCCTCCTCCTCCTCCCCCCCGCCCTCTCTACACCCCTCGGGCGCCCCCTCCTCTTCCTCTCTCGCCTCCACTCTGCGTCGCGTCCTCCTCCTTCTCTCCCACCCACCCACCCTGCGCCCCCTCCTCCTCCCCTGCCAGCCCCCCCCCCTCCTCGTCACTTTTATTATAAAAAAAATAATAGTGAAAAGTATGTCTACAAACATGTCTTTACAAATTTTAAAAATTATACTAATTTTACCCAACAAAAGTAACAGTTTTTCTCAATTTCAAAATTTTAGTCAAAAATGGACACACTATACTTTTTTAGTTAGAAATAGTCTTTTTTTTTTAAACTGCAACCAAACACCCTATAAGTGTTCTAGTAGGTCCAAAAAGGTCCATGTGCAACAGTTTAAAGGGTTTTGAAGTGATTATTGGTGTAGTGGATTTGAATGATTTTCTAATTTATTTACTACACATGCATCACAAAATTTAATTCTTTTCTAGAGTGAATTTCAGGAAGATCTTTAACCAATTTCAATTTCATGAGTTTATTCAAGACACTTTAACTAGCATGTCCTAACCTCCGATGCCACAAGTAGAGTTGATCATCTTTATTTGCAACAAGACAAACTTTTATTTTCGGGTTCATCTAGATCAACTAGATATGTTATTGACTCTATTGCCAGAAAATTTAACAGTCCCTAATTCTTTATCAATTATATGACATGTATCTGAATTAAAGATAACTTTGTGGCATTTATCACACAATTGACTGATGCTTAGCAAATTATAATCACTACAAGAAATTGCGCGATTAGCGACGGACAGAATCTGTCGCTAATCCGTCACTAATCTGTCGCTAAATGAATTTTGCGACGCATTTGCAACTGATTAGCGACGGATGTAATCCGTCCCAATAAATACGTCGCTAATTAGCGACGGATCGCCGATTTTTCATGTTTTCGCTAACTTAGCGACGGATTGGCGGGGCACTTTATTAGTCGCTGTTCTTACTTTGCGACGGAGTGGGGACGCACATTTTCGTCGGCGATTAGTGACGGATTAGTGTTGGTCGCACAATGATCACTAACGCTGCGATGGAATTCCGACTCAATTTTCTGTCGCTAATCAGCGAGGGACTCGCCATCGCAAATCCGTCGCTAAGTGACGTCCAATGTTCGCTGCCTCACTGGCGGATTTGCGATGGATTATCTCCGTCGCTAATCCGTTTACGATGGATGGACTGTATCCATTCGCATTTTCGTCCCTAAACTGTCGCTAATCCATTTTTGCGATGGACTATTCCGTACTTGTTTTCGTCACTAATCCGTCACAATTTTTTTAAAATATATATTTTTTAAAACTTTGATAGACTGATAACCCTGTTTCTGACACACATATACAGAATAATTTACAGTGCTAAATTAAAATTCAGTACAATAAATATTTAAATTATATGTTCTATTAAAAAAAATATGATGATAAATCCACCCAATTCTCATAAGCATCAAAAAAGTATCAGGATCTACCTAATTCTCACGAACATCAAAAAAGTGTTAGGATCCACCCAATTCTCATGAACATCAAAAAAGTATCAAGATCCGCCCAATTCTTATGGACATCAAAAGAAGTATCATGATAAATCCACCTAATCTTCATAACATAAAAAAAGTATCATGATAAATCCACCCGATCCTCATCCTCGTCCTCTCCATTGTGTGTCATAGCAATATCCTGCATTAGACATGTAAAATAGAACACTATTAGACATGAATATGTACATGTATGGAATAATTGTTGCAGAAAAAAAAAGAGTAACTCTTGCAGAAAAAATTTAACGTCCCTTGTTTCCCCCCTCCTCCCCCACCTCGGGCACCCCACTCTTGTCAAATGTAGCCATTTAGAGGTCTGTTTTTTGGGTGCCCTGGGAGATCACTGTCTTTCACTTGCTGACATTTTTCCTGTTTCCCCCTGTAAATAGAATATATCATGGTAAACATTGAACGAAAGGGTTTTCATGACGCAAACACATAGATACATCAATATCAGTGAGAGCTCAAGATGCATCCAACTGAGAAAAATAGAAGCCAGTAGAAACTAGGTTACCAGCTTGTTTGAACAGCATGAAAATTGAATAAAGAATCAGCTTGTTTAAAACTCTTCATACTAAAACAATTTATCAATCTGAAAGAAAGATGGCGAATTGTGGAGGCTTAAAGTGGTGATTGAGGAAGGAACCCCACCTTCCCTCCACACCTAAGGATGAAAAATAAAAACCTTCCCCAACTCAAACCCCTAGATCTTCCCCTTCCCTAGCCTCCACAATAGATTAAATCATTTAGTAGAGACAACAGAAGAATACATAAAGAAGGAAGAATCAATAAGATTAAAGGATAGAGAAATGATCACAAACAACAGAACCAGACAAAGCAAGGAGTATTATTCAGACCAAAAGATGGACAAATGATCAGAATGAGCATTTCAACTTTCTCTGAAGTTAACAAAAGTCAAAGTCAGATGAGTACTCAACTGAGAGAAGGAAGAATTTAAAATTATAGATACCAAAACAAGTTTGCTTGGATTATTTAAGGAATCACAGGGTATGAACTGTGAATTCTTCATTCCAGTTTGCTGAAGCACCAACTTTCTGGTTTTTGTGGGGAACATTTGTGGATCATAGGAGTAGCATGCAAAATTAGCCACCACACTTTCTCGTCACCCTTAGTAGGCCACTTTCTCTTCCATTTTGCCAACAACTGTCTAATCTCCAAGTATGAGGGTATGGTGCAATGAACTGTTGCCGCCACCTCCCTCCAAACAGTGGAGACATAGGAGCAGCTAGTGAAGATGTGAAAAAATGTTTGGTGTTTAGATTATTTCTCCAGCCATGTTATTCATGAATGCTTAAGATGGAAAGCCTTTTTTTTTTTTTTTTTTTTTGGAATGCCTCAGTTGTGTGGAGATTGCACGATCTGTGAGGGAGGGAATTTGAGTCTGATTAGTTCATATATCAATCTCTCATGATGATTCCCCTGTAATAGAGGCCTCCCATATGCAGACAGTGGGGCAGGGAGCTGAATTTCAGTAACCTAAGTGAAAAGTATAGCAACTGTGATTGAAGACAGTATGTTTTTATTGGTTTTCCAGTGTGGAGCAACTGGGAATGACTCATAGTGATCAGCTTTTGGACTTTCCAAGTTTTGGGTCAAGATGTTACAAAGTTTTGAGTCATGTTTGCGAGTTGGTCTGAATCATTGAAATGACGTATGTATATATTTTTCAGGATCCAAGTCATATCCATACCATCCTACAACCTATTTTTTCATACAGAAATTTGTATTAATGTTTCTCTGGGTGAACATGTTGCATGCATGCATACAATTGTCATAGCAAAGTCCTAGCCTCATACAGGTGTATCTGAAGATTCAGAGTCATGAACGTTATTGGAGGAGCTGCTTTTTGGAAATATAGTTAGCTGGCCTCTTAGTTTATCATTGCCATTTGTGCTTGTAGTGAAAGCAAGGATTTGAAGGCAAAGGTTGTGGAAAGTTCATGTTCAATAAACATGATGGCAGTTACTATTACCTAAGAGACTACCCCTGGGAAAATCTTTCTCAAGTGATTACTTGTAGGTAGTCTAATAATCCATACTTCTTAGATACATGGCTCTTTAGTCATGGTTGTTCCACTAGATTGAAAAAGTAGATGTTTCTTTCTTTGTCAGGTGGGCTTTTTATCCTTTCCAAAGATAATGTTCTACAGATTTTTATTGAACATCCTGCACGGTCAGAAAAAGTTTGAAAGTTTATGTGAATTGTAGCATGGTCAGCTGCACTTTGAGTTCTGACAATGTGTGAGAATTGGACAAGACTGTTCAAGGCGAAGTGTTCCTGCTGCATCATCATTAAACTAGGAACATTGGCTCAGTAAAGTACATAGGAATGTTGTGCATCCTTAAACTGCCTCAATGTTTGTTGATGTTGCATGTACAAGGATACTTTCAGAATTTCTGTGGGATTGATGTTACAGTGCAGTTTCACTTAATAAACATAGGCCAGGAAGACTGATAGTCAAATATTGCAACTTTCATCTGATAGTTTCTAGCAATATCATGGTTTAAGTAAGATTCTATTTTTATCAGTGCATAAACCAATACAAACTGGAAACTTAAGGTTCTCATGTAGTTCATTCGATAATTGCATACATGTGAAAATAGGAATTGCTCATAGAAAATATGCAATGCAATAATGTGAGATACATTTGATATACATGTCCTTTTCTCTTTTCCATGTGGTTTCTCCAATTTGAATTTCAATACATTCATAAACTTGTATTTCATTATATTAACAGTTCACCTATTAGATTAATTAAATTATCAAGGAACTGTATCCATATGCAATTAAAAGCACAAGAATTTTCAGCAAGGAAAATACCTGTAGAGCAGGGAAGAAAGATGATTCAATCAATGCAGCCTTCTGGTAGCCTATCCTGGGAGCAACATCTCTTATTGGTGACATCACAGAAACAAAATGGATCCAATTTCTTGGGAGAGCATCATATTAGTGACTGTATAAGAGATTGCATGAGGTACAACCCAGTGGATATTGACTAGGAAATCTGGATGAAATGTCTCCCAGGCTGATCCCAGCTACAGCACAGTCAAAATGCATACAGGGAGAGAAACAACAGTCTCTCATAAGTGGAACATCACAGTGTGTGACCTAACATAGTTAACTCCTCTCTAATGTATGGAACAGGGAGTCAGAAGGCATCGACAGTATAATGGGTCGTAATATCCTGTACAGGAAGAGGTATGTGACGGGATTGGTGTGCTTCTAGCATCCAGGTAGAATCCTTTTTCTATTTATAGCATCCAAGTACTTTTCCTTGACATGTTGAGACACTTTTATTATCATACACAACCTTCTGTACCTGGATTGCTTGGATTGTTGGGTTCAAGTATACTAGTTGCTGCTGCAACTGTGACACAAGTTGATGCTATTGGTGTCCCCAATGAATGTCTGCTACTGAAGAATATGTTTGACCCAAGTCTTGAGGAACATAAGATCATCCTTTTCTAGATACACTTGAGTTTTCTTACTGGCATTTGAATTAAATTTTGAGCGGTGTCATTTTGTTGTTCAGATAGAACCTGACTTTGATCTAGAATTTATTTTGTTCTATTCCATAGACATGCTTACTCTAATATTTTAATGCTACTTTCAACTTCTTTAGCTTTGCCTGCAGAACATAGAAGTGGTTCGGATTGTCATCTTTAACACTGTTTCACTAAGAGCTCACAAAATCCATAAAATCCGGATGGGTGTGCCACATTTGTTGATAAATAAACCTTGATGGAAAAGCTACTACAGAGTTGGTTATAATTAACAAAGGTGCATGATATGATGGATCTCTTCTGGCTATGCTGTTAGACTGTCAAAAAGAAAATTTTGGTTCAAGGATAGCTACAACTTCTAGACTGTGACTTTACATGCTTTACAAGGCTTCTCGAGGAAGTTGAATTCCCTATCCCTATGATATTCAATATCATCATTGATTTAACTATAGGATCAATCAAGCTGGAGATAGCAACCAATTTTTGGCCTTAGATCTAGTGATTCTTGAGTCTGAGATTATTTCACTAGGCATATCAGAAATCTCCAACAGATTTTTATCTTTTGCACTGCCTTCTAAGATCGTATTCTGCTGAATGAGCATTTTAAGGTTCTCTGACTTGGATAGCTCAGAAACAGATGTGGTTTCCTTTGAAGCTATAAAGCTTAAATTATCCTTATGCTGCATATATATTTCTCTGCTTGCAATATCTATTACTAATGAATTTTTCCCCTGACTTGACTATTGAGATAACAAGAAGATAGAGGACTTCTGCATGGCATTCCTCCAGTTCTCCAAATCATCATTTTTATCCTACTGATTATGAAAAAGATTCGACAACAAGAAGATGCTATATTGTAGTATTTTAAGATTATTCTCTCTTCTCTGTCGTTGGAGCCTAGAATTAAGCTGGTTAAATGGATAATGCCACCTCCAGGTCTGTTGAAGCTTAATATTGACGGGGCCTCCAAAAACAACCCAAGAATAGCTAGAGGCGGGGATGCTGTCGGGGATGGATTGGGAAATCTATGATTAGCATTTTCATTCCTCTTTGGCTTCCTGAATAGCTTCTCTACAGAGGTGCTCTCACTTTATGTTGGCATTTTGTTATTTCACTGATTTGACATTCAAATTTCATATGTTGAGATGGATTGCAAAATTCTTGTTGATCTGTTATCAGGTGCTACACCCCTTGGTGCTTATGTCAAATCTGGCCACATGTTCTCAATATTGCCACATCATTCCAGGTACAACCATTACAAATTCCTCAAGAAGGAAATCAACTGGCTGATGCATTAGCAGGTCATGCATGCCACGACCAAAAATTTCAGATCTACCACAATTTATCACATCTCCCAAGGCTGGCTAAAGGTTGTTACATGCTCGACAAACCAGGACTCTCATCTATTAGACTTCTATACTAATGTGCTTGCTGCCTCCTGCTTGGGTTTATCCTTGCCAGGGAATGCCCTGTGCTATTATTGTCACAATTTTCAATTAATGATATTATGAACCATGATATTTTATTTCTTGATAATAAGGTGATATTAACCATGATCTTTTGTTGTACAGTTATGATCTGGCTAGTACAGAGGCTGAAAGAAATGCAGTTAAGACACAGAAGGTATTTGGGAGACTTTTTGTGTTATCTACTTCTATTTAATAGCTCACTAGTTGTTTCATCACATTCATGTCTAGATGTCTAATTAAAGCATATTTAGTGATCAATGTTGTCTTTAAAATATGATGCAGGAAATAACATCTAAAACTGATGTGTCATTGCAAGCGACCATTGATGTATGACGTTCATGGATATAAGGAGTAGAAGAAGTAGCTACAGGAGGCAATGATTGGCTGGACGACGGGGATAAAAACACTTCATTTTACCATGCGGTGGTACAAGGTAACAGGAGAAGAAACAAAATTCACAGACTTCAGGTGGATGGCATTTGGTGTAAGGATCAGGAGACTTTGTCCAAGGAGGCTGTCAGCTATTATGAGTCCCTTCTTCACTCTAATAATCATATTGTGGATGAATCACTTCTTGATGTCATTCCTAGTCTTATTTCGTCTGACCAGAATGAGGCTCTGTGTGAGACACCTGATAAAAATGAAGTTAAATCGGCGGTTTGGAATCTTAAAGGTACCAGCGCCCCTGGACCTGATGGATTTACTGGTTCATTTTTTACCGCCTGTTGGGATATTGTGGGAGAAGATGTCTATGCTGCTGTCAAAGGGTTCTTCAGTGGTTTTCCTTTCCCCAGGGGTATTACTTCTACTTATATTGCTCTTATCCCTAAGAAGGATCACCCGACTTCTTACAATGATTACATGCCAGTTAGTTTGTGCAATTTTTGCTACAAAATTGTTTATAGAATTCTGTGTGACACTTGTTTATTCATAGCGATGCTACTATCTCTCTTTGGCGCTGGATCCATCCTCTCCTTTCCTCCAAGATCATCTTGCAGAATCATATTACTAGCCGCCTGTGGAGTGCCATAAAAAATTGTAACATAAGATCACCCTATGGTTTTATCTCCCTTTATACTCTCACTAGCATGCTGTGGGAAATCTGGAAGGACCCCTCAATGGTTAACCAAAACACTTACATGCTGGCCAAAGAAAAACTTGAGAGGATTCTTTCACAGGAGGAAATGCTTTGGAGGCAGAAATCAAGGATCAAATGGTTACATGATGGTGATAGGAACATCAAGTTCTTCCATGCCTATGCCCTCTCTCAAAGGAGGCACACTCCATTGCCACCAAACTTTACAAAGATGATGGAACATGTGTGGAGGGTGAGGATGGGGTTGCTAAGATGTTTGTTGAGCATTTTACTGAAGCATTCAGTTCTGCCCAGCACAGGGTCAAACCAGAAATCCTAGACAACATCCCATCCTTGGTGCAGAATGAAGACAACGCCATGCTTTGTGCTGTCCCCACGGCAGACGAAATCAAATCTGTAGTTTTCAGTATGAGCCCGGTTAGTGCCCCTGGACCTGATGGCTTTTCTGGTCACTTCTTCCATACATGCTGGGATTTCATAAGTGGATGTCATTAATGTGGTTCAAGCTTATTTCTGTGGTCATTCTCTTCCAACTGCTTTTACCTCTTCCTTAATTTCCCTCATCCCCAAGGTTGACAAGCCAAGGAAGTGTTCTGAGTTCAGACCTATAAGCCTATCCAATTGTTGTTATAAGATCATCTCAAGGGTTATTTCTGACAGACTGAGCACTTTACTGCCCACTATAATCTCTGAAGAACAAGGTGCTTTCATCAAGGGAAGGAATATTGCTGAAAACATCCTTTTGGCAAAAGAAATGCTTCAGCGCCACTAAAGACTTATCTCCCTGGCTTGACACATGGACAGGCACAGTGCCACTAAAGACTTATCTCCCTGAAGATGCATGGCAAAATCTGGATGGTAAACTTTGCTCTGTCCAGCAGGCCTTCAGTGATCCTAAATTAATAACAATCATCTACAGACTGCTAAAGGGGTGCCCCTCTTGTTTGGCAGAGTAGAAGAGCATGAACTGAGGGAAATGATGTGTGTTGTACAAAAATTTACAGACTGGTCTGGATAGGAAATTAATAGGTGCAAATTTGGGCTTATATTTAGTCCCAACACGTCCCAAATCCTTCAGGCTCACTTGCAAAGAATTTCGGGATTCCAGAAACTTTACAAGAACTCCTTATATCTGGGTACCCCCATTTTCATGGGAAAATCAAACAGGCGGCTCTTTCACTTCCTGAAAGACAAATATAAGGCTAGATTAAGCTTGTGGAAGGCCAACACCTTGACTCCAGCTGGTAAGTCAGTGCTAATCAAATCAATGTTGAATGCTCTACAGGTCCATGTTATAAACACTACCTTCATTCCTAAAGATAGCATTCATAACTGGGTGAAAATTCATAGAACCTTTTGGTGGGGAAGGAGGAATGACAAGCCTAGAAGACCCTTGGTAGCTTGGCAGAAAATGCAGTAACCTAAAGCTTGTGGCGGTTTAGGTTTCAGAGACCTTCAGCTCTTTAATAGAGCAGCCATTATGATATTAGCTTGGACATTTTTAAAGAACCCTTCAGAACTTTGGGGTTCTATTCTTCGGGCCAAGTACTGTTCTTCTCAAACCTTCTGGCAGTTCCAAAATAAAGGGAAATATTCTCTTATTTGGCACAGTTTGATGGCAGTCAGAAGATTTTGGAAAGGGAGCCTCTGGGTGGTCAAGAATGGGTTTAACATCAATATCTGGCAGGATAATTGGGTCCCTGGAGTTGCTGGCTGCCTCACTCCTGTTGATGGATTTGAAGAGCCAATCTCCAAGTTGGTGGCTAATCTCATTAGTGAGGGTCAATGGAATTCTGATTTAATCTAGAAACTCTTTGATCATTCCATTGCTGAAATAATTTGCCAAATTAGGTTGCCCCAGATCTCTACTATGGTCCAAGATGAACTTGTATGGAGATTCACCGAGGATGGTCAATTGAATGCAAAATCAGTATACAAATTCTTATATGATAGACAAGACAAACCTTCCTCCTCAACACACCCAGTTTGGAAAATCCTTTGGCAACCAAAGCTACTAAGTCAAGTGCTTCCCAGCCAAGCATATGTTTTGTGGAAAACACTGGTTAATGCTTTACCAACACTCTCCCGTCGGCCAGGCTCACTCCTGCCATTAGCCCACTCTGCCCATTATGTCAAGAAAAGGAGGAAACCATTGATCACTTATTTTTTGAATGCAATATAGCAAGAGCTGTTTGGTTTTCTTTGATAATAGCTTGTTTTTTGGGTTGAAACATAGTTCTATCAAACAGTCATGAGATAAACTAAGTTTTCCTAACTTCTTGGATGTATTATTTAATTAATCCAGACATATAGTTATATGTTCTGTTTCATGATTTCTGAAGTGTTAATTATTGGAATCAACAGATATTAACAATGAATTGGAGAAGCAAGTAGGAGGTTATGAACACATTATAGTTTGTTGTCCTATCTGAATTGTTGATGAAAATATACTGGAAACTGTGCAGAAGTTTCTAAGACGGACTACACCCGAGGACTGTATCTTGTTGTGATGAGTTATATTTGAAAGTCTTACAATTAATTTCTGTTTCATTCTGCTAATTTCCATATTGTCTCTCACTTAGTGAAGAGTTGTCAGGGTAGCAGATGATGGAAATTTGCTCAAAGGTTGTGTCTCTGAAATGGCAATGACGATCAATAGATACAAAAGCCTTTAATAGGAGATGATCTGTCAAGATGTACTCTGTAGTCCCGTTTGGTATTGGGACAAATTTTCTTAGGAATCAGCATAATAAATCATGCTAGTACAGGTTATGCCTATCGTTGTTCTTGTGCATGTGTAGTATATATGGCGATACGTAGGGCATTTAACCTATTATTTGTTTTGAAAAAAAATATGGAAAGTGTGGGAATAAGGCACAGATCGCTTTGTCCTTATTTCAGGGCAGATTATAGGAAGGAGAATGGTGAAATGGGAAAATGGAGACAGAAAAAGGGAAGGGACAGATTGTGGTGGATATATCATTCTAGGAAAATATCAGTCATCTTGTTGCATGCCATCCAGCTGCAGTGGGGGCCATCTGGTGACATCTGATCTTCCATCAGATGCCTGCGCACCCAGTCAAACCTTCTTTTCAGCTTGCACAGAAAACACACAAAAGAAAAGGTAAAAAAATAACTGCATGATCAGGTTTATTGGCCTAGTCAGCATGATCCTCTAACCTTGAGCAGAGCTGCAGAAGGCCAGCATTTAAAAGAAAAAGATGGAATTTCAATCATTGAAATAGGTATATGGCCCCAATAAATCTCCTGCCAGTGCTGACAAGTTGGCCCAGCATGCTCAATTGCTCATTGTTTGTCTACTCATGCATTCTAATGTCAGCCATCTATAAGGTGTACCTTTGAACCAAAGAAACTAAGAAAATCTGTAAAAGATCCTATAAGGTCAAATTCAAGTAGAAAACTACCTTCTTAGTTTTTGTGCATGCAACTACAGAGCAATATTCAATTATTCTATCAGAAAGAATCTACACACACACAAAGATGAAACAGGAAAGTTTGAGAAAATCAGTGAATTGAAACAATCCTACATGTTTGGTCTGATAATCTTGCATGACATGTTTTCTATCATGATAAGTAGCATTAGCGAGTTTCTTAATTCAATGCCCCACATATCCTTCTGGATTCCTTTTAACTGTAGTACTGATTAGTCAGTGGAACATATTGATTACTAACTAAATTACCATATTCTAGTTGTTTCAACTTTCAAGATTCTCATTTCACCTTTCCCTTTGTCATGCAGGAAACAAAAACATGGATGATACTCACAGGTTTACTCTACTTGGACATTCTCCTTTTGTGTTCTCAAGCATTATTTAGTAGATCTTTTATTGTTAAATTTTGAACTATGAATAAGAGTTTTATAAAATGTAAGAATTGTTGTACTTACGTGAGAAGGAGGTGCTCGGTTTGAGGATGAAGGACAACGAGGAGGCATCTAAAGCTGGTTGAAGTATGAGGTCATCATTCCAATGACAGTCTTCACTGTATGTGTCAACTGCGTCAACTACGGCTGCACCATGTCTGTGATCTTGAATGGAGTCTCTGCGAGATGCGTGCCTCCATGTCATCCATCATGTACTCGACCCGGGACTCCGACTCAGCAGCAGCAGTGGTGCCAACGAAGGTGCTATTAGAGGCTGAGCACGAACCCTGGGAAGAAGGTAGCACCTGGCTACCATCCAAGCTCTCCCCAAAGCCGTAGACCCGACCTCTCTTCGGCGGGCCGACTGCCGCTATCCACGCCTCACAATCTATTACCAGCTCCTGGTCGATGTCCTCCCCATACTTGTCTGTGATTTGCCTCGTGTATGCCTCCTACAAATTGTAAGAAAATCTTAAATTTTAAGTTAATCAAACATATCTGAAATGAAATAGCAATGCTTTGTAAATAAACTTACCACCACCTCCTGGGATCTCGTGGAGACATAAAGATCTGTCCCCTTCTTTTTGTGTGTTCTGTCAAACACTTCTCTGTATTTGGCTTCACGACCAAGTTCTATTTCCTATTTTTTACAAATTGCATAAAAGAATTACTTTAAGAATGAATATGAATGCAAATCCAAAAATTAGAAAGATTACTTACCAATCTTCATTTTTGGGTTGCAAAGGTGACCGACCCGCTTGTATGTAGGTTCGCCTCTGGCACTTTTGCACGATTTCTCTGCCAGACTGTGACCTACGTCTCCATTGTTCACTGGTCCACTTATCATACAAACTTTCCCACACATCTGCCCTCATCCAACTGGGGTGGTGCTCCTTCCAAAGCATTGCGTCATCTGCCCCCCCTACAGCTCTTCGTGCATGCGCTCGGGCTTTAGACAAAAGATCGGACATTCTAGTTTTGGCAATGTGCTCCCACACATGCCGAGCTACAATCTCATCTGTGGGACGGCTGAAACGATACTTTCCCTGCATTATAATTAATTCATTAAACCAACCTCATTATACCAAAATAAAAAGTTAAGAATGAAGTAGTCCAAAATTCACACAATTGCATACCAGGAATCGCCGGAACATTGCATCTTGGATGTCCATGGGCATATCTTTCCACTGGAGGGCCCCCGATGGAATAAACCGTTTTAGCACATCAGAAATAAATCTGGTGATCTCCTCTGAATTGGGACCAAATTTTCGCCTGCATTTACAAATCATATAGATTAATGCAACTACATTTATGATGGATACATAATGAACACAGACTCTAGGAAGATACTTACTCCCTCTGAGCATGATCTATGTAATCAACTTCTGAGTCTCATTTCCCAACGCACTAGTGGTGTCATCCAAGTTGTGTGCTACAAGCAAAATAGAAATGAATATGGGTATTATGGTACTTATATTTTATAATCAAACTAAATAAGTAAATACCTGAAGGAGCAGACGATCGATGGGACGCTACTGGTGACACTCCTCCAGCACCTTCAATGCCCCCGATAAAATTTAAACAACATAAACATACACAGGTACTGAAGAAACATCAATAAGCAGAAAATTTTAATATGCATACCTGTCACTGGTGAGTCCGAGGCTTCAACGCCTCCTGTAAAATTTAAATGACATAAACATACATAGATACTCAAGAAACACAAATTGCATAAAATTTTTAATAGACATACCTATCACTGGAGTTACCGGTGGGATCGAGGCTCCAGCATCTCCTATAAAGTTTAAACGACATAAACATACATATTATCAAAGCATACATAGCAAGAAATTTTAATAGACATACCTGTCACCGGAGTTACTAATGGGACCGAGGCTCCAACACCTCCTATAAAATTTAAATGACATAAACATACATATTATCAAAGCATATATAGCAAGAAATTTTAATAGACATACCTGTCACTGGAGTTACCGATGGGACCGAGGCTCCAGCACCTCTATAAAATTTAAATGACATAAACATACATATTATCAAAGCATACATAGCAAGAAATTTTAATAAACATACCTGTCACCGGAGTTACCGATGGGACCGAGGCTCCAGCAACTCCTATAAAATTTAAATGACATAAACATACATATTATCAAAGCATATATAGCAAGAAATTTTAATAGACATACCTGTCACCGGAGTTACCGATGGGACCGAGGGTCCAGCACCTCCTATAAAATTTAAATGACATAAACATACATATTATCAAAACATATATAGCAAGAAATTTTAATAGACATACCTGTCACCGGAGTTACCGATGGGACCGAGGGTCTAGCACCTCCTATAAAATTTAAATAACATAAACATACATATTATCAAAGCATACATAGCAAGAAATTTTAATAGACATACCTGACACCGGAGTTAACGATGGGACCGAGGCTCCAGCACCTCCTACAAGATTTAAATGACATAAACATACATATTATCAAAGCATACATAGCAAGAAATTTTAATAGATATACTTCTTACCGGAGTCACTGGTGGGACTGAAGCTCCAACACCTCTTGTAAAATTTAAATGACATAAACATTCATATTATCAAAGTATACATAGCAAGAAATTTTAATAGACATACCTGTCACCAGAGTTACTGATGGGATTGAGGCTCCAACACCTCCTATAAAATTTACCATCATATAAACATACATATTATCAAAGCATACATAGCAAGAAATTTTAATAGACATACCTGTCACCGGACTTACCGATGGGACCGAGGCTCCAACGCCTCCTAAAATTTAAATGACATAAACATATATATTGTCAAAGCATACATAGCAGATAATTTTAATAGACATATCTATAACCGGAGTCACCGGTGGGATCGAGGCTCCAACGCCTCCTGTAAAATTTAAATGACATAAACACACATAGTCACTTAAGGAACATAAATAACCAAATATTTTAATAAACATACCTGTCACCGGTTGGACCAAGGCTCTAATGCCTCCTATAAAATTTAAGTGACATAAACATACATATTATCAAAACATACATAACAGGAAATTTTAACAAACATACCTCCCCGCCCTCTGGAAGCTCCAGACCTGCCCCCTCCTCGAACCATCTCTCCCTTGACAACATTAAAGATCTCCATATGTTAATTACAATATGATGAAGGAAAATTAACATCATTTGTTATCAAAGCATTTCAAGCGTAAAAAATTCTTAAAATATTTACTACCAATTTTCAAAAAATATTCATTTCGTCTTCAGACGACGAGGAAATGCTTAGCATAGTCTCATCTTCCTCTTCATCGTCATCTTCATCACTGTAAGACCCTTCCTCCTCAGTAGGCTCCTCATCTGCTTCAACATAATCCATTAATCCTCCACTAATCTTCTCTAACTCATGTGGATCAACCTCTTCCCCTTCATTATCCTTATATAAACAAAGTGGCTCATCAATTTCGCTAGTTTGTAAATGTGTAGAAGCCAACTCAAGAGCATCAACTTGGTCTGTTTGAAAAAAATCGCCATTAACATCCTTCTTTAAATACTCAGTCTGATCCAACTCATAGTCAGGGAGAAGCCTTGCTTTAACTTTACAAACTGCCCACCAATCATTCCTTTCTTTATTTGTCGACGATGGATAGGCAGTGTAATACACTTCTTGGGCTTGTTCGGCCAAAATGAACGGCTCATAAGTATTCAATTTGGACTTATGTTTGACATCGACGATCCCAAATGTTGTGTCATTTCGTATAAATTTAGGATCAAACCAATGACACTTAAATAGAACAATGTGGTTGTCTTCACCCAGATACTCCAATTCTAATACCTCTTCAAGAATACCATAATAGTCAAGCTCATTATCATTGTAAGTGCTACCTTTGACACACACGCCACTGTTCATTGTGGTCTTATTTTGTCCATATTCTTTGGTGTGAAATCTATATCCATTCACAATAAACCCATTATATGAACGAATGACATTTGAGGGGCCATAAGACAACTCTCGAATAGCACGTTCAAGAACAAGACCTTGTTGAACCTACACATAAAATAAGATAAGTTAGGAGTATTAAATGAGCACAAAAACATTAAATGGAGATGACTCGTGAGACGAACTTGATGTCTTAGCCATGTGGCAAAATACTTCTCCCGATACTTATCAACATCCGCACCATTGAATTGTGGATATTGTTGACTTATCTCTACATTAAATTGCCTACAATATGAATTCAACAATAACCTCAACTGCAAGAATAAATGTAAAGAACTATAACTACTTGTATGTGACTCTCAGACTTACTCCACATAAGGATCAATATCTGGACAATTCAGAAGAACGTATATCTCTGCTGCTTCCAACTCTTGTTGCTCAAGCGTTCGAGTCGAGGGATGCCCGAAGCCATGACCAGGATACTTAAATATAGAAAGCCGCTCTGATGAAACAGGTTCTCCTCCATCATCATTACGAGGCGGTCGGGTACGATGAGTACATACCTCGGGTTCAAAATACATCAAACAAAAGTTTGATATTTCTTCAATAATGTATGCTTCGATAATGGAACCTTCTACACTTGCTTTGTTGCGAACTTTTTTTTTCAATTCATACATGCACCTAAGACAATGGATACATTATAAATTGGATATGTATTATAAGAATATAACAATTATTAGAAGACTGTCATACCTCTCAAACGGATACATCCATCGAAACTGAACTGGCCCACCAACTTTAGCTTCATAAGGGAGGTGGATGATCAAGTGCTCCATCGAATCAAAGAATGCCGGAGGAAATATCTTCTCCAATTTGCAAATTGTGGTCACTACATTCTCTTCAATGGTAAGCATATCTTGAAACCTAATTTCTGATGCACACAAAATCCTGAAGAAATGACTTAACTCAGTCAGACATCCCCATATTGGCTTAGGCAAAAAGTTACAAAATGCAATAGGCACTAGCCGCTGCATGAATACATGGCAATCGTGGCTCTTCATTCCATATAATTTTCTCTCATCAACACTCACACAACGTGCAATGTTAGACGCATATCATCTAGAAATCTCAGTTGTTTCAACCACTTATACACCTCCTTGATCTGTTTGTCACCAAGCACATAAGTTGCTTTTGGTTTAACTAGTTTTCCATTCTTGTTATGCAGTTCTAACTCTGGACGTTTACAAAGTATTTTCAAGTCCATGCGTGCTTTGATGTTATCTTTTGTTTTTCCTTTTATGTCCATGACAGTGTTGAACACATTATCAAATACATTCTTCTCAACATGCATAACATCCAAGTTGTGTCGGACAAGAAGAGTGGACCAATAAGGTAACTCCCAGAAGATGCTTCTCTTCACCCAGTTGTGCTCCTTTCCAAATCCAGGGAGAGGTCGTGTCCTACCAGACAACTTTATTATATCAGGCAAATTTTGCACCCGTGCTGCCATTTGTTTACCAGACCACCGATCTAACTCTGCTTCATCTAATTCCATTCTGTTCTTGTAGAATGTGTCTTTTTGCCTTCGAAAAGGATGATGAACCGGTAGAAACTGTCGATGGCAATCAAACCAGCATGCCTTTCCACCGTGCTTCAGTATAAATGATTTAGTATCCTCCATGCAATAAGGACATGCAAGCTTCCCATGTGTACTCCAACCAGATAACATTCCATATGCAGGAAAGTCGCTTATCGTCCACATCAGTGCAGCCTTCATGGTAAAATTTTGTTTACTTGATGCATCATATGTGACAACACCATCAATCCACAACATTTTCAACTCATCTATCAATGGTCTAAGATAAACATCCAAATTTTTTCCAGGATTTTTAGGACCAGGAATGACCAAGGATAAAAATATATTTTCTCGCTTCATACACATGCTCGGAGGAAGGTTATAAGGTGTCACAAAAACTGGTCAACAAGAGTAAGGAGTTGCTGAACTCCAAATGGATTGAACCCATCAGTGCATAAACCAAGTCTAACATTACGCGACTCCATTGCGAAGGTTGGATGAGCTTTGTTGAAGTGAATCCATGCTTCACCATCTGCATGATGACTGATTATGTCCTCATCACAGCGAACTCTTTCGGCATGCCATCTCATATATTGAGCTGTCTTTGAGGACATATATAATTGTTGAAGTCTAGGTGTGAGAGGAAAATACCGTAATGACTTGTAAGGTACATCCTTCAACTTCTTATTTCCTCCTCTCTTAGGTTTGAATCGAGGAGCATTACAAATGGAACAAGATATTTTCTCTGCATCCTCTTTGTAATATAACATACAATGATTAGGGCATGCATCTATTCTCTCGCATCCAAGCCCTAAATCATTAACCATCTTCTTTGCACGATAGAAATTTTCAGGCAACTTCTCGTCTTGAGGCAACATGCTCTTGATGGCAAGTAAGAGACGGTCAAAACAACTCTCACTAATGTGATATTCTGACTTCAAATTCAGCAACTGTGACACAGCAGACAATCGAGTGTGATTCTGACATCCAGGCCATAATGGCTCATCAGCATCTCTTAACAATTGAAAAAATCTTGTAGATGTGTTGTTCGGTGCTTCATCATTATATCCATGTTCTTGACGTACATTATTTCCAGGACCAACTGCAGAACGTAATTCAGCACCAACTGCATCAAAAACCATATCCACGTACGTGCTTGTGCCTCTAACAGTGTCATGCTCATACGACCAATTTGCCTCACCATGTTCAGTTCAATTCATGTAGCCTTGCATAAACCCTTTAAGGTACAAATGACGCTCAACGTCATATATTGAATAGAACCTCAAGTTCTTACATTTTGAACACGGACATCGGATATGACCCTTGTCATCCATTAAACTTACATTCCTGGACACAAATTCAATGAAGCTTGATACCCCATCTTTGAACTCCTCAGAGAGTATCCCGCCAACTGTTCTACGATACATCCATTGTCGATCTACAGACATTTTCCCTGCATACCAACTCAATGTTAATTGCCATAAAACATAAGCCCTACCATTTACTCACATCGTTTCAACACAGACAATTTCAATAGGAAGGGAGTATTATTTAGATTATCACTTTTTAACCCATCTATGAAAGATTGATCGCACGATCAATTACTATATGTGTTGTACAATTTGTTAAAAATTTCGGCAACATCTCCCCACACCTCTCCGATATACCAAAAATATTTATTGATTTAAAATTTTTCTTAAACACTTACTAGTAAGTGCTTAAGAAAATGTTCAAAATCAATAAAGGTATACCAGAGAGGAGTGAGTAGACACAACCAAAATTTTCAACAAATTATACAAACACATATAGTAAATGACCACCTAAGTGCGATCAAACATTTATAGAGTGTCCAAACAGGACAATTCAAGACTTTGAGTTAGATATGTACGTTCTCATTTAAGAAATGAGAATAGACACATCAATCTCAAAGTCTTGAACGGGAAGCTTCATTGACACGGGCTTAACACGCGCTTCTGAGGTGCGTGTAATGTTAGGTTGCACCCACGCACCTCAACTCACAGAGAACATCTAAGTAATTAAGATAAAATTTAAAAACATCTTGCTTATCAATATGCATGCATTGAATTAAACAACATCTAATTTAAATCTAAATCAGAATATTAAATGACAGTAAGAAACAAAACATATCAATAATGACATTCTCGATCACGAAGAGAAAAATCTATTGCAATCTTGTCTAGATGATTCTACCACATCACATATTTATATTTATTCTAATTTCTTGTCTAGATGATTCTATCACACTACATATTTATATTTACCAACCAAAGCACATTTGTTCCATTGTAATATTCAATCGAAACTTTACCTATGGAAGATGTGGCCTGGAGACTAAGGATATTTGCTAATTGTTTCATATGGTAGCAGTTTCAAAGACTGAGGATACTATTATGGCGCCAGTTCCTGTTCAGTTTTCCATTATCCAGTTCAGTCCCGGAAATGGCTGGTTCCAACTTTCATTGACTGGTTGTCCCTTATATACCTTTATATCAAGTACTCTCAAATGCCTATAACCTAATTGGGAGCATTTATAAGGAAACAAAATGAGGATAGCTAATGACAGACCTATATTTGTAGATATAGAAAGAATGATCCAACACAGAAGAATTATTCAATTTTTTTATACACATTATTTTTTTTAAAACATGTTCAAAGCTGAATGATCAGGAACTGCACTTGGTTTCCTTGGACAGTGTTCTTTGAGATTTCATTGAGTTATTTTTTTCATCAAATTGGGTCTTCCAGGTTCCATCACTATGGATCAGCTTTGTCCAAGTGAAAGAAGGAAATGAGGGCGAGACAGAGGTTGAAATGTGGCAATGGTTAGTCAGTGGTCTGGAGCTTATAGGGCACATGATTAGATATCCATATAGTGATGGATCTGCAGTGAAATGGTACAAAACTTCAGCATATCTTGACAAAGGAAGGGATTCCTCTACTACATAAACTGTTGTCTAGATCTACAATGAGATAAACTCATGTAAGGGATGGAAATTGTTGTCTGGATTTAGGAAGAGTTAAACTAATGTAAGGGATGGAACCATTCAGTTTGGAGTACAGTAGAAAAGCCCTATGCTGAGCTGCTGCTCCTCAATTTATGTGTGTCAAAATGTGTTTATTTTGTCCTTTTGATTGGCCATTGTTTGATAGATTTTTGGTTCCTAAGTGAAATACTATGACTTATATGATCAGCATGCTTATAGATGAACGAACTACTACAAAAAGACAATTTACGTCTTGGATGTCTAAATTATTTTGGTAACTAAATTGTGACATTTCTCAACATTCTGGGAATGTTTTTCATTCTCAATCATGAAGAGACAAATCTATCTGGCAATGTTTGCCATTCTCAACCATTCTCAATTATTCAATTCTTCAAAGTTATTATCTTCTTAACTCTTTTTCTTTTCCTTAAAAGATGTGAATTGTGTTGCCTATTTTGTTACTTGGTAAAAGAGTTAAGACAGTTGGATGGGAGAGGAGAGGTCCTTCTCAATACAAATCAAGAGAAAAAAAATCTGCAGCCATCTATCACCCTCTTCCAATTATCTGAGTATGATATATATTTTTTCCAATTTCTGAAAGTGGATAGTGTCACTCTTTGTATTGAACTGAAAAGGGAAACTATATAATATATTTGCCAAAAGATTCACATATGAAGGCATACTAACACATGTTATTTAGTAAGACTAAGTATGGCTCTTATTTTAATTTGCTCTGATCATGTTTCCTTCCATCTATAGTAGAGAAGATGACCCCTGTACATATTTACACATCCAGTATGGCCCAACATCTTTTTTTCCCCTTACTTTTTGGTGCTGAAAACTAACATTTTTTCCCCTTCTTTCTGTAACTGTATATAGCCGTTTTAGATGCCCAAATCATTTATATATGGGGGCTCTGGGATCCCACGGGGGCAGAGGCATAACACCCAACACACATCTCTTCCTCTCTTGTTTGTCAGTGTCCAGCAGATGCCGTGAGGCACTGCACATGCTGAGGGTGAAGAAGACAAGGGCAAGGAGGGAAGCAAAGAGGAAGGCCTTAGAAGGCAAGGCTGATTGGCCATGGCGAAGATGTGATGATGGCGAAGGGGCGGAGGGAATGTGAGCAGCTGCGAGCCACACCACCTGCCAACCGCTGAAGGCAGGGAACGGCAAGCTGGAATCCCATGATTAAATATATAGAAACAAATATCAAAAGGGGACAGACGGCTGCATAGTAGGCAGCACCCCTGCGCCGTGGCTAATGGCTCTGTGCTGAGAGCCTGAGATAAGAAAAGGAGCCACCTTTCTGACCAAACACACTATGGCCCCCTCCATGAACAACACTGACCTTGTGGGTGCCATATTCTGGTTTTAATCTACCTGTTTAAGAATGAGTGAGAAAGGGGAGAGACAGAGTGAGAGAGCAGGTGGCCGGAAGGACAGAGAGAGTGAGAGAGGGGGAGAGAGAGTGAGAGAGCAACTGGTTAGAAGGATAGAGAGATGGAAGAGAGAGTTGTTTTGGGAACAAAGTGGAAGCAGCAGAGGGCGGAGGGTGCGGCGGTGGGCCGAGGGAGAGAGGGGAAGAGAGTGAGAGAGCTGCCAGCGAGAAGGACAAAGAGAGATGGGAGAGCAGTCGCATACCTTGATGGCGGGTGAACGGCGGCGCAGCGAGGGTGGCCGGTGAACAGCGCAAAGAGGGTGGCCGGCGGTCGGAGGATCGACGGAGGCGGCGACGATGGCTACTCTGGCCAGCTGTAGGGGGGAAGGAGAAAACCCAGAAAAAAGGCGCGAATGGGCATTGGGGTGGAGGGAGGGTGTTGTGAGAGAGAGAGGGAACTTTTAATCTCCCGCCCTTTATTTTTTTAAGAAATTAGAATAACTATAAGATATATATGTAGTGAAATATTATATTATATATATCATTTGATATAAATATACATATATATTGTTTAAATTATATATTAGATACTAAAGTATGATGTATACATATATATATATGTTTATTTTATTATTATAATTATTTAACAATATTTACATAGAAATGGTATATGTATATGTAAATGTTTGGAGACATGCTAATAACTCGGATGCCTGAGTAGTTTACCTTAATTAGCTGGAATGGTCGAGCATTAGTACTTGCATCTGGTCTGATGGATCGAGTGCTACAACTAAGCACATTTTGTAGGGTCTAATGTCCGACCAATCAAGTCAGACGCCCAGTCATTCCAACTCGACTAATTACTCGAGCGCCTGAATACCTAGCATTTTTCAAATGTTTGACATATCTAAACATAGAGAACATCTAATGTGTGTACAATTTGGTGGAGGCTCGATTGTTGTGGTGCTAGTTACAGAATTAGAGACCGCAACTAATTAATCATGGGACGTGTGTGTGTGTGTATGTTCATCTCATTGCAGCACTCCTATACTAAATAAAGATAGTGTATGTACATAGTTAATCACATTTTAATATATTAATGGAATCCGATTATTGGATTTTATTCTAATATAATTTTTAAATAAATCTAATCAAGATTCGACTGTTGGATTTACTCTAGATCTAAATCCTAACTGTTAGATTTAAGTTTGATCAACATCTAATGGTTGGATTCATTTCAATCTATATTTGATCAAGATATGACGGTTCAATTTACTAACAATCAGAATCTACCCATTATATTTTACCTCGATCTAAAATCTAACTAGTAAATTCTCTCTCGATCTATGTATATATATTTGATTAATTTAATTAATTTGTTGCCAGTCTATAATAACCTGATCAATTTATGCACATTGGATTTACAATAGATCTAAATCCTAACTATTAGCATTAAGTTTAATCAACATCTGATGTTAGATTAGCTCTCGATCTAAATTTGATTAAGGTTCGACCATTGAATTTGCTCTGAATCAATATCCTAATAGTTGGATTTAAATTTGACCAATAGATTTTCTTCAATCTACATCTAATTAAAATCCATCAGTTCAATTTATTATCAATTGGAATCTAAATGATGGATTTCATCTCAATCTAAAATTCGATCATTAGATTCACTCTTAATTATTGTGTACATCTGATCAGTTGGGTTTGATGTCAGTCTATAACAATCTAATCAACATTCAATCATTACATTTAGTATGATTCTAAATTAATCTTAGCCATTAGATTTTAAGTTTGATCAAGATTTGATGCCACTATTGACCTGTAACTAATTAAGATCCGACAACTCAATCTATTGTCAATAGAATCTGACTATTGGATTCAACTTGATTTAAAATTCGATGGTTGGATTCACTCTCGATGTATGCACATCTGATCAACTCATGGGCTCGTTGTCAATCTATAACAATCTAATCAACACCCACACATTGAATTAATTATTATAGATACAAATCCTAAGTTGAATTTTAAGTCTTATCAAGATTTGACAGTGGGATTTGTCCGTGATATAAAATCAAATCGATTAGCTATATAATATTAAATAGTTATAGTATAATCTATCAAAATATAAATATTAATACATAAATTTTATAAAATTAATTATTTTTGAAAATAAATTTTATTACATATATACACTAAACAAATATAATATATTCACAAACACACAAATATAATGTGTATATCTATATAAAAATATATTATATATTTAATAAATTCAAATTTATTTTATAAATTTATATTACTATAATTTTCATTTGATTTATTTTTTTATTTATATCATATCTATATAAATTACCGACGGATAACATGTATTACATATTATTAAATAATATAAATAAGTATATCAACTATAATATAAATAATATAACTAATTAGCAATAGCTAATTAATAGCTAAGTAAAATTAAAATATAATATATACTAAATTGAAAATGTAACTACTACATTTATATTTTCTAAATATTTGTATTCCTTTTAATGGCATGTTTAAGAAATAACAGCAAAGGGACAAATTAGCTACGTAAGGCATTCATTAAAAACATAGCAGTTAATTAGCGACGAATTAGCGACGGAAAATTCCGTCGCTGAATAGTGAAGGCTAGAGGCCGATCACCTCGTTAAACATTCGTTAATTTGTCGATAATCAGCGACGGCTATATCCGTCGCAGATTCGTCGCTGATGACAGACGCATTAGCGACGAACTAATTTCGTCGCAAAGTTCCGTAGTAGTTTGTCGACGGATCAGCGACGGACTCAATCGCCGCAAATATTCATCCTGAACAGTTACAGTTTTGCGACTAAATATAATTCGTCGCTAATACGTCGCTGAGTAGCGTGAAACTACTTCCACCGCGAGTTTTATCGCAAATGAACGACGGTTTTGCGACGAAATATTTCCGTCGCTAATAGCGCAATTTCTTGTAGTGAATTAAGGCCTTCTACAAGTAACACATTTTCAATTTAGTTAAAGGCATTCTTACCTACCTTACCTGTGCCAATTATCTGGCCTTTATTGTTACCTTTAAAAACAACTTG
Organism: Colocasia esculenta; assembly: GCA_014218235.1. Classification (NCBI taxonomy): domain Eukaryota; kingdom Viridiplantae; phylum Streptophyta; class Magnoliopsida; order Alismatales; family Araceae; genus Colocasia; species Colocasia esculenta. The sequence goes on from CM024760.1 coordinate 86,002,742, forward strand.
ACCACCATCTCTTTCAACCAGAATCTCCTATCATGTTCCTTAAGCAGCCATTATCTAAGTGCCACTTGTTTTGATTCTGAGCTATTAGGCATTCTTTCAAAAAAATTTAGAAGAGAAATTTTGGTACCCAAATTACTTTGGGTCCCATACTTTCATCCACACTAGAAAGTAAATGCTTAGGTATCCACATTTGTTTGCATTTCATCATACTCAATTTATGCCAGCAATGTAACTCAGTGTGGCCAAGTTTTTTGCAATAGTCATATGTTGGGTTTGATTTCTTGATATTTTCTTGTTGTTGTTCTGCACATGTGGATTTCTATTGATTTGCAATTTTTGTTTACCATAATGCCTTGTTAGTCTTGATCTGTCGACAGATTACCTTGATTATCGACAATTAAAATTCTGATGTGCATACCTGTCGGCAGGCAATCTCACTTGTCGACAAGTCCAATTCTTTTGCTTGGTTTTCTTTTCATTCAAATCCTTATTTTTGAGAGAAACATGCCTATTTGCAGTTGACTTGTTTTGAACAAATGATGTAATCAGGGTTTGTCCAAACTTCTTCTATTTTTCATTTTGGAAACCCAAACCATGTTTTATTGTGATGGTTCTAACTCCTAACACATCATCAAGATTTTCTTTGCCTTTCACAGACCTTGATAGGGTTTCATTCTTATCTTTCAGTTCTTTTTGTGCTTCTTCCATTTTCTTCTTAATTTCTTGCTTCTCACTTTAAAGTTTTTCATAGGATTCATTTAGAGCTTGTTTTTCCTTTTTGCTCTCTTGAAGTTTATTTTTCACACAGTCAAGTTCAACATGAAAATTTTCTTTTTCATTTTTCAATAGATTCACTTCTCTGTTCAGAAATTCAATTTGTTCATCTACATTTGAGTTATGCATAAGATTATTGATTTTCTTCTGTAAGGCATTGTTTTTAGATCGATATTCACAAAAATTTTCAAACAACACAGTGTAAGCCTCTTCCCACTCTTCAATAGTATAACTTTCAAAAGAGGAATTTACCTCACTAGTGTCATCACTTCTTGCCATAAGACATGTGATTTATTCATCTTCAGATTCCTCTTGATCATAATCATCACCATCTTCATCACTCCATGTAGCCATCATGGCTCGAGGCTTCTTGTATGCAAACTTTTTCTTGATCAGCTTCTTCTTGAGTTCTGGGCATTCACCTCTCATATGCCCCTATCTTTTACATTCATAACAAAACATTATGTCATTCTTTTTGTTTGAATCAAGCTTGTTTGAAAAATCTCTTTTAGAAGGAGTTTTGAAGTTACCTTGTCCCTTCTTTCTGAATTTGAGAAATTTTCTAAATTATCTAGTCAGCATAGCCATCTCATCATTATCACTTTCACTAGATGTTTCACTCTCTTCTTTTTCAATATCATTCTTAGAACTAGATGAGGCTTTACTTGAAGCTTTCAATGCAATTGATTGCTTCTGAGTGACCTCAGATTCTTTTCTTTTCAAATTGATTTCATAGGTCATTAAAGAACCTATCAACTCATCTAATTGCATTGTTGATAAATCTTTAGAGTCCTCAATGACAATGGCCTTAGTGTGCCAAGTAGATGGAAGAGACCGAAGTATCTTCCTTACTAAGTCACTTTCACTGTATTCTTTCTTAAGATTTTTCAAACCATTAATGATTATCATGAATATAGCAAACATATCTGAGATTGTTTCTTCACTTTTCATGTTAAACATTTCATACTCTGAAACAAGCATGCTAGCTTTAGTTTCTCTTATCTCAGACGTACCTTCATAGATAAGTTCCAGTTTGTCCCACATCTCCTTAGTAGATGAGCATGTGGACACTCTTGAATATTCCTTTGGATGCACAACACACTGTATCATGTTCATGGCACTCCAATTCAGAGTTGCCCTTCGAATTTGCTCCCTTGTCCAAGTGTCCTCATCAGCAGGTAGCTCATAGGAACCTTTGTTTACTATCTTCCACAACTCATAGTCTTGGGCTCTAAGAAATACCTGCATATGATCTTTCCAGTATGTATAGTCATTCCCATCAAAGAAAGGAGGCCTGGACACTGAGTGTCCTTCAGCTAAAAAATCGCTGCTAGTATTCATCATGCAGAATCTCTCCTGATCGTTAGATCAAGCAGTTAAGAACGTAAAATCGGAGAAACCCTCTCTGATACCAATTGAAGAGTATGCGGAATTAGTTCGAAAGGGAATCTAGAAGAGGGGGTTAAATAGATTACCACCAATTTAAAGCTATCACTTAAATTTGAGATTAAAAGAGATATGAAAATCTGGGGAGACCACATATCGAATTTAAGTCCAATTGTGTGTGCAAGGTATGAACTCAAGATTAGCAATGTGAAAGAGGTGAAAACAATCAATCGTGCCTATCAAGCATCTAACGATGGAGTAAAGCAAACCACAAGACACGATGATTTAAGGTGGTTCGGATTACACAACTTGTGTATCCTACATCCATCTTCTACACACATATGCCAAATTGCTTATCAGCAAGTTCAACACATACAATCATACACACACACACGATCTGATATGAACAAGATCTAAGATCAAGTCATACACACATGAATTAAGCACAAGAATTGCTCAATTCAACATCACACACTTGAATTGACAAACTGAAGTGGAAAGGAAGAAATCAGGGTATAGAAGGAATAGATGAGAGAGTCGAATTCTCCAAGTTCTTCATCTAGATCTTCTTCTGACTTCGAATTGCAGATGAACTGATGTGGATGCTTGAGCTCTGATGACGAATTTGCTCCAATTTGATCTCCTGATACGAATCCTGGCTACTGGTCCTTGGAGCTTTTGTAGAGCACTGGGGAGCCTTCCTCTGGTTGCTTCTGTGCCTTGGGAAGAGTGTGGAGGCTCCTTAGTCCGAAAAGGAGGCAAATGAGTCTTTATATAGGTGTGTTCTTGTCTCACACGTACGTTAGGATTCGTGTGTACGAGAAAAGGATGCCCTAATAAAGAGCACATGCGTCTCACATGTTGGTGCTGGACCGGCGGTTGTCGACAGACGCAAGGTGGTTGTCGACAACTACTGCCGCAAGTCTTCTATTCAGAACTGAATCCTTGAAAGTTTAGCTGAGTTGTCGACAGATGCATCCTGGTTATCGACAACTATTGCTCACTTTGATTTTTCCATAAGCTTGTTACTGAAAGCTATTAGTAGTTGTCGACAGATGCAAGGAGGTTGTCGACAGGTACTGCTTGAACTGGTTTTTCTAGAAACTTGTTGTCTGATAGTTGTCACTAGTTGTCGACAGACACAGGGAGGTTGTCGACAACTGCTGTTGGACTTCTTCAATCTTTTCTATTTTAGATTTGAGCTTGATATTTGTGTACTTCTTTGTATCCCATATTCTCCTACAAACAAAAACCATCAACTTAGATATTATCCAAAATTGTGTGTCGACATGTGTATTACATGTGTCGACACATTAGTGCAGTGATTTATCATTCGTTAACACTTGTGATCAGTTTGCACAACCATTGTGTCATCATCAAAAACAAATAAGAACCATGTTTATAGATGTTCATACAATCACAACCCAACAAAATAAACAAGGACAAGATGGCACCTTTGTAAGTCAATCAAAGTACACAAAGAAACTATTAAAGAAATATGAGTTCGGAAACACCAAGCCTCTTCCAATGCCTATGTCTAGAACAACAAAATTGGATAATGATGAGCTTGGTAAGCCTGTTGATGCTAAGCTTTATCGAGGTATGATTGGATCTCTACTTTATTTAACTGTAAATAGGCCCGATATTTTGTTTAGTGTATGCATATGTGCGAGATTTCAAAGTTCTCCGAAACATTCACATTTAATTACTGTTAATCATATTTTTTGATATCTTGCTTCCTCGATTGAATTTGGTTTATGGTATCCCAAAGGATCTTCCTTCGACTTGGTGGGTTACACTGATGCTGACTATGCTTGGTGTAAAGTTGATCTAAAGAGCATGAGTGGGACTTGTCATTTCCTAGGAGGTTGCCTCATTTTGTGGTCCTCCAAGAAACAAAATTTCGTTGCTCTCTCGACATCTGAAGCCGAGTATATTGCAGTCAGGAGTTGTTGTACACAAGCACTTTGATTAAACACCAAGTTGAAGACTATGAGATTTGCTTGTCTACAATTCCATTGCTTTGCGATAGCACTAGTGCCATAAATTTAACTAAGAATCATGTTTAACACTCTACACTAAACACATTGAAGTACACCATCAATTTATTAGAGATCATGTCTCTAGGGGTGACATTGAATTAAATTTTATTGACAGCACACATTAATTGGTTGATATTTTCATTAAACCTTTGTGTGAAGACCGATTTACATCAATGCACCGTGAATTAGGAATGTGTTCATCTTCTTCATAAGCAACTCATATTAATCTGTTTCCTTCTTCATTTCTTTTTGATGATGACATAAAGGGGGGGGGGAAATTCTATATAAACTGACAATACAAAATGTTTGTTTTTTTTTAATTATATGTGCATGTATTCAGGGTGAGCTTACAATTAGGGGGAGAATCAAAACAACATTTTGATGAATGGATATATATGGTGACAAACTATTTGAACAAAACTTTGTGATTGCAAATTGTGAATGAATAGATATAAGTTTATGTTTATGTTGCCTTGATGTATTTAAGGATTTTGGTGCAAATGGATGATTGGTTATGGAAAATGTTAATCTTTCAATGTTGGTGTTTTATCATCATCAAAAAGGGGGAGATTGTTGGATCCTTTAGAGTTTTGATGATCACAAAATACTCAATGTGTTGGCTAACAAGTTCTTGAGTTATGTGTAGTAAGCAGAACATTTTTCAAGGGCAATTGGACCTCTAAAAGAGCTTTGTATAATTATTGACTTAAGGAGTTGACCTCAATTTTATAAAGTAGTCGACCCCATCTTATCTCTAGCAAATGAAGTCGACCTCAAAATTACAAAGGAGTTGACCTCTTAGGAAAAAAGTTGAACTGGCTAAAGTGGAGTCGACCTCAACTTTATGAATGAATCGATCCCACTTCTGCCCTGGGAACCGGAGTCGACCTCAACTTTCTAAAGGAGTCGACCTCCATTCAAATGCTTTGCAAGTTCTATAATAGCAGAGTCAACCTCGACTTATGAAAGAGTGGACCCCAATTTTTCTTTGGGAAATGGAGTCGACCTCAAGGTTCTAAAGGAGTCAACCTCCTTATGCTCTGCAAGTTCTACAGTAGTGGCACTACAAGGAAGACAACATTTGTCAATGCACATATGTCAGCGGCTTCAAAAAGCTGCTGACAAAAGATATTTATGTCAACTGGAATAAACGCCCGTTGACATAAGTTAGCTATTTGTCAACGACTTAAATCAGCTGTTGACAAACATCAGTTTCATCAATGGCACAATCATCCATTAACAAATCCGTTGACAAAAGATACTTACGTCAACGACTTCGTTCATCCATTAACATATCTTTACCATATGTCAATGACTACACTTAGCCGTTGATATATATGTAGACATATGTTAACGGCTATAAGACCCGTTGATGTTTATTAGAATTGTCAGCAGCTATAAACGATGGTTGACAAATATTAACTTTATGTCAATGGCCTTCTCTGTTCGTTGACATAAACTAGATATATGTCAGCGGCTTTATTAGCCATTGACATATGTCTATTCTTTGTCAACGGTCAACATTATTAGTTGACATACACTGATATATGTCAATGGGCTTGGAGTCAAGGATATGGATGTCGGGGCCCCTCCAGAGGTGTGACAGATAGGAGGTTGAAGTCTGGCCAGCGATGGAATGTAAAGGTGATCTATGGGACTGGGATTGGAGAGTTTGGAGCCCAGTTCGTTAGTCACATGGGCATTGTATCAAAGCTTCACTGTAAAATATGGCGAAAATATTTTGTCAAACTTTCCGCAGAAATAATAGATACACTTTTTAGAGATCTTGAGGTAATAGTCTGTAAATTTAATATTATATCTATCAAATTTCTTATCATGACTCATGTTAGCTCTAATTTGTAGTTGATCTTTCGGTGGGATCGAACAGCCAATACTGATAAAGAAATGCTAATGCACATGTCCTCTATGCATCGTACTTGACATGGAGTTTTGAAGAAACAGATAAGTTAATATTTTTCTTTCAGATAATTATAAGATATATTATGTTTTCTTATCCTTAATTATGAAAATAACATAAATTGTTATCATATACAGTATTATATAGGCAAGTCTTTTGAGGATGCCATTGCCTCAGTTCCAACTAGTGTTAATCTGCATGATTGGCAGACAATGTGTGAAAAATGAAACACTTCGGATGAGTAGGCAATAATAAAGTTTTATAGTACATCTTCATTTTTTATTTTATCATTTAAAATATTTGTTGGCAGAATACCGCTGATCTTAATAAGGCAAATCGGTGTCATCAATATATGTCATATAGAAAGGGCAGGAAGAGTCATTATCAATTGAAGGATGATTTTGTAAGTTAAATATTTAGTTAATATTTACTGTCAATTTAATATTTACTTAGTTCTTACTCTCTTTAACACATGTGAATAGTGCCTTGCTCATGATCGTGAACCCAATCATGTGGCGATCTTTAAAATTGGCAGATGCAAAGAGTTACCTAATGGTACTGAGCAGTGGGTAGATGAGGAGAGTAGGAGTCGATATGTAAGTATATTTTTAAAGTTCAGAATTAATGTTTATGTGATATTTTTTTATTGTAAAAAATATTTTTTAAAAATTTTGATGCAGGAGAGGATGATTCAGTTGTCTGTTACTTCACTAGATAGTGAGAGTGGGAGTACTCCCATTTCCGTTGAGGAGGCTTTCGTTTCAGTTATGGGGAAGGATCGATCTGGTCGCATTCGTTGTGAAGACAGATGGGAGACACGTCGCACATGGTATGGGACAGGAGAAGGGTCGAGCTCCTCTAACTATCAGCACTAGATCAGCAACATTGAAAACACTCTCTGAATGGAGGTTGAGGAGCTGCGGACAAAGGCGCGTAGACGAGACTCAGAGATGGATGAAATGTGGAGGGAGTTGGAGCAGCTGCGTAAACGAGAGTCTGAGATGGATGACATACGTAGACAGATGCTACAGATGAGCACATTTATGGCTCAGTTTTAGACTAGTCAGGGATTTGTTGTGCCAACTCCACCGAAAGCACCAGAGGACGACCACGTAGATACTGATGTGGAGGGAGATGACTATGATGATGATGATTGATAGATAGATAGATATTTTGATGACATTAATTTAGAGACTTTGATGTTGTATGAATTGAGTATTTAGAGACTTTGATGTTGTTTGAATTGAGTATGATGTGAATTTATTTTAGTTGTATTGTATGCTTGTTTTCTTGTTGTGCGTGTATTCAAGTATTTCTACAAACAGGAAATTAGATTTTTTTCAAAACTTTATATTAAAAAATTATACAGACATTTGTCAACGGCTGAAACTCGTTGACAAAAGATATTCTTATCCGTTGATATTAGACTTTTGTCAATGGCTAATTATTTATTGACATTGTGACATTTGTCAGCGGCCATATATCCGACGACGAAACAAACTTTTGTCAATGGCTATGTGCTATTGACAACTAAAATCTTTGTCAACGGCTAGAAGCCGTTGACAATAGTTATTTTTATCAGTAGAATATAGATTGTTGACAAATATGTTATTTGTCAATGGCTTACAGCCGTTGACAAAAGATACTTTTGTCAATGGCTTAATTTGTCTACAAAGATCACTTATATCATCGACTTTAAGTTCGATGACGTAAAACTTTTTTGTCAATGAACGTCAGTCGTAGATAAATGCCTTTTTTTTAATGGCTTCATTTGACTATTGACATATGATAAGTCGACGACCAAGATGTCGATGGCTTTGTCAACAGACTCATGCCATTGGCATATGTGTTTGTCAATAGTTTTTTTTATTTTTATCAACGGCCTATAGCCGCTGACATATGTCATTTTTGTAGTAGTGTGGAGTTGACCTCGACTTATGAAGCAGTCGACCTCCATACAAATGTTCTACAAGTTCTATAGTAGCATAGTCGACCTCGATTTATGAAGGAGTCGACCTCCGTACAAATATTCTGCAAGAGCTAAAGTAGTGGAGTCGACCTCGACCTATGAAGGAGTCGACCTTGGGTTCCAGTGAGGTCGACCTCAGTAACAAAGGAAGTCGATCGTGACTTCCAGATCTGCTCGAAAAGTAGTCGTTGAACACTTTTTTGACTAAGTTTGCTTTTCACCTACTCGCAAATGGATACTTCTTTGAAGATGCTATAAAAAGGTCACTTTAGGGAAATTCTAGGTAGAGATTTTCATGGAAAAGAGAGCCACCATCAAGGATTCATATGTAACTCTTTCTTTTCAAGCTTTCTCTCCTTCTTGAGCTTCCAACCTGTAAGATCTTCGAAGATAAGAGATTCTGGAGGAGTTCTTTTCTTCTTGATTATTACTTTGTGCTTTTGTCTTCTTAGTTAAAGGTTCGTTTGGATTCACATACCCAACCTTATGTCTTTTGGTGAGCTAGGGACGACATCAATCGGTAGTTTGTTTGTAGTACCTCAAAAAATTCATTAATTAAAAATTGTAGATAAATTAAAAAAATATTCATTAATAATTTTAAACAAGTTAAAAAGTACACATCATTATTGCATGTGTGTAAACTCATATAAACAATTCGTAAAAATGATAGTTATATATTAAATAATATTCTCTAATGACCCATCAAGAAATTTGGGCATAGAAAAATCATTTGGACCAAGTTTAAGAATTATTACGACTTATTATCATAATTAAGGAATAAGTCGGAGAACCCATTATCATATGTGTCAAAGTGAATTATAAACCAAAATAAACATATGTGTAAACTTTAAACAACGTGTGTTGATAGCCCATCATGGGAACTAGACCAATGGACAAAACTAATTAAGTAATCTAAGTATATGGATTTTGCAATTGATCCATACATGAGTTATTGGGCCAAAAGCAAGAGTCCAAATGATGGATGAGAGATAAATATGATTAAATTCATGGCAAAATTATTGGTAAAATAAAAAAGGGTAAGAATATCCCTTTGCAACTCAAGTAATTATCCTAAAAAGATTCCTAACCCTAGTCTAACTCAATAGCAATAAAGTAGGGCTCTATCATAATCAAAAAATGAGATTTAGATAAGAGACAATTGGGATAAATATGGCAAACTCATATTTAAATGAGTTTAAATGACATAATAAAAGAAATACTATGAAATTCGTAATTACACTATTCCCTAATTAAAAAGGGTCAATTAAAGCACTAATATGACTCATATATATTTAGAAAAGAGTCTTAACTCTACTCTAACTTGTTGGCCACGAAATTGAGTCCCATCCCAATCCAAATAGGAGGATTTATACTAGAAAATGCTAGATAAATATGGAAAATTTGGAGTTGGAAGAGAGGTAGAGTTGTATTAGGAAATAACACTACATTACCTTTAAATAAAACCTTCAAACCCTCATGGCCGACCCTAATGTTCATTTGGGATCTCTTGAACGTGGGAAGGAGGCCAAAGGAGGAGAAATTCGTGGGGGAGGAGGCTAGGAAAATAAGCTCTTAGTGTTCTTCACGTTCTTGCCCTAGGATCACAAAAGCACTCAAAAATAGGCAATCTCTCAAGCAAAAATAAATTAATTTCGACCATAGGTAGACCATGTTCCCATCTCCGAAAGCCCCATATTTTCCCTAATTTCCATCATGTCTTTTATGAGTATTTCAAGAACAAAGTTCTGTTGATAACATGTAACCAACCCCTCATGTTCGCAATAAATCCCTGTTCATACTTGATGTCGTGGCATGAAACTTTTACTGTACATTCTACTTGACGTCAGGAATCTAATGATACCATTTTCCCCAATTTCTATCAAGTACCCTTTTCAAATTTTATTATTTTCCATCACTATGTCTGATTTTGTTACATTGAGAAGTACCATGTGCATACCATGATCATACCATATCAGAAGTCTAATTACTTCCTACTGTGGATACCTCTACATGCCTAGTTTCATTTAAAACTGATTTTGTGATTTTTCACCATGTATACGAATTTATATGATGTTTTGAAGAGCACTGTGTCAAGCCTTGACTACATGGATCGCAGCCCAAGGAAACCAGTGCAAGTTCTTGAGCTCGGCTTAAGACCTTGAGAACGCGACGACCCAATAGGTTGCGTTCTCAACCGGGTCGCGACAAGGCCTCACGTCGCGTTCTTAACGCGACGGGACCCTACGTCGCGATCTTCTGATCACGTCAGTCTCGACCTGAACGCGTTTCCCCGACACTTCGCGACGAGGACCTCATCGTCGAGTAGGCACCTCGGCTGAACCGGATTGCGTCGGCTCGTCGGTGGCGACTTGAATGCGTCGACTCGACCCGTCGCGACCAGAATGACCATCGCGTCGGCCCAGTCTGTCGCGACCTGAACGCGATTCTGGCCAACGTCGCGACCTGACAATCTGTCCAAAAATTGTAAATTACATGCAAACTATGTTAATCATGCCATATAATCATTGTTTAACCCCTGTAATACACTATTATGAACAATAACAATGTGTTAATGTATATTTGCTAATAATCACATGATTTTATTGATCAAAAGATGTATGCACAACCCTCTCATGCTAGCTTGATTCTCTTACACATGCACACACTAAACATGATTTTTTGCCATAAGACCTTACTGAAATTACTCACTAATTTATCTGGTAATTAAGTACAATTATTCATGTAAACTTCCCTATTTCATTAAATAGACTTGTCTTTGATTTATCGCATGATTTAATATCGTTATCGTGTCCCTCTGCCTTCGATCACTATAGACATGACGGACAACGTTTCTATACACACTTTATCTTGGCTTGGACGACCTCTCCATTGGGAATACTCCTGATTGGATTAGGAACTCCTTGTCGAGGCCTCTGTAAGACTCCTTGGCTTTGGCGGACGTCCATTGCCGACGAGCAGGTTGTACCATCAATACCCGTTTTGCCCTTAGGGATCAGCATGATCCAATGGCCTTAGATTGTTCTCTCTTACCTTGAGACCACACCGGACCTCTAGCTTATGTTCGTAGCACGGCTATTGGGCGATTGTGACTTCTACCAGACTGTCGGCACACGATAGTGTCTGTTGTGCAACTGAGACTATCGTTGTTATCGTTGTTTTACAAATATGACCCTAGTTCTCATCTACTATCTCTACCATCTTATCTATTCATGTTCTCTCTACACTTTCGTCTATTCTTCAATTTCTCTCATCTATTCTTGGTACTTTATTTGGTCATCATTTGATTGTCTAAGATAACAAACATGATCAATACTAGACAACATTATAGAGGGCCCGATCTGGTCCTAGGAGGTGTGCTCGAAAGGCTATTAACTCGCAGGGGTTCAATGATCAGGGTGTTCGGCATGCATCTAAATGCATGACTATCAAGATTTAATCGAAGACAATCAATCAAAATACTATATTCTCTCGGTTGACAAGAAGATCGACCAAACATGCTATCGCGATTAGTGCACTTTTGTGCAACCATACACGCTATCTCGTTATATGGCCAATCCCTTATCATGCTTGTTATGCTATTTTCATGTGAAAGTATTATCGTTCTCTTGCTATCATGTGCTATTACTTTCACGACTATACTTGATCGCTCGATCTAGTTATCCTACTTTACAAGACATTAATCACTTAAATCATGCCTGTTTACACAAGATATTAAGTTCTACTGAGCGTTATCGCTCACCCTGCGCTATTGTTATATATGTTTCAGGTATGTCGGATGATGACTTTACACACACCAACGAGAATTGTAAGACCCGGCCCCCTTGGGCCCTTGGCCCGTCCCCAAGGTCGCGACAGGTGCCCTGGCCGCGACATGGTCGCGCCAGAGCGGCCTGCCACGACAGCATTGGCAGTTTGTGTCGCGGCGGGGGTGAGCACCGCATCCTGGTCGCGTCACCCCTGGCTGTCGGGACTGTGTTCTGACACGGCTTGACAGCTGTCTTGTCTGTCAGAACGGTCGTGTCGGGTGGCAGGGTCGTCGGCATTGACGTGACCTGCCAGGCCGTCGCGACTGCCTTTTCGGTCTTCGAGGTTTGACCGTGCTTTTAGTGTCGCGCCTTGGCGGGCGGCCGCGACATGGTCGCGGCGCTTGTGGGCGTCGCGACAACGCCAGTGTCGTGCCGGGCCGCTATGTCGCATTCTGGGGGCCATCGGTTCAAAACTGAAGGCGCGCCCCATTTCCCCTCTCTCGCCCTTTTCACTCTTTCTCCCCTCTCTCGAGTTCCCTCTCGTTCCTCGGCGTTCCCTTTCGCTCATGGTGCTCGTGCTGAGGCGTGGATGTGCCGTTCGTGCAGGGCGTGTGCTCGGGTTGTCCGGTGCGAGGAGGAGGAGGGTTCTTCCTACGAGAAGGCCATAACGGGTTCGTTCTTCGTGTGGAGGTAGGGACTCTGATCCTCTCACCCTAAGCATGATCCTTTCCCCTCTTGACCGTGGTTCCTTGTGGTTTGGGGCTTGGGAGTGTGAGACTCCACGCTCGAGTGAGTGAGGTTTCCTTCGAGCGTAGATCCATACTTTGGGGATTGTGGGTGGTTTGGTGGATTTAAACTTTGTTGCATGTGTGCATGATCCCCTTCCCCTATGAATGGTGTTTCGTGTTTTGGGGAGGGTTCCTGGAGAGACTGCTCGGAACCTGCTCGGCTGGTGACGCGGTCGCCTCGGAGGCCGCGATCATGTCGCGGGGTGGTCCGGACGCGACATGGTCGCGACGCTCCTGTACGTCGCGTCCCGGTCGCGACCTGCTAGGCGTCGCGACGGCCCGCGGCGCCGCGACATCCGACCGAGAGACAGGTTGGCTTTTCCGTTTCCGCTCTTTTTTACTGTTCCGTGGCACTGTGCTAGTTCCCTAGTGCGGTCTACACTAGTCTTTCGCCCGGTGCTCGGCACTTGAGGGCTTGTTCCGTGTGAGAGGTTGTTACCGTTGCCTGGGACCCCCGTCCTCGGGAGCCTGTTGAGGGAGTACTCCGGGCTACGAGTGTGCTCGAGTTGGCAGCCACCAGGCGGACTCCGGAGCTTAGGGGAAAATGGTGGTTAGGACAGTGGCGTGTGAGTCACTTGCAGAGCTCTCGTGGGTGGTCTGGGACGCCGAGGACAGTTAGGAGTTCTACCCGGCGCAGGCCAGCCAGTCCTTCTTCTCACTGCCTCGCTCTTTGCGGCCCCGGAACCGCTTAGAGAGGCCAGGCGTGGGACCGTAGTCCGGCCAGACTACGGCGGTTACTGTTGTGTTACTTGTGTCCTACCTCGCTCTGACGAGACGTGAGGGTCAGGACCCGGGTCGAGGATAAGACGTCGGTGGACGCACCTGACCGTGACTAGTGGTAGTGTTTCCGTAGCTAGTGTTCTTTGTCCAGGCGGAGTTCCCTCCGTCTGTGTTTACTAGCCGTGTGGTGGTCACGACGAGCAGTCGTACGGAGTTTCCGACCGTGTGTACTTTCCGTACCGTGCTAGTTGTAGTTTCGCTTCCGCACTTCCGTTTGTAGGTAGAAGATATAAACTGCTGTCTTTTTTTTGATATTATATTCTCCTCCTGTTTAGAGCCAGTAGGAGATTGGTAGTTACTGAGCTTCTGTTGTGAAGCCAGGTGAGACTTCTCAGCAGCGGCAGGGCGCGCGCCGGGCGGAGGGAGTAGGGTCCCCGTAGCTAGCAGTGGTTCCCCTTTCTTCAGTGTACGTCACCCTCGGGGTATGCCCCTAAGGGACTTGTTCTTCCCCTGCCTTTTACTTGTACTAGCGTGCGTGCGTTGGGACTGTACTTAGAGCGGTACACAGCGGTCTCGCTCTCTTTTCTGTTTCCGCCTGTACGCTTCTAGTTTAGCAGTTGACGTTTACTTCCGTTACATATCCTGTTAGACGTGGTTTATAGCCCTTCCGGGTCCCCGGATCCGTGGGCGGCGACCGCGAAAATCGGGTCCTCGGCGTGGGCCGAGGGTCGGGTTCTCGGGTCGTTACAGTTGGTATCAGAGCGAGAGTCTGACAGGACTTGTAATGGATTTGAACTGCAACAGGAAGTCCCAACGGTAGTACAAGTACACTGCTAGCCGCCCGAGTGGTATTGTTAACCCTTGTTGGTTGTGTGTCGTGTAGGACATGGCTCCGCGTAGGCGCAGTCAGGCTAGGCAGTTGATTGAGCAGCAGGATGAGTCCGAGATGCCCGCGCAGGGGCAGGTCCAGGAGGAGGTGTCGGCAGATGAGTCAGTGGCACAGCCTCAGGGTGCAGCGGCAGCAGCAGCGGCAGGTGGGCAGCAGCAGCAGGAGTACCAGCCTCAGCCGCAGCAGTACGCAGACTGGTTTCCCCTAGCAGAGCAGTTCTTTAGGAACTTGTACCAGGGAGCGTACCAGCCCGGGCAGGCAGCAGCAGGTGTTCAGCTTCCGGTACCTCCGTTAGCGGTGCCGGAGCAGCAGGTAGAGCCAGAGGTGGAGCAGCCAGAGCGTCAGCAGCGGTCGGGCACTGGGAGTACCCGGGCCGGGCGGCGGAGGATGGCGGTTACGGAGGACAGGACCGCTCTCCTCGAGAGGTTCCTGCGCCTTCGGCCACCGATGTTCCACGGTGAGTATGATCCAGACAAGGCAGAGAGTTGGACCCATGAGTTGGAGCGCATCTTCGAGACGATGGAGTGCGCTGAGGAGGACCAGGTTCGACTGGCAGTGTACCAGCTCAAGGGAGCAGCCCATGAGTGGTGGAGAGTTAGAGGCAGACTCACTTCCAGGGGCAGAGGTTGGATCACATCTTTGGCAGCAGTTTTCGGAGGTCTTCCACGGCGAGTACTTCCCCGACTACGCTCGACGTGAGAGACGGGACCAGTTCCACGCGTTGGTTCAGGACGACCTCACAGTTTCGCAGTACCACCAGAGGTTTGTCCGGTTGTTGAGGCATGTGCCTCATGTCGCAGGCAGCGATCAGGCGTGTGCAGAGAGGTTCATAGCAGGACTGAGACCAGACCTGAGGTGGGGTGTGACGGCACACATGTGTACCACCTTGGGAGAGGCCGTGGCGAAGGCCACCGCCTTGGACAGAGAGACCTGGCAGCCTCAGCAGCAGCAGCAGCAGGGAGGAGCCTCTTCCAGGTCCTCGCCTTACCAGCGTCCGGCAGGCAGCCCCGGTAGTGCGACTTCCTCTTCCTCCGGCTCCGGCAGTTCCGGCAGCGCCGGGATTCGCTCGCAGTTTAGGAAGTTGTCTACTCGCGGGGGCGGTCGGAGCCGGCAGCAGAAGCGCCAGTCCAGGTTTGCAGAGCAGTCAGTTGTCCAAGGAGCTGAGCAGGGCGGTCAGAAGCCAGTTTTCTACATCTGTGGCTTACCGGGCCACTTCAGGAGGGATTGCCCCATGGGGCAAGCCCCGCAGCAGCAGTAGCCAGTTCAGTACGCTCAGCAGCCACCTCAGTACCAGTACCCTCCCCAGCAGCAGGCACCGCGTCAGCAGCAGCGAGGGCAGTACCAGCAGCAGGCTCAGCAGTTTCCGCAGCCGCAGCAGTACCAGCTGTACCAGCAGCAGCCAGTGCAGTACCCCCAGCAGCCGCCGCCGCCACAGCAGGCGCCGCAGCGTGGGCGTGGTCGTGGTCGCGTGATGGCGCTCACCTGGGAGCAGGCAGAGGCGTCAAACCTGGTTATAGGTACTCTACCTATCCTTGGCAGAGCCGCTCGTGTTTTGGTCGACCCCGGTGCTTCTTTGTGTTTTGCTTCCAGGAATTCTATGAGTCCCTTGCTTGTCACGCTCCTGAGAGGCAGTGTGACGTGATGGTCGATCTCCCGTCTGGTGACTATATGCGTTCCTTTGGTTACCTGGAGGGTGTGGCAGTCGAGGTTGAGGGGCACCAGTTTCCGGCTAGGTTGTACGCACTACAGCTTTGCGACTTTGACGTCATCCTGGCATGGACTGGTTGGAGGCTCACTCAGCCGTTTTTGATTGCCAGCGGAAGACCGTTCGGTTTAGGATACCTGGAGAGCCCGTCCTCTGCTTCCGAGGTATCTGGTCTACCCGTCGGCCATTTATTTCTTTGTGTAGAGCTCGCCGTTTGATCCGCGATGGCTGTGTGGCGTACCTCGCTTCGGTTTGTTCTTTGGAGCCTAGCGGATCTTCAGTTTTTGATGTGCCGGTTGTTTCTGAGTTCTCCGATGTCTTCCCGGAGGATCTACCTGGGTTGCCGCCTGAGCGGGAGGTAGAGTTCTCCATCGAGCTTTTGCCCGGTACGATGCCTTTGTCCAAGGCACCTTACCAGATGGCCCCGGCGGAGCTGCGTGAGTTGAAGCGCCAGTTGCAGGAGCTTCTTGAGCTGGGCTTCATTCGCCCGAGTCGTTCGCCGTGGGGCGCGCCTATTTTGTTTGTGCGGAAGAAGGATGGTAGTCTTCGTTTATGCATCGATTATCGGCAGTTGAACCAGGTTACTGTGAAGAACATGTACCCGTTGCCGAGGATCGATGATTTGTTTGATCAGTTGCAGTCGGCCCGAGTTTTCTCGAAGATTGACTTGAGATCCGGATACTATCAGATGCGGATCAGAGAGTCAGATGTCGGTTTGACGGCTTTCCGTTCCAGGTACGGTCACTTTGAGTTCGTTGTGATGCCATTTGGGCTGACGAACGCACCCGCAGCATTCATGGATTTGATGCATAGGGTGTTCGGTGAGTACCTAGATCGCTTTGTGGTTGTTTTTGTTGATGATATCTTGGTCTACTCGGCTTCTGAGGAGGAGCACGAGGAGCATCTGAGGATCATGCTGGAGACCCTGCGAAGTCACCGCCTTTATGCCAAATTCGACAAGTGCGAATTTTGGCTGAGGGAGGTGCACTTTCTCGGGCACGTGATCTCAGGTTCTGGTGTGGCAGTGGACCCTGCCAAGGTGGAGGCTGTGTTGTCGTGGGAGCAGCCCACATCGGTGTCAGAGGTCCGCAGTTTTCTGGGTTTGGCCGGTTACTACCGAAGGTTTATTCAGGATTTTGCCAAGATAGCAGCGCCGTTGACCAGGTAGACTAGACAGGACGTCAGGTTTGTTTGGTCAGAGGATTGTGAGCAGAGTTTTCAGGAGCTGAAGACGAGGCTGACTTCAGCGCCAGTGTTGGTCTTGCCGTCGGGCAGCGGTGGTTTCGTGGTCTACACCGATGCGTCGAGGTCAGGTTTGGGTGCCGTGCTGATGCAGCACGGTGGGGTCGTTGCCTATGCTTCTCGGCAGCTTAAGAAGCATGAGAAGAACTACCCCACCCATTACTTGGAGCTGGCAGCAGTGGTGTTTGCTCTCAAGTTGTGGAGGCACTACCTGTATGGCGAGGCTTTTCAGATCTTCACCGATCACCAGAGTTTACAGTATATCTTCACCCAGAGGGATCTGAACTTAAGGCAGCGCCGATGGATGGAGTATTTGAAGGACTACGACCTAACCCTCTCCTATCACCTAGGAAAGGCTAACGTCGTAGCCGATGCTTTGAGTAGGCGCGTGCGCTTGAGTTCGCTGATGGTCAGAGAGTGGAGGCTGTTCGAGGAGCTGTCCCAGGGAGTGTTCGTCCCGTCGAGGACCAGAGACCCTGCAGTGGCGAGCAGTTTGTCGGTTCGGCCGTCAGTGTTCAGGCAGGTGTTGCAGGCTCAGCAGGCAGACCCTCAGTTGGCAGACATTTTGCAGATGCCAGATGTGGAGCTCGTCGAGGACAGCGAGGTCAGGTTCAGAGGCCGCTTGTACATTCCAGAGGAGGCGCGTCAGGCAGTTTTGTCAGAGGCTCACAGATCGAGGTATGCTGTTCATCCTGGCTCCACCAAGATGTACCATTGCTTGAGGAGGTCCTTCTGGTGGCCAGGGATGAAGAGGGGCGTGGCAGAGTTTGTTGCTCGGTGCCTTACCTGTCAACAGGTGAAGGCCGAGCATCAGCATCCTGGTGGTGAGCTGCAGCCGTTGCCCATTCCCGAGTGGAAGTGGGACGACATCACCATGGACTTTGTGGTTGGTCTGCCCCGCACCCCGCAGAGGCACGATGGTATCTGGGTGATTGTGGATCGTTTGACCAAGGCAGCGCACTTTCTTCCGATCAGGATGTCGTGGTCAGTGGACAGGTTAGCCAGGCTGTACGTGGACAGAGTTGTTTCGTTGCACGGGATCCCCGTTTCAGTCGTCTCCGACAGAGATCCGAGGTTCATGTCAGGGTTTTGGCGCAGTCTTCAGAGAGCACTGGGTACAGAGTTGAGGTTCAGCATAGCGTACCATCCGCAGACGGACGGTCAGTCAGAGCGGACCATTCAGACGCTGGAGGACATGCTAAGAGCGTGCTGTTTAGACTGGAGCGGCACTTGGGAGTTGCACCTTCCGATGGTAGAAATCGCGTATAACAACAGTTATCACTCGAGCATCGGAATGGCACCATACGAGGCTTTGTATGGTCGCCCATGCAGGACACCTCTTCACTGGTTCGAGGTTGGTGAGAGGCAGCTTTTGGGGCCAGAGTTAGTGCAGCAGTGTGCAGACACTGTCAGTCTGGTCAAGCAGAGGCTTCAGACAGCACAGAGCAGACAGAAGAGTTATGCAGACATACGCAGGAGACCGTTACAGTTCAGTGTTGGTGACCTTGTTTTCTTGCGGGTCTCGCCGACCAAGGGCGTCATGAGGTTTGGCAGAAAGGGAAAGCTCAGTCCGAGGTACGTCAGGCCTTTCCCTATCACCGAGAGGGTCGGCGAGGTGGCTTACAGGTTGAGCCTTCCGGCAGAGCTAGCAGGTGTGCACAGTGTGTTTCACGTTTCTCAGCTCAGGAGGTACGTCGCAGATCCTTCGCACGTGTTGGACTACTCGCAGCTGGAGGTAGCGCCAGACTTGTCAGTGCCAGAGTACCCGGTCAGTGTTGTCGACCGCAGAGTTCAGCAATTGCGCAGGAAGCAGATTTCGCTGGTGAAGGTCGTTTGGCAGAATCGAGTCGGTGGCGAGGCCACCTGGGAGCGCGAGGATGAGATGCGGGAGCAGTTTCCCTATTTGTTTGATTGATTGGTATGCTACTTCTCCTCGTACTGCTTTCCGGGTTGAGACCGAGTTGTTTTTATTTCGGGGACGAAATGTCTTAAGGAGGGTGGGATGTAAGACCCGGCCCCCTTGGGCCCTTGGCCCGTCCCCAAGGTCGCGACAGGCGCCCTGGCCGGGACATGGTCGCGCCAGAGCGGCCTGCCGCGACAGCATTGGCGGTTCGTGTCGCGGCGGGGGTGAGCACCGCGTCCTGGTCGCGTCACCCCTGGCTGTCGTGACTGTGTTATGACACGTTTTGACCGCTGTCTTGTCTGTCAGAACGGTCGTGTCGGGTGGCAGGGTCGTCGGCATTGACGCGACCTGCCAGGCCGTCGCGACTGCCTTTTCGGTCTTCGAGGTTTGACCGTGCTTTTAGTGTCGCGCCTTGGCGGGCGGCTGCGACATGGTCGCGGCGCTTGTGGGCGTCGCGACAGTGCCAGTGTCACGCCGGGCCGCTATGTCGCGTTCTGGGGGCCATCGGTTCAAAACCGAAGGCGCGCCCCATTTCCCCTCTCTCGCCCTTTTCACTCTTTCTCCCCTCTCTCGAGTTCCCTCTCCTTCCTCGGCGTTCCCTTTCGCTCGTGGTGCTCGTGCTGAGGCGTGGACGTGCCGTTCGTGCAGGGCGTGTGCTCGGGTTGTCCGGTGCGAGGAGGAGGAGGAGTTCTTTCCTACGAGAAGGCCATAACGGGTTCGTTCTTCGTGTGGAGGTAGGGACTCTTGATCCTCTCGCCCTAAGCATGATCCTTTCCCCCTCTTGACCGTGGTTTCCTTGTGGTTTGGGGCTTGGGAGTGTGAGACTCCACGCTCGAGTTGAGTGAGGTTTCCTTCGAGCGTAGATCCATGCTTTGGGGATTGTGGGTGGTTTGGTGGATTTACAACTTTGTTGCATGTGGTGCATGATCCCCTTCCCCCTTATGAATGGTGTTTCGTGTTTTGGGGAGGGTTCCTGGAGAGACTGCTCCGGAACCCTGCTCGGCTGGTGACGCGGTCACCTCGGAGGCCGCGATCTTGTCGCGGTGGTGCTTCCAACCGCGACATGGTCGCGACGCTCCTGTACGTCACGTCCCGGTCGCGACCTGCTAGGGCGTCGCGACATGGTCGCGACGGCCCGCTGCATCGCGACACCGACCAAGAGACAGGTTTGGCCTTTTTCCGTTTCCGCTCTTCTTTTACTGTTCCCGTGGCACTCGTGCTAGTTCCCTAGTGCGGTCTACACTAGTCTTTCGCCCGGTGCTCGGCACTTGAGGGCTTGTTCCGTGTGAGAGGTTGTTACCGTTGCCTGGGACCCCCGTCCTCGGGAGCCTATTGAGGGAGTGCTCCGGGCTACGAGTGTGCTCGAGTTGGCAGTCACCAGGCGGACTCCGGAGCTTAGGGGAAAACGGTGGTTAGGACAGTGGCGTGTGAGTCACTTGTAGAGCTCTCGTGGGTGGACTGGGACGCCGAGGACAGTTAGGAGTTCTACCCGGCGCAGGCCAGCCAGTCCTTCTTCTCACTGCCTCGCTCTTTGCGGCCCCGGAACCGCTTAGAGAGGCCAGGCGTGGGACCGTAGTCTGGCCAAACTACGGCGGTTACTGTTGTGTTACTTGTGTCCTACCTCGCTCTGACGAGACGTGAGGGTCAGGACCCGGGTCGAGGATAAGATGTCGGTGGACGCACCTGACCGTGACTAGTGGTAGTGTTTCCGTAGCTAGTGTTCTTTGTCCAGGAAGAGTTCCCTCCGTCTGTGTTTACTAGCCGTGTGGTGGTCACGACGAGCAGTCGTACGGAGATTCCGACCGTGTGTACTTTCCGTACCGTGCCAGTTGTAGTTTCGCTTCCGCACTTCCGTTTGTAGGTAGAAGATATAAACTGCTGTCTTTCTTTTGATATATATATTTCTCCTGCCTGTTTAGAGCCAGTAGGAGATTGGTAGTCCCTACTGAGCTTCTGTTGTGAAGCTCATCCCTCCTTTTCCCAGGTGAGACTTCTCAGCAACGGCAGGGCGCGCGCCGGGTGGAGGAGACGGGGCGGTAGTCGAGGTCCCCGTAGCTAGCAGTGGTTCCCCTTTCTTCAGTGTACGTCACCCTCGGGGTATGCCTCTAAGGGACTTGTTCTTCCCCTGCCTTCTACTTGTACTAGCGTGCGTGCGTTGGGACTATACTTAGAGCGGTACACAGCGGTCTCGCTCTCTTTCTGTTTCCGCCTGTATGCTTCTAGTTTAGCAGTTGACGTTTACTTCCGTTACATATCCTGTTAGACGTGGTTTATAGCCCTTTCGGGTCCCCGAATCCGTGGGCGGCGACCGCGAAAATCGGGTCCTCGGCGTGGGCCGAGGGTCGGGTTCTCGGGTCGTTACAAGAATGAACTGGAGTGATGAGCGACATGGCATTATAGCGATGGAATGACCTTAGTATCATAGAATCTAGTTAGATATTTGCTTAAATATCCTTTCTAATGTAATGATATCTTTGAGCCCTATGTATTGGCTTAGAATTAGTGGTTGTAATAGTTTAGGTGATTTATCAAGAAAATGAAGAATTTATTGCAATTATTGTTCATTAGTTGCTCTACTTTTTGCGACTATACACGTAATTTACACTAACCATATACTTTGCTCACGTCTCCCCGATTTATTCCCCTGCTAAATTGGTGGGGCGTGACATTTGGTATCAGAGCCTAGGATGTCCTTATTATGATATTTTAAGTCTAGGATGTTCTAAGTTAGCTATCATACCTATGTGAGGATTGGGTAGAACCATGGTTAAGATTTAAATATATACATATATACATGTATCAGCTTAATGTTACTATAGTATCTTAATGCCAACCTTATTCTTGAAGGAACTCTTAACGTACGCAACTGCAAGACAAAATGAGGTCAACTTAAGAGCTAGTTCGGGCGTGTCGGAAAGCCACCCAACTGTTAGAAAAAACCTTGGAGATAACCAAAAAGATCAGAAAGGTGACCAACAAGAATGGAAAAGGAAGACACCAACATGGAAAGGAGACAAACCCACAAAAGAAACGTAGCAAGAATTTTTACAAGATCATCTGCCGTCATTGTAGTAAGCCAAGTCATGTGGCCAAGGAATGTTGGCGAAGAGTTGGCGCCTGTCTACGTTGTGGCGATCTAAAGCATCAGATGCGAGACTGCCCACTCTTAAAGGAAACACCCACTATCACCAAAGATCTCAACCCTATAACAAAAGAGAAACAGCCAAACGGTGGTAAGAGAAAAATAAAGAATAAGAAGAATGACATGCAATTAGCTCTTACTCACAATGGACGATGCAAGCACTGCAATAAGATGGGCCACATATCGGAGGCTTGTTGGAGAAAGCAAGGAAAATGTTTGCGATGTGGCAGCCCAGACCACATGATTAGATAATGCCCACAATTAAAGGATCAACGTCATGAAGAACCAAAACAGCAAGCTACCCTGGAAGTTTTGGCACAATGCTCTCCAAATGACGAAGTGGGAACCGTGGAAGGTACCTCTGAACTCACAATGATTAATACTTTTTAGCATAAAATGATGATTCATATTTAACCAAAGGAGTCATAGAATTTGGGGACCAAATTCTTTTTAAGAGGGGGAGGATGTAGTACTCCAAAAAATTCAGTAATTAAAAATTGTAGATAAATTGAAAATTTTATTGATTGATAATTTTAAACTAGTTAAAAAGGTACTCATCATTATTACATGTGTGTAAACCCATATAAAAAATTCGTAAAAATGCTAGTTATACCTTAAATAATATTCTTCAATGACCCATCAAGAAATTTGGGCATAGAAAAATTATTTGGACCAAGTTTAAGAATTATTGCGACTTATTATGTAATTAAGGAATAAGTCGGAGAACCCATTATCATATGTGCCAAAGTGAATTATAAATTAAAATAAACATATGGGTAGACTTTAAACAATGTGTGTTGATAGCCCATCATGGGAACTGAACCAATGGACAATTTTGGCCCATGAAAATTTTTTCTAATTTAAAACCCATTAAGTAAATTAAGTATATGAATTATGCAATTAATCCATACATGAGTTATTGGGCCAAAAGTAAGAGTCCAAATGGTGGATGAGAGATAAATAGGATTAAATTCATGGCTAAATTATTGGTAAAATTGAAAAGGGTAAGAAAATCCCTTTGCAACTCATGTAATTATCCTAAAAAGATTCCTAACCCTAGTCTAACTCAATAGCAATGAAATAGGGCTATAGCCTAATCTAAAAAGGAGAATTAGATAAGAGACAATTGTGATAATTAAATATAGCAGACTCATATTTAAATGAGTTTAAAATGACATAATAAAAGTAAATACTAAGAAATTCGTAATTACACTATTCCCTAATTAAAAAGAGTCAATTAAAGCACTAATATGACTCATATATATCTAGAAAAGAGTCCTAACTCTACCCTAACTTGTTGGACACGAAATTGAGTCCTATCCCAACCCAAATAAGAGGATTTATACTAGAAAAGGCTAGATAAATATGGAAAATTCAAAGTTGGAAGAGAGGTAGAATTGTATTAAGAAATAACACTACATTATCTTTAAATAAACCCCTCAAACCCTCATGGCTGACCTTAATGTTCATTTGGGATCTCTTGGACGTGGGAAAGAGGCCAAAGGAGGAGAAATTCGTGGGAGGAGGAGGCTAGGAAAAGAAGCTCTTGGTGTTCTTCACGTTCTTGCCCTATGATCACAAAAACGTTCAAAGGTAGGCAATTTATCAAGAAAAATAAATTAATTTCAACCATAGGTAGTGTAACGTAGTGCGTTTCTCGGATCTTTGCGGATCGTGGATTAGTGGTAGTTCGGATCTTGTTTATTGGTTTTGGTGTGGTGCTCATGGCCAATATGGGGTCATTGGGCTTTTGTTGAGGTTTCCGCGTTGTGTGGAGTTTAGTGGCCCGTTGGTTCACTGAGTGTGAACGCGACGGTGGTGTAGGCCGTGTTCTGAACGCGTCAGTAGTGGGGGCCGCATTAAGGTTGCTGCTGTTTGGAGCCGACGTCTGCATGCGTGCTGCGTGTCGCGCACGGAGCGGGGCTGCTAACGTCAGGAGTGGGAAGGCGACGCTTGAAGCTGTCGCGATTAGGTCGCGTCGGTTAGGTGTGTTGCGTTAGTAACCGTTGTTCGGTTTTTAAAAGGATTTGGCCGAACAGAGCAGGGGAGGCTCTGCTCGACCCAGGGGAGGAGTTGCTGCGGCTGTTCGGGGCGATTTGGTGTTTCAGTGGTGTTCTCGTCGCGCTCTCGACGCGAGGACGTTGCATGGAGCGGGGGAGACGTCGTGTCGTAGTCGGTTTCCGTGTTCTTCGTGAAGGTAAGGAGATTCCACCATATTTGATTGCGTGGATGGCATGTGATGCGTATTCAATAGGTTTAATACTTTATGAACAATAGATAGCATGCTAGGTTATTCATTAAAGCATGAAACTCAGAAATTAATGTGGTTTGTATGGAAATCCGAGGATGGTTCCCGGATTAGGTTTTTACCTGCTAAGGCGACGGTCTAAGGTGTCGCTACATGGTCGCGACAGCCCGATCTGTCGCATTAGAGTTTCTGTCACGGTGTATTTGTGGGTCGCGATCTGATGATGGCCCAGGTTCCTATCGCGGTTGGTCGGAGTGTCGCGAACAGGTCGCGGTAGGCCGACCCGTCGCGACAGAGTTTCTTGTCGCGCCATATCGTAGCGTCGCGATCAGAAGACGGTCCTTGCCTTTGTCGCGATCGCAGCTGAGTGTTTTGCTTGGCTTGCTTTTGGTGCTTTGGTTATCCGATTATTTTCGTTTATGTGTATGGCTTTGGTAAGAGGTGTATTGGCCTCTGTAGCGCTCTGTGAGCGTGTTCCCCACATGGTTAGCGGGAGTTTTACATAATCGATGTGGTGTTTACATAGTTTGAGGATGTGCATGGCACATACTTCGTTGTAGTAGTGTTTCGTGTGTGTGTGTGTGTGCATGGCACATGCACCGGTTGTCGTAGTGGTTGGGCAGTGAGGTTCCTGTGTGAGCCTAGCCATGACTTTGTGGTGTTTTTATGATTTGAGTGTCATGCTTGAGTATGCATGGCTAGTGGTTTGACGTGATGATTATTGTATTGTACTTCTGTGGTTGGTGTGAGGTGACGGGGCAATGAAGGTCGGGTATGAACCTAGCCCTAGTTTATGGTTGTCTTTTAAAGAATATGATAAGGATATACGTGTTAAGTAATGTGTATTGCCATAGAGGTCACAGCGTGACCAATGATAGGATGTTGTGTTATACTGTTGTGGTATACGTGTGTATTAGTGTGATATGGTTTGGAGGTCACATAGTGATCGATGATAGGCCAGATTATGAATGGCTATTGTGGTTTGTAATAAAGAATATATAAGTATATATTGTGGTTTGTGCATTGCTGAGTTTGGTGGTCCGGCGTCTATTCCGGAATGCCTCTTCAGTTGGGAGCCCCAGGTTTTGTGTGAGCCAGGCACGTGAGTGTGCTCGGGGCTTGTCCTAGTACAGTGGTGGTACCGTTGAGGTTTTGTCGTCTTCCTGGACACCCTCACTCTTGTGCTGAGTAGTACGTCCGGCTGAGGGAAAGACGACAGTGGGATAGTGACTTGTGAGAGTTTGTGTTTAGTCACTTGTAGCGCGCTCGTAGCTGGGGGTTGCAGACACCAGTAGATGTACTGGGCCCTAGCTAGTCCTATTACCAGTGTCTCACTTTAGAGAGCTCGGGCCAGATTCTCTAAAGGTGCTAGGCATGGGCCTGCAGGGTGTGTGACCTGTAGGTTGTGGTGGTTTGGTTGGTCTCCACAGTTCTTTGGCTTTACTTGTGTTGTGGAGCTGCAGTTGGACCTTTCGTCCGTGACTGCGAGACTGAGAGGTAGTTCTTGTGTTGTGTTGTCCGGGTTGGATACTAGTGTCATGAACCAGTAGTCTGTCCCGTGTGGTGGCATCGTGCTTTCCGGCTCGTGCTTTGCTATCGGTTGTAGTGTGTTAGTTGTGGTTTTACTCGTTGAGGAGTGCCATGGTGTTGGCACGATTGTTGTTGAGATTGATGAGCGGTGACTCACTAGTTGTGGTTTGACTGGTTGTGGTGTGCCCTAGTGGTGGCACAGTTGTGTTTGTGTTTCTGTAGTGGTACCTCGTGGTGGTAGGTACTTGTACTCTTTGTGGGTATTGGTTTCTCGTAGTACGTTGAGTACTAGTCTTTTCAGGTGGTGAAGTGGAGGTCATGCGGTGAGACCTTTCACTTGTTGTGTTTTACCCTTCCTTAGGTAAGTTTCGAATATGGTTTAGTGTGTGATGGATTGGCATCGTGATAGCTAGTTCTATTACTTAAGTGTGACATTCGATATATCGGGATTTAGGGGTTTAAAGGATTGACTCATGGTTAGCAGTCCTGTTACCCATATGTGCTGGAGGCTTGCCAGTGAAGCTAGTAGCTTAGGCAATGCTTTGCCTGTGTGGCTTACAGCTTAGGCGATCAGCTGTTGTCGTGGTGTGCCTGTGAGGCTTGTGGCTTAGGCTTTATAGTTATTGAATGGATTAATGGTGTTGTTTTGGGTGGTCCCCTGCTGAGCCAGTGACTTGTTGATGCTCACTCCCTTACAGTCTTTTTCAGGGTTTACCGTTGGTGTGGCTTGAGGAGGTGTTGCGCCAGACTTGTACCACCAGCAATAGTGTTAGTAGAGTTGTGTGAGCTTGTGCTCCCTCGGGGTATGCCCCAGGTAGTTGTACTCTTCTTAATTTGGGCATGTAATAATGTAATGGGACAGTTGTGAAATTGTAAATGCAGGTATGAGCACATATCATTTCTTGTGTCTCTTACTGTGTGGTTTGTCTTTTATATTCCTCCTGGACGTGTGTACGAGCTATCCCTTGCGAGACTTCGGTCCGTTCGCGGGAGACGGATCTGGATATGGACCCTTATTGGGTATAGATATCCAGGGACGTTACAGTTGGTATCAGAGCAATTGTCGAGTTAGAATATGAAAAGACATTAAGATTACAATGTCCCAATACATGATTTAATGTCTACTGCTGGTAGTTAGTCTGTGGTTTCTTGTGCTTTTTAGTATGGATTATTCGTGAGTTTTTAGTATGTGAATTAAGTGTATAGCTGGTCAGAATAATAATTGTGGGTAATAGCAGATGTGTTTGGTGGTGTAGTATGAGTGATTATTGGATTGTGGTTAAAGTATAGTTGATTAAAGATTTTCAGTTATAGAAATTGAAAGAATTAGTAAGTTTAGTTATGAAATTCACTAAAAAGGTGCTTTAATGAGGATCAGAGTTGGTAGAGAAAGGTATAAAGTAGTGATATGATTGAATAATAGAGAAAATGGTATTATGATGAGAAATAGGGCTGTGTGATTAGAACTGTTAAATGGGTAAATTGTGGTTGAGAATTGTAGCAGAGATGGTCATTGTGTTTGAAATTTATGTTAATAAAGTATTAAGGAATTACTTGGATAATAGTATGATTAATGGCATGTTAGATTTGAAATGATTAAGTGAGGTAGTCTAGTTTGAGATGAGATGCTGGTAAGCAGAGGAGTAGTGATTAAGATGTTTCTTAAGTGTGATTTGTGATTAAGAATAGTTGTAATAAAGAATTTAAGGGTAGTACTATCATGAGTAATTGGTTGGAAAGAAAGATGCTGAGGAAGCTCTGCATATGGCTTTGTTTCTTTTTAGGTGATAGTGTGGTTTATTATCGTTCGTTTTGAATGTCGAGGACGACATTCCTTTTTAGGTGATAGTAATGTAACGTAGTGCGTTTCTCGGATCTTTGCGGATCGTGGATTAGTGGTAGTTCGGATCTTGTTTATTGGTTTTGGTGTGGTGCTCATGGCCAATATGGGGTCATTGGACTTTTGTTGAGGTTTCCGCGTTGTGTGGAGTTTAGTGGGCCGGCAGGTTAGGCCTGTAGTGCCCGTTGGTTCACTGAGTGTGAAC
Source organism: Colocasia esculenta (assembly GCA_014218235.1). Lineage (NCBI taxonomy): Eukaryota > Viridiplantae > Streptophyta > Magnoliopsida > Alismatales > Araceae > Colocasia > Colocasia esculenta. The sequence continues at coordinate 86,030,810 of CM024760.1, forward strand.
ACGACAGTGGTGTAGGCCGTGTTCTGAACGCGTCAGTAGTGGGGGCCACGTTAAGGTTGCCGCTATTTGGAGCCGACATTGCATGCGTGCCGCGTGTCGCGCACGGAGTGGGGCTACTGACGTCAGGAGTGGGAAGGCGACGCTTGAAGCTGTCGCGATCAGGTCGCGTCGGTTAGGTGTGTCGCGTTAGTAACCGCTGTTCGGTTTTTAAAAGGGTTTGGCCGAACAGAGCAAGGGAGGCTCTGCTCGACCCAGGGGAGGAGTTGCTGCGGCTGTTCGGGGTGATTTGGCGTTTCAGTGGTGTTCTCATCGCGCTCTCGACGCGAGGACGGTGCATGGAGCGGGGGAGACGTCGTGCCGTAGTCGGTTTCCGTGTTCTTCGTGAAGGTAAAGAGATTCCACCATCTTTGATTGCGTGGATGGCATGTGATGCGTATTCAATAGGTTTAATGCTTAATGAACAATAGATAGCATGCTAGGTTATTCATTAAAGCATGAAAATCAGAAATTAATGTGGTTTGTATGGAAATCCGAGGATGGTTCCCGGATTAGGTTTTTACCTGCTAAGGCGACGGTCTAAGGTGTCGCTACATGGTCGCGACAGCCCGATCTGTCACATTAGAGTTTCTGTCGCGGTGTATTTGTGGGTTGCGATCTGATGACGGCCCAGGTTTCTATCGCGGTTGGTCGGAGTGTCGCGAACAGGTCGCGGTAGGCCGACCCGTCGCGACAGAGTTTCTTGTCGCGCCATATCGTAGCGTCGCGATCAGAAGGCGGTCCTTGCCTTTGTCGCGATCACAGCGAGTGTTTTGCTTGGCTTGCTTTTGGTGCTTTGGTTATCCGATTATTTTCGTTTATGTGTATGGCTTTGGTAAGAGGTGTATTGGCCTCTGTAGCGCTCTGTGAGCGTGTTCCCCACATGGTTAGTGGGAGGTTTACATAATCGATGTGGTGTTTACATAGTTTGAGGATGTGCATGGCACATACTTCGTTGTAGTGGTGTTTCGTGTGTGTGTGTGTGCATGGCACATGCACCGGTGGTCGTAGTGGTTGGGCAGTGAGGTTCCTGTGTGAGCCTAGCCATGACTTTGTGGTGTTTTTATGATTTGAGTGTCATGCTTGAGTATGCATGGCTAGTGGTTTGACGTGATGATTATTGTATTGTACTTCTGTGGTTGGTGTGAGGTGACGGGGCAATGAAGGTCGGGTATGAACCTAGCCCTAGTTTATGGTTGTCTTTTAAAGAATATGATAAGGATATACGTGTTAAGTAATGTGTATTGCCATAGAGGTCACAGCGTGACCAATGATAGGCAAGGTTGTGTTATACTGTTGTGGTATACGTGTGTATTAGTGTGAGGTGGTTTGGAGGTCACATAGTGACCGATGATAGGCCAGATTATGAATGGCTATTGTGGTTTGTAATAAAGAATATATAAGTATATATCGTGGTTTGTGCATTGCTGAGTTTGGTGGTCCGGCGCCTATTCCGGAATGCCTCTTCAGTTGGGAGCCCCAGGTTTTGTGTGAGCTAGGCACGTGAGTGTGCTCGGGGCTTGTCCTGGTACAGTGGTGGTACCGTTGAGGTTTTGTCGTCTTCCTGGACACCCTCACTCTTGTGCTGAGTAGTACGTCCGGCTGAGGGAAAGACGGCAGTGAGACAGTGACTTGTGAGAGTTTGTGTTTAGTCACTTGTAGCGCGCTCGTAGCTGGGGGTTGCGGACACCAGTAGACGTACTGGGCCCTGGTTAGTCCTGTTACCAGTGTCTCACTTTAGAGAGCTCAGGCCAGAGTCTCTAAAGGTGCTAGGCATGGGCCTGCAGGGTGTGTGACCTGTAGGTTGTGGTGGTTTGGTTGGTCTCCATAGTTCTTTGGCTTTACTTGTGTTGTGGAGCTGCAGTTGGACCTTTCGTCCGTGACTGCGAGACTGAGATTAAGTTCTTGTGTTGTGTTGTCTGGGTTGGATACTAGTGTCATGAACCAGTAGTCTGTCCCGTGTGGTGGCGTCGTGCTTTCCGGCTCGTGCTTTGCTATCGGTTGTAGTGTGTTAGTTGTGGTTTTACTCGTTGAGGAGTGCCATGGTGTTGGCACGATTGTTGTTGAGATTGGTGAGCGGTGACTCACTAGTTGTGGTTTGACTGGTTGTGGTGTGCCCTAGCGGTGGCACAGTTGTGTTTGTGTTTCTGTGGTGGTACCTCGTGGTGGTAGGTACTTGTACTCTTTGTGGGTACTGGTTTCTCGTAGTACGCTGAGTACTAGTCTTTTCAGGTGGTGAAGTGGAGGTCATGCGGTAAGACCTTCCACTTGTTGTGTTTTACCCTTCCTTGGGTAAGTTTTCGAATATGGTTTAGTGTGTGATGGATTGGCATCGTGGTAGCTAGTCCTATTACTTAAGTGTGACATTCGATATATCGGGATTTAGGGGTTTAAAGGATTGACTCATGGTTAGCAGTCCTGTTACCCATATGTGCTGGAGGCTTGCCAGTGAAGCTAGTAGCTTAGGCAATACTTTGCCTGTGTGGCTTACAGCTTAGGCGATCAGCTGTTGTCGTGGTGTGCTTGTGAGGCTTGTGGCTTAGGCTTTATAGTTATGGAGTATATTAACGGTGTTGTTGTCTCTTCGTCTTTTGAGATTTGCAGCAACTAAGTTAATTATGTGTAGTTTGTTAATTATGCTTTGTTGTGAGTTGAAATAGTTTGTGGTTGAGGTTCTCTTTCGTTGTGTGTTGTTTTGGGTGGTCCCCTTCTGAGCCAGTGACTTGTTGAGGCTCACTCCCTTACAGTCTTTTTCAGGGTTTACCGTTGGTGTGGCTTGAGGAGGTGTTGTGCCAGACTTGTACCACCAGCAGTAGTGTTAGTAGAGTTGTGTGAGCTTGTGCTCCCTCGGGGTATGCCCCAGGTAGTTGTACTCTTCTTAATTTGGGCATGTAATAATGTAATTGGACAGTTGTGAAATTGTATATGCAGGTATGAGCACATATCCTTTCTTGTGTCTCTTACTGTGTGGTTTGTCTTTTATATTCCTCCTGGACGTGTGTACGAGCTATCCCTTGCGAGACTTCGGTCCGTTCGCGGGAGACGAATCTGGATATGGACCCTTATTGGGTATAGATATCCAGGGACGTTACAGGTAGACTATGTTCCCATCTCCGAAAGCCCTATATTTCCCCTAATTTTCATCATATCTTTTATGAGTATTTCAAGACCATAGTTCTATTGAGAACATATAGCCAACTGCTCATGTTTGCCCTAAATCCCTATTCATACTTGACGTTGTGGCATGAAACTTTTACTGTACATTCTACTTGATGTCAGGAATCTAATGATACAATTTTCCACAATTTCTATTAAATACCCTTTTCGAATTTAATCATTTTCCATCACTGTGTCTAATTTTGTTACATTGCAAAGTACCATGTGTATAGCATGATCATACTATGTCAGAAGTCTAATTACTTCCTACTATGGATACCTTTACATGTCTAGTTTCATTTAAAATTTTATGATTTTTCACCGTGTATACGAATTTATATGAAGTTTTGAAGAGCGCTGTGTCAAGCCTTGACTGCATGGACCACAGCCCAAGGAAACCTGTGCAAGTTCCTGAGCTAGGGCCGAGACCTTAAGAACGCGACGACACGATAGGTCGCATTCTCAACCGGGTTGCGACAAGGCCTCACGTCGCGTTCTTAATGCGACGGGACTTTGCATCGCGATCTTCTGATCACGTTAGTCTTGACTTGAACGCGTCGCCCTGACACGTCGCGACGAGGACCTCATCGTCACGTCGAAGTCTCAGCTGAACCGGATCACGTCGGCTCATCGGTCGCGACCTGAATGCGTCGGACCGACCCGTCACGACCAGAACGACCATTGCGTCGACCCAGTCTGTCGCGACCTGAACGCGTCGCTGGCTGACGTTGCGACCTGACTATCTGTCCAGAAACCCTAAATTACATGCAAACCATGTTAATCACGCCATATAATCATTGTTTAAACCCTGTAATACACTGTTATGAATAGTAACAACATGTTAATGTATATTTGCTAATATTCACATGGTTTTATTGATCAAAAGATGTGTGCACAACCCTCTCATGCTAGCTTCAATCTCTTACACATGCACACACTAAACATGAATTTTTGCCATAAGACCTTACTGAAATTACTCAATAATATATCTGATAATTAAGTATAATTATTCATGTAAACTTCCGTATTTTATTAAATGGACTTGTCTTCAATTTATCTATGTGATTTAATACTGTTATCGTGTCCCTCTGCCTTCGAGCACTCAAGGCAAGATGGACAATGTTTCTATATATACTTTATCTTGGCTTGGATGACCTCTCCTTTGGGAATACTCCTGATTGGATTAGGAACTCCTTGTCGAGGCCTCCATAAGATTCCTTGGCTTTGACAGACGTCTATTTCCAACGAGCAGGTTGTACCATCAATACCCGTTTTGCCCTTAGGGATCAGCATGATCCAACAGCCTTAGATTATTCTCTCTTACCTTATGATCACACCGGATCTCTGGCCTGTGTTCGTAGCACAACTATTGGGTGATTGTGACGTCTAATAGTGTGTGTTGTGCAACTGATACTATCGTTGTTGTCGTTGTTTTACAAATATGACCCTAGTTCTCACCTACTATCTCTACTGTCTCATTTATTCACGTTCTCTCTACACTCGTGTCTATTCTTCAATTACTCTCATCTATTCTTGGTACTCTATTTGACCATCATTTGATTGTCTAAGATAATAAACATGATTAATGACAGAAAACATTATAAAGGGCCCAATTTGGTCTTGGGAGGTGCACCCGAAAGGCTATTAACTCGCGGGGGTTCAAAGATCAGGGTGTTCGGCATGCATCCAAATGCATGACTATCAAGATTTAATCAAAGACAATTAATCAAATACTATATTCTCTCGGTTCCCACACGTCACTTTAACCCACCCGGTCGTGTCGGAGAAAATGGCACGCCGATCCGATCCCTATTTGGGATTTTGGACCCTCTGGTTGTGTGTTTTGACCCTTTATATATACTTGGGTATTTTTTAGATCCGTCATTTCAATGCCCAACCCAATCCGAAGATCCAAATTGGATTCCGTCAGTTCCCACACGTCACTTTAACCCACCCGGTCGTGTCGGAGAAAACGGCACGCCTATCCGATCCCTATTTGGGAGTTTGGACCCCCGGGTTGTGTGTTTTGACCCTTTAGACTTAAGTTTTTTTAAGATCCGTCAATTGAACGCCCTTTACACTTATGTTAGGTTATTAATTTAGATTTCTTTTTTTTCCCTGTTGACATTCTTTAGTGGTTTCATCTCATCCAAAGTATATAAATTAATACTAATACTGACCTGAGGTGCTGGCTGTGTGGGGCGTACTCCCTGCATGGCTGAGATCAACTGCTGAACCATATCGCCGAGCTGCGTCTGTAGCTCTGTCTGCTGTGTCTGTAGATGTGCCCGTAGCTCTTCCCGAATGAGGCCTCTAATCTCCTCTACACCACTGACGGGGGGCGTAGTAGATGAACTCGCGTATGCCGAGAAGCGTTCGAACTCGCATATGAGGACAACACTGGATGAGTATCCAGGCTGTCCCCCAAAGCCGTACACTCGACCCTTCCTCGCCCTCCCGCTGCGTCGACCCAAGCCTCCGGATCCAAGTCTGGCTGGGGAGTGCCCTCTGCATAGCGCTCCGCCATCGTTCTGTCATAGGTCTCCTACAGAACAAATTAAAATTAAATTATTGTCCATAAATTATTTGAATATCTTAATTGAATTCATAATTTATAGCTTGACTTACAGCGATCGTACGGGCACTCTCGCTAACATAGTCATCCGTCCCCTTCCGCTTATGAGTTCGATCAAATAACTCACGAAATGTAGGGGCACGCTCGAACTCGTGATTCTTACAATTCAAAAAAATTAGTTAGTTTCACAATAATAATCAATGTATTAAGCAATTGAACAATAATATGCTTACCAATTTTTGACTATGAGTCGCATAAGATACGGACCCACTAGTATGCACATTCTTCTCCGGATGAGTTGATCGGTTGCATATTGCCGCCTGTGACCGCTGCTTGCCATGGTCCAGCAGCCCAACGCTCACAAAGGGACACCCAATAGTCCCTCCTCAGCCAAACAGGGCCGTAATCTAGCCAAGCCATAGGATCCCGATTGCCTGTGGTCTTCATTGCCTTTTCCCTGGCCTCCCACATCGACTTTCTTAAATTAGTCTGGGTAGTAGACTCCCAGACTGTGCGAGCTCGAGGGAGATCCTCGGGTCTCGTGAACGCGAACCTCCGCTGTAAAGAAATAAAATTACTCAACTTTCTGCACTAACAGAGATAGTAATTAAATAAATGATTTTAACTCATGTAAACATTAAAAATACCGTGAACATGTCAAATAACAAATCCCGGACGGGCACCGGGAACTCTCTCCATACATCCATTGGTCCTGGAATATGTGCGTGGACCAACGTCGTAATATAACGGGAAGCAGAACCGGGATCTATCTTCCCCCTGCAATTGCACATTAATTGTGTACATGAAATGTATAACATAAATAACAAATATAGTAACTTTGAAGTGATCAACTTTACCCTAAGATCCAGCATGGCTGCCGTCCCGGTAGCTGAGGCCCCTCCTTAGCTACTGGATGCTGGCTCTCCAACTCTGTTGAAAACAATTTAGTACACTATTATTGTATAAATTACAAGAAAACAAACATACTAATCTATGGAAACATACATGTACCTGGTGGTGAGGAAGAAGGGAAAGGTGGCACTGCTCGCATGCTCGGCAGGGAGGCGGTCCCTGCAAAATTATATAGACATTAGAAAAATGAATTTAAATTGAACAACAATATATACGTATACCTGTCGCATGGACGACCGGCGTGGACGGGGAGGCAGTCCTTGCAAAATTGTATGTACGTTAGATCTCGTGAGTTAATATGAACAAAGATATCCATCTGGTTCTTTGTGTACATATGTATATACCTGTCGCTGGGACGACCGGCGGACGGGGAGGTAGACCCTGAGAAATTATATGTACGTTAGATCTCGTGAATTTAATATAAACAATAATATATAGAGTTTTGTGTTTACATATACATATACCTGTCGTGGATGGGGTCGCGGACCCTCGGCCAACGGAAGTGGAAACCGTCCGACTCCGTCCTCCACGTACCATATCTCTATTGAGATAAATAAAGATATAACATGTCATCAACACTCAAATTTGAAGTAGCAATTTAATATGAACATATAATTAGCAACAATAGGAAGTTCTTACAAAATATAGGGTATATTATCTATATTCATCATCAGATGCTGAAGACATGTTTAATTCAGCATCATCTTCGTCATCATCCTCGAATTCATCCTCATCATCCCGGGAGTCTTCCTCCTTCACATCAGACTCCACCCTCCGCTCAAGGTCTCGTGGGTCAACTTCTTCCTGTTCGTTACCCTTATGTAAGCAAATTGTTTCATTTATATCATGAACATTGAACTGCGTAGAAGCTGCCAACTCTCGTGTGTCACTCCGATCTGATTGGAAAAAATTGTCATTAACACCTTCGAGCTCATCATCAGCCGAGAGAAGCTCATACTCAGGGAATAGCCTTGATTTCACTCTACATGCAGCCCACCAATCTCTTAATTTGAGGGATGAATAATTTGAATAATAAACTTGTTGGGCTTGTGCCGCCAGAATGAATGGCTCATATGTACTCAACTTGGACTTATGCTTGACATCGACAATTCCATATGTTGTGTCATGACGAATAGATGTCGGATCAAACCAATGACACTTGAAGAGAAATACATTGTTGTCTTGTCCCAAAAATTACAGTTCAATGACTTCTTCGAGAATGCCATAATAGTCTATTTCATTTTCATTGTAGGCACTTCCCTTCACACATACGCCGCTGTTCATCGTAGACTTATTCCGTCCATAATCTCTCGTGTGAAATCTGTATCCATTCACAATGTAGCCTGGATAGACACGTACAATCTTTGAGGGGCCATAACTGATCTCTGAGACTCTTGAATCGGTAATAAAACCTTGTTCAACCTATTATCAAAAAAATAGACAGACATTGACAAATTACAACAACTAAATATGCATAAGAACATAACACTTATGTTTCAAAATATTTAGACACATACTCGAGATCTTAACCAAGTAGGAAAGGACTTCTCCCGTTCCTTTTCAACCTGCACGTCAGTTAGACGTGGATTCCGTTGCAGTATGAACGAGTCAAACTCTCTGCAATGTAAATGTCACACAACCTTTCAGTTCTGCAGCATTGCAATCAAATGATGTACATCATAAGTGTTGAGAGCTTACTCAATGTAGGGGTCTAGTTCTGCGCAATTCATGAAATGTAGATCTCCGCAGCTACCAACTCTCTGTCTTCCAGTGCGCGAGTAGAAGAATATCCGAACGCCCGTCCGGGACACTTGAATACAGAGAGTCGGTCCGACACATTAGAATCTCCACCATCATCATTACGTGGAGGTTGAGTGCGTTGGGTTCGTATTTCCGTGTCAAAGTACATCGAACAGAAGTTTGATATCTCCTCAATGAGGTACGCCTGGGTAATGGAGCCCTCAACTTGTGCTTTGTTGCGGACTTTCATCTTAAGATCGTGCATGCACCTACGACAATAATTCAAATGCATATATATGAAATATAAAAGATCGTCGTAATGTGAATAAATTGAGATATAGAAATATACCTCTCAAACGGATACATCCATCGAAATTGTACTGGTCCTCCGACCCTAGCCTCATATGGCAAATGGATGATCAGGTGCTCCATTGAATCAAAGAATGCTGGAGGAAATATCTTCTCTAATTTGCAGACTGTCTGTATTATATTTTGCTCCATATTTTGCAAGTCATGAAGTCTGACTTCTGATGCAGATAAAATCCTGAAGAATTGACTCAGCTCAGTCATTGCTCCCCATATTTGCTTCGGCAACAACTCACGAAAAGCAAGTGGCATCAGTCTTTGCATAAAACATGGCAGTCATGACTCTTCATTCCGTATATTTTTCCCTCGTTGACATTTACACAACGGGCAATATTCGAGACATATCCATCCGGAAATCTCAATTGCTTCAACCATTGCAACACTTCCTTAATCTGTCTGGCCCCAAGCACATATGCAGCTTTAGGTTGCACCACTTTTCCACTAACATGCTGCAGCTCTAGTTCTGGACGTCTGCAAAGTACTTTCAAATCCAAACGTGCCTTGACGTTATCCTTCGTTTTGCCTTTGACATCCATAACTGTGTTGAACACATTATCAAAAACATTCTTCTCTATATGCATGACGTCTAGGTTATGTCGTATCAAAAGTGTTGACCAATAAGGCAATTCCCAAAAGATGCTTTGCTTCACCCAATTGTGATCCTTCCCAAAGCCAGGGATTTGTCGGGTACTACCAGCTAGTTGTGTTACAGTCGGTAAGTTCTGGACCCGCCTCGCCATGTTTCCACCAGACACCCGTTCCATATCTACCTCCTCCATCACAATTGTATTTTTCATAAAAGAATCCTTTTGCTTTCGGAAAGGATGGTCACTCGGTAGAAACCGACGATGACAATCGAACCAACATGATTTTCCCCCAGATTTCAACACAAATGATTTAGAATCCTCCATGCAATAAGGACATGCCAACCTCCCATGTGTGCTCCAGCCAGATAACATGCCGTACGCTGGAAAGTCACTTATTGTCCACATTAATGCAGCCTTCAAATTGAAATTCTATTTTCTGGATGCATCATAAGAGAGAACCCCATCTGACCATAACAATTTCAGCTCATCAATCAACGGTCTAAGATATATGTCTATATTTTTTCCTGGACTTTTTGGACCCGGAATCAGCAATGAAAGGAACAGATTCTCACGCTTCATGCACATGCCTGGCGGAAGGTTATACGGTGTTAGGAATACTGGCCAACATGAGTAAGATGCCACCGAGCCTCCGAATGGATTGAAACCGTCTGTGCATAAACCCAGCCGCACGTTGCGTGGATCCCTTGAGAAGTAAGGATGACTACGGCTAAAATGAGCCCAAGCTTCACCATCGGCAGGATGACTCATTTCACCTTCGTCACGACGGACTCTTTCCGCATGCCAAGTCATATGTCCAGCTGTCTTCGAGGACATGAACAACCGCTGCAATCTGGGTGTGATCGGAAAGTACCGCAATGACTTATACGGAACATCCTTCTGCTTTGACTTGTCCCCTCTCTTGGGCTTGAATCTATCATGCTTACAAATACAACATGATGTCTTATCTGCATCATCTTTGTAGTACAGCATACAGTGATTCGGACATGAATCAATTTTCATAAAACCAAGCCCCAGATCATTCACCATCTTCTTCGCACGGTAAAAGTCAGCAGGTAACCTCTCTGATTGAGGAAGCATGCTCTTGACGAGTAAGAGAAGCCGGTCAAAACAACTCTCGCTCATATGAAATTCAGATTTCAAATTCAGTAGCTGCGACACTGCAGACAACCGTGTATGCTTCTCACAACCATCCCATAATGGCTCATCAGCATCTCGAAGTAACTGATAAAATCTCTGAGCTGTATCATTCGGCACTTCTTCATTTGTTTGATCTTCATGAATATTGAACTCCGGACCAGCAGCATCGACAACCATGTCTACGTACGTACTTGTGGAGGCAAAGTAATTAGCTGGTGCAGACGACTGAATATTCAACTCACCATGAGACGACCATAACTCATAATGGGCAACAAATCCTCTCGTATACAAATGATGCTGCACATCCCATGTCGATATCCACTTTCTGTTCTTACAAGCCGAACACGGACATCGGATGTTACCCATCGGATCAACTGCTACTGATGAATTACTCAATGCAAACTCAATAAAACTGTCAACTCCGTCTTTAAACTCCTCGGTCACAACTCCATTCACTATTCCACGGTACATCCATGACCGATTCTCATAAGACATTTTTCCTACACAGATTAAATGTCATGTCACGAGTTAAAATCCAACACACCCTCACATCATTCGAGTAAGTCAAAATGAATAGGTAGGATATATTATTAAGATTATCACTTTTTACCCATCTGTGAATATTTGATCGCACTCAGATGACCATTTACTATGTGTTTGTATTATTTGCTGAAAATTTCGGCAGCATCTCCCCACACCTCTCCGATATACCAAAAATATTTATTGATTAAGATATTTTCTTAAACACTTACTAATAAGTGGTTAAGAAAATATTCTAAATCAATAAAGGTATATCAGAGAGGAGTGAGTAGACGCACTCGAAATTTTCAACAAATAATACAAACACATAATAAATGACCACCTAACTGCGATCAAACATTCACAGACTGTCCAAAACGGGACAATTCAAGACTTTGAGTTAGATATACACGTTCTCATCATTGAAAATAAGACTCGTGCACATCAATCTCAAAGTCTTGAACGGGAAGGTTCATTGACACGGGCTTAACACGCACTCGTGAGGTGTGTGCAGTGAAAAAATGCTATACATGCATAGATCAAATTTAAAACCCAAATAAATATGAAAACAAAATCATACATGTGAACAAGTGCAATAATAAACCAAATTATACATACATGTACATGAATTGCATTAAAGTAAGAAATACAATACTAATCACTAAACTGAAAGTAAGCAATTAAAAACAATCCATAATATCAGGGAAGCAATCCACAAACCATTAAAGTCATCTAGTTAACTATAACGAATGATTAATAATATGTGCTCAAGTACCCAGGTAAGCAGAAGAATGGCCTGTATAAACGAATTTCTCATTGAATGAAATCCCCTACATAACTAAAGTGGTGTGAGGAAACCCAAACTCCCCTCCCCTCCAACTATTCACGTGGGAATCTTGGTGGAAGGGGTTCAGTTGCAGTCTCTGAAGGCCAGACATAAAACAAGACTCTGCCAAATCCAATGGAAGGTCATTGACATTAGTTGACCCACAAGATAGATGGGGGCAGCAATCTGCCCCATTTGCCACACAACCTGTTCAAGTCAAATGGAGCAGCATGTACTCTCCTCTCAAAGCTACCACTCCTCTCAAAAATGATTTCTTAATCATGCCAATACTAGAACTAAAGCATGTACTATACTGTCATTGCTCTTTTGAGATTTAATTACATAGGTGTTAATTGGTATATGTCTGATCATGATTAGAGGTTGAAATGCTTAATTAAGGTGAGAAGACATATGTTATACTCTTGCTAATTCCATACCAGAGATCAGACGATGTGATAATTCGATAATAAAGAAACATGGGCCTCCTAAATAAATAGTTAATATTGGGATAGGCTCAAACTCAATTCTCTTACGAGGGGATGACATTTTATTGGGCTGAAACATGGGCTTGACACATATTGGGCTCCGTCAACATAAAAGGAAAGCCCATTTCGAGGTAGTTCGGTAGGCAAATCCATTATGACGTGAGAACTGATCGACCAACTTGTGGAGATAACATCGTCCAAGAATCCGGACATGAGATATACAGTCCAGTCTAGAAATGTACTCCAATTAAAATATTTCAGATCTATGTTAATTTCTTGATAAGAAAGTGTCTGTATTACATATTAAAGATACGTATATCTCACTGAGCTACATATTCCGGTCTGACAAACATGTGTTGAACAGAGTGTATTTTTTTTCTTCCCCGCTAAGTGATCAGAGTGTGTGTTTAAAACTTTAAATGGTATAAACTATATATATATGCATTCTAGATTAAAAATTGTGTCATGGATATCAAATTAAGCATTGTTTATCGTGAGGAGGAAGTGCGCGTTATTCATTAAAATACGTATTTTATTGAATGACGAGGGATAAAGCCGAGGATATTTTAATTTGGTATAAAAAATATTGCTGTAATTATTCAATGAAAAAAAGAGAGAAAACCCAAGAAGAAAGAGAAAAAAAAAAGAGCAGTAAACCCAACCCTTCCCAAATCCCAACCTTAATCTTCCATCGCTTTCCGGCCAACTCTCTTCGGTCATATAAAGCAGAATCCCATCACAGATCACCCTCGAACTCCGAAGCAACGAGCAGCCCCAACACTCCCCTCACACCCCTTGTTGCGTTCACTCTTCAAATTAAGATCTCTCCTTTTTTCTTTTCTCCATCTTATTTGCTCCCCACAACGGCTTGTCCATTCCCTCTGATCCTGCAACCACGCAATAATGGGGTTGCCGACTTGCCGTAGCCTGCAACTAATGGAGGGAGGGAAAAGGGCCTTGTCAAATCTAGCCAACTAATGGGATTGCTCTCTTTCAATCCACATCACACTTCTTGTAAGACTTGTCTAGCAATAAGCATTTTCCTAAATTCTTAATAATGTGTGATGATGATTTAAATGCAAGGGATTCCATTTTTTTTTTTCAATGATCTATCGGTAAAAGCCCTCCTAGTTATGCACTTCTTTTTTGGGTCCTGTCAGCTATGTATGGGAAAGCCAAAATTTGATCTCCATTGCATCTACTTTGCAGGCTTCATGCCCAAGCTCTCACATTGGCTGCACTGGTTGGAGCTGCTGCTGTGGAGTATTATGACCGTCAGTACGGATCGAAGACACCAAAACATGAGAACTAATTCTTTGCCATCTCATCCCCGGCTCCGGGGAGATACCGCCGCAGCTGGGCAACTGCACCGAGCTGGAAGTGCTGGGCCTGGCTTCTTGCCGGCTAAATGGGAGCATCCCCGGGGGGCTCGGGCGGCCTGAAGCGCCTCAGAATCCTCAATGTGCAGAGGAACACCCTCGGCGGGGTGATACCGGTCGAACTCGTCGGGTGCTTGGAGCTGTAGGTTCTGGCAGCTTCCCCGGGGGGCCTGTGGGGTGGAGGGGGCGCCGTGGGGGCGAGGGGGCAACACCACAGGGGCGAGGGGGCAACGCCACAGGGGCTCGGGGGCGCCGTGGGGTGGGCTTGGGGGCGCCCGTGGGCGTGGAGTGGGTGAGGGGGGCCTGTGGGGTGGAGGGGGGCCTGTGGGTGGAGGGGGCTCCATGGGGCGAGGGGGCAGCGCTGCAGGGGCGAGGGGGCGCCGTAGGGTGGGTGAGGGGGGACCTGTGGGATGGAGGGGCTGTGGGGTGGGCTCGGGGGCGCCCGTGGACGAGGGGGCGCCGTGGGTGGGCGAGGGGGCGGGCATTGGGGCTCGGGGGTGCCGTGGGGTGGGGAGCGGGCGGCACGGGCGCTGGGGCTCGGGGTCACAGGGGCGCCGGCGAGGGGGCGCGGGGGCTTCTGCGGCGAAGGGGCGGGGAGAGAGAGAGAGAGAGAGAGAGAGAGAGAGAGAGAGAGAGAGGCAGAGAGAAAGAGAGAGAGGGAGAGAGAGAGAGAGAGAGAGAGCGAGAGAGAGAGAAGATGAAGAGAGAGAGAGAGAGAGAGACCGACACCTTGCTCCAGGCGGCGGCGCACGGGCCGGGGTGCGACGGGCGGCGGCGGACTGGGTGCGATGGGCGGCGGCGGACAGGGGTGGCGACGGCGGCGGCGGACCGGGGCGGCGACGGGCGGCGGGTGGCAGAGCGGCGAGAGAGAGAGAGAGAGAGAGAGAGAGAGAGAGAGAGAGAGAGAGAGAGAGAGAGAGAGAGAGAGAGAGAGAGAGAGAGAGAGAGAGAGAGGAGCGGGAGAGAGAGTGGGTTTCGCGGGAGGTGGTGGGGAGGGAAATTGGGGAATTTCCGACGAATGTTTCCGACGGAAACTATACGTCGGAAAACCGTCAGTAGTACCGACGGATATTTCTAACGGAAACATGTCCGTCAGAAATTCTGATCGATTTTCCGACTGAATGTTAGCCGTCGGAAGTTCCGACGGATATATTTCCGTCGGAAATGTCAGTCGGTAATGGCGCTTTTTCTTGTAGTGTTACAAGACATTAATCACTTAAAGCATGCATGTTTACACGAGATATTAAGTCCTATTGTGCGTTATCGCTCACCCTGTGCTATTGTTATATATGTTTCAGGTAAGTCGGATGATGACTTTACACACACCAACGGGAATGGACTGGAGTGATAAGTGATTTGGCGTTATAGAGATGGAATGACCTTAGTATCATAGAATATAGTTAGATATTTGCTTAAATATCCTTTCCAATGTAATGATGTCCTTGAGACATATGTATTGGCTCAGAATTAGTGGTTGTAATAGTTTAGGTGATTTATCAATAAAATGAAGAGTTTATTGTAATTATTGTTCATTAGTTACTCTGATTTTTGTGACTGTACGCGTAATTTACACTACCATATACTTTGCTCACGTCTCCCTGATTTATTCTGTCGCTAAATTGGCAGGGCGTGACGTTGTTGGTGAACCGGGCACCGCTTCAACCAATGGCAACCAACGGATGTAGTGTTTGCACTTTGTGAGGGTTACTCTCACCTTATTGGTGTAGACTGCACGTAGGTGGACCGAAGGGGGTTTTACTGAACCAGAATAAAATTTGTGCTCCTGGTGTGACTGTCTCCTTCTTCCCTCTCACATCTCTCTATTTTACACCGTGTTTCGTTTCTATATTAGTTTCTATTAGCCACTCTCAACAAATTTTTATAGCTCTATTCACCCCCCTCTAAGACTAGTCATAGTAATAATCCATTTGGACATCCACAGCATATTGTAACTCCTATCGACCTTGGTTTACCCAAGGACAATAAACCATTAACTAATCCTCCATGATGACGATAGTGCACTCCTTCATTTAGATAAGCTAATCTTAACAACGATATTGCTTCTAATTATGCTAATCGATCAATACCAGATTCTAATCCTTAAACTGCTTGTTATTAGGGATGGCCTCCAATAATAAGGGACCCCATCACCTTCATTAGATTTGAGCAAATCTACGGGACGAAAAAAAACGAAAAAAAAAAATATGCCAGCTACATATAGCGAGAGCATGTGGCCTCCTTCCGTTTTACTTCTGATAATAGTGGTAATAATGCTGAGAATGGTGATGATTTCCCCGGTTTCCGAAGTTGAAGATGTTAGTTCATTATGGATTATTGCTCGTGGGAGCTCATTTCGGTCATACATGAAATGGTCTGTAAATAATATTGTATATACAATAAAACATGTAGGCTCCCCACCTTAGCCTACCCACCCCAGTGCCAATTGATGTGGGGGGGCAAACAAGTGGTTCTGCATTTGTTCCTAAGCGACACCAGGCTTGGGCCACACGGCAACCACCCATGAGGTCACCATGTTTTTCTACAATGACCTCACCATCTTCGCCCCTGAGCTGATCGCTTACACCCACCACTCGACCTTGGAAAATAGGGGAATTAGAAGAAGCAAAAAAATTTTAAGAAGAAAATTGTGTAAAAGGTTACAAAGAATAAGAACGTAAAAAAAAGATCTAAATTTCAAGATGAATTATCGTTAACATTTAGTATCAATATTCTTTGATAACTAGTCATCCCAGTATGGATTTATCTGTTGTATTGACCACGGCAAAACACAAGTTAACGTTACACACACCATTATGATTTCGCATATATAAATATATATTTACACACATACGAAGTATCACATGATAGCTCCTAGCCAAGCAAGTGCCACAAGTCTACAAGATGTAGCTAAATATCGTTATCACAACAGATGTGAAAGATCTGAGAGTTGCCGTCAACAAGGCCCAGCCGCTAATGGCCAATGTTCGCCCACAGTTAATGACTTTGTGAGAGCCCTCCTATACTCTTATATTAGTTAGCACCATTTGGGATCTGTTGCTGTCGCTTCCCCCCACCTTCTCCATATTTGTAACGCGCTCGGCAAGCGTAGACTCGAGAATGAGATGAACGAGAGGACTTTAGCACGCGCTGACTCGATTGACGAAGAGAACAGCCGAGGCGAGCTCACATACTGCTGACTCTGTCAAAACGCTATTGTTCTCTGGATGTACACTGACGAGAGTGATTAGGTATATATAGCTCCGATGAAGCCACATGGCAGGTCCTGTACTATCCCTCTCTCTGATCAGCGCCAATGTGGTCCTGTTAAGTTAGAACTTAGAACCATCAGTTGCCGCCCAGCTAATAGAAACAAATAACAAATGTTTAGATTTCTCAAATATGATGTCTTTTTTTTATAGTAAAAGGAGATTCTATTATACTAAACCATTAATATATTATAAAACACAAGAGAGTAAAAAACATCGAGTAATATGAGCAAGAAAATAATAATACGAGAACAATTTTCTTATAGTGTGCATAAATACAGAAACGACGGGCGGGACGCCTTCCACATCCTCGAACATTAATAGTTTGATGTGGGCATCAACCTTGTTTTCTCTTCTGCTTTTTGGGACTATATTTTATAAATATACCTTGCTTAAAAGTTTATTTACCTTTTTTTCACAGTTTCTCTCTTGTTAATCGTAATCCCCATGTAAATTTTATTCATCAATTTTAGCCAACTATTTGTCAAATAGTTAAACATGACAAACAAATTATATGGAAAATGACATGATATAATGATGTCACTTGGGGTGACTTGTGCATCGCATACTAGCCAATTCAATGTTTAATGGGGTACGTAGTTGTGTCAGCCATCTACGACAGCAAGTAAATATATGTACTTTGATCTCTCTATCTTTTGATGATAATAAAGTATTTGTTTGTTGATTAGTCAAATTTTGAGTGTATCTGTTTATAGTGAAGTTGATTCTGGAAATCTGTCCAAGTATTCAAGTGTGTGAAAAGCTAAGGTTCAATAATGGATTTAATTGGGATTTAATTTGAATTTGAGGCTGGATGTTTCAGATGATTTGTGGCGTTTAGATTGATCTTCGTAATGAGCCGGAAATCATATTTTTTTGTTATGTATTGTGCAAGAGTTATAATTCTTTAAACTTGGAATTTCGTTTTTTTTAGTGTAGCTGAATGTGTCATATCACCCTACGCTGAATCTGCGGTTCGAATGAAATTAGAAAAAATTTAAGCAAAATTGTCTCAAATTTCTTGGATTGATCACGATCTTCTATTATATATGATGTTATCCTAACATATTTGTAAGATTTCTAAATCGTCCTGGAATATTTAAACATCATTTTTTAGGTGGTCGGTCGATTATGCACCGAAAAGTTGGGTAGATATGTTGTGCAAGTATGTCTACAAAAAGAGTGATAGAAAACTTTTTATGTCATATAAGTAGTGTCAAATATATATATATGTATATATAGATATCATATCAAATCATTTTTCTTGGTAATTTAACTTTCGTGGTGAGCCTTGACATCCCCACACTCTATTGGCGGGCTTTACCACTTTCCCCTACAAATAGAGGAACCCCCAACCCCTCTTCCTCCTATATCGTACTCCTTACCAAGCAATCATCCACAGCCTGCCATTAGCATAGTTCTTTGTTCTACTGAAGAGCACCCTATCACTTGTACTGCAAGGATGAAGGTATGCTGATGATTTCTCCAGTTTCCGAAGTTTAAGATGTTAGTTTATTATGGATTATTGCTCGTGGGAGCTCATTTCGGTCATACATGAAATGATCTGTAAAGTTGACATGCTATTTTTCTCTCTTTGCCCTTTCTTGCAGCAAAAGGTAGTGATCAAACTCCAGATGGAGGACGAGAAGAAGCGCCGCAAGGCCATGAAGGTAGCCGTTCAGCAATCAGGTAAGACAAATTTCAACATGCACAAGCTCTCTCAGGACTGCTCTGTTTTCTAGAGTTCCTTCTCCTTTCTGCCGGTTACTGGCCACGGGGCTCTGAACAAACGCGCACCAGGAGCCATTTTCAAACAAACCCCTAAGTTTTCGCTCTTGGGGCCCGTTAGGTTCCGCTTGACGGGGTCTCCTCTCCAGAGACTGTCACAATTCAAGTCTTGTATGTGAAATACCACTCTGCAGTCTGCCCTGCCATTTTCCTCCCGTTGGTATGCTGCTTCTGCTTCATGGGTGTCTCCGGCAAGTGCTCCACATGAAAAATAACTCCTACTCGGTGATTCATCTGTACCAAAATGGGAAAGAAAATCCCATCTCCGACGAGTAATCCGTCAGATATTGCCAGCTGGGATTTCATGTAGTACTCCACTTTTTTCTACAGCCCCCTAATTCCCCTCGTCTTCAACAGCTTCGAAGGAACATGCGTGTCTCCGTGATGACCAACTAACGTTTCCTATACATGCCTGTGCCGGACAGGGGTGTCGTCGGCGGCGATAGAAGCGGACAAGAACCAGATCGTTGTGGTCGGGGACGGCATGGACTCCATCGCCCTGACGACGGCGCTGAGGAAGCACATGCGCTTCGCGGTCCTCCTCAGCGTCGCACCCGTGGAAGAGAAGAAAGACGACAAGAAGGATGACAAGAAGCCGGAGACCGCGGTGCAGCCGGTGATGTCGTTCCTGCCTCCGCCATACTACTATGTGCCCGACGGCCATTACCAGGAACCCGGCTGTTGCATATTGTAGAAACAAACACCAGCGCCAAATCACCCCATCATGAAAACTAGAGCAAGAAGGTAGTACTCAGAGGCGAGTTTGCTACCCCAGAGAACGTGACGATCATCAGTTCCCTTTCCTTCCTGAAATGAGGAAATTAATGGGTGGCCATGTATTAATTATATATGCTTTCTTCTTTGTCTTGTGTTCAAAAGTTAGCAGAGGCGGGGGGGGGGGGGGGGGGGGGGAGTGTTGGGGTGGGAGTTTTCTTTAACATCTCCATGGCCGGAACGTCGATGAGACAACCCCCGCTGTTGGTCCCCTCGATCGGTCGTAATGTTTTCTTTTTAGTAGGTATAATGTTGGAAAAGCATCGAAGAGATCTTTTTGGTCCATTTGACATGATAGAGTTTATGATTATTAATTTTTGGTAATACACCTCGCCTGAATTTCATTTTTTCATACGATACTTTCGTGATAAGTACTCTAATTAATCATCCTACAAAGAATCCATACTCACTTGGGCTCTGTCAAGTAAACAATGAAGATCCGAAATATGGGAACTAGAGACGCGGTTATGAACTCTATGAGCACTTTGTTAAATGAGAAGATCCATCGTGTAATAACGATGTTATGGATTGTAAGGAAATAATTTTATTAGTTGAAAGAAAAATATCTATTTTTGAGTAATGAAATTATTTTTTACAATTATATTATTATTACTGTAAAATGAATCTTAAAATAATTATTTCTCATATGCAAACCAATATACGGGCAGAGGGAGCGCATCATACCATAGTTAAACAAACACTCGGTACCATATATACTTCTATACACTTCTCATACTTCGGGTTTTCTTAATCAATGTACTCATTAGTGCTTTCGTGTTTAAATGGTATATCATAGTTTAAGATAGAGAAAAAAAATATTAATTAAGACATCCTTGTAGTTAACTTCCATCCATCGTACAGTATATCCATCGTTAATGCATATACATATTCTGTGTCTTTCTGTGATGGTTTTCACGTAGGGTTGCAAATGAATCAATACACTCGACAAGTAATTCGAAATTCAGTTCGATAAAAATTCGACTCAACTCGTTTATTAGATAAACGAGTCGAGTTTAAACAAAAATATAAGCTCGATTCATAAACGAGTCGAACTTGAACAGAGATATGCTCAACTCGAATATGTTCACGAACAACTCGTTAAGATACTCGATAATATACTCGTTAAAATACTCGATTAGTTACTCGTTAATATATTCGAATTATATTAATTTCTTATTATAAATATAAACATATTAATATTTATTTATTTTTAAAGAATTTTTATTAAGGTACGAAATACTTATGAATACTAAAATATAAATGATTAAATATGAGAGTGTAAATACACAAATTATGAAAAGAAGAGCTGTAAACGAACAAATACACTCGACAAGTAACTAGAATTCGACTCGGATGTTACTTGAATTCGACTCATTTAATAAGGTAAATGAGTCAAGCTCAAACAAAAATTTAAGCTCGTTTCATAAACGAGCCGAGTATGAGCAAATGTTTACTCGGCTCTTTTAAGCTCGTAAACAAGTTTATTTAATTTTTTAATTATAAAAATTATAAATATAATTGTTAAATATTTTAAATATTATACTAAAATAATTAAACAAATAACTTATAAAGGATCTTGAGATATGACTTTGAAATAAGATAAATTTGAATCTTATAAACAATTAATTTTTACTTGTAAATTGAATTGGACTTATATATACATATAATATAGATACATACATATATATATATATATATATATATATATATATATATATAACTCGTAAATTTAATTGGGCTCGTTAAGATACTTGTTAAAGACTCGAATTCGAGAGTATTTAAACAAACTAAATTTGAACAATTATTTTCAATACTCGAAAAAATTTAAACTCGATTAAAAATTAACGAACAGAATTTGAGTAACATAATACTCAGCTCGACTTGACTCATTTGCAGCCCTATTTCCACGGAACTAATATCCTCCTCCTGAGCAAAGAACAATAACAAAATGTGAAATCCTGTGTTTTCTCATCGTTTTAACATTCGAGATCTCTGCAACTATTACACGGGTGTGAACCATGCCTATGGTGTCAGACACATCAGACTTGGAAACCACAAACTAACATGTACCAATCTTGCCCGTATCAAAAAAATAATGATAATAAAGAAAGGAAGGAAGGAAAACAAGTAACCCATCTGAAGAGACGTGATTTAAGTGTGCCTCCCAAGAGGTATTGTCCCCATGCTTGGGGTTTTGTCCTTTAAAAGGGCCCTCTTAGGAGAAGAGGCCCTCTTGGGAGAAGAGGTGAGACTCTTGCTGATAAGCACACACTTGTTCTCACTATCTTTCAATGTGGGACTAAAGAATACCTCTACACCCCCCAGTGAGGATAAGGGTGTGCGGGTCTCATGAAGATGAGACGCTCGGGTAGGGCGCATGGCCTCTCGTTCGTTCCCACAGACGGCGCCAATGAAGAGACGTGATTTAAGTGTGCCTCCCAAGAGGTATTGTCCCCATGCTTGGGGTTTTGTCCTTTAAAAGGGCCCTCTTGGGAGAAGAGGTGAGACTCTGCTTATAAGTACACACTTGTTCTCACTATCTTTCAATGTGGGACTAAAGAATACCTCTACACAGCCCCCCAGTGAGGATAAGGGTGTGCGGGTCTCATGAAGATGAGACGCTCGGGTAGGGCGCATGGCCTCTTGTTCGTGTCCCACAGACGGCGCCAATGAAGAGACGTGATTTAAGTGTGCCTCCCAAGAGGTATTGTCCCCATGCTTGGGGTTTTGTCCTTTAAAAGGGTCCTCTTGAGAGAAGAGGTGAGACTCTGCTTATAAGTACACACTTGTTCTCACTATCTTCAATGTGGGACTAAAGAATACCTCTACACCATCGATCACGGCAACATCCAAAGAGATTGACATAAAACATTCATAAAGGATTGCTATCAACGAATTAAGAATCATCATCTATCTCGGATGACTTGACTAACGTGATCTCATTCACCGTACAGAGATATGCAATGACTTATGTAATGACTTGGCAAAGTCTTCGAGCTAATAATCAAACATGTGGGATCATTCATACTTATTTCTTCTAGATCTTTTAGTTTTTAATCTTTATAATATACTAGTCAATGTACATTGTAAAGTCAAATTTATTCTTATTTTCAAGGAAGAATTATCAATTAATTTTTAAAATTTAAAGACTTATTTTTAGGTCTATTACATAATTGTCAAGATTTAAAAATATTTTTAAAAAATAGAGATCGATTGATAATTCTCTTTATTTTTAATAAATTATCTAACTGTTGCAATAAAAAATCAAAAAGAATTATTCCATATTGAGTTCAAGACAACAAAATTGTTAGATGAGGTCGTATGCCTTCAATATCTATCTACCAGTGTTTCTAATCGACTAAACAATTCACTCTCATGAGTTTACTAGATCAAACAGCCTTGGTTAAAATTAAGCCACGTCAAAACGTACGAGAAACTAACAAAATTGATCACCTTACAGACAAATTAATAGAGCAAGAATAGAAAATGAGGTATCTATAAAATTATGATTTGAGCCTTCCCCTATTTCTTGATTTGCGTGAGTACTACTCGAGCTTAATAAAGTACAATAGCATAACAGAAATGATCGAGCCAAGTAAGCTACTTTTTTAAGTAGTATACTAATTGATAACCAGTCAACTTCAAGATCAAATTGATGAATATCGATTTATAGTTGAAAAACTTATCGGGAGAAAAATTGTTTAATAATAAAAATTAATATCAAATTGTTTTTGTGTGGGAAAAAAAAATTCACCGGATGGGGTAGTCATGTGGCTCGAGTTTTGGATTCATTTGCCTCAAGATGTCGACTATAAATGCATGTTATATACTCTCTATCCTAGCTGGTAATACTTATGAAATATACCCATGTTTGTCGTGTGCCTTAGAAATAGTTAATCCTTAATGCACAAAAACATATCATGTTAACGGTTGCAAATCGAACCTGAAATTCTGAATTAAAGTTATCTTATAATTTTATTGTTGAATAACAGTCCTTAAGAAGAGGAGAAAGTGACCTTTCTGTATTTTCAAGGTTATGATACATAAAAATTGAGTCTAATGCAGCTTTTCTCTTTCAATATAGACTTAATGTTAGTTTGTTTGGGACCCAACCCCCTTCAAAATGTTTTCAATTTTTTTTTTAAGGATGAGCTTTTAATTAAATGACGATTGGACTAATTATGCTAAGAAGCTGTTCCAACCAATCCCCCCCCCCCCCCCCCCCAAGGTACACTCGCCTTTTGCTTCGCTATGTACTTTCATGATATACCTTGGAGTTAGCAACTACTACTTTAGACTTTAGATGATTGTGAAATTGACTTTGCCACAAGATTCCATCTTTCTTCAAAATAGGTGTTATTTGTTCATAAGTTTAATTTTAATCTCAAATATGCCGTTACGAATCTAGAATCTTTATTACCTCTACATAAGAATACACTTTTAATAAAAAAATTCAACAAAAGTGAGAGTGGCACATTCATGTAAAATAAACTAAGATGGCATATCCTCACAAATCTATCATCTTCTTGCAATGATCTTCAAAGGAAGATATCATCTCTAGCAATGATGTGAAGAGTTGAATTTTATGTTTCTTGTCATTGAAATAGCTTTGTTAGCTAGTGTTGCTGGCTAAGAGGGGAACCACCACAGTTAGTCAGCGCCTAGCTTTGATGTGAGAGATTCCTCATTCATGCGTACTGTAAATTTATCTACAATGTCACTTGTAGCAAACGTACTAAGACATGAAAGGAAGACAGGTTGCTGTGGATGAGAGAGGTAAGTGATATGGATAAGGACCACCGGCGTGGGGTCCATGGGTATGGCCGACGAGGCCGGGACGTCGGGCCAATTGACAAGGTCCTCGGCGTAAGATCTGATCGTCCCCATGTAAGGGAACCACAGCTGTGCTTGCCTTCTCCAAAGCCTCACTCCTAACAGGGAAAGACTCTTAGATCTCGGGTCGCGACAGCCCCTCCGTCCCTAGCTGGCAACTGCCAGCTGGAAACCAAGGGGCAGCATCCGTTGATCGCGCCCCCTTACTTTGGGACGTTGAGTCTGCAAGGAAACTTACGAGGCTAACTAAGGCAGGGGGAAAACCCATCCTTGCTCAACCTCACCCTATAAAAACAAAGGAGACGCTTCAGGCCAAGGTATACTATTCGTGGCATTTGAACCCTCTTACATCTTCTCTCACAATTAACTTGGGCGTCGGAGTGTCTCCCCACCGAGACCACTCGGTGGTTCTTTGCAGGTGCAGCGCAGGAAGTTTGAGCCGACGACGACATCGCCAGCGCCTTGGGGCCCACCCAATTTGACCCCGGTCAAATCTCCCTTTGCTTGTGCAGCAACATTTGGCGCCGTCTGTGGGAATTCTCGATACAAAAGCTATCCCCGATGGCACCCAAGGCAAAGGCGGTCGCTCGCACGTCGGAAGAAGATGTCACCCTCGTCAACACCACCGAAGCAGCGGTGGGAGCATCCAACATGGGGGACCAAGATTCATCGACCTCGTCGCGGCTTGAACGCGTCGAGCAAACATTAGCGAACCTCCAACTGATTCTGATGAGGCTGGAGCAGAACCAGCGGGCTTCCCCTGCTAGGGACGAGGGTCCGAGTCGCCAAGCGGAGCAGGCTCAAGGTGAGCAAAATGATGTCGAGGCTCCCAACCGACAGCGCTCGGCTCCGGCGTTGTCGGCAAGCCACGTCGACGTTCCACCGTTGGTAGGTGGAACCCCGGCACCGTCTGCTGTTCAAGCTGACAACGCTCCTCCCGTCACGCCAGTGGCGGCCGCGGGAATCGCAGTAAGGACCGATCTCGCCGACCACTTCTCGGCGGAGTCCGCTCCAGGTACTAACAGCGAGTCTCCCTTCGACTCGCGGTGGAAGGACGACATGCGGGAAATGAACAGAAAGATAGAGGCCTTGCAGCTCGGAACCCGCGCTCCTTCCGTGGCGACGCTCCTCACCTCCTCGCCATTTACAGAGGAAATCACCTCGGCGCCGGTCCCGTTGAAATTCCAGCTGCCCAAATTCCGGTGATATAATGGAACAACTAATCCCGTCCACCACCTCGATCATTTTCAGGGGCAGGTGGAAATGATAAATGTGACTGATGCTTTAAAATGCAGAGCTTTCATGTCAACATTGGATGATGCGGCACTGCAATGGTTCAAAGCGCTACCGGCGCGGTCGATCACAAGCTTCGCCGACCTGGCTCAAAGGTTCCTAGACCACTTCTATAACACGGTGCAGCATTCGCTATGCACCGACAACCTATGGCTGATAGCGCAAAGAGAGGGCGAGATGTTTCGCGATTACGCCAAGCGCTTCCAGGTCGAAATAATGAAAGTAGTGGACCTGGACCTCAGAACCGGGGTCAACATCCTCATGAGGGTATGCACCGATGCGGCGTTCGTGGCATCAATCGCCAAAAAGCCACCGGTAAGCCTCTCCGACCTCCTCTCTCGGATGCAGAAGTACGTCCGACTGGAATCGACCCTTGAAGCCGCCGGGCGTCTCAAACGACCGTTAGAGAGAGGAAGCGCAAGCTCGGGGCCAAGCGAGAAAAGGCCGAGGAGGGAGGAGCACTGCGGAGACAGGCGCCGAGAGCTTGAAAGCCGGCGAACATCGGACCAACGACCCGACGAGTACCGCCGCGTCAGGGACCTACCTCGATTCGGGAGGCTGCCATCAGAGATCCTCCCCGTCATCAAGAAACTTCCGGAGTTCAGGCGACCTGAACCAATTGCGAGGCCTCCATCTGGGCGGGGGGCGGATCTGTATTGTGAGTATCATAGGGGCTATGGACATTTGACTGACCAATGCAGGAGCCTCAAGATGGAGATAGCGGAGATGCTGCGCCGAGGAATAATCGGGAAGGACATCGTCGACGGCAAGCCCAAGAATAGGGAGCCAGAAGAAGATCGCGAACACGAGGGGAAAGGGGCCGTCCTGGTCCTCGCAGGCGGACCAGCAGGAGGCGGCGACAGCAGCAGAAAAAGAAAGGCGTATGCGTCGGCTGTCATCCTCGGTGTGAGCCAACCGGCGCCGAACCTGAAAGAGGTGATCACATTCTCCGCCGAAGACGCGATCGGACTGAGCTTCCCTCACGACGACGCGCTAGTCATCCACGCCGACGTCGACGGGTACACCGTGCATCGCATCCTCGTTGACAACGGAGCTGCGCCCGACGTCCTTTTCTACGATTGCTTCTTGAAGATGACGAATCTGAGCACAGAAATCAAGCCAGTCGCCACGCCTCTGTTCGGGTTCAGCGGAACACCGGTGACCGCCGAGGGATCCATCAGGCTTAAGGTGACTCTGGGCACCCGTCCTCAGCGTGTGACGGTTGAGGTCGACTTCCTGATTGTGAAGGTAAAGTCGGCCTACAACGCGATCTTCGGACGTGGACTGCTCGGGAAGCTAGGGGGAGTGCCATCGACATGTCATCAAAAGTTGAAGTTCCCAACTCCTAACGGAGTGGGAGAAGTCGTCGGAAGTCAGGCCGAGGCATGCCTCTGCTATGTTAATTCGATCAAAGCAAAAGAACTAGCTATTTCTGAGTACGTACCACTTGCCGACGATGCGATCTTCAGCGATGTCCAAAAACATGAACCAGTCGAACTTACTAAGCAAATAAAAATCACAAACGGACTACTAACTATCGGGACCGAACTCGGCGAACTAGAAGATGACATCACCAAATTCCTCGGTCAAAGCGGCGACGTATTCGCCTGGTCCGACGACGACGTGCCGGGGGTGGATCCGAGCATTATTCAACATCACTTGAACGTCAATCCCGAGGCCCGACCAGTCCGCCAGAAGAAGAGACCCTTGTCGGCCGAAAGGCAGGAAGTGGTCGAGAGCAATTTAACAAAGTATTTGCGTGCAGGAACCGTTAGAAATTCGTTCTATCCCAATTGGGTCGCCAACGTCGTCCTGGTGCGCAAGGCAAGTGGCAAGTGGCGGATGTGTGTTGACTTCACCGACCTAAACCGAGCCTGTCCAAAGGACAGCTTCCCATTACCTCGGATTGATCAACTGGTTGATTCGACCGCCGGACACGAGCTGTTGAGCTTCCTTGACGCTTACTTAGGCTATCATCAGATAAGAATGGCCCTGGAGGATGAGGATAAAACATCTTTCACCACTGAGAGAGGTTTGTACTGTTTCACTCGTATGCCTTTCGGACTAAAAAATGCAGGAGCAACATATGAAAGGCCTGTCAACAAAATGTTTGAAAAGCAAATCGGCAAAACCATGGAGATCTACATTGACGACATGCTGGTAAAAAGCCGACGATCCGAGGACCACGTCAAAGATTTGGCCGAGGCTTTCGAAGTATTACGACATTACGGGATGAAGCTGAACCCGGAAAAATGCGTCTTCGGCGTCAAAGCTGGAAAGTTCCTAGGCTACCTCGTCTCTCAAAGGGGCATTGATGTCAACCCCGACAAAGTTCGTGCAATCCTCGACATGACGGCTCCGAGGACGGTAAAAGAGGTACAGAGGCTTAACGGCAGAATAACTGCTCTTAGCAGGTTCATGTCTAGGTCGGCGGAACGTTGCCGACCTTTCTTCGAGATACTGCGGAAGGGTCGGTTCGAATGGACCGAGGAGTGCCAAAGAGCCTTCGACCAACTAAAGGAATACCTGGCGAACGTGCCGACGTTAAGCAAGCCAAGCGACAACGAAGAGCTACTATTGTACCTGTCTGCGACGAACTATTCCATCAGCTCGGTGCTCGTCCGAGAAGAAGATCGAGCCCATCTGCCGGTGTACTATACAAGTAAGGCGTTACGAGGAGCCGAACAACGATACACCGACCTTGAAAAGCTTGGTTATGCTCTCGTAATGGCAGCCCGGAGATTACGCCCGTATTTTCAAGCGCACAAGGTCGTTGTCCTCACCGACGCTCCGCTCCGACCAATTTTCGAGCAACCCGAGTCCTCGGGAAGGTTGGAAAAGTGGGCCGTCGAGCTCGGCGAATTCGATATCGATTTCAGGCCCCGAGTCGCTATCAAAGCCCAGGCCCTCGCGGATTTCATTTCCGAGGGCACCGCCCGGGCAGCAATCGACGAAGAACCCGACGAAAGTTGGGAAATTTTCGTCGACGGTGCCTCAAATTCCAGAGGAGGCGGTGCAGGTGTAGTAATGCGCTCTCCCGAAGGCCTCGACTTAAGGTACGCTGTTCGTTTCGGTTTTGAAGCATCTAACAATGTGGCAGAATACGAAGGGGTGGTGTCGGGGCTGCAAATGGCAAAAACCCTTGGGGCAAAGAGGGTACGCATTCACAGCGACTCCCAGCTGGTCGTCGGCCAAGTATCCCAGACGTTTGAGGCGAAAGAGGCAAAGCTCGCTTTATACAAAGCCAAGGTGCTAAAGATAATGGCCGAATTCGACTCAGCAGAGCTCATAAAAATACCAAGGACCGAGAACGAGCAAGCCGACGAGTTATCGAAGATTGCGTCGTCGGCACTGGAGTCACCTCCATCCCTGTTGATAGAAGAATTAATGGAGCCAACCATAGCGTCCAAGGATGTGATGAACATCGACATAGGGTCGATGTGGATGACCCCATTGATGAATTTCCTCAGGAACAATGTGCTACCAGAAGACAAGAGAGAAGCTGAGCAAACTAGAAGGCGATCGTCAAGGTTCTTCATCCTCGGCGACGACCTGTACCGAAAAGGTTTCAGCTACCCGAATCTCCTATGCGTGGATCCGGTCCAAGCCAAAGAAATCGTCGGCGAGGTACACGAAGGTACGTGCGGCTCTCATGCAGGCCCCAGATCCCTGGTGAGGAGAATAACCCGACAAGGGTACTGGTGGCCGACGATGGTTAAAGACGCCGAGGAATATGTCAAATGTTGTCAACAATGCCAGTTATTCGGCAAAATCGACCGACAATCTCCGACAGAGCTCACGACTATAAACTCCCCTTGGCCATTCGCGCAATGGGGAATGGATATCCTCGGACCCTTCCCCCCAGCGTCGGGCCAAAGGAAATTCATAATCGTTGGCGTTGACTATTTCACAAAATGGGTCGAAGCCGAACCTCTGGCTAAAATTACCGACGCCAACGCCTGGGGTTTCGTGTGGAAAAATATTATTTGCAGGTTCGGCCTACCTCGGACGATCATCACCGACAACGGAAGACAATTCGACAACCACAAGTTCCGTACGAATTGCGAAGCTCTCGGGATTGAGCATAGGTTCTCCTCAGTAGCCCACCCTCAGTCAAATGGAATGGCAGAGGTAACCAACCAAACTATCCTAGATGGAATAAAGAAAAGAGTTATAGGACACAAAGGCGCCTGGGCCGACCAGCTCCAGCATGTGCTGTGGGCATACAGGACAACGCCGAGAGAAGCCACTCGCGAAACACCTTTCGCGTTGGCCTTCGGGATGGAGGCAGTATCACCCGTGGAAATGCTTGTCCCTTCAAAGAGGGTAATCGGGTTTGATGAGGCAAGCAACGACCGATCCTTGCGCGACGAGCTCGACCTCATCGAAGAGAGACGTGGAAATGCGTCCACCAGGATGGAAACTTATCAAAGAAGAATCAAGAAAAACTTCGACAAGAAAGTCAGACCGCGACGCTTCGCTGTTGGAAGCCTTGTCCTCAGGAAGCTCGCCATCTCGGACCCAAAGTCGGCTAGCGGGAAGTTATCGCCCAATTGGGAAGGACCTTACAGGGTCGTCGGAGACCTCGGCCATGGTGCCTATCGACTCGAAAACCTTGAGGGTTCTGTCGTTCCGAGGACGTGGAACGCGGAACACTTACGTAAATATTACGCCTAATCGAGGTCGCTACGACACTCCGAGGATACGAGGTCGCTTCGGCACTCTAAAAGATACGAGGTCGCTTCGGCACTCTAAAAAATACGAGGTCGCTTCGGCACTCTAAAAAATACGAGGTCGTTTCGGCACTCTAAAAAATACGAGGTCGCTTCGGCACTCTAACAAATACGAGGTCGCTTCGGCACTCACGAGGTCGCTACGACACTCCGAGGATACGAGGTCGCTTCGGCACTCTAAAAAAAATACGAGGTCGCTTCGGCACTCACGAGGTCAATTCGACACTCTAAGGATACGAGGTCACGCAATGATTCGGCAAAGTCATACGAAGTCACGCAACGTTCGACAAAAGAAGAAATAAGCGCCTTGGTGCAATGTTTGACAAAAGAAGAAAAACTACGGGAACTTAGTATTCTTTGGACGCGACGTCCTCGGCCAATACCTTCTCGGCAACTTCGACGAAAATCTCATCAGCCGCCTTCGACATAGCTTCCTCGACCACGGCCGCGGCGGCTTGCTTCTCATCCTGCGTCGTCCCGCGGACGGCCGAGAGATCAAGGTCAGGAAACTGCTCCGCGACGCGAGCGAGGCAATCATTATAGCCCTCTCCAAAGAGGCCAGTTATCTCCTCGGCAAGCTCCTCCGACGAACGGTACTCCTGAATCGCCGCCTCACGCTCGTCCGACACGAGCTGCGTCGTCTTTTCGCGGTACAACTCGAACGACTTAGCCTCGGCGGCGAGCGCCGACCTGGCTTCCTGGAGCGCTTCCTTCTCGGCCTGGAGGGCCTTGTTCGCAGAGTCAAGTTGCGCCCTGAGCTCGCCTTCGATTTTCTTCGCTTCATCGGCCTCCTTTTGATGAAGGGATTTCTCAGACGCAACCGAGCCCTCCAACTCGGCGACGCGCTTGCTAAACGCCTCGGCCTTCACCTCGGCTCGGTGAACGAAGGCATCATAATTCGCCATGAGCGCCAGAATCATGGGGTAAAACTCGTTGACCAACCTCCGCGGGGACTTCGCCAGGGCGTCGGTTTTCAACTCGACAGGTATCGACGTCTGCCCCCAGCTAACTGGATCGAGGTTGATTTTGGGAGCAACGGGCTCCTGAGGGGGGGCTGATGCGGAAGGCGTCGAGCTGTGAAGGCGTTTTGCCGGCCTTTCCACCTCAGCATGAGTCAAAGCCCTTGCTTCAAAACTGCCCTCCGTCTCTTTTCTTGCCGCGACGACGGCAGGTTCCGAGCCTTCCAGGGGACGCTTCTCGGCTCGCTGCGGGTCCCTCCAAGTGCGCGCAATATCGGCCAGAGAGGGCCCGGGCCTCGCCTTGCGCGTCGGGGATTTCATCTCGGCCATCGCTGTATAGACAACAAAGCCAATGATCTGTCAGAAAAGAACCAAAGGATTCTCGGGAAAAGGCAAAAACGACGCACGGAGACCTTCTAGGCCTTCAGCAATTAAATCCAGCAGGTCGTCGGATGGTTCGGTCAGGTCGGGTTTCTCCGTCTCTCGCAGGTATGCGAAATCCACAAGCTCGGCTGCACTAAGCTTTGGGGGCTCAAACGCCTTCTGACGAACGTTAACCGAGGACCACTCAGTCGGAAAAGGCCAACCACAGGGAGAATATATGAAGACAAACTCCCTCTTCCACCCGTGCACGGACGACGGAAGATTCTTTACCAGCTGACGACCCGACCGAGCCGTGAAATACAACCAGTCGCCAAATGGTTTGACAGAAAAACAATAGAAGAAGAGGCGAATCGTCGGATGCACGGCGGCCGTGGCGCAGACGGCCAGGAAGCCGACGATCGCCCGCCACGCATTGGGCGTCAACTGCGAAGGAGCAGCCCCAAGCTCGAATAGAAGGGCTATGACGAAGGGGTGGAAGGGAAAACGCAGACCTCCACGGACCGCTTCATTATACACGCAAACCCCCCCATCTTGGACGTAATGGGCTCGAAACCGCTTATTGGCAAAAAATACCACATCGGCGGGAAGCCTGGGGCTCAGACGCTTTCTGATCCATTTGAAGGTCTCGGAAGTTGTTGCGCACCAAGCGTCTTCGACATTGTCGGCTTGGCGGCGATCCCCAGAGGTGTGAGCCGAAGGGGCGCGTGGGACATACTTCCCAGGTCGGATTCTCAAAGCAAAATCCTCCTCAACCGGACCATAAATGAAGGTGCCGGTTTGGGGGTCATAACTAGAAGGGGCATCACTATCCGTCTTGGATGAGGATTCCGCATCGGAAGGAGGAGAAGGTGTTTGGCTCATGGCTTACCTCGAAGGAGTGCAAGCAGAGGCTGAGCCGACGACACGGACCTGAGCGGAAGAGGAAAGAACACGACGTCGGAAAAGGCTATCCGAAATCACCCGGGAGAAGAACCAGGTAGAGCCCTTAATTTCCCGCGACAGGTCCGGCCATTTATAAGAGATACGGCCGTGGCGCAATCGAACGGTCGTGAGAAAATTCGACGCATCGGAGGAGGAAAAAGCCGCCACGTGTCAGAAGCTGAACAGACAAAATACTATACACCGGGATCGCTAACGCTTACCGCCATTCAGAAAGCCATCATTAGTAGTAAAATCGAGGCGATCGCGTGCTGATCGGCCTCTCAAATCGCACATTAATGCGCACGATCTTCGATACTTCCTGTCAGAGTCGTCGCCTGGGAACAACAAGACCACCCTCGGCTTACGCATCCGGAGATTCTCGGGAAAGCTACGACGAAGAGTCAAATCCGCTCGTCTTCTCGTCGGATCCCCTGGATCCGATGAGAAGCCGGGGGGACTGGTGATATGGATAAGGACCACCGGCGTGGGGTCCACGGGTATGGCCGACGAGGCCGGGACGTCGGGCCAATTGACAAGGTCCTCGGCGTAAGATCTGATCGTCCCCATGTAAGGAAACCACAGCTGTGCTTGCCTTCTCCAAAGCCTCACTCCTAATAGGGAAAGGCTCTTAGATCTCGGGTCGCGACAGCCCCTCCGTCCCTAGCTGGCAACTGCCAGCTGGAAACCAAGGGGCAGCATCCGTTGATCGCGCCCCCTTACTTTGGGACGTTGAGTCTGCAAGGAAACTTACGAGGCTAACTAAGGCAGGGGGAAAACACATCCTTGCTCAACCTCACCCTATAAAAACAAAGGAGACGCTTCAGGCCAAGGTATGCTATTCGTGGCATTTGAACCCTCTTACATCTTCTCTCACAATTAACTTGGGCGTCGGAGTGTCTCCCCACCGAGACCACTCGGTGGTTCTTTGCAGGTGCAGCGCAGGAAGTTTGAGCCGACGACGACATCGCCAGCGCCTTGGGGCCCACCCGATTTGACCCCGGTCAAATCTCCCTTTGCTTGTGCAGCAACATTAAGCACTGGAGAAAAGTAAGACCCTAAAAAAAGATGCCTATTCCAGCTGAGGTAAGTTGCGATAGTAAAACAAAAATCTACATATTTTTTGAATCTATACAGGAGAGATATAATCATCTCCCACATTCATACTGATCGGCCTCTAGGTTCGGTCCAATAAGGACTGCTAAAAGGCCCAACACAATATAAGGGAGCACCCCCTCATGTGGTAGTGGTAAATTCTTTTCAGAAGATGAGATTTTACCTTCACTCAAGGGAGGTTTCAAAAGAAGGTGAGCAGCCAAAAGGTGAACCTGAGGACACGTGGTTCAATGACTAGAGCATAGGCGCCCCACTGAGTCATGATGGGCTGTGATGAGTTATAACAGACCTGTAGGTTTAGGAGGCTAGAAATAGCCTCCATAGTATCATTCCTTGATGCTGCTAACTCTCTCTCTCTCTCACTCTACTTAAACTATTATTTTTTATTCAAAATTTTCATTGATTTAACCGTCAGAGTGTCGTCTCTAAAACTATCTCGGGAGAGACTTCTATATAAGACGAGACGAACCAAGTCGAGTAAAGATTTATTCTCCACCACTAGACTCTAACTTGAGTTCTTCTCTAGACCGACGTGATCTCCCACTCTTTAAAGTCTCAACCCATAAGCCGGGTCGGGACCAACCATATATATCACATACATTTGCTTGCACTTTTTCCACGTTTATGTGGATGCTTGATTTTGCAGAAAGCCATAGATGCTTAATTTGTAGATGGAGGAGAATGGAAAATTGTAAATATTAATAGTGGCCTGGGGAAGACTGGGGTTGAAAAATTGATGTGCAAAGAATACCGGACGGCATAATCGACCGACATTTGGAGCATCGAAGGGATAAGCTAATTGAGGTTTTATTGTGGGAGGAGCGGCCGGAGAGATCGAAGGAAGAAGTAAATGGAGATCTTATTATATATCTTCGTTGGGGGGGGGGGTGCGGGGGTCGCAGGGAGATAGATGAAAGTAATGTAATGGAGATTTAATTGTGGGAGGGGCTAGCTGTAGTGATGGAAGTGAGAAGATAAATGAGATTTAATTGTGGGGGAAGGATCAGGGTGCAAAGGAAGGGATCAGAAGGTGACAGATGAGGTTTGGAAGGGAGAGGAAACTAAAAATCCTAAACCAAACTTAATGATAGACATTAATACTAGTTACTTGGGTGAAAATGGGAAAGATTAAACCGTACTAAATGTGACACAGGATGAAAATTTCTAAAAGTGTCTCTTCTATTACATAGGTAATGGATAAATCCGCCATTCCCGTTGCACGCGCCATCAGAGAATCGAACGGCGTAGGAGAAACCTTCAAGCCTACCAGTTATTGCCTTAATTCTGTGTAGGACACTTAATTTACAAATTAATATACCCCTACTACACATAGAAAAGGCTCGAAGGTAGTACATACACTTTGATTGAATAATTAACAAAATTCCTTCCAAAAGTCACCAAATATTCTAACATCAATGACTTCAATTAATAGATTTCTCGATCTTTGGCATCTGCACCGTGGTTTCCTTGATGACAAGAGACCACCCGAGTGGCCGATCTCTGTACGTGACTCTCCATGGTTGGTACTCTCCTTGGTCTCGCAGGAGGAGCCTAGAAGCGGCCTGGTAGGCTTCTCCGGCCCACCAACTTGTCTCCAGGGTCCAGGTCCTGTATATAATAGAGACGAGGTCGTAGACGCCGGGGGTAACGAAGTCGCCACTCGTCACCGGCCGACTAGAGAGCACGAGAGGAAGAAAGAAGATAACCACGTTCACACGGATGAAGGACCAATTCTTCCCCACATTTTTTGGCCACATTTAACGTATAATTATTAGATCAATATTAATTAGGTCGATGACTTTGTTGCGAAGAGATGACTATCTTCATCGCAGTCAACGTATCGTATTTGTTATGGATTCCAGGCATTGTCGGGTTAGCCTTTATTTATTTGTTTTTTTTTTTTGTTGTTAAAAACTTACACCCTACACTTACATCCTTCCAGTCATAAATAGCCTTTTACTAATCTTTCTATATATTTTCTAGGAAGAAAATAAAATATCCTTAATTATCAATCTACTCACCTGCTGGGAAGACGTTAACCTGATTCCAACTTACTTGTGCTTTTTCCTATCTGTCCACTCTTGTAATACACATCGAGTCATGGGAAAATATACACGGAGCTCCAAACCATGTTAAATTTTATTTTCTTAGCTTTGACCATCAGCCAATGAATAATAAAATTATTCTTTTTTTATTTAATAAAATGCTAATCTATTAGATCATCCTATGACAATTAAAATTTTAACATCATCTTTAGAAAATTTTTAAGAAAATTCTTTGTTAATCTACTGCTAGTGAAAGTTGAACTGCTGACATCTTATTGCAGGTAGAGTGTTTTGACTAAACCACTCTTTAATGTACAACAAAAAAATTGTTCTCTCTACTAATCTGAGACATTTTTTGTGACTTCCAACGTACCCTTGAAAAGATGTTGCATTAGTCCAGCAATACTTCCTTCAATGAGTTTTTCCTAAGACCGGAGTTTCTCGTCTTTGGTGCTTCGTCAACATCTTTTATGTTCGGAGAATTTCATCGAAAGTTCCCTCTACCATTTCAATTTGTCAATCAAAATGCATCCCGTAAACTCTCAAGGATGCTATTGTTTTTTATGTTGAAAAATCTATAGTTTCCTCAATCTTCTCAGTCACCAGCTGCTTTGTCCTTTATCGTATTGGTGTAAAGTATTTTGGAGAACGTTATTGGTGGGGTTTGACGTTTTACCCTATGTGTGCTGGGTTTGCTTTTATGGGTTGAGTATGATCATTGCCCAAATGGAAATGTCTGCTTTGTCGTCAATAAAAAAGAGTTTTCCCTAATACCACTTTTTTTTATATGCCATTCGTTTTCATGGAATTTGATGAGGTTGGTGGAAAAAATATTATTGTCACTTGGTGAAGTTCTTTGGTATTAAAGAAGTCTTGTCATACTCGATTAATTCAGGGAGTTTATGTGTGTGCATGGTGTGGTGTACGCGCTTGCTCAATTTTGGGATGAATATGATTTGTATATCCACCCCTACTATATATATATATATATATATATATATATATATATATATATATATATATATATTTACATAAAGGGACTCGATCTCGCATCTTATCACATACCATTAGATGTTCTGGGGAAAACAAAAGATGATGATGTGTCGAGTTTTTTCTGGTGATGGGTCTGCAAGGAAGACAGAAGATGAGGGGGTCTTGAGATGGGGTCACAAGAAAAATCATCTGATATTTAAGTCAATGATGGGCAATAGCAAAAAGTAATAGAGCTGAGAGTGGGGCTTAGAGGAAACATGATCGCTCTTCACCAATTTGAGGGTCTGAGAAGTACTTACTTTTGTTCCCTCGTTTGGAGAAAGATCCTAAGGATTATATAGATATGAGCTCTCTTATTGGCTTCGTCCAGGTCAGATAGATGAAGGGATAGGTCAAGAGACGTGCCCTAGGATAAGAGTCATTTTTAGAACCCGGAGGTCTGTTTATAGGTCTTGAGTTGATCTTTGAGGGACTCTTTATCCTTATCTTAATCTCTCTTTATCCTTCAATTTAACAGTAATCATGTTGGGAGTCCTTTAACTGCAATCATTAGGTAGAGCTACCCAATAGGATGAGGTCTTCTTTATTAAGGGGATCCCTTAGGTAAGGTTGTCATGTCTTGTGTAGCGCTATTCCAAGGGCTTCCTCCGTAGCTTTCTAGATGTTCGACTTTTCTTGGTGTGGAGTCTTTCTCTTGAGTTCGGGGATCCTTCTACGTGGGCAACGATCTAGGGCATTATAGCATATTTAAAAAAAAAAACTTTGTCTTATTGGGCCTTCCATGGGCAGTTATTGGTTGTCACCATTTGGGCCAAAATACACTAGCTTTTAGACTTTATGATTTTCCCCCTCTCCTCTTGCACCCTTACTCCCAAGCGTCACATGTAGCTCAATGAGTAAGTTTCATTAAGGTTGCTAGCAAGGGTAGGTGCTTTTTATCACACTTTTTCTAGAGGTTGTGTGGTGACATGTGTCTCCTCTAATGCTTAATGTGAAAGTTCTAAGGTGCCCCTTAGGTTGCATCATGACCCTTTAAGTTGGCCCTGGCGACCGAGTGCAATGGTCGCACCTTTTGTGCAATGGGGTTGGCCGGTTCGCATGATCACCCATGCTGTTGCGATGCTTTGAGAAGGTGAGAGATGCTTGGGCAGATTTTGACGACCCCTCATGGTGACAAATACCCGTCTTTGGTCATTTGAATTACACTTCTATCTTCATCTCCAAGTTTTCAGATTCCCACCTTTCACCCTCTAGTTTTCTTCTTCGTTCTTGGCTCTTGGCTTCTGGCGAGTTTTTATTCATGTCCTTGGAGAATCATCAGAGAGACATGGAGGTTGCCGCTGCATTTTCTATATTGTCGCCACTACCAATGAGGCCATTCGTTCACTTCCTCCACCTACTTCTTCTTCTTTCATTATCTTCGGCCCACACCTTCTACCCTTCAGGTTGCTGGCTGGATCAAAGCTTCTTTCTTGTAATGCGTAGGTTAGCTCGACTTTAGTTGGATCGTCGAACTCAGCAACCGAGCCAGTTTTCTCCTAAGTGCATTTAGTGCCTCAATAAGAGCCAATTTTCAATCTTGTGTGAGCCTAGCTTAACCATCGCTTGTACCTATTTTCAATGTGTACCAAGAATTCTAAAAGGCTATTAGAGAACTTTGTATTGAACTTTAGTCTTATAATCAAACGGTTCATATGAGTTTCACATCCCATGGTTCAAGGATAGAACTTTCTAAGTGCTTCACCATTCCATGTGCGGGGAACAAATTCACCCTTGACTATTGCTAATATGTATATATGCACCTTTGCCAAAAGCTTCGGCCATTTCGTACTGGCCTGCCCAGTTAGTCACCAACTTTCTTACCGCCTTGAGCGGTTGAGAGGCTCTGGCAATTCTAAAAACTAGGTCTCCTCCAGTATTTAAGAGACCTTGGCCTTCATAAGGACTCAACCTGCTAGACGTTGCACGACCTTGACATTATGCGGTTGCTTCATATCCAAGATGGCTTGAATTTTACCTGGGTTGTAACGCCCCGACGTAGAATATCAGAGCGGACTATAGTTAAATATATAGTATAGAGTATAAAATAGACATCCAACCATTGCATAAATTGGAATAATGCCAAATGAACCAACTTTATTGATAATTCCTCTAATCTCTATTACATTCACCAATTCAAAGCTAAAACTATGGGCCCATAGTACTTTATTTGAATAAATTCAAACTAACAAGCTAACTAAAACATATGGATGACATCACAACGGGTCACTCTTACGTCTGCTCATCCCCATCCTCATGCGTGTGGTGTTCCTTATTAGACTCACCTGAAACACATATAACAAATAGCACAGGAAGAGCGATAATGCCTAGTAGGACTTAATATCTCAAACACAGGCATGCTTTAAGTGATCAATGTATTGAACAATAGGATAACTAGAGAGAACAATCAAGTATAGTCGAGTGAGTTAAACAATAGAACAATGGTACTTCTCAAAGAATATTGCATGACTAGCACGATAAAGGATTGGCCATATCACGAGATAGCACGTATAATAGCACGATAACATGCAAGTTAAGATAGCACTTTGATTAAATTTCATCAATTGAGAGAGTACAACACTTTGTTTGATTGTCTTCAATTAATCTTAATAGTATGGCACTTGGATGCATGCCTAACATCCTGATCATTCAACTCTCACGGGCAAATGACACTTTTGGGCACACCTCCCAAGACCAAATCGAGCATTTTATAATGTTGCCTGACATTGGTTATATTTGTTATATTAGACAATCAATAAATTGCAAATATAGAGCACCAAGAATAGATGAAAGTAATTGAAGAATAGACGAGAGTGTAGAGAGAACGTGAATAGATGATAAAATATGTAATAGATGAGAACTAAGGTCAAAGCACGTAAAGCAACGTTAAATTAGGCGATAGTAACAGTTTCACAACACACATAGTTGTGTGCCGGCAGTCAGGTAGAATTCACTAACTGCCTACTGACCGTGCTATGAACATAGTTGAGAGGTCCGATGTGATCTCAAAGTAAGAGAGAAATCTAAGGCCGTTGGATCATACTGATCCCTAAGGGTATCATAGGTATTGATGGTACAACTTGCTCGTCGGCATTGGACATCCGCCAAAGCCATGTAGTCTTACTGAGGCCTTAACATGAATTACCTGGTCCAGTCAGGAGTATTCCCAACGGAGAGTCCATCCAAGTTAAGAGAGAGTGTATAGAAAATATTTATCCGTCTTGCCTTGAGTGCTCAAAGGCAGAGGGGAACGATAACGGTATCCAAATCAAACGAATAAAATGAAGACAAGTCCATTACAATAATAGGGAAATTAACATGAAATATGTACACTTAATTATCAAATATATTATGGAGGTTGTTTCTGTAAGGTCTGATAGCAAAAATTCATGTTTGGTGTGTGCGTGTGAGAGAGAATGCAAGATGGCATATGAGAGTCGTGAACATGTCTTTTTAATAAGAAAATCATGTGGATATTAATGAAAATTGATTAACATGATGTTAAAGTTCGTCACAAAACATTACAAGGGCTTAATCATGATTATAGAGCATGAATTAGCAATATTAAATTGAATATTAGGGTTTTGGAAATACACAGTAAAACACAACGTCTGTACCGGTCGCGTTCAAATCGCTACGGTTAGGTTTGTCGTGTTCAAAGGAATCGAAATAGGAAATCGATTGATGAACTGAAAGGCGACGGGGTGTCCAGTTGCGTTTATGGCAATCGGTCCATAGTCGAGATGGTCAGGGCCGACGCGTTGAAGGCTATCAGTAGGGGGTACAGATTGGTGACCACAGAGTCGCAGCGTCAGGGTCAGTTGCGTTAAGGGAAATCAGAACAGAACAGGAAGATGCGACGTAGGTTACTGTTGCGTTAATAATGCAACGCGATGCCCTATCGCGACCCTGATGAGAACGCAATTGATCAGGCCGTCTTGTTCTTAGGGATCCTGGCCAAGCCCTAAAAGGGAAATTGAGCACCTTGGATTGCAGCCCAGTCCTCCAAGGGCTTGACATATGGGCTTTTAAAAGTTAATATCAAATCATATAGTTGAAGAAAAATCATGAAATTAGTTTTAAACGAAACTAGACTTGCATGGGTATCAACAGTAAAGAGTAATTAAAATCTTATCATGAAATCGATATGCTATGATTAGGTTATTTCATGAGGAACCACAAATATGACACAATGATAAAAAGGGATTTAATTCGAAAAGGGTATTTGATAAAAATTAAGGAAAATCATGTCAACAGGTTCTTGACATCATGTAACATGTACAGTAAAAGTTCCATGCCACGAGATCAAGTATACACAAGGATTTTAGGAGAATATGAGGGGTCAGGTACATGTTCTTAACAGAACTTCAAATATGAAATTGACAAGATTGGCACAATAGAAATTTGGGAAAACATGGAACTTTCGTAGCTAGGATCGTGGACTATCTAGGGTCGAGTTTAATTAACGTTTGCTTGAGAGATTACCTACCTTTGAGCGCTTTAGGATCTTAGGCTATGAACGCGAAAAAGCTCCCTTCTAGACCTCCTTCTTCACAAATTCTTCATCCAAGAGTCTCCTTCCCACGACCAAGAGACTTTAGATGAGCATTAGGGTCGGCCAGGGATGAGGTTGAGATGTATTTGTATGTTTAGGGTGAGGCATAGTAAGCTAAGCCCTAGATTCATTGGCCCGTATGAGATTCTCAGACGATTGGGCAACGTTGCATATGAGCTAGCTTTACCTCCGGCTTTGGCTAGTGTTCATCCTGTTTTCCACATATCTATGCTCAGGAGGTATGTCAGAGATCCATCTCATGTTATTAGTCACGAGCCAGTGGAGATCCAGCCAGATCTTTCTTATGTGGAGCAACCAGTAGCTATTCTTGACGGGAAGGTTCAGCATCTCCGGAATAAGAGCATTGCATCTGTGAAGGTGTTATGGTGCAACTTCTCACGAGAGGAGGCTACTTGGGAGCTTGAAGATGCTATGAAGAAGAAGTATCCTCAGTTGTTTGAGTAGTATCAGTCTAACTTCGAGGACGAAGTTTCTTTAAGGGGGAGAGGGTGTAAGGCCCTTGAATTTTGCCCTCTTATATAAGTGTTTGATTGTGTAAAGAAATTATGCTTGTGTGTGTAGATGTGTATATATATAAACTAATTGAGTATTGTTGTAAATATATGTGTACATATATTCTAATTGTGCATATTATCTATTTACATTACATAAATAGTATTATTTTAATGTATACATTGTATATTTCATGTGCATGTATTGAGTAAATAGAGTTTCTGCAATTTCTAAGTTCTGGCCAGGCGACCCATTAGCGTCAACATGTGTGGACGCCAACCCAAAGTCAGCGGCGACATCGATGGACGCCAACTCCATATTGGCGGCCAGTGATGTTGACGTTAGTCTCCCAGATCTGTTGCGTCTTCAGATCCAGAAATGCCCCTGAAAATGTCACCTCTTATTTAGGAAACCGTCGCCCCAACGGTCATCCACCTTACCTAAACACGTGCCCAGCCCTGGGAGCATAAAACCCTTCCCTTCGGCCTAATAGAGAGCCTTTTTGCTCTCTTGAGAAAAACCCTAGTTCTTCTGTGCGAAAACTTGATCTTTGGACCCGTGGATCTGGCGATTGGTGACTCCTTCCGGTGATCTTCTGCGACTGGAGGGGAGTCTAAACGTTGGGGAAGGCTTCTCCGACACCGGGTAGTAGTCTGCATCGACACAGAATCCGGATCGAGGGGATTTTGGAGACTCTTTGGCTTAGGCCGAGGAGAGCTTCTTCGACCCAAATCTCCATTTGAAGAATTTTTCAAAGGCAAGTAAACCCTCCACACTATTCATACATATGTCTAGTAGGTCCTAGGCTATTCTTCGAAATTTTGTTTGAGTCCTAGAACCCCCCCTTCGTTCGACTTTTGAGTTCAGTTTGTGTTTTACACAGACAGGAACTTAACGGCAAGCTTTGATGCCATTAAGATCCGAGGTTAGTGGCCACCTATGTTCCCGTCAACCAGGTAAGCGGCCACACTCTTGCCGCTAAGTTCTTCAAGTATGAACAGTGTGCTGTTTGCCCCTTTATAATTTATTTTTCGGATTTCTGCCCATGAGGATATACTGTAAATTTTATATGCCATGTAATACTTCGAGTGGATGATGTTGTGAAATTTTGTGGAATCTTCGTTGAATATTCTATTTATTAAAATTCCTAAAAT
This sequence comes from Colocasia esculenta, assembly GCA_014218235.1. NCBI lineage: Eukaryota > Viridiplantae > Streptophyta > Magnoliopsida > Alismatales > Araceae > Colocasia > Colocasia esculenta. Next base: position 86,073,912 of record CM024760.1, read on the forward strand.
GTATATTAGACAGGTTTTTCCAACCTTGAAAGTTACTAATTGTGTGATCCATAAGGAATTTGGATGTTAGAGAATTTCTGTACAATGTTTATGGGTATCAGTTCATGCCATGAGAGTTTAGAAATTTTCTGATATCTGTGTAAATAGTTATATTTTCTAAACTGTAAATCAGTGAGCATGAATTATCAGTTTTAAATCTCTAATAAATTGTATGATGTAAAATAAATTCTCAAGAATTGTATGTAATATCATGACTATTGGTCACGAATTTTAGAATAGATAAATATGTATATGGCACTGTGTACCATGCTTAATTGATGACTTCATAAATTAGGAAAAATGCATGTTTTATTTATCATAAATTGTGTATGACTTCAAAAAATGTGAAATTAGGTATGCATGATGCGTAACCTGTAAACAGTTTGTGGTTAAATTTTTATATGAATTGGACAATAGTAGGTACTGATTTGATTATTATATGTTGAAATAGCTAGTTAAAGCATGTTTAGAGTAATTAGTGATAAATTAGATAATTACAATATGATTTATGATTGAACTGAAACCGTTTAACTCTGTAAACAGTAGTACCATGTTAGGTATCCTGAACCATGTACATATATGGGAAAATTGAAGTAATGTGTTAAACGGTGTGAAATTTGTGTGTGTTTAAAAATGGAAATTATGTAAATGTGCCATGGGTGACACTGCTACCTTAGAGGATTGAGGAACTGTACCGTAGTAAAGTCCCTACGGGAAAGTTCATATGTGTGTGATGTCCCATGGGCATTGGGATTAAAACCCTAGAGGTGGACAAGTACCACTGGCTAGGGTGGAGAATGCTTCTCCCGGTTCTGCGCAGTTAACCAAGGTCTATCACTATATTGCCTAGGTGATGAGATATGTGTGTGATGAGATATGTGTGTGTCTTTCTAGAGGTGGTTTGGACTATGTGTCACGACATGTAATGAGAATAATGTGATTTTTGTATATATGTGAAATGTGCATGTGAAAAGTGTGTAAATGATCATGTGAAAATGTGAACTAATGAGATAATATGTGAAATTGTGAATCAATTTATAAATGTGTTATATCAATGTCAAAACAGAAAGCTATTCATGTTTATAAATGTGTTATGAATGTGCGAATGTTCATAGAATCCATGTTAGGAATATCTTTTCCAATATGAGCAATACCATGCTTAACTTATTTTTATAATGTAGCATGAATGGAACAAGTGTTGACTTAAAATAGCATGTTAAAGAATGTGTAGAAAGCATGTGATATGTTTACCTTATTGTGAAAGAAACATAAGGATGTACCATGTATGATAAACTTGTAGAAGTATTATGTTTAGGCTTTCTTTTAAATGTTGTCCAATCCATGTTATACACATTAGTTGTTTTGTTTAGAAGGTAAAATGTCCATGTGATGCATGTATGCTTAATGTGAATGGAATTACTTGTTGGGTCTTTTAGACTCACTCTTGCTTCAGCGTACAGGTGCAGATATTCCTACTTTTTCCGAGGAGATAGTCAGGAGTTACTCGGAGCGTGAGTAGGAGACCTTCGTGGAGAATTGTACTTTTGTACTTATTTTCATAAGTATGTAATAAAGAGCGATATGTATTTAAGTTGTGGACAATGTATTTGATTTAAATTTCAGTTATGGGAACTTTAGTTCTTTCTTGTACTATATAGACTATGGATAAATGTGGATGATGGAATAATAAATTTACATTCATTTTTTTATTTCGCTGTTATGTGTTCATATTTGTGTACGTCTCAGCCTATTGATTGTGTGGGTAAATGTCCCACTATGGCGATGCTTTCTATATCGATGTGGGTTGGTATAACCGTACCGGTATAAAGAGGGTCGTTACACAGGGGCAGCTCTTGGAATTAGTGGAATAGGGAAATTAACTTCTCTCTCAGGGGGAACATTAGGCAGCTAATCCGGAAACACGTCCGGAAAGTCTCTAACTACATCAATGTCCTCGATTCTCACCTCCTCCTTTTTCTTTATCACTGATGCAAGGAATGCTACACATCCCTTCCTCATCATTTTGTGGGCTTGGAGGGCAGGGATGAGAGAAGGATGCCTCCGGCTTTTAGTGCTTGAATACACCAACTCTGGGTATTCACTAAATGTTACAATATTCTTTCTGCAGTCAACGTTAGCCCTTTGTTGGGTTAGCCAATCTGCCCCTAGAATCACATCATAATGTTCCATAGGCATCTACACTAAGTCTACGGGTAAGTTTCTCCCTCCAATGTCTACATCAGTAGAGGGAAAATGTTGGAATAGTTGAGCTCTCTCTCCAAGGGGTGTAGTGACTGGAAATTCACAGGCTAGAGGTGCAGATTTTACAGAAAAAGTCTTAGCACATTCTTGGGATATAAATGAGTGTGTTGCCCTATGTCAAATAAAGTAAGGGCAGGTCTGGAAAGTACAGTAAGGGTACCTTCCACTACTTGTCATTTGTCTGAGGTTTCTAGTTCCATCACTACTTGGAGGCGACCTTGTTTCTTTTGTCCTTTCTGGCGCTTGTCTTAAAATGGTTGCTTTTTTATCATAGAACAGTCAGAGATCTGGTGGTCTGGACTCCCCTATCACAAACATTTGCCTTGGGCCCTCCAGCAATCCTCAAGTCGGTGTCCCTTCCTGCTGCAATGCTAGCATTCTTCAAACTGGACCACTGTTAACTGTGCACCAGCCTCTCTTGGCTTCTTATTTGTTTGAATAGTTGGGCCAACACTAGGACATTTTCTCCCAAGATTTGGTTGTGATCTCCCTGTAGTTGGGGTTTGCCCCTTCTTGACGGTTCTTCCCTAAATTCTCTCAGCAGTCTCCATGGCATCCTCAAGTAGTTGGGTCTTCATCACCATATCTGTATAAATTTGGATGTCCATCGGCACCAGTTGAGTGATGAACTGGGGCCTCAGGCCATTCAGAAATATCTTGGACTTCATCTTTTGTGTCCCCACCAGATGAGGCGCATAGTGAGCCAGTCGTAAAAATTGTGCCTCTTACTCAGCTACCGTCAATCCCCTCTGTTTCAGCATGGAAAACTCTGTTGCCTTCATCTCCTGCACCCTTTCAGAAAAGTATTGGTTGTTAAAATGTTCAACGAACTTGGTCTAGGTCACTTGCTGTCCTTGCAATGTAGCTTCTACTGATTCCCACCAGGTACGAGCATCCTTTTCAAGTTGAAAGGTGGCCAATAGCACCTTATCTTGGTTAGTGCATTGCATGACCCTAAAATTCCACTCCACTTTCTTGATCCAGTGTTAAGAAACATCTGGGTTTGTGCTCCCCTCAAACACTGGGGGACTCATGCTACGGAAGTCTCGATGGAGTTCCCCAGCCCCACAAGTTCCGCCACTCTGGGTTACTTGTAGAATTGCCTAGGTCAAACTCTGGAGGTTTTGCTGCATGGTCCTCATTTGAGCTCGTTCAACAACCATTTGGATAGAGGGGTACCTTCAAAAGGACGAAGGTTGTTAGGGTCTGGCTATTACTCCTAACATTTTTGACTCGTGGCTCTGCCCATCTCACATGGTAATGGTCCTTTCTAACAGGTAACAACTCAGGTCGGGTTGGGGCTAAGGGTTTCCCTTAACCAGTACTAAGACCCAAAGAGCTGTCGCTCTGATACCACCTTTGTCACACCCCCAAAATTCACCATAAATATTGTGGGAATGATTGGGGCACGACCTAGTAAATCAAACAGGCGCATCAATTATTAAACGAGGTTCAGGAAGAACACACTGAAGATTTCGGGGGCGCAAGTTAACAAAAACCTTTTGGTGTCAACAAACAAACATACCTGATAAAATAATTTTCAAGGCACTCGAGTAATATATAAAATTACAGTTTTATAGAGTCTATTTGACATCCTACATAATTACAACTTTGAAATGGATCAGAACAAAAGAAAGATTTTCGTCTTTTCTTATCTCCGCCAAAAGACTACACTGAAGGGGGGTGCTCTCTTCACACTTGCCCAGCCCCATCCTACTCCTCCTGCTCACCTTCATGTCTTGAAAATGTTAAAGAGTTTAATGAGCTTACGCCCAGTAGGGATTACATCTAAAGGTGCGGGCAGTTATATACATAATTAATGCATTAGCAGCAGAATTCAAGGGAGGTTAGGCAGTAACATAATTTAACCATAAGACTGGTGTCTACGTAAGTCAAGATGGCAAGTGAACAGATGGTGAACATTCCCAATTTCTTGGAACAATTCAAACATTGGCAGGAGTTTCAAGGTCCCTCGGAATATATGGATCATTTGTACAATTATCAAGGCTGGCTTTCCATTACATGCACAATTCAGTTGAATAATTAACGAGATTAGTTTTCAGAACTGATGCAGATCAATCGGATCCCAAGATTGACCATTTAGCAAATACATAACAATGAACAAGTATATCATAGCATATTATGAAGGCACTTTCAAATCTTGCAAGCATATTAGTGTCATGCTAGCACCACATGTCCATACACCTGCGGTTAACAAGTACATTAGGGTGCTCCTCCCAAGGACCAAACAAGGCCCTTGTATTTGCACAGGCATGAGGTTAGTTGGATCGAAGTCCCAAGTAGTGCTAGAACACATGATGGCCAAGAGAATCCCAATGGATAAGTAGCATTACTTCTTCAGAATTGGAAGTACTCTTGATGAAACAAGAATGACAAGAGTACCATTTATAAGGGTGCCAAGGGTTCAGTGACGATGTAAGAGAGAGGAAGCCTAAGAAATCAAATCATGCCAAAGGATCATGGGGGTTCCCTACATATATATTGTCTTCCTTTATTTAGGGGTTTTGGATTCAAGAGCAGGCAGATCCAAGGTTTGAATTTCAGATGAGCCATAGAGGAATAGAAATTAAGATGATTAAGAGTAGAAAATTTCTTTTTGAGCAATGTTCTCATTATTACAACTTTTAACATTTATAGGGTGTTTACGCTAAAAATGGCTAGTTGCTCTTCTACAATGCAGGTCACAGGCTGTCGAAGTTGGAGTCAAAGTGTACACCAAATAGGAAGGGATAAAGGTCTTTCTCAAGAAACGATCAGAGGACGCTACACTCTCTGGTCAGAATTGGTTATACAAGAGGGTTCACAATGGGTGAGGGTCAGGAACCTCTAACCACCCTACTGGACAGAAGTTAAGCAAATCAAGGTAACAAAACTTGGATCAAGATCTCATATAGTTTGTGCTTGAGAAAACCTACCTTAATCACTTTGGAAAACATTTTGCTCTTTTTTCATACTAAGTAGAAACGTTAAATGAAGCTCCAAGGTTTCTAGGCTTCCAGATCAGCTACTGCTCTTGAGGGCTTCTTCCACTAGCTCTAAGCTTCCTCTTCCCCTGACCAATGGGGTTAGAAGGGGGCGAAGGGGTTGGTTTTAAGGGTCCCTATGTTCATAGTATAGTAGGTGGGATTTTGTCAAAGATCCACCATACCTTAGGCCATGTTGAATATTGACTTGGTCTGCAAAAAGGATAGACCACCAAACCAGGGCCATGTCTATATTGACTTATTTCTGGGGAAAGGACAAGGGTAGGTAAGGAGCACCCATGCCTTTTTGGAATTCTTGACCTTTTGTTGCAATCAATTGTCAAATAACAAGGCAATCGATTGTCAAATACAAGGCAATTGATTGTCAAATAGCATGGCAATCGATTGTCAAATAACAAGGCAATCAATTGTCAAATACAAGGCAATCGATTGGTGATTAGACCATCGATTGCAAAAGAAAACATCGATTACTAACCAACATCGAATACTGAAGGACAAACATCAATTGCTGGCCAACATCGATTGCCGACAGAGAACATCGATTACTGACCAACATCGATTGCTTAAAAGAGAACATCGATTGCTTAGAAGGCAATCGATTGGGTACTTCATCATATACTAAGTGTTGCTTCGACTGACTGTATTTTCTTCTATTTTATACGAAGTTTCACTTCGTCATATACGAAGTGTTGCTTCGACTGATTGCTTTAATTTCTAGACCAGTCAAAATGCTGGTAATTAATGTTTCCTTTCTAGGTACTTCCCTCGCATTATAAGGTTTCCTTGGTTTTGCTTCATTACTTTAATTATCCAAATTTATTCCTTTACCCAATTATTCCCATCAGTTACCCCTATTTATTTTGGATAAAAATAATCTAGGGCGTTACAACTCTATTCGGTCACAAAACAAAGTACTAAATAAGACTAGTGATCGAACGTTTTCTGTCACAAATTTGGCCACAAAATAGAGATCGAATTTGTGACTGAAATATTTGGTCTTAAAAGATACTAGTCTGAACATTCAATGACTAAAACTTTCGGTAAAAAATTTGATCTTAATTTTGTAACCGAATTTATGACCGAAAATTTTCAGTCATTGAATGTTATCATTTGAGACCTAAGATATTATTCACAAGTTCGGTCAAAAAATTGAGACTAATTCTGTGACTGAATATATTCAGTCTCTAATCAGTCTCTATGTTTTCACATTTTTGTTTAAATTATTACACATAAAAAAGATAAATAATCTATTTTACAAACACAATAAGAATGAAAATCTAACATAATCACCAAACTAAACTACACATAAACATAATATCTCAATCCACAACAATATTTTAAAATTTAAATTTACAAAATTAAATAAAATCATAGATCCTTGATGTCCATGTCCTCCTCATCTTTCTCGACGCCACTCAATGAAGGAACATACATTAGACATATAAGAATAACAAATTAAAATTAAATACTAAAATAAATAAATTATGTAATTTTTCATAGTTAATTTGTTCATATAAATTCATTCACTTTTAAATAAGCTAATTTGGGGAATAAGAATTTGAGCGTTGGAAACCCCCATTTTCCACAAGTCACTCTTATCCCACTGGCCATGTTGGAACAAGTCAGAGGTCGATCAGATTAGTATTTTTAATTTTTCACCCCCTAAACCCAAGTTCTTTATTTTAAAACTAAGTTAATTTGATGAATGAGAATTTGAGTGTCGATTTGAATATTGGAATTGGTCGACCTAAATAGTAGGTCAGTCAACCGATATGCCAATTGACATGAATTCTAAAGTTTCTATGCAAATTGGTTGACTAGTGCATCTTTTTGGTCAACTAGAATGTTCTGCACTATTGAAATCAGCATCCATGGAAAATCAGTCGACCTGAAAACACTATTTAGATGACTTGAATGAACAGTGTCAGCACAATGAATAGTGTTAGCATAATGAATTGTTTCTCATACCTATTGTTTTGCACACTTAAACACACATGTTAGACCATCAAAAAATATAAGAAGAATCAATCAAATGAGGCAAAAAATATGAACATTAACTCATCAAAAATACATCACCAAAAACCATAAGATTCACAACCAAGATCATCATTTCAAGCAAAGTAATCAGCAAACCCTCAACTCATGTATCTAAAAACTATCAAACACACATGACCAAAGCTCATCCACTTATACAAAGTGTTTTGTCATCATCAAGATCTATGTAGTACATCAAAATTATGTTGTTTGTTCAGACTTACTCTAAGCTTTGGGGGTTTCCCTACTCAGCCAATGAAATTGTAAGACTCACTGTCCACTTCCCTTTCAAGTGAAGGACAACAAGCAAGTTCCCAACCCTTGACTGATCCACTATAGTAGTGAGAGCAGACCCCTCCTAACAGCAATTGAGTTAGGTGTACCGACAATGTAATCTGGGCATGTATAAGATTATATGAATATTTGTATCGTTATGCATGTGATATTCCCATTATGTACATTATCACTGGAATGCGTTTACCCTTCCGAGAGATTGTGACACGCCGATTGGTGAAATTAGGTCAGATTCTTAGTGGGTTGGAACGACAGTCCTAGTTGTAGTGTGGACTTCATGCATGTATATCCTAAGTTTAACAGATAGGGTTTGGTCTTCGTACTTCACACACGTTATTTATGGTTTAATGGTTAAATTTCTCCCATAGTTTATTTAATTGCATAGTTATTGTGTGATCTCTCTTTTACTATGTTGTTTTTGGATAAGTCATGGGATAGAGGATCTCTACTGACTCGTGAGTTTTTCACCATGTTAAATTCTATTGGATTGGACCCTCCAACTCAAAACCATAAGGCAATGAGCGGAGAGGGCATCATTATTTTAAACACAAGAGCATTGTTATCGCAATTAATGTAAGACTATCTTAACATGGAGACTATGTGCATGCCGTGCCTCGACACGGAATATTTAGACAAGTAGTTTGATAATGGTGTGAGGACGCATGTTAGTCGAGCATCTAAATATAATCACTACCATTCGATGGTCACGTAAGGAATAAAGCCAAAAATCAATCCTGATTAAATTTATTTCATAACTCAAAAGTCTATTACATTCACTAATCAGGCTAGTACTTGGGACTCATCAAGACTAAAACATGCTTAAGGGGAAATAAACTTTAACATGACTCTACTTATTATAACTCGATCTGACTATTGCTTGTACTAGGATAATTGGGATGCTTGATCACTCTTTCCTGTCTCCAAGCATCTCATTATGTTCATCCTCACATGAAGTAGATGTAGCAACTATATGAGAGAACACTCAGTAGGACTTAAATCACATAACTAGGAAGACTTTACATGAATTAATATTTTAAATAGGCAGAATAACTAAAGGCATGATCATGAAGATAATTGTTCAAAGTAATGATAGCATGCAATAAAACGAGAACACTTTACAAGTACAACATAGGATATTCATGAGTCTAGCATAAGCAAGCAAGCAAGAGTGTGTCACGAGTAACAAGCACGAGATTTATCTATAATAGGATGTAATGAGCACGAGATAGTAGTACGCGAATTGATTGCCTGAGACCAATTAAACAGAATTAACTTGATTTGGTGCAATGCCAACACCATGGTCATACAACACCTATAGGTACACCACTTTTGAGTGCTCCTCCCAGGACATGACTGGGCCTTATTAATGCCTAGCATTGTTAGTCCAACAGAACCAAAGATCCATACGATTTTAGGTACACAATCACTTGATGGCCGTGATTTCAAGGAGTAAGATGAGACTTTAGCAAGAGGACAAGATGAGAACTTGAAATCCAAAAACCAATCTAGGTTCCAACTTTTGAAACCACGAGAATTGACTTCTGCATGGCGCATATGCATACCTACAGTACAGGGCTAAGAAAAGATGAGAGTAACCAGAATAATCGGTTCTCAGCTGTTTGATATATGTCATATAGGACTTTCACATAATCAAAATGTTTTAGATTTTCATGGTACAGCCTGCTCAGCAACCATGTGGGAATCCAAGGCTAGCAGAGACTTATGAAGGACTCACACGAAGATATCCTAGTCCGACAGGAGGAATACCTAACAGATAGTATGTGAGTCACAGAAAGGTGTTCCTATCTACAGTACGGTCGAGAACATATCACATGAGGAGGCAGTCTCAGAAAAAAAATAGTGATACAAAACAACAAATGGGAAATAATATTTTAATCAAAGTGTAAGAGGTATCAAGTTTGCATGGGAAAGAAAGGTTTACCACTTTTAATTCATGTGAGTGTATATAATAGTACATTATTAAGTAAAGTCAAACATTAATTATCATCTAGTTACGATTCATAACATGTTTTCCAAGAAACATGATGTCTCTCTTTTGACAAACAGAATGTGACATGAAGGTTGTTGCCTCACGAACATGACATGATGATTGTCGCGATGCTTATATAGGGAATCCAACTATTCAGGCAAGAAATCGATCATCTTAAGAGATAATCAATTATTTTTCCACAACGCGACATGACCTCTGTCGTGATGTTGGGAATGAACCTAACATGTTGAAGCATCACACTCAAGGATTCTCATATTATTTTAAATGATAAATCAATCACTCTATGCATATAGTCGATTATATATAGATAATGACGAGATGACTGACGTGTTATTGATTAAACACATCGTATCGAGGCGTTGTGTTCATGGGGTCTCTGACTGCCTCTAAATCCAAAGAAGTCAGCAATTTATATGCCTGAGCATCAAGTCTTGACCTTCCTCAACGAAGATCTAGAAAGGGTGACAACCCCCGATAATGGCGCTCTTCTAATATCTAGCACAATAAACCACTGTAATGTAAAAAGAGTCTTTGTCGATAATGGTAGCACTCCAGATGTCTTGTCTTATGACTGTCTCTTAAAGAATGGTCAACACCCATCAAAATTGTGTCCAATTAAAACCCCATCTTTGGGTTCAATAGTCAGCCCACATACCCCAAGGGAGCGATAAGCCTACCTACCACTCTTGGTGAAGTGCAGGGACGCGATGAACAACAACCAAGAGGGGAGGGGTGAATTAGTTGTCACCTAAATTAACATCATTTAACATAGAATAGATTAGACACAAACAATCAAACCTATTATGTGATATGCACAGCGGAATATAACAAGTATACAGGCGAAACCCACTATCCTAATGTGCGTAGAATGGAGGTAGAAGAGATGGATGCAAACCACACGTGCACGGGGGATTTAGAGTGGTTCGACAAACACACCCTTGTGTGTGCCTACGTCCACTACCTCACACCCCCGTGAGGATTTCCACTGCCTTGTTTCCCAGGTACAAGTGTAAACCCCTCCACACATAGACACGGTTGTTTCTGGGGACAACACAAACGCCACCTCATTTTCCGAGGTCAAGACAACCAGTGTGTATGCGCACATGCACTACACACCAACAAACATTGTGCTCACAAACCGAGCACACACATAGTATGATTAGGGTTCAGTAAATAACAAATAAAGCATGGACAGGAGAAATAATAATCTAAACAGTAAAGTGTAGATATTCTTCTATTCCTGAAATTCGGCCTTTGTTGTTGTCTTTGACTGACGATGACTCAAATGAAGAACTGGCCGATGTAGAACACTTCTGAATGAGGTCTTGCGAGTAGCAGAAATGGGTCCATGCCCTTTATATGAAGAAACACCTTACAAGTATGTCTGGAAGGCTTCTGGATGATGAAGACTCGTTCTTCAGGCTTCTATAAGTTTAGAGCATCTGTTAGCTCTTCTTAGGGCTTCACGATCCTCTTCTAAACTCTAGGGTACGAAGCAACCTTCTTGGAGGTGTGTTCTCTCTCTTCCAAAATATGGGAACATATTATATTTATAATCCCAAAGAGTCTTTGTATGCTTGGAAAGAGTTGGATCTTCATAGGACTTTATTTATGAAAGTTCGTATAGAGAACCATCGAAATCGATTGACCAAATTCATCGGATCGGTCATCCGATTTCAACTTTGCTTCGACTGATAAATCGACTGAACGATCGGTCGATCAATTTTGGAAATTCGGTTGTCTGACTTCTGTCTCAGCTTCGACCGGTGCTTCGGCTGGTGAAGGTTAAAAGTGAACATCCAAAGTTACCTTGCTTCGATTGGTGGATCGGTTGACCGATTTCTTCAAGTCGGTTGTCCAACTTTCAGACTGTCCCACTGTCAAAGCTACTGGATAGGTCGGTCGACCGAACATACCAAAATGGTCATCCAACTTCTGCTTGGTCATCAATCGATTGGCCTTGACTTCATCAATCAATTGAAGCTTTATTTCAGCAACCGATTGGCCTTTGTCTGGTTGGTCAACCGATTTCTCCGAGTCAATCGTTCGATCTGACTTGTGTGTCGTCATGTGTAAAACATGTGTCTACACCCTTTGATAATTGGTCAACTGCTTCCTTCATGTCGGTCATCCGATTCTCAATTTTGCATACTTTCTTCCTATCTTGTCTTTTTGTTTTGTCCAAGTATTGGGCTTTGTATTGATCACTTCAAATGAAACTTTTGGACAAATATATTGCACATTTAACACACAAATTAGACCCTCAAATTAAATAAACATAAATCAAATGCTTAGGTCATCAACATGAATTACACTCAGTGTTTTTGTGGTTTTCTCAATATGAGTTAAACTTAGTATTTTTGTGATCATCAAAATCTACAGAGTACAACACTTGGAACTCCCCCCAAAGCCATAGCCTTCATGACAAACTTCATCGTGGTAAAAAGGATGACAACATATAATGGTATCTTTAGGCGAGGAATCTTGTACGGATAAATGCAGACCCTTCAACATACCAACAAAAAAATGACGTTCCCCCCATCAAGTGAGGGGTAGGAAAAATCAGGGTGATCAGGTCATGGCTTGACAATGTTATGTAGTCTCTATCAAGGCCACAAAACCCAAGACCAAATTCCGAGGGAAAGATATTGTAGAAGATAAAGCGATGACAAGCGAACCTAGTGGGGAGATGTTGTACGTCTCCCTACAAGATGACACGACTCTCAAAGTCAAGATTGGGTTACTCTTGAATTTTAAGATCAGTATAAGCATTTTCATTCACAGTATGTGGATATCTTTGCCTAGTCTAACCACGATGTCCTTAGGATTCCCAAGGACAAAGTGATGAATCGACTCAACTTAGATCCTTCTATCAAGCCAATACAATAGCAAAAGAGAACGCATGCTCTAGCCAAGCATGCGATCATTAAAGAGCAAATCATTACAGAAGGGGAACATGGTTGTTCAATATAGTCCTCCACCCTGTTGAACAACTCTTTTATATATCTCATGTTTTGGTGATAACTAAAACTCATGACTATTCTTTATCATATAATTTGGTGATACTTAAAACTCATACAATTCAGTTATAAGTATGAACATTCATTTAATGCATCTGCATAAATAATCTTCAAATGAACAATAGTAATATCACATAAAAAATATATGTTATAAACATTGTTTGAATGGTGCATGTTCTGACTGCTCAGATTTTTTCTGATTTTTTTCTTCTAAGTCCACAACATATATACTGTTATCATACTGAATCCGACTGTTGACTTTGACTGCTAACTTCGACTCCTTCAGAAACGAAGTTAAACAACCTCCAAAATTTTCTAGTCCACAACTTTATATATAATTCGACTGATGACTCCGACTGCTACAGTTGAATGCTTCTTAAAAGTTAAACTCTTGATTCGACTGTCATCTCCGACTGCCACAGTCGAATGCCTCAGAAATCGATCTATATAGTATTCGATTGTTATAGTCGAATAGCCTTGGTTTTTTCTCAAAAGTCGAATTACCTTGTTAGAATCGAATCACTTCTACTCCTTCAGTCGAATTGTATGTTCTTATAAATTCAACTTCACTGCTAATTATGTACTTAATACTTTTTCTAATCTATTTTAGGCTTAAAACCTACTATAAGCTTATCTCCTAATCTTTTCACATCCTTTTTAATGGATCTTTTATATATTATTAATCCATCAAAAATATCATTCTTTTATTATTTTCTCTGACAGGACAAGTCATATTAAACTTAAAATATTCTTCTAAATCCTGTGCAAACTATTTCTGAAATATTTTTGATCTGAGCCTCATGGTCTTCACATCTTTGCTCCGGATTTTCATGGATACAATAGACACAGTGCATTTATGTATTTTCAGGCACATGGCATCTGACCAAAGCCTACCTACCACAGACAAGACCCATGTTTCACCTTTTAGCATATATGTCTGTCTACTCCTTCTGTCTAAAAGATTGTGCATACGAGGTTTCCATACCTTCTTTCTGTATTTTTCTGACTCACCTACCTCAAAGGTATGGAGATGCTCTTCCTTTTGTCTTGTCCTTTGTGCAGGCATTTATTGAAGCATGTTTTTGAGATGCTCCTTTCACAGTCCACTCCGAAAGGAAAAGAGCTTATCTTCTAGCTGTGAAAACTGCTTCTCTTCTGAAGACCTTGGAAAGAAGCAAAACTGAAGAACCTCTGGATAATAAGCTCATCAAAATACAAAGGAAACTAGAGCTCTCTCTCTAAAAGGTCAAAAGGCAACGGCTACAACAATTCCAACGGATCTAAAAGTTCCAACGGCTATCTCTTAACAGATCTGTTCAAAGCTGCTCTATAAAAGATGAAGCAAGGATGAAGAACAACAAGAGAGTTTTTCTGAAGATCATTCAAAGAGTGTACATCCAGTAAGAAGCCTCAACTCCACATACACTTAAAGCAAGAGAGAAAGATCTCGAGCCCAAGAAGAAGTGTGCAAGCAACCATCTGAAGTCTTCAAGCTTTCAAGCTCCTTCCTCTCTTCACTCCCTTTTCTCTACATTGTAATTTTGGGGAGAGTCTTTCAGCTGAGAATTTCTGAGTTAGAGTCCATCCTTGTAAATCTCTCAGTCTGATCTTTCTTCTCTAAGAAAGAGTTATGTCCGGCTGTAGGACTGTTTATAGTAAGCCTCTTCTTGTGTGAAGAGAAGGCCAGTGGGGTACTGGCAAGTTGTGTCCAACTGAGGGACTGTTCTTAGTATAGCACCCAGCTGGGGGTTTAAGTCTAGCAGAACCGCACTGGGGTTTGTTACAGGAGGTTAGCTTCTTGACCTGTAATAGAAGTGAGTATCCTTCCTACTCAGAAAGGAAGAAGACCAGCAGGGAGCTGGGAGTTGTATATCCTTGGGGGGATTGTACCTCGGTTAGTGAAATCCCAAGATTTTACTTGGGGACTGGATGTAGGTCTTCCTTCTGTGAAGTACCGAACCAGGATAAAAATCCTTGTGTGCTTTGTGTGATTGTCTATTTGCTTCCGCACTGCTACTCTTTATCTCACACTATCACATAACTAACCAAAATTTTAGTTGTAATAATTTGTGTGTTATGTTTTTGTTTTGTGCAGAATATCTATTCACCCCCCCCCTCTAGATAGATTGTTGCCGTACCAAAATGACCAACAAGTGGTATCAGAGAGGGTCTCTGAACTTTCAAGAAGATCCAACGATCTTAGAGCAAAGATCCATGGCAGCTCAAGGATTTTCTGAAGGTCAATATGTTAACAGACCACCCTTGTTCGATGGTGAAGAGTACAACTACTAGAAGACAAGGATGTAATTCTTCCTTTAAGGTTTTGATTATCAACTATGGACCATCATAGAAGAAGGAGATTTGGTAGTCCTCAACCCTAGAGAAGAATGGACGGATAACGACAGAAGGATGCTGTCCCAGAATGGTAAAGCAAAAAATCTAATATGCTATGCCGTGACAAGAAGCGAATTCAACAGGATTTCAGCATGCAAATCAGCAAAAGAAATATGGGACAAGCTAAAGCTCACATATGAAGGAACAGACAAAGTCAGACAAACCAAGATTGACATCTTGGTCACTCAATATGAGAAGTTCCAAATGATGACAGGTGAGACCATTACCCAAATGTATAGCAGATTTACTCACATTACTAATGGTCTTGCAGGGCTTGGAAAGATGTACAACACCGGAGATATGGTAAGAAAGATCCTTAGATCTCTACCAAGCCAGTGGACTCCAAAAGTCACAGCCATCGAAGAAGCTAATGACCTTACAATTATGTCATTAGAAAAGCTGATAGGATCACTGATGGCACATGAGATCAACATGGAGCGACTATCTGAAAGCTCATCCAAAAAGAAATTTACTAATGCTTTCAAAGTTATAGCTGCTCCTTCCTCCTCTTCTTCTAGTTCAGAAAATGTAGGTTCTGAAGACAATGATGTAGATGATGTACTGTCCAAACTTCAGAAGATCCTCAAGAAGAAGAAGAAAAATGGATCAAGGCGGATCCAAAAGAAGGAGAAAAAGGAAAAAGAAGCAGTCTGTTATGAATGCAGAAAACCTGGACATCTAAGACCAGATTGTCCAAGACTTAAGAAGACTGGTCAGTCAGAAAAGTCCAAGAAAAAGCACAAGAAATTCAAAAGAAAAGCAATGGCTGCTGCTTGGGACAATGAAGAAGTCTCCACATCAGATTCATCAAGCTCAAATTCAGAAAAGGAGCAGGTAAGTCTAGCCCTCATGGTAGGACTAGATGAGGTACATTCTAACTCATCTTTTGATTCATGCACATATTCAAGATCAGAATCTGAAGATTCAAAACAAGTTTTTAATGAACTTTATGATAAACACAAGGTTGTTGCAAAAGAATTAAAAAATATCAAGAGCAACCTTACTTGTTTGGAAAACACTAATTCTGATCTTAAATCAGAAATAGAATAATTGGAAAAACAATTAAAGGAAAGTAAAGATAATAATTCTCTTTTCAATAAAAATTTAAGGAGCAAGAATAATGAAAAATTAAAGTTAGAAAAAGAATTGAAAACTCTAACTGAAGAAAATCTTTATTTAAAAGAATCAGTTAGAAAATTTACAAAAGGAAAAACTTCTCTAGCTCTATGCTTAAAAGGCTCTAAAACTGATAACAATAAACAAGGCCTTGGATACAAACCTTCTACAAATGGAAAACAAGTTATAATGTCTGAAAATTATCCTTTGCCAAATTTTGTAAAAGAAACCAAGATGTCTTAGAAAAAGGTCCCTGTAACAAACAAGTTCTATCAAAAGAAAAAGGCTTCTAAAAACCGTGTTCTAAATAGATATCACAAAGACAATAAGAACTGCAAAACAAATTATATTCATTGTTGTTCACATTGCAATAAATTAGGACACACAATAAACATCTGCACAACCAGGCACCTTGTATGGATTCCGAAAGGATATTTTCATGCATCTAACCATCAAGAACCCAAAAAGAATTGGGTATCTACTTCTGAATAAGATGTTTGCAGAACAGCCTTGAAGTATTAGGAACAAAGGATGCTCAAGGCATTGGTGACTACTGGCTCTTCATCCAAATCACATCTAAAAGGGGAGTAGTCACAGATCTGTATTTAATTTTATGGTGTTACTAAAAATATTTGCAAGTTTTTTTTAAAGATAAATGCAGGCAAAAATCTTGAAGACTTAACAAACAACAAGTGGATATGTCAAAACCAACAAGTGAAATTACGATAGATGATGACCAATTTGGTCGACAGATCAGAGGAACCCTGAAGATCTAACTGCCTCACATTCAGGGGGAGCCTCATGCTTAGGGGGAGCCCTACTCTAAGGGGGAGTTACATATTCATGACAAAAGATTGTTGAACCCCTCTCCAACAACATTTGGTAAGAAGTATTTACAAAAGGGAGTAATAGCAAATTGTAAGATCCTTCCTTTTTTGTTATTGACAAAAAGGGGGAGAGTATTTTATTTGTGAATTTTTCTATTCCAAAATTCTCTTTAAGAAAATTCACATAGTTTTTTATTGAGTTTTGTCATCACCAAAAAGGGGGAGATTGTTGAACCACTCTTTTATATATCTCATGTTTTGGTGATAACTAAAACTCATGACTATTCTTTATCTTATGATTTGGTGATACCTAAAACTCATGCAATTCAGTTATAAGTATGAATATTCATTTAATGCTTCTGCATAAATAATCTTCAAATGCACTATAGTAATATCACAGAAAAAATATATGTTATAAACATTGTTTGAATGGCGCATGTTCTGACTGCTTAGATTTTTTCTGATTTTTTTTTTCTAAGTCCACAACATATATACTGTTATCATACTGAATCCGACTGTTGACTTCGACTGCTAACTTCGACTCCTTTAGAAACGAAGTTAAACAACCTCCAAAATTTTTAAGTCCACAACTTTATATGTAATTCGACTGATGACTCCGACTTCCACAGTCGAATGCTTCTTAAAAGTTAAACTCTTGATTCGACTGTCATCTCCGACTGCCACAGTCGAATGCCTTGTTTTTTTTCAGAAGTCGAATTACCTTGTTAGAGTCGAATCACTTCTACTCCTTCAGTCGAATTGTATGTTCTTATAAATTCGACTTCACTGTTAATTATGTACTTAATACTTTTTCTGATCTGTTTTAGGTTTAACACCTACTGTAAGCTTATCTCCTAATCTTTTAACATCCTTTTTAATGGGTCTTCTATATCTTATTAATCCATCAGAAATATCATTATTTTATTATTTTCTTTGACATGACAAGTCATATTAAACTTAAAATATTCATCTAAATCCTGTGCAAACTATTTCTAAAATATTTTTGATCTGAGCCTCATGGTCTTCACATCTTTGCTCCGGATTTTCATGGATAGAATAGACACAGTGCATTTATGTATTTTTAGGCACATGGCATCTGACCAAAGCCTACCTACCACTGACAAGACTCATGCTTCACCTTTTAGCATATATGTCTGTCCACTCCTTCTGTCTAAAAGATTGTGCACATGAGGTTTCCATACCTTCTTTCTGTTTTTTTCTGACTCACCTACCTCAAAGGTATGGAGATGTTCTTCCTTTTGTCTTGTCCTTTGTGCAGGCATTTATTGAAGCACGTTTTTGAGATGCTCCTATCACAGTCCACTCCGAAAGGAAAATAGCTTATCTTCTACCTGTGAAAACTGCACCTCTTCTGAAGACCTTGGAAAGAAGCAAAACTGAAGAACCTCTGGATAATAAGCTCATCAAAACACAAAGGAAACTAGAGCTCTCTCTCTAAACGGTCAAAAGGCAACGGCTACAACAATTCCAACGGATCTAAAAGTTCCAACGACTATCTCTCAACAGATCTGTTCAAAGCTGCTCTATAAAAGATGAAGCAAGGCTGAAGAACAACAAGAGAGTTTTTCTGAAGATCATTCAAAGAGTGTACATCCAGTAAGAAGCCTCAACTCCACATACACTCAAAGCAAGAGAGAAAGAGCTCGAGCCCAAGAAGAAGTGTGCAAACAACCATCTGAAGTCTTCAAGCTTTCAAGCTCCTTCCTCTCTTCACTCCCTTTGCTCTACATTGTAATTTTGGGGAGAGTCTTTCAACTGAGAATTTCTGAGTTAGAGTCCATCCTTGTAAATCTCTCAGTCTGATCTTTCTTCTCTAAGAAAGAGTTATGTCCGGTTGTAGGACTGTTTACAATAAGCCTCTTCTTGTGTGAAGAGAAGGCCAGTGGGGTACTGGCAGGTTGTGTCTAGCTGAGGGACTATTCTCAGTATAGCACCCAACTGGGGGTTAAAGTCTAGCAGAACCGCACTGGGGTTTGTTCCAGGAGGTTAGCTTCTTGACCTGTAATAGAAGTGAGTATCCTTCCTACTCAGAAAGGAAGAGGACCAGCAGGGAGCTGGGGGTTGTATATCCTTGGGGGGATTGTACCTCGGTTAGTGAAATCCCAAGATTTTGCTTAGGGACTGGATGTAGGTCTTCCTTCTGTGAAGTACCGAACCAGGATAAAAATCCTTGTGTGCTTTGTGTGATTGTCTATTTGCTTCCGCACTGCTACTCTTTATCTCACACTATCACATAACTAACCAAAATTTTAGTTGTAATAATTTGTGTGTTAAGGTTTTTTTTTGTGTGCAGAATATCTATTCACCCCCCCTCTAGATAGATTGCTGCTGTACCAAAAGGACCAACAAATGGTGATGGACAGTCTATCCCCATGCAATTTAAATTAATTACATTTCTATTTTGGTGATTAACAAAACCATGTTATTGTGATAATTATCAAACCCTTGATTAAGGTCACTAACCTATTTTCTACAAGTCTTAAGCACAGGAAATAAGATCAAAGGAAAACAAGCCAAAACAGGTAAGAATCTTCATACTGAAGAAGCATATTTGTCTAAGTACACATCAGTTTCTTTTATAAATCATAACGATTACAGTAGAACTGTAACGATTTCCTCATAACGGCTTCATAAGTGCCTTAATGATTTCTTCTTAGAATGAAACATCATTTGAATTCAAAAGAAATAGTTATCGTAACGATTTGCTATCGTAACGATTCCTTTAGTTATCGCAACGATTTGCTATCGTAACGATTCCTTTAGTCAACGTAACGATTTGCTCTCGTAACGATTTCTTTAGACATCGTAACGATTTGCTCTCGTAACGATTCCTTTAGTCATCGTAACGATTTCCTCTCGTAACGATTCCTTTAGTCATCGTAACGATTTGCTCTCATAACGATTCCTTTAGTCATCGTAATGATTCGCTCTCGTAACGATTTCTTTAGTCATCGTAACGATTTGCTCTCGTAACGATTCTTTAGTCATCGTAACGATTCGCTCTCGTAACGATTCCTTTAGTCATAGCAACGATTCTTTCATATCTCCTAACGATTTGGTTATATCACTTTGATCACAACGATTCCTTCATATCTCATAACGCTTTGTTGTTAAGTGACAAATATTTGGTTGCATAACGATTTCATAAGTCATAAATGCATCGATTTCATAATAATCAACTTGACATATGACTTATCCTTTCAAAGGGTTGAATAGTCAAAATCTTCGCACATATCCTTCTGATAGCTGTGCATTTAATGAAGAATGAACGTGTCACTGCATGCATGCAGTCGATATCGTCCATTATCGTGTCTATTCCGTATGCATCTTTTAGAACAACAAAATGACATTACTATTTTGGTAAATATTCACACCAACGTTGACTGACAACAAGAGACAGCCTAGCTGTCTACTGTTTTAGCATTTAATGTATGCAGGTCTCTGACAACATTCGTCATACAACGTTGGACCTTATAGAAGCCAAAGGACACTTCAGAAGATCCTATCTCTTTGCGTATACAAATGGATAAAGGACTGTTGACTGAAATCTTCCAAGTGCCACTCTGTCTAACGTCCACCAAAAGCTAGAGGCAACAGATACTTCAATGTTTAGATTTCAAATTGAAGATATATATATTGAAGAAAGGAGCTCCAGATACATATATACATAGACAGAGAACGACAGTCATAGAAAACTCTCTGATCATCAAGTCTTCTGCGAGTTCTCAAGAAAGAGCCAAGCCTCATTCCATTAGATTAGCTCATTGCTCTCTGCCCTATTTGTAGATTTTCGAGAGAGCTTGTTTGGTTCTGAGAGTGAGCTTTTATTTGTGGATCTCTTTGCTCTCAGTCCCTAGCTTCAGATCTTGGCTTGTCAAAGCTTGATCTAGGGGCTTAATCTCCTGCTTACTTGTTTCTGTGCTTGTACCCTTCATGTGTGAAGGAAGACCTGGTGGAATCCAGGGTGTGTGTTCCCTTCTGTTGTGAAGGAAGACCTGGTGGGGCATCCAGGGTGTTTGTATTTCCCTTTTTGTGAAGGAAGACCAGCTGCGGCTGGGTGTAAGGGTCCTTATGGGGGACAGTACCCTTGGTAGTGAAATCCTGAGATATTGCTCAGGGACTGGACGTAGGACTCCTAAGGAGAGGAGATCTGAACCCGGATAATTCTTGTGTTGTGTGATTGCTCTCTGTGTGATTGTTGATTATTTTAACTATAACTAACATCCATCGAAGTGTATTTCTCTGTGAACATTTTTAGTGAACATGTACTAGCTGATAAAATTTTAAAGACCCATTCACCCCCCCTCTGGGCTACCTAACTGGGCAACAAGTGGTATCAGAGAGAGTCTCTTCGACAAAGAAGAAGATCCAACGATCTGAAGAGTAAAGATCCATGGCAGCCCAAGGAAACATTGAAGGTCAGTCTGTCAACCGACACCCTCTCTTCGATGGTGAAGACTACACTTACTGGAGGACCAGAATGGAGTATTTTCTGCAAGGATTTGACTATCAGATTTGGTCAATTATAGAAGAAGGAGATCTCATTATCCTGAACTCAAGGCAGAACTGGACAGATGATGATAGGAAGAAGATCTCCCTCAACTGTAAAGCTTAGAGCATTCTGTGTTGTGCTCTCAGTAAGAAGGAATTCAACAGAGTTTCAGCCTGCAAATCCGCAATGGAGATGTGGGAAAAGATCAGAATCACGTATGAAGGGACAGACAAAGTGAAAGAGACAAGGATTGACATTCTTGTAACACAATATGAAAGATTTCAGATGCAACCAGGTGAATCCATAACTCAAATGTTCAGCAGATTTACAGACATTACAAACGGCTTAACTGGACTTGGGAAGACATATGAAATTGGAGATATTGTTAGGAAGATACTCAGATCCCTACCACCCTCATGGACCCCAAAGGTAACAGCCATTGAGGAAGCCAACGACTTGAAAAAGATGTCGTTGGAGAAGCTCATTGGGTCCCTTATGGCCCATGAGATCAACATGGAAAGGTTGGGAGAGTCCTCGAGCAGAAAGAAGCACTCAAATGCCCTTAAAGTTGAAGAAGACTCATCAGATGAACTCTCAGATAACAATGAAAGCAGCAAGGACACTGAAGATGAAGAAGCAATGTTGTCCAAGAGATTACAACGCATCCTAGCAAAGAAGAAGAAGTTCCAATCTGGCAGAAGACACTTCAAGAAACACAAGGAGTTCAAGAAATCAGAAGGAAAAGATCAGAAGAAGACCGAGCCGATATGTTATGAGTGTAAGATGCCCGGACATATCAAGGTTGAATGTCCAAAGCTCAAGAAAGGTGAATACAAGAAGAAGGACAACTTCAAAAAATTTAGAAAGTACAAAAAGAAAGCAATGGCAGCTGCGTGGGAGAACAGCAGTGACTCTGACAATGAGTCAACCCAGAGCAGTGAGGGAGAAGAAGAAGCCAACTTGGCTTTCATGGCCAATACAGACGAAAAGGAAGGCCTTCGAGCATCAAAGTGGTACCTAGACAGTGGGTGCTCAAGGCATATGTCAGGGAATAGGAAGTTGTTCACTCATCTCCAAGCTGAAGAAGGGACAGTTACCTATGGGGATAATGGAAAAGGAATAATGATAAGTAGCGGGTCAGTTAGCAACAAAGGGAAAACGATTATTGAAGATGTTTTGTGTGTCAAAGGGTTGAAGCACAACCTCATCAGTATCAGCCAGCTTTGTGACAAAGGTCATCAGATCAAGTTCCAAGAATCCAAGTGTAGCATCTTGAAGGATGAAGCAGTAATTTTCGAAGCTAACAGGGTGAAGAACCTGTATGTGCTCTACCTTGAAGAACTCAAAGATCAAGACGTTTGTTTAGCAGCCAGCAAAGAGCAGTCAACTGAGCTGTGGCACAGAAGATTGGGCCACTGCAGTTTGGATGGCATGAACAAGCTCAGAAAGAGAAGTCTTGTGGAAGGTCTACCAAAGGTCAGCACTAAAATGGATGGTATCTGCAGACCCTATGCAAAAGGGAAGCACACTAAGAGTTCCTTCAAGTCAAAGACTGTGGTAACCACCTCTAAACCCTTAGAACTCCTTCACATGGATTTGTTTGGGCCAATGAGGACCACCAGTCTTGGAGGAAAGAATTTTGGATTTGTGATTGTAGATGACTATTCCAGATTCACATAGGTTTCTTTCTTGGAACACAAAGATGATACATTTGATAGTTTTGTAAGTTTCAGCAGGAAAGTACAGAAAGACAAGAAGTATTGCATTGTTGGAATCCGGTCAGATCATGGAGGAGAGTTCCAAAATGAAAATTTTTCAAAATTCTGTGATGACCAAGGGATTGAGCATAACTTCTCAGCACCAAGGACACCACAACAGAATGGAGTTGCTGAGAGGAAGAATAGAACCTTATTGGATATGGCAAGGACAATACTGTCAGAATATGATTTACCAAGGTATTTCTAGGCTGAAGTAGTGAACACAGCAAGCTACATCATTAATAGAGTAATGATCAGGCCTATCTTGAAGAAGACTACATATGACCTGTACAAAGGAAAGAAGCTGAAGATCAGTCATTTCAGGACATTTGGTTGTCCATGTTTCATCCACAACAACGGAAAAAGAGACATTGGTAAGTTGGATGCCAAATCAGATGAAGGCATCTTCATGGGGTATACTTCTAAACCTAAAGGTTATAGAGTATTTAATAAGCGTACACTATTAATAGAGCAATCTGTGCACATTATCTTTGATGAAACTAACCCTTCCTTGAGAAAGGAAGAAGATAGTGACATTGATGATGCATATGATTTGTCCAAGAAATTAAAGAACACATCAATTGAGGACAAGGAAGATCCACCTCTGGAACACCTGCAACAAACATACATTGAACATGAAAATCTTCCAAAGGAATGGAGATACATGAAAGATCACCCACCTGAAAACATCATTGGTGATCCAACTGTAAGGCTAAGTGTAAGGCCCTCGAATTTGTTGCATTATTTGTATTGCATGTGAATACTTCATGGTTGTGTATGTATGTATGTGAATATCTACGTAAGTACTAGTTAGTATACTATTGCATGCATGTGTATAAATTAGATGTAAACAATGTATGAATGACATGATGGTAGTATGTACATAATAGTATACATATGGCACGTAGATAGGTATAAGTTGTGCATGGTTTTTGCATGTTTTTGAGTTCTGGCCGAAGGCCAGCTTGGCGTCAATATTAATGGACGTTTGTGTTGTGTAGGCGTCAACCATATGGACGCCAACACTAAATCCAGCGTCCAGCGATGTGGACGTTAATTTCTCTGACCTGCATGCGTTGCAGAGCCCGGATTTCTGGGAGCAAGCTAGCTCACCCATTGGGGAGCTGTCCCCAACGGTCTGAAAGGGCTCACATCAACCCTGCGGGATGGGAGAGACCTCTCTCCTATATCTGAACCCGAGTTGAACCCAAAAACCCCCTCTCTTGACCTCTTTTGAGAGATAGAGAAAAACCCTAGCTGCTGTGAGCAAAACCCCTTCTTTGCAACCTTCAATCCGGCGATCTGAAGCTTGATCCGGCCATCTACCACAACAAGGAGATAGCTGGAACATCGAGAAAGGCATCCCCGACCTCGACCTGCTGTGGAGCTTGCTCAAGAAACCAGAGGAAGGCTTTCTTGGGAGCTTCTTGGGACTGCCCAAGGAGAGCTTCACCGCCACCTTTGATCCTTCTGGAGATTTTTGAAAGGCAAGTAACCTACACACATCATCCCTATAGATGTCTAGTAGGGTTTTCTTATTTTTACACATTTTTCCTCGTGTCCTAGATCCCCCATTCTCTTGTTAATTGGAGCTCGGTCTGTGTTCCTGCACAGACAGGAACTTGGCGTCAATACCTTGACACCAAGATCTCCAGTGGGCGTCCAGCGATCTTGCCGTCCAGATCTTTGAACGGCCAGACACTGCCGCCAAGTTCTTCAGTGCAGAACAGTGAACTGTTCTACCTTAAGTAATTATTTTCCGGACTTTGACGCATGAGAATATAGTGTAATTTTTATATGTTATTTAAAATAGCTAATGTGATGTGTGTGGAAATTTCTGTGATTTTCTGTGGATGGCACAAATTGTTGGATTTATCGAAATGCATGTTGAGGAAAAAGGGTTACGTATGATTACCTACTGTCTATATGATTTCTGAGGAATTAATTGCCTTGGATTTTTCTACCCCATGTGTATATGTGTCAGTTTATACCATGTAAATTTG
Source organism: Colocasia esculenta (assembly GCA_014218235.1). Lineage (NCBI taxonomy): Eukaryota > Viridiplantae > Streptophyta > Magnoliopsida > Alismatales > Araceae > Colocasia > Colocasia esculenta. Next base: position 86,099,187 of record CM024760.1, read on the forward strand.
AGAAATTATCCATGTTCATATTATTTACTGTAATTACTGCAAGGGAAATAGGAAGTATGTGTAGGATTTCCAAAAAATCCACAGTAAATTGTATGTTGTGAAATAAATTCGGGGAAAATTTCTATGACAACATATATGATAGATTTAGATATGTGAATTTCATGACAAGTTGAATTATGAATGGCATATAACTGAATGTTTTAATTTCTGTAAATGCAATATGAGTCAGAAAAATGTGAAATTTTGCATGAGAAATCATAAACCTGTACTCAGCATGTGGTTAAATTCTTAGGTCATTTGGACAATTATACAATGAAATATAAATTTTCCATGCAAAAATGTGAAATTAACGCATGCCATGGTGAAATGATTTAATTTCTGTGTAATCCAACCTGATTGTGAAACTTCCTAAATGTTAATTTCTGTCATATGTAGTGGCATGATTAGGGGAAAAACAGAGTCATGTTGTGATTGAGAGAATGAATGAGATGTGAGTGTCGTGCGTAAAAGTATGTGTTAAAATCGGTAAATGTGAAATGTGTAAGACTGTGCCAAGTGTGACACTGCTTCCATAGAGGGCAGTGGACCCGTATCATGGAAAAGTCCCCATGAGAAGGTTCAATGTGTTGTGATCCTAAGGGCATTAGGATGAAATCCTAGAGGTGGACAGGTACCACTGGTTAGGGTGGAGACTTGTTCTCCCGGTCTGCGCAGTCCAAGAGTCGTCACTATATTGCCTAGGTGGCGTCTATGTGTATGTGATGTGATGTGTCCTTCTTATGGCGGTTTGGACTATGTGTCACGGCACAAAAGTGTAAGATGTGAAAATGTGAAATGTGAATGTGTTCATGTGAAGTGTGAATGTGTAAAGTGTATACTAGGTGAATAAGAACTTGTGTAAAAATGTGAAACCAAAATGTGAGGATGTGAAATTGAAATCCATGATATGATGATCTGAAATCATGTTAGAACAGCAACATAAATGTGGTTATGATCATGTGTTATATGTTTACAATGCGTAGACTCCATGCTAGGGACAATCCTTACTTATGTGTAAACCATTCCATGTATGTCTACCCTCACGTTGTGGTTTGAATGAGAATGTAGCTTTCATGTGTTAGATTGTAAAGTGTTAAACCATATCAAAACAACAAGCTTAAAGCATGTGAAATGGTTATGTGCATGTGTAAGAATGAGTAGTAACCATGTTAGTAAATGTTTCTTTCACGTGTGTAAGCTAATCATGCTAGATTGCTTTCATGTTTTAGCTTAATTGAAAGTAGAACTTTCATATGTTGGAATGATTAGAGAGCATGTGATAGGAGATTTTAATTTAGGAAATCTGAAAGCATGAATCATGTGTTTCATTAGTAGAACTACCATGATAGGTTGTTAATTTCAATGTCGTGCATGCTACATGTTGAGTCTTGTAAATGTGTATGTAAAAACCTGCTATGATATGTGCATGGATGATAGATGTAGTGTTAATTGCTGAGTCTTTTAGACTCATTACTTGCTTCGGCGTACAGGTGTAGTAGGTGACACACCTTTGGAGGAGACCGTGGAGAGCGACTCCGAGCGCGAGGAGTAGTTAGCTTGGTGGAGCTTAGTTGTGACATTTTGACATTTGATGTATGTAATTGAGGCATTGTATTAGAATTATCATGTAAACTTGGACAAACTATGTAATTTATTTTAGCACTTCCTTTATATGGATTATGTGGACTTCAGTTCTTTAAATGTTAATGCAATCATGTATGTTAAATGTGGATGATGAATGAAATGAAGATAGTAGTTCTTTTACTTCCGCTACTCTGTTCTTATATTCACGTGTGTCTCAGCTGAATGTTATTGTTGGGTAAATGTCCCACTGTGGCAACGTTCACTATACCGACGTGGGTTGGTATAACCGTACCGGTATAATGAGGGTCGTCGCAGAGATTGGTATCAGAGAGATCGGTTGAGATTGCACATGAATATACATAAGTCATCATCTTCATTACATGCTAAGTCTACATAGGAATGTCCACATGTGTAGAATTGATTAATAATGAATGAAAAATAGATAAGAAAATGGTTAGGAAATAAATTAAAGTAGCTCTAATGATGGCTGAAATTTATTACAGCCATGGCTTCGAGAGGTAGGCGTGGCGGAGCGCCGGCCCGTGAGGAAGAGCCGAGACGTGAGGAGCGGGCGGAGCAGCAGGCCCCGGCACCGCAAGATCTTGTACTTCCCCCACTGCCGCCTGTGGATTATGGAGTATTCATGCAAGGTCTGGTGTAAGCCATGCAGACGCAGGCTCATACCCAGGCAGCACTCCAGGCACAATTGGAGGCTCAGGTTGGACTAATAAAATGATTAATAGTCAGTTTTATTTAATTATGCGATATTATGTTGATTGTGTATTGCTTGCTGTGTACTGTAGCAGGCTCAAGTACCAGCTCAGGACCATGGTGAACCTTCTACCATGGAAAGATTCAAGAGGATGCTACCACCCTCTTTTAAGGGGGAGAGCGACCCATTGTTGGCAGAAAGCTGGATGAGGGAGATAGAAAAGATCTTCCGAGCCGTCAGGTGTGCAGATGAGGATAAGGTCACATTAGCCACCTACATGCTACATGTATGCTTTAGTTTATATGCTTGTATGTTTTGTTAAGTTAGATTTGTTTAGATGGTGCTTATGAGCGGTGTACTGCAGGAAAGAGCTGATGTATGGTGGGCTTCATTGCTGCGTACCCGGTTTGAGGACGGAGCTATTGATGTTGCTTGGGACGAGTTCGTGAGGCTCTTTCGGGCTAAGTTCGTCCCCGAGCATGTTCAAGAACGGATGGAGCAAGAATTCCTCTCTTTGGCTCAAGGCTCCATGACCGTGCTAGAATATGAGGCAAGATTTTCTGAACTCTCTAAATATGCACCTCATATCGTGACAGACGAGCGCAGGAAGACAAAGAAATTTGTGATGGGCCTGAAGCCATCACTGAGGACGAGGATCGTAGCGTTTGACCACCGCACTTTGGACGAGGCCCTCAGCGCTGCTTGTAGGCAGGAGGGTGAGATGGAGCAATACCTTGAAGAGAAGAAGGCTTCGCAGAAGAGACCTGCAGCTACGTTCCAGCGACAGGATAAGAAGAAAGCGGTGTACCAGACACAGCAGCGATCAGTGGCAGTCGGCAGTTCTCAGGTACCTTCTGTACGTTCCCCTGGTGTGAAGAAAGAGTGTCCCCACTGTGGGAAGACACATGGTGGTACCGAATGTTGGATGATTATGGGAAAGTGTTTGAAGTGCGGAAGCAGCGACCATAAGATCAATGATTGCCCAAAACTTCAGCAGGGAGTCCAGCGCGGAGTGCCAGCCCCAGCAGTAGCGGCAGCAGCGCCAGCTACAAGAAGACCAGGAAGGCCTCGAGCCCCAGCTCGAGTGTTTGCTTTAGCACGCGAGGACGCCGAGCAGGCGGAGCATGTCACCGAAGGTACAATTTTACTTTTAGGTGTGCACGCTCGGGTTTTGTTTGATACGGGTGCTACTCACTTGTTCATTTCCGAGCAGTTCGCTAGGCAGTTAGCCCTAGAGTCAGGTGTAGAGTCTGAGGAGTTAGAGGTCCCTTTGTCTGTACACACCCCTGCGGGTACGATATCGACTAGGAAGTGCATTCCGTCGCTACCTGTGTGCATTGAGGATAGAGTCCTAGAAGGGTGTTTCTTCTTGCTAAAGATGAAGGACTATGATGCTATTCTTGGTCTGGATTGGCTAGAGGAGCACTATGCGTTAGTGGATTGTCGTCGGAAGAGGATTGTTTTCCGCATTCCTGGTGAGGATGAGTTCTCTCACCCCTTGCTAAGGAACTTGGCGGGAAAGTTGGTCATCTCTGCCATGAAGGAGATGCGCATGGTAAACAAGGGTTGTGACGCTTTTCTTGCCAGCGTGGTATTAGTGCCAGAGACTGATGAGTCACCTACTCTTGCAGAGATTGAGGTAGTGCAGGATTTTTCAGACATCTTTCCTGATGATTGTCTGGTTTGCCACCGGATAGAGAGATAGAGTTTACCATAGAGTTGCTTTCGGGCACCTCTCCTATCTCGAAGGCTCCATATCGGATGGCACCTGTGGAGTTAGCCGAGTTGAGGAGGCAGTTGCAAGAGTTGCTAGATAAGAGATTTATTCGCGCGAGTGTTTCCCCTTGGGGCGCACCTGTATTATTCGTCAAGAAGAAAGACGGGTCACTTAGGTTATGCATTGACTACAGAAAGCTGAACCCAGTGACTGTAAAGAACATGTATCCCTTGCCTCGCATTGATGATTTGTTTGACCAGTTGCGAGATGCATCAGTCTTTTCTAAGATTGATTTGCGATCTGGTTATCATCAGTTGAGGATTCAGAGTGAGGATGTGTCCAAGACGGCGTTTAGAACCCGTTATGGACATTATGAGTTTTTGGTCCTTCCTTTCGGATTGACCAATGCCCCTGCAGCGTTCATGGATCTCATGAACAGAGTGTTTAGGCCATACCTAGATAGCTTTGTTGTAGTGTTTATTGATGATGTGTTGGTCTACTCTCCGGATGAGGCCACACACCGTCAGCATTTGAGGGTAGTATTAGAGGTTCTCCGTGAGCACAAGCTGTATGCTAAGTTCAGCAAGTGCGATTTCTGGTTGCGCGAGGTTCATTTCCTCGGGCATGTTATCTCCGGTGCTGGTGTAGCAGTTGATCCAGCAAAGGTCCAGGCAGTTATGGATTGGGAGGTTCCCAAGACCCCTTCGGAGATTCGTAGTTTTATTGGTTTAGCTGGTTACTATCGGCGATTTATTGAGGGATTTTCATCCATCGCCGCCCCTTTGACTCAGCTCACCAGAAAGGGAGTGAAGTTTGTTTGGTCCGAGAAGTGTGAGAGTAGTTTTCAATTGCTGAAGACTAAGCTCACGTCAGCTCCGGTGTTAGTCTTACCGAGCGGTGTAGAGGGTTTTGCTATCTACACGGATGCGTCTCGGATTGGTTTAGGCTGTGTGCTAATACAGCAGGAAAGGGTAGTGGCTTATGCTTCTCGTCAGTTGAAGGAGCATGAGAAGAACTATCTGACTCATGACTTAGAGCTCGCAGCAGTGGTTCATGCACTAAAGATCTGGAGGCACTATCTTTATGGTGTCAGATTTGAGGTGTTTACCGACCACAAGAGCTTGAGGTATCTTTTCTCCCAAAAGGAATTAAACCTGAGGCAGAGAAGATGGATTGAGTTCTTAAAGGACTATGACTTCGACCTTCAGTATCACCTTGGGAAGGCGAATGTCGTAGCGGATGCTCTGAGTAGAAGGAGGTCATCTCTCCAGCAGGATTGGAAGATGTTGGAAGATGCGGTTTGCGCGTTGACTGAGTTAGAGCCATCGCTATGTCAGGCTTTTGTAGCTTAGTTATCCCTTAGGTCCTCGGTTTTGGATGAGGTGATCGAGCAACAGAAAGTCGACCCTAGACTCTTAGAGTTAGTGGGCAAGGCAGGCATTGCTCGGGATGAGGACGGTGTGATTAGATTCTAGCACCGTGTTTGTGTCCCTGATTTGGTAGATGTCCGTGAGCATGTGTTGGCGGAGGCTCATAGATCGCGATTCTCTATTCATCAGGGTAACACTAAGATGTATCAGGATCTAAAAAGATCATTTTGGTGGTCCGATATGAAGAAGGATGTAGCGGATTATGTGTCTAGGTGTTTGGTGTGTCCGCAAGTGAAGGCCGAGCGACAGCGACCATCCGGCCCTATGCAAAGGATGGAGATCCCAGTGTGGAAGTGGGAAGCTGTCACTATGGACTTTGTTTCGGGTTTGACTCGATCTAGAAGGGGCAATGACTCGATTTGGGTAGTTGTAGATAGATTCTCGAAGACTGCTCATTTCTTGCCTATGAAGAAGAAGCAGTCAGTAGAGAGTTTAGCTAGATTGTATATTAGTAGTATCGTTAGATTGCATGGTGTGCCGAAGTCGATCATTTCGGATCGAGATCCGAGATTCACTTCGAGGTTGTGGAAGGGTCTTCAGGATGCTTTAGGTTCGGAGCTGAAGCTCAGTTCGGCATTTCATCCCCAGACTGATGGACAGTCTGAGAGGACTATCCAGACGCTCGAGGATATGTTGAGAGCGTGTGTTTTGGATTGGAAGGATGATTGGGAGAGTCATTTACCTCTTGTGGAGTTCGCATACAACAACAGCTTTCATGCGAGTATTGGTATGGCTCCATTTGAGGCGTTGTATGGTCGGCCCTGCAGATCTCCTTTATGTTGGGAGGAGACCGGTGATAGGCAGTTGATCGGTTCGGAGTTAGTTCAGGAGACTTCGGATAAGATCCAACTTATCAAGAAGAGGCTTGTTGCGGCATAGGATAGGCATAAGAGCTATGCCGACAACAGGAGGAAATATTTGGAGTTCGAGGTGGGTGATCATGTCTTCTTGAAGATATCGCCTACTCGAGGTGTTGTCAGATTTGGCAGGCATAGTAAGCTGAGCCCTAGATTTATTGGCCCATATGAGATTCTCAGACGTTTGGGCAGCGTGGCATATGAGCTAGCATTACCCCCAGCTTTGGCTAGTGTTCATCCCGTCTTCCACGTTTTGATGCTCAGGAAGTATGTCCGAGATCCGTCTCATGTGATTAGTCATGAGCCGGTGGAGATTCAGCCAGATCTGTCGTACGTCGAGCAACCAGTAGCTATTCTTGACCGGAAGGTTCAACATCTCCGGAACAAGAGTATTGCGTCGGTGAAAGTTCTCTGGCGGAACTTCTCGCGAGAGGAGGCTACTTGGGAGCTTGAGGATGCGATGAAGAAGAAGTATCCCCTTTTGTTTGAGTAGCGTCGTTCTAACTTCGAGGACGAAGTTTCTTTTAAGGGGGAGAGGGTGTAAGGCCCTCGAATTTGTTGCATTATTTGTATTGCATGTGAATACTTCATGGTTGTGTATGTATGTGAATATCTACGTAAGTACTAGTTATTATACTATTGGATGCATGTGTATAAATTAGATGTAAACAATGTATGAATGACATGATGGTAGTATGTACATAATAGTATACATATGGCACGTAGATAGGTATAAGTTGTGCATGGTTTCTGCATGTTTTTGAGTTCTGGCCGAAGGCCAGCTTGGCGTCAATATCAATGGACGTTTGTGTTGTGTAGGCGTCAACCATATGGACGCCAACACTAAATCCAGCGTCCAGTGATGTGGACGTTAATTTCTCTGACCTGCATGCGTTGCAGAGCCCGGATTTCCGGGAGCAAGCTAGCTCACCCATTGGGGAGTTGTCCCCAACGGTCTGAAAGGGCTCACATCAACCCTGCAGGATGGGAGAGACCTCTCTCCTATATCTGAACCCGAGTTGAACCCAAAAACCCCCTCTCTTGACCTCTTTTGAGAGATAGAGAAAAACCCTAGCTGCTGTGAGCAAAACCCCTTCTTTGCAACCTTCAATCCGGCGATCTGAAGCTTGATCCGTCCATCTACCACAACAAGGAGGTAGCTGGAACATCGAGGAAGGCATCCCCGACCTCGACCTGCTGTGGAGCTTGCTCAAGAAACCGGAGGAAGGCTTTCTTGGGAGCTTCTTGGGACTGCCCAAGGAGAGCTTCACCGCCACCTTTGATCCTTCTGGAGATTTTTGAAAGGCAAGTAACTTACACACATCGTCCCTGTAGATGTCTAGTAGGGTTTTCTTATTTTTACACATTTTTTCTCGTGTCCTAGATCCCCCATTCTCTTGTTAATTGGAGCTTGGTCTGTGTTCCTGCACAGACAGGAACTTGGCGTCAATGCCTTGACGCCAAGATCTCCAGTGGGCGTCCAGCGATCTTTCCGTCCAGATCTTTGAACGGCCAGACACTGCCACCAAGTTCTTTAGTGCAGAACAGTGAACTGTTCTGCCTTAAGTAATTATTTTCCGAACTTTGACGCATGAGGATATAGTGTAATTTTTATATGTTATGTAAAATAGCTAATGTGATGTGTGTGGAAATTTCTGTGATTATCTGTGGATGACACAAATTGTTGGATTTATCGAAATGCAAGTTGAGGAAAAAGGGTTACGCATGATTACCTACTGTCTATATGATTTCTGAGGAATTAATTGCCCTGGATTTTTCTACCCCATGTGTATATGTGTCAATTTATACCCTGTAAATTTGAGAAATTATCCATGTTCATATGATTTACTATAATTACTGCAGGGGATATAGGAAGTATGTGTAGGATTTCCAAAAAATCCACAGTAAATTGTATGTTGTGAAATAAATTCGGGAAAAATTTCTATGACAACATATATGATAGATTCAGATCTGTGAATTGTCAAATCTTAGAATTTAGGTTATGTTCCATGACAAGTTGAATTATGAATGGCATGCAACTGAATGTTTTAATTTCTGTAAATGTAATATGAGTCAAAAAAATGTGAAATTTTGTATGGGAAATCATAAACCTGTAATCAGTATGTGGTTAAATTCTTAGGTCATTTGGACAACTATACAATGAAATATAAATTTTCCATGCAAAAATGTGAAATTAACGCATGCCATGGTGAAATGATTTAATTTCTGTGTAATCCAACCTGATTGTGAAACTTCCTAAATGTTAATTTCTGTCATCTGTAGTGGCATGATTAGGGGAAAAACAGAATCATGTTGTGATTGAGAGAATGAATGAGATGTGAGTGTCGTGCGTAAAAGTATGTGTTAAAATCGGTAAATGTGAAATGTGTAAGACTGTGCCAAGTGTGACACTGCTTCCATAGAGAGCAGTGGAACCGTATCATGGAAAAGTCTCCATGAGAAGGTTCAATGTGTTGTGATCCTAAGGGCATTAGGATGAAATCCTGGAGGTGGACAAGTACCACTGGTTAGGGTGGAGACTTGTTCTCCCGGTCTGCGCAGTCCAAGAGTCGTCACTATATTGCCTAGGTGGCGTCTATGTGTATGTGATGTGATGTGTCCTTCTTATGGCGGTTTGGACTATGTGTCACGGCACAAAAGTGTAAGATGTGAAAATGTGAAATGTGAATGTGTTCATGTGAAGTGTGAATGTGTAAAGTGTATACTATGTGAATAAGAACTTGTGTAAAAATGTGAAACCAAAATGTGAGGATGTGAAATTGAAATCCATGATATGCTGATCTGAAATCATGTTAGAACAGCAACATAAATGTGGTTATGATCATGTGTTATATGTGTACAATGCGTAGACTCCATGCTAGGGACAATCCTTACTTGTGTGTAAACCATTCCATGTATGTCTACCCTCACGTTGTGGTTTGAATGAGAATGTAGCTTTCATGTGTTAGATTGTAAAGTGTTAAACCATGTCAAAACAGCAAGCTTAGAGCATGTGAAATGGTTATGTGCATGTGTAAGAATGAGTAGTAACCATGTTAGTAAATGTTTCTTTCACGTATGTAAGCTAATCATGCTAGATTGCTTTCATGTTTTAGCTTAAATGAAAGTAGAACTTTCATGTGTTGGAATGATTAGAGAGCATGTGATAGGAGATTTTAATTTAGGAAATCTGAAAGCATGAATCATGTGTTTCATTAGTAGAACTACCATGATAGGTTGTTAATTTCAATGTCGTGCATGCTACATGTTTGTCTTCTAAATGTGTATGTAAAAACCTGCTATGATATGTGCATGGATGATATATGTAGTGTTAATTGCTGAGTCTTTTAGACTCATTACTTTCTTTGGCGTACAGGTGTAGTAGGTGACACACCTTTGGAGGAGACCGTGGAGAGCGACCCGAGCGCGGGGAGTAGCTAGCTTGGTGGAGCTTAGTTGTGACATTTTGACATTTGATGTATGTAATTGAGGCATTGTATTAGAATTATCATGTAAACTTGGAAAAACTATGTAATTTATTTTAGCACTTCCTTTATATGGATTATGTGGACTTCAGTTCTTTAAATGTTAATGCAATCATGTATGTTAAATGTGGATGATGAATGAAATGAAGATAGTAGTTCTTTTACTTCCGCTACTCTGTTCTTATATTCACGTGTGTCTCAGCTGAATGTTATTGTTGGGTAAATGTCCCACTGTGGCAACGTTCACTATATCGACGTGGGTTGGTATAACCGTATCGGTATAATGAGGGTCGTCGCAGTAAGAACAAGAGGTAATGTAATGTTGCCCGGTTGGCTAACCCAGGGGGGGGGGGGTGAATGGGTCTTTAAAATAATCCTAGCTGATGAAAACCTGAACTCAGAACAAACATAAGAGTTCTTGAAAGGGATTAGTAATGGTTAGTAAGAACAGCAATCACACAAAGAAGACAATCACACAACACAGAAATTTATCCTGGTTCGGATCTCCTCTCCTTAGGAGTCCTACGTCCAGTCCCTGAGCAACCCTCAGGATTTCACTAACTAGGGTACAGTCCCCCTATGGACAACAACAACCACCCAGCTCAGCTGGTCTTCCTTCACCCCTGAAGGGAACACAACACCCTGGTACCACCAGGTCTTCCTTCACACACGAAGGGAATAACACAGGAAATTCTTGAAAGAAAATGACTAGCCCCTAGATCAAGCTTTTACAAAAACTCAATCTGAAGCTACAAGCACTGAGAGTCGAAGATCTACACAGAGTGCACTCTCTCAGAACTAAGCTAGCTCTTCCTTTTGGTTTTCTTCACACAGCACAGAGAGCTAAGAGCGAAGATGAAAAGAGTGAATCTTTGGCTCTAGAGAACTTTCGAAGACGTGAAAGCTGCAGAGTTCTAGCCGCCCTTGAATCAGAAAATCAAATTCTCTCTATTTTGTCTTCAGAGCTTCATCTTGTATTTGTATCTCTAATTTGAATAAGGACAAGGAGATGACCGTTGTCTCACGGCTTTGGGTACGTTAGACTGAAGGATTTGAGGAAGCTTCCTGTCAGCAGTCTTTTGTTCTCTGGAACATGCAAAGTGATAAGATCTTTGAGTTTGCTTGTAGTTCTTTCTGTGTCCAGTGTTGTAGGATATTACATCCTTAAGGTCCTACAAGGTTGAGCTTTAATGGTAGACAGCTATACTATCTCCAGATGTCAATCAACGTCAGAGCAGATAGACACAAATATAGTAGTAACACTTTATCGTTCTAAAAGATGCATGCAGAGAATACACAAGAATGGAAGATATGTTCTGTGTCCATGCAGAGATACGTTCAGTCTTTATTAAGTGCATGGCAGTCAATCAGACGAGATGCGACTTTGACTATTCAACGTAGATTAAATCAAGGAAAAACATTTAATTAATGGAAACATGACTTATGCAGTCGTTGTGAAAATCTGATAGAATCGTTATGATCAAGTTGCTGTAGACTGATAAGAAGTCGTTATGATAACTTATGAAATCGTTACCACAACCAAGTCGTTCTATAACAGATGATAAAAGAAATCGTTATGAAACATGGCAAGTCGTTAAAACTCTCTAAAGAAATAGTTACGATAACTTACAGAATCGTTATGACGAGCAAGTCGTTATAACTCTCTAAAGAAATCGTTACGATAACTTACAGAATCGTTATGACGAGCAAGTCGTTATAACTCTCTAAAGAAATTGTTACGATAACTTACAGAATCGTTATGACTAACAAGTCGTTAAAACTCTCTAAAGAAATCGTTATGATGACTTACAGAATCGTTATGACTAACAAGTCGTTAAAACTTTCTAAAGAAATCGTTATGATGACTTACAGAATCGTTATGACTAACAAGTCGTTAAAACTCTCTAAAGAAATCGTTATGATGACTTACAGAATCGTTATGACTAACAAGTCGTTATAACTTCTGAAGAAGTCGTTACGATAACTTACAGAGTCGTTATAATGAGCAAGTTGTTATAACTTCTGAAGAAGTCGTTACGATAACTTACAGAGTCGTTATAATGAGCAAGTCGTTATAACTTCTGAAGAAGTCGTTACGATAACTTACAGAGTCGTTATAATGAGCAAGTCATTATAACTTCTGAAGAAGTCGTTACGATAACTTACAGAGTCGTTATAATGAGCAAGTCGTTATAACTTCTGAAGAAGTCGTTACGATAACTTACAGAGTCGTTATAATATCGACTTGTTTGACACAGCAAGATTATTCAATCTTTCAAGTAAATCGTTGTTCTGGTGAGGAAATCGTTATAGTTAATGAAGGAATTATTATGGCTCTTCTAAAAAAAGATGTATGGAAGACTTACCACAAATGCTTGACTTTCTTTGGGTAATTCCTGTGCTTATGGCTAGATAAACGAGGTTAGAAAAACTTTTGACAGTGTTTTGTTTATCACCAAAATAGGCAAGTACTTAAATGAAAAGGACATGGGGATGGACTGTTCATCATGTAATCCCTTGTGATTACCTAGCTTTTGTTTCTCAAATAGAGCCTAGACCAGTCAATGAAACTCTTACTGATGAATCTTGGATTTTAGCCATACAAGATGAACTGAATCAGTTCAAGAGAAACCATGTATGGTCACTTGTTCCTAGACCATTAGATTGTCCAGTTATTGGCACCAAATGGGTGTTCAGAAATAAATTGGATGAAGCTGATGTAATCTTAAGAAATAAGGCCAGATTGGTAGCTCAAGGCTATTCCCAAGAGGAAGACATAGATTTCGATGAAACCTATGCACCTGTAGCTAGACTTGAGGCTATTAGAATCTTACTTGCATATGCATCTGCTCTAGATTTAAAATTATTTCAAATGGATGTCAAATCTACATTTTTAAATGGCTTTATTAAAGAGGAAGTTTATGTGGAACAACCTCCGGGTTTTGATGACACAGAATTTCCTAATCATGTCTTTAGACTACATAAAGCTTTATATGGTTTGAAACAAGCACCTAGGGCCTGGTATGAAAGGCTTAGCTCATTTTTACTAAACCATGGTTTCACTAGAGGTCAAGTAGATAGTACATTGTTCATCAAATCCAAAGTTAAACACAAATTACTTGTGCAAATTTATGTAGATGATATAATTTTTGGATCTACTGATGAATCTCTTTGCAAGTATTTTGAAAAGTTAATGCAGGAGAATTCGAAATGAGCATGATGGGGGAGCTCAACTATTTCCTTGGACTACAAATTAAGCAAGGAAAAGATGGCACCCACATCTGTCAAGCCAAATACACCAAGGAGCTCTTAAAGAAGTTTGGATTCGAAAATGCCAAGCCACTATCAACACCTATGAGTACATCAACAAGGATGGACAGTGACAAGGATGGTAAGAAAGTAGATCAAAAGATCTACAGAAGTATGATAGGTTCTTTACTTTACTTAACAACTAGCAGACCTGATATTTTATTTAGTATATGTATGTGTGCTAGATACCAAGTAGATCCTAAAGAATCTCATCTAATTTCAGTTAAAAGAATCTTTAGATACTTATCCAGAACTCATGATCTAGGTATATGGTATCCAAAATCATGTGAAGTCAATTTAGTAGGATACTCTGATGCTGACTATGCTGGATGCAAAATAGATAGAAAAAGCACCAGTGGTTGTTGTCAATTCTTTGCAGGATGTCTGATATCCTGGTCCTCCAAGAAGCAGAATTTAGTAGCCCTATCGACAGCTGAAGCTGAGTATGTTGCTGCTGGAAGTTGTTGTACACAACTTCTATGGATAAAGCAACAACTTGAGGACTATGGGCTACACATCAAGTCAATCCCACTGCTATGTGACAACACAAGTGCTATAAACTTAACCAAGAATCCAGTACAACACTCAAGGACCAAACACATTGAGGTTAGATATCATTTTATTCGTGATCATGTAGCTAATGGTAATATATAAATTTCTTTCATTGATACAAATAATCAGTTAGTAGACATCTTCACAAAAGTCTTACCCGAAGAGAGGTTTACTTCTCTCAGAAGGGAATTAGGCATGTGTAAATTGTGAAAGATTTATTTACTAAATCTGAGATATTAATTTTCAGAGCCTAAATTAATTATTCTCCTTGAAAGTGAGCAAAATATCTCAATTATCTCTCATTTATCCTATCTGGCATAAATACTCCTGTTGGTTCGTTATTTGTAACTCTTTATTTCTTTCAAATTGGAGTTTTATCGTTTTTCGCCATAAAGGCACATCCCATTTCGAAAAAAAAAACTTTTATCCTTTATTTCACAAATCTGTGTCGGAACGATTCCTCTCCCCTCTTTATCTCTTTTGTCCTCCTGCCTGAGGCGATACCCTATCGACCCCGGCATCGACTTTCCTCAGATTTGAAGCCTTCAACCTCTCCCGCCAGAAATTTCTTGAGGGGTTCTTCCTCAATCACCCTTCTAGTCCTTCAGAACCTTTCCCTACTAGATTCCATGGCCTCTACAACCATTTCCGACACCGTTGGGGGCTACGGAGCTACGTTCCTCACCGCAGATCAGCAAGCTAGGTTCGCGTCAGTCAAGGCTAAGCTTTGTGGTCACAAAGCAGTAGATTTGGCAGACCTGGAGAAAAATGGCATGGGCAGTTTAGTTGAAGCTCTGCAGAAGTTAAAATGGACGAAGATTGCAACCTTGTCTGAAGTAAGTTATCCGTATCTTGTGAAAGCCTTTTATGTTTGTTTGAAGACTGAGGCGGATGGGACCTTGACATCCATGGTCAAGGGTACCCAGATCAGGATCACCAGGGATTTGCTAGCCTCTCTGTTTGAAGTCTCCACCACTGGTCATAGTGGAGTCCACTCTGTGGACACTCAAGTCAAGGGGCTAGGGATTATTGGTCCGGATTTCAGAATGAAGGATGGGAAGTTGGATATCAACCATCTTAGTGCGTTTAATCGGTTATTGCACTTCATTATTTGTCAGATTATTGTTCCTAGGAGTGCATCTTTCTCTACCTGCGCCAGGGCAGATTCTGACCTAATGTTCTGGGCCATCCAGAACCAGGAAATAAACACTGCATAATTAATAATTGAGAGGATGAATTTTGTCAGTTCTCAGGTGTGGGACACCAAGAGTAAGTTGAATATCTCACTACCTTATGCCCATCTCTTGACAAGAATTTTCCAGCATTTTGGCATTAGCGTAGTTGGTGATGTTTCTGAGAAAATGGGACAAGCCATCAGGTCCAGAAATTTAAGAAAGAGTGGATTTTCAGTTGTGAATAATGTATGGTCAAAGACTGGTGCAGTTGAGGGTGAAGCCATCATTGGTGAAGCCTAAGAGGACCTAGAACCAGCGGCAGTGGTTGAGTCAGAAGAAGCAGCCATTGATCAAGTTGTTCCAGCAGCAGCAGCAGAGGAAGAAGCCAGTAGAAGGATTGAAGTCATTCCTCCTGACTTCATTGAGCCCGTTGGGCAATCTCCAGAGGATCCTCTTCCATCTTCCCAAGTAGCCACTCTACTTAGGAATGCACTGGACTCCATTTCTCAGGAGGAGCAAGTTGCCAGTGAATCTCTTGTAGCAGAATCTGTGGCAGAAGGCCTCATTGAAGAAATGGTCATAGAAGAAGCCCCAAGCCAGCAGGAGCACGTATCAGTTCAAGTAGATGCTGTAATGGAAGATGCTCCCATTGAGGGGGAGCATTCAGTAGCAGAGGATATTCAGGGAGAAAGTGTTGTGGCATCAGGCCACACTGAAGTTCCTTCAGAAGACCTCCCAGTCCAATCTGAAGCAGCAGCAACAGCTCAACCCAATGTTCCTATGGAGATTGTGGCTGAAGAAGAAGAAGTTAGTGTTGAAAAGGGCAGTGAGACTCAGGGGGAGAGAAATGAAAAACCCCTAGAAAATCAGTTCAGAGAAGGAGAAACTGCAAGCTCCTCAAACTCTGAAGATGATGATGGTGATCCTCAGGCACCTGTGGACCAAGCAAGGGAGAAAGGAAAGGAAGTTCCTCTCCTTGCGGATACTCCACATCAGAGGTCCCAGAGTCAGAAAATTGTAATACATTTGAAGCCTGTGATAGAGAGGTTGGATGCTCAAGGAGAAATCTTATGCTCATTGCAATCTGATGTAAACTCCATATTCATGAGCCAGGCATCAGCCACTAAAGAGCTATCCCAAGTAAGAAATGCTATGAAATGGTTCAACAAGGAAATGGGAAGCATGATATCCATGCTCTCTGAGATTTTGAAGATAGTTGGAGCTCAAGCTCCTCCTCCCCCTCCAGCTCAGCCTTCTAAAGGAAATGAAGAAGAGGTTGCCAGGCCATCAGGGCCATCAGATCAAGAGTCTGGGCCTTCAGGGCCGAAAATTGTTTCTCAGGCAGCAGCTGTGGAGTCTGGGCCTTCAGGGCCATCAGCACAAGGATCAGGGCCATCAGGGCCAGTTGAGTCTGAGCAAAATTTGGCAGAAGAAGCAGCTGTAGCTCTAGAGCCCCCAGCTCCTTCACCTACTCAGACTCCTGCTCCTTCCTCTCCACCTTCGGCCTTCACTGCTCCACCAGCTCCTCAAGCCTTCAAGCAACCTCAACCCAGAACCATCTCCTCTCCTACCCCATTTCTCACACATTCCTCTTCACCTCCTGTCTCTCACATTCCTCCACCTCCTCCTCTTAGTGAGGTTCCTCCAGCATCTTCAGCTGGGGCCTCCTCCTCCTCTGGTCCCTCATTCTTTGGACCCTCTGAACCTACCTCTTCCAACCCACATTCTCTACTTTATCCTAATCCTCCTCCCTCCTTCATTACAATCATTCCAGAGGGAGCTCAGATTGATGGTCCCTACCTTAGGGCCATCAAGGATGAGTTTGAGGAAGCCATTCTCCGATCTGTCCTCAAGGTTGGAGACCATATTCATGGGACAGACTCTTCTAGTCATGTCCATAAGAAAAGAAAAACCTCTTCTTCTAACTCCTCTTCAGCTTTGTATCCTCCTCTATTGTTTTCACTGACAGAGGTCACCAAGAATAGACCTCTTTATAGGGAATTCCTCTCTAAGGTGGTTTTTGCTTCTCTCTTCAATCTTCCTCATCAGAATCTCACAGACTATCTAAACACCATCTTACCCTATACTTCTCTTTCAAAATTCCTTAAAAACAAAATCTTTTCTTCAGCCGAATCCCAAACTGAAGAAAAATGGGGTTGCTCAAATAAAGCTCTCAACAATAAGTTTTTACTTGCCAAATCTGTCAGATTCCCTCCTCGGGACCATTCCCCAACTTTGTCTGAATGGTTCCTGATCCACCACAAGGACACCTGGGCCCCGTTCATTCAGAAGGAGATAAAGATGATCAGGCACTTCAAGAAGTTTAATGATTATAGATATCTTCATCGTTTGCCTGAAGTCCAGTTGGGTCAGTTCCGGCAGGCAATCCAAAGTCTTGGCTCCACTCGTGGCACTGAAGCTATCCAAGTAGACTTTACCACTCTTCAATTGCCTGAGGCTACCTTCCTTCCCCCTCTCCACTCTCTAATAATGGATTCCTCTGTAGGCTCAATCATTTTTGAGCGTTTTGCCAGAGTCATGGGCAGAATTAAGGTCCAGAAGGGGTATCTAGTGGCTTTCCACAGATTCCTGTTTCGAGAGTATCACCAGGGCCATGTCAGTGCTGAAGTTCTTGCTCCTGCCCTGTCAGAATGTGAAAGATTGAACCCTAAAGATTGGATCAGATTCTATCCTCTCTCCGCACAACAACTTTCTGATCTAAATGAATCTCGTGCCAGGGTTGGTGAACCTCTCATCTCAGAAGCTACTTTCCTAGATATGAACTCCATATACCTTGTCAATGATCCCTATCTCACTTGGGTTGAAAGGTACAAGGTTTATGTAGCCATGCGCCAGGATATGAAGCACAAGTAGATATTCTACCCTGTCACTCTAGATCAGTTTCTTGCTTGTGCCAGTTTTGCGAAAGTCAGCTTCTTTAAAATGGATTTGGATCGTGATTCCTATGAGATTTCCTTGAGAAGCAGTTGGCACTTCATCTCCGTAGGATGGCTCCCTCTTTGGGACCAACCTATTCCGTATCTCTCGGGGTTTTCAAGCCATTTTTTGAGAAGTAGGAAGAGCAGGCCTAGGAAATAATTTCTCATTATGCCTCTTTCTTGTCCCCTGCTCATTATCTACCTGTACCTTCTCAAAATTAATACAATACACTCTTTGTGTGCTCTTTACTTTTTCTTGTTCCTCTTCTTTGTCTCAGTCCTATTTTTTGCTTAATGACAAAAAGGGGGAGAACTATTGCAAGCTCTGAAATACATATGGTGAACTATTGCAAACAATTTTAGAATTTATATATAGACTTATCTGTGCTACTTGCTGAAGTTTGTTGAAGTTTTGTCATCACCAAAAAGGGGGAGATTGATGAACAGTCTATCCCCATGTAATTTAAATTAATTACATTTCTATTTTGGTGATTAACAAAACCATGTTATTGTGATAATTATCAAACCCTTGATTAAAGTCACTAACCTATTTTCTATAACTCTTAAGCACATGAAATAAGATCAAAGGAAAACAAGCCAAAACAGGTAAGAATCTTCATACTGAAGAAGCATATTTGTCTAAGTACACATCGGTTTCTTTTATAAATCATAACGATTACAGTAGAACTATAACGAGTTCCACATAACGGCTTCATAAGTGCCTTAACGATTTCTTCATAGAATGAAACAACGTTTGAATTCAAAAGAAATAGTTATCGTAACGATTTGCAATCGTAACGATTCCTTTAGTTATCGCAACGATTCGCTATCGTAACGATTCCTTTAGTTATCGCAACGATTTTCTATCGTAACGATTCCTTTAGTTATCATAATGATTTGCTATCGTAACGATTCCTTTAGTTATCGCAACGATCTGCTATCGTAACGATTCCTTTAGTCATCGTAACGATTTGCTCTCTTAACGATTTCTTTAGTCATCGTAACGATTTGCTCTCGTAACGATTCCTTTAGTCATCGTAACGATTCGCTCTCGTAACGATTTCTTTAGTCATCGTAACGATTTGCTCTCGTAATGATTTCTTTAGTCATCGTAACGATTCCTTTAGTCATTGTAACGATTCGCTCTCGTAACGATTCCTTTAGTCAGAGCAACGATTCTTTCATATCTCATAACGATTTGGTTATATCACTTTGATCACAACGATTACTTCATATCTCATAACGATTTGCTGTTAAGTGACAACGGTTTGGTTGCATAACGATTTCATAAGTCATAAAATGCATCAATTTCATAATAATCAACTTGACATATGACTTATCCTTTCAAATGGTTGAATAGTCAAAATCTTCGCACATATCCTTCTGACAGCTGTGCATTTAATGAAGAATGAACGTGTCACTGCATGCATGCAGTCGATATCGTCCATTATCGTGTCTATTGCGTATGCATCTTTTGGAACAGCAAAATGGCATTACTATTTTGGTAAATATTCACACCAACGTTGACTGACAACAAGAGACAACCTAGCTGTCTACTGTTTTAGCATTTAATGTATGCAGGTCTCTGAAAACATTCGTCATACAATGTTGGACCTTATAGAAGCCAAAGGACACTTCAGAAGATCCTATCTCTTTGCGTATACAAATGGATAAAGGACTGTTGACTGAAAGCTTCCAAGTGCCACTCAGTCTAACGTCCACCAAAAGCTAGAGGCAACGGATACTTCAACGTTTAGATTTCAAATTGAAGATATATATATTGAAGAAAGGAGCTCCAGATACATATATACATAGACAGAGAACGACAGTCATAGAAAACTCTCTGATCATCAAGTCTTCTGCGAGTTCTCAAGAAAGAGCCAAGCCTCATTCCATTAGATTAGCTCTTTACTCTCTGCACTGTTTGTAGATTTTCGAGAGAGCTTGTTTGGTTCTGAGAGTGATCTTTTGTTTGTGGATCTCTTTGCTCTTAGTCCCTAGCTTCAGATCTTGGCTTGTCAAAGCTTGATCTAGGGGATTAATCTCCTGCTTACTTGTTTCTTTGCTTGTACCCTTCGTGTGTGAAGGAAGACCTGGTGGAATCCAGGGTGTGTGTTCCCTTCTGTTGTGAAGGAAGACCTAGTGGGGCATCCAGGGTATTTGTATTTCCCTTCTTGTGAACGAAGAATAGCTGCGGCTGGGTGTAAGGGTCCTTAAGGGGGACAGTACCCTTGGTAGTGAAATCCTGAGATATTGCTCAGGGACTGGACGTAGGACTCCTAAGGAGAGGAGATCTGAACCAGGATAATTCATGTGTTGTGTGATTGCTCTCTGTGTGATTGTTGATTATTTTAACTATAACTAACATCCATCGAAGTGTATTTCTCTGTGAATGTTTTTAGTGAACAGGTACTAGCTGATAAATTTTTAAAGACCCATTCACCCCCCCGCTGGGCTACCTAACTAGGCAACTAAGTGTTAGAGAGGGTCTCTGAACTTTCAAGAAGATCCAACGATCTTAGAGCAAAGATCCATGGCAGCTCAAGGATTTGCTGAAGGCCAATCTGTCAACAGGCCACCCTTGTTTGATGGTGAAGATTACAACTACTGGAAGACAAGGATGGAATTCTTCCTTCAAGGTTATGATTATCAGCTATGGACCCTCATAGAAGAAGGAGATCTGGTAGTCCTCAACCCTAGAGAAGAATGGACAGATAACGATAGAAGGATGCTGTCCCAGAATAGTAAAGCAAAAAATCTAATATGTTGTGCCCTGACATGAAACGAATTCAACAGGATTTCAGCATGCAAATCAGCAAAAGAAATGTGGGACAAGCTGAAGCTCACATATGAATGAATAGACAAAGTCAGAGAAACCAAGATTGACATCTTGGTCACTCAATATGAGAAGTTCCAAATGATGACAGGTGAGACCATTACACAAATGTATAGCAGATTTACTCACATTAATAATGGTCTTGCAGGGCTTGGAAAGATGTACAACACAGGAGATATGGTAAGAAAGATCCTCAGATCACTACCAAGCCAGTGGACTCCAAAAGTCACAGCCATCGAAGAAGCTAATGACCTTACAATTATGTCATTAGAAAAGCTGATAGGATCACTGATGGCACATGAGATCAACATGGAGCGACTATCTGAAAGCTCATCCAAAAAGAAATTTACTAATGCTTTCAAAGTTATAGCTGCTCCTTCCTCCTCTTCTTCTAGTTCAAAAAATGTAGGTTCTGAAGACAGTGATGTAGATGATCTACTGTCTAAACTTCAGAAGATCCTCGAGAAGAAGAAGAAAAATGGATCAAGACGGATCCAAAAGAAGGAGAAAAAGGAAAAAGAACCAGTCTGTTATGAATGCAGAAAACCTGGACATCAAAGACTAGATTGTCCAAGACTTAAGAAGTCTGGTCAGTCAGAAAAGTCCAAGAAAAAACACAAGAAATTCAAAAGAAAAGCAATGGTTGTTGCTTGGGACAATGAAGAAGTCTCCATATCAGATTCATCAATCTCAAATTCAGAAAAGGAGCAGGTAAGTCTAGCCCTCATGGTAGGACTGGATGACATACATTCTAACTCACCTTTTGATTCTTGCACAGATTCAGGATCAGAATCTGAAGATTTAGAACAAGTTTTTAATGAACTTTATGATAAACACAAGGTTGTTGCAAAAGAATTGAAAAATATCAAGAGCAACCTTACTTGTTTGGAAAACACTAATTTTGATCTTAAATCAGAAATAGAACAATTGGAAAAACAATTGAAGGAAAGTAAAGATAATAATTCTCTTTTGAATGAAAATTTAAGGAGCAAGAATAATGAAAAATTAAAGTTAGAAGAAGAATTGAAAACTCTAACTGAAGAAAATCTTTATTTAAAAGAATCAGTTATAAAATTTACAAAATGAAAAACTTCTCTAGCTCTATGCTTAAAAAGCTCTAAAACTGATAACAATAAACAAGGCCTTGGATACAAACCTTCTAAAAAAAGAAAACAAGTTATAATGTCTGAAAATTATCCTTTGCCAAAATTTGTAGAAGAAACCAAGATGCCTTAGAAAAAGGTCCCTGTAACAAACAAGTTCTATCAAAAGAAAAAGGCTTCTAAAAACCGTGTTCTAAATAGATATCACAAAGACAATAAGAACTACAAAACAAATTATATTCATTGCAATAAATTAGGACACACAATAAACACCTGCACAACCAGGCACCTAGTATGGATTCCGAAAGGATATTTTCATGCATCTAACCATCAAGGACCCAAAAAGAATTGGGTACCTACTTCTGAATAAGATGTTTGCAGGACAGCCTTGAAGCATTAGGAACAAAGGATGCTCAAGGCATTGGTGACTACTGGCTCTTCATCCAAATCACATCTAAAAGGGGAGTAGTCACGGATCTGTATTTAATTTTATGGTGTTACTAAAAATATTTGCAAGTTTTTTTTTTTTAAAGATAAATGCAGGCAAAAATATTGAAGACTTGACAAACAACAAGTGGATATGTCAAAACCAACAAGTGAAATTACGACAGATGATGACCAAATTGGTCGACAGATCAGAGGAACCCTGAAGATCTAACTGCCTCACATTCAGGGGGAGCCTCATGCTTAGGGGGAGCCCCACTCTAAGGGGGAGTTACATATTCATGACAAAAGATTGTTGAACCCCTCTCCAACAACATTTAGTAAGAAGTATTTACAAAAGGGAGTAATAGCAAATGATAAGATCCTTCCTTTTTGGTTATTGACAAAAAGGGGGAGAGTATTTTATTTGTGAATTTTTCTATTCAAAAATTATCTTTAAGAAAATTCACATAGTTTTTCATTGAGTTTTGTCATCACCAAAAAGGGGGAGATTGTTGAACCACTCTTTTATATATCTCATGTTTTGGTGATAACTAAAACTCATGACTATTCTTTATCTTATGATTTGGTGATACCTAAAACTCATGCAATTCAGTTATAAGTATGAACATTCATTAAATGCATCTACATAAATAATCTTCAAATGCACTATAGTAATATCACAGAAAAAATATATGTTATAAACATTGTTTGAATGGCGCATGTTCTGGCTACTCTGATTTTTTCTGATTTTTTTTTTCTAAGTCCACAACACATATACTGTTATCATACTAAATCCGACTGTTGACTTCGACTGCTAACTTCGACTCCATCAGAA
The DNA here is from genome assembly GCA_014218235.1 of Colocasia esculenta. Taxonomy (NCBI): domain Eukaryota; kingdom Viridiplantae; phylum Streptophyta; class Magnoliopsida; order Alismatales; family Araceae; genus Colocasia; species Colocasia esculenta. Next base: position 86,122,186 of record CM024760.1, read on the forward strand.
ACGAAGTTAAACAACCTCCAAAGTTTTCTAAGTCCACAACTTTATATGTAATTCTACTGATGACTCCGACTGCCACAGTCGAATGCTTCTTAAAAGTTAAACTCTTGATTCGACTGTCATCTTCGACTGCCACAGTCAAATGCCTCAGAAATCGATCTATATAGTATTTGACTGCGATAGTCGAATAGCCTTATTTTTTCTCAGAAGTCGAATTACCTTGTTAGAGTCGAATCACTTCTACTCCTTCAGTCGAATTGTATGTTCTTATAAATTCGACTTCACTGTTAATTCTTTACTTAATACTTTTTCTGATCTGTTTTAGGCTTAACACCTACTGTAAGATTATCTCCTAATCTTTTCACATCCTTTTTAATGGATCTTTTATATCTTATTAATCCATCAGAAATATCATTATTTTATTATTTTCTCTGACAGGACAAGTCATATTAAACTTAAAATATTCATCTAAATCTTGTGCCAACTATTTCTGAAATATTTTTGATCTGAGCCTCATGGTCTTCACATCTTTGCTCCGGATTTTCATGGATACAATAGACACAATGCATTTATGTATTTTCAGGCGCATGGCATCTGACCAAAGCCTACCTACCACTGACAAGACCCATGCTTCACCTTTTAGCATATCTGTCTGTCTACTCCTTCTATCTAAAAGATTGTGCATACGAGGTTTCCATACCTTCTTTCTGTATTTTTCTGACTAACCTACCTCATAGGTATGGAGATGCTCTTCCTTTTGTCTTGTCCTTTGTGCAGGCATTTATTGAAGCACGTTTTTGAGATGCTTCTTTCACAGTCCACTCCGAAAGGAAAAGAGCTTATCTTCTAGCTGTGAAAACTGCACCTCTTCTGAAGACCTTGGAAAGAAGCAAAACTGAAGAACCTCTGGATAATAAGCTCATCAAAATACAAAGGAAACTAGAGCTCTCTCTCTAAACGGTTAAAAGGCAACGGCTACAACAATTCCAACGGATCTAAAAGTTCCAACGACTATCTCTCAACAGATCTGTTCAAAGCTGCTCTATAAAAGATGAAGCAAGGCTGAAGAACAACAAGAGAGTTTTTCTGAAGATCATTCAAAGAGTGTACATCCAGTAAGAAGCCTCAACTCCACATACACTCAAAGCAAGAGAGAAAGAGCTCTAGCCCAAGAAGAAGTGTGCAAGAAACCATCTGAAGTCTTCAAGCTTTCAAGCTCCTTCCTCTCTTCACTCCCTTTGCTCTACATTGTAATTTTGGGGAGAGTCTTTCAGCTGAGAATTTCTGAGTTAGAGTCCATCCTTGTAAATCTCTCAGTCTGATCTTTCTTCTCTAAGAAAGAGTTCTGTCCGGCTGTAGGACTGTTTACAGTAAGCCTCTTCTTGTGTGAAGAGAAGGCTAGTGGGGTACTGGCAGGTTGTGTCTAGCTGAGGGACTGTTCTCAGTATAGCACCCAGCTGAGGGTTTAAGTCTAGCAGAACCGCACTGAGGTTTGTTCCAGGAGGTTAGCTTCTTGACTTGTAATAGAAGTGAGTATCCTTCCTACTCAAAAAGGAAGAGGACCAGCAGGGAGCTGGGGGTTGTATATCCTTAGGGGGATTGTACCTCGGTTAGTGAAATCCCAAGATTTTGCTTGGGGACTGGATGTAGGTCTTCCTTCTGTGAAGTACCGAACCAAGATAAAAATCTTTGTGTGCTTTTGTGTGATTGTCTATTTGCTTCCGCACTGCTACTCTTTATCTCACACTATCACATAACTAACAAAAATTTTAGTTGTAATAGTTTGTGTGTTAAGTTTCTATTTTGTGCAGAATATCTATTCACCCCCCCCCTCTAGATAGATTGCTGCCGTACCAAAAGGACCAACACACCCCACCTGGCTGGCGAATATCGTCCTAGTTCCTAAAGCCTCTGGCAATTGGTGAATGTGTGTCAACTTCATTGACCTAAACAAAGCTACACCAAAGGGCTACTATCCACTCCCAAGTATCAACAATCTAGTCGACTTGACCTCAGGTACTAAGATGCTTAGCTTTCTTAATGCTTATTCTGGTTATCATCAGATTAGGATGCACCCCAAGGATGTTAAGAAGATAGATTTTACCTCAAACATTGGTGTATATTGCTACATGAGCAGGCCCTTTTGGTCTAAAAAATGTTGGAGCAACATACCGAAGATTGATGAACCATATGTTCGAGAATTAGATCAGTTAGAATGTAGAAGTCAACATTGATGACATACTAGTGAAATCACCCAAAGCCAAAGATCACTTTGCCGATTTGGCAGAAACCTTTGAAACACTTTGGAGGTAAATCCCACAAAATGTGCCTTCGAGGTTCTATCGAAAATGTTCTTGGGCATCTTGGTCACCCACCGAGGCATCCAAGTGAACCCAAACAAAATCCAAGCCATCTTGGATATGAAGAAACCAAAGGGCATCAAGGATGTGTAGTGTCTGGTAGGCCGAGTGGTTGTGCTCCACCTCTTCATGTCTCAAGTAGAAAAACATTGCTTACATTCTTTAGATTGCTAAGGGGACCGAAGATAGCCTTCTCGACCTTCTTCTAGAATGAAGAATGCGAGAAAACCTTCACCAAGCTAAAGGAATTTCTGATGATGCAATCCAAACTACCCATTCTAGGAAAACTCTTTACCTCTACCTCGTAGCAACACCATCAATCAGCTTGGTGTTAGTTTGGGAAGATCAAGGCACAAAAAGTCAAGTTTAGTGCATTAACAAAGTGCTCCTGCATGCTGAAAAGTGGTACCTTGCAACCGAGAAACTCATGCTAGTGTTGGTCACCTCTCCAAACCAACTTCACCCATACTTCCAAGGGCTCAACATTATAGTTTTTGTTGATAATCCCCCGAAGTAAATCTTGGCCAATCTCAAGGCTTTCATATGTCTCATAAACTAGGACGTTACGCTGGGGGTATTCAACAATTATATCATTTTGACATTACCATCAAGGGGAAGGCACTTGCTGATTTTATTGAAAAATATACGGCCCCTCCTGAGGATCGTTCACCAATAGTAGAGGGCCCCACATGGGAACTCTATGTTGATCAATCTCCACACTCAACGGGGAGCAACACAAGGGTTATTCTAAGCTCCCCCGATAGTATAGAGTTATAATATGCCATCAAATTTAAGTTTGATGCTTCCAATAATGTCTTTTAATATGAATCCCAAATCTCAGGGGCCCAGATGGCTAAGTAGCTTAGAGTAGAAAGGGTCAAGATTTTTACTAACTCGCAATAGTTGCAAGCCACCTCAACGAAAGTTATGACGCCCGAGAGCCATAGATGACCAAATATCTCTAGTTGGCCAAGGAAGTGTCTCGATGATTCGAGAGTTTCCAAGTCATCTGTATCACTCGAGAGTCAAATCCAAAGTAGACACCTCTCTCATCTAGCCTTGTCCTCTGGCCCATTAAGCTTGCGGTCCATTCTCCTTGAGAAATTAGAGCACCAAAACACCAACTCCGAGTATGCTGACACAATCGAAGAATCTCCTAATGATTGGAGGGCACCCTATGTTCGCTAGTTGTAGCACAAGCCTGCTCCCTCAAGAATCAAGGTGACTCAAGTATCAAGATCGAATATTTGTCTTACTAGACAAACGACACTACAGGAGGTCCTTCACAAGGCTGCTCCTAAAGTGCCTTGGCTCTGTAGCAGTCAAGCAAGACATTGAAGAAGCTCATGAAGGAATCTATGGAGTGCACCAATGTAGAAGGTCAGTGCATGAATTCTATTGTGGTAAGGGTACTGGTGGCCATCACTTCAACGTGACTACTCGGACTATGTCCAAAAGTGCAATCCCTACAAGAGGTATGGCCACCTTATCCACCAACCTGCTACTTCTCTTGTGCCCTAATCTAAGCTCTACCCCTTTACTCGGTAGGGAATAGAAATCATGGGCCCCTTCCCTATTGTGCAAGTGTAAAAGAAGTTCATTATAGTGGCAATCAATTCCTTCACTAAATGGATCAAGGTTGAAGCAACAACCAAGATAATAGAGAAAGTGTATGGAAGCTCATTTGTTCATCGATCATATGTTGCTTCGGGATCCCTTAGGTTATAGTTAACGATATTGATCGACAATTTAGCAGCTCTTATTTCCAAGAGTGATGCATCAACCTAAAAATTTGCGACCACTTCTCCTCAATAGCCCACCAACAAGTTAATGGTCTGGTCTAAAATACAAACAAAACTCCTCTGAAAGGGTTACAGACTAGGCTCAATAAGGCAAAGGGAAGTTGTTTAAAGAATTAGCAAGCAAACTATGGTCCCACCAGATGACTCCTAGAGTTGCCATAGGGGAAACCCCGTTCCAATTAGCCTATAGTATAAAGGCAGTCATTCCCTTAGAAGTCTGAATACCCTTCCCTCCGAGTCATAAATTTCTGAGCAAACACTAACAATCAAAAGTTTCAAGAGAACCTATACTTGGTTGAGGAAGTAGGGGAGATTGTAAGAATCCACATGGTGGAATATCATAGGCGCATGGCTCGATATTACATGCTCGAGTAAGAGGCAGGCACTTCCTCCCAAGAGGCCTAGTCTTGAGGAAGGTCAAAGCCTCTCGACCACTCGAGGAGGCAGGGAAGCTAGCGGCTAATTGGGAAGGCCCATATCAAGTAGTCGAAGCCTTCAACAAAGGAACATACAAAATGACAACACTCGAGGGTGAACCCACCTCACACACATGGAATGCCAAAGCATAGAGAAAATTCTTCTATTGAGACATTCATGTAAAGTCTTAATTTTATGAATAAAATTCAATACATGACTCTTTCACAGCCTTTTACAATTCTCGATACACATTTGAAATAAAGAAGGTATAATGCGGCAGTTAGGCTAAGCTCGCACAAGTTCAAAAATTGACTCTCATCGAGGCACTGACTCTAGCAATGTGGAAAGTAGCTCGACTGCTAAGTTGGACAACCAAGCTGAACTCGAGCTAACCTTCAGATTACAAGAGAGAAGCTTTCGTCTGACCCTCAGCCTGAAAGATCGAAGGAATAGACCAAAGACAAATAAAGAAAGAAGATACTCCTCCCCTCTTTCTACCTCAACTTGATGACCAAAGCAAGGACGAAAGACAAAGAAGTCATCCTCAATCCATTCCAAGTGAATGGTAACAAGGAAGAGAGGAAAAGGAAAAAGAATTCCACCCCAACTTGAACAACATACTGAAGGGGAGGGGGAAAGAAGCAAGTAGAAGAGGGTAGAAGTAGAATGGGGAAGTGGTGGAGGTGATGCTTCATTTGCTAAGTCATGCACCTTAACATCAAGCTCAGCCATTGGTGTTCCTTACCGGGGAAGAACTTCTATGATAGCGGACCCCCCCCCCCCCCCTACTTCTTATTGAGGTGAAATCTAGAGATAGTTTGGGACCTCCTTCTTCTGTTTTCTATTCCTTTATGAAATCCCATTTTTGTCTCCCATTCCATTACGCTATCGACATCTGTAAGGCCTGAAGAACAACAACATAATCTTCATCCTCATCAACAAACTCCATCTTCATATTGGAAACTATAGAAATTGAAGAAGGAAAGGAAAGGACTCAGATGGTGGGAAGCGGTGGGGATAATAGATTGTTGAATGCCCCAAGTGGCCTATTTAAAGGCAAGGGGGAAATGAAGCGACCCTCACTAGAGAAACCACCATCAATTTCCCTTGCCTCTCGATAGGGCAACAACCAAATACCGAAGAGATGTGGGCACCTCCTCGAGAAAAAACCTACAAAAAGTAATGATAAAAATATCTTTGAAAATAATAAAACAATTATTCTAGGGGAGTTATTGTCTAACAACACACAAAATCGTTGCTCGATCTTAATTAAATTGCATGACCACTTCACATGAAGGATACACCCACGCAGAACACGACATGCATACAAGTTTGTAGTACAAAAATATGTTTTTATATATTTTTGGGAAGCACAACTAAAAGTTGAGATATAAAGAAAAAGAAGGGTACATCAATAGTCTATTCGAGGGTAATGACATGGGGAGTCTCTAAAGGATGTTGAGTGTCCTTTTTGGTGGCAACCAGGGAAGCACCTCCATCAACTGACAGACAAGCTGTGAACCCTGAGGGGACACCCTAGACAGGAGCTAAACTCACCTATGTGGGAACTGACCAAGCCACACAGTCCTCCGACAAAGCTAAGGCGAACAAGCCCACCTCATCCACCTCAGGCTCATCTGAAGTGGAGGATGTGGTAGAGTTGGACGAATCAGATAATGTGGGAGGGGTAACTGCCAACTCATTTGGGTCATAAGTGCAAGGGCTTGTCCACCTACTGTTGAGCCAGCCCAGCCGCCCTGTTGAATCCCTAGGTGAACCCCTTCCTTAGGCCTTGCTTGAACACCAACTCGTAGACGACATACACATGCTTCTCCAAGATCTTCTGATACCTTTTAGAATGGAAGAACCTCCTCACCATGCGATCCTCTGCCTTCACAAGCTTTGACTTAGTAAGCTTTAGGCTTGAGGTCATCCTTCTCAGTCACAAACATCTTTGAGCTAGCTACATAGAGCATAAGCTCCCATTATAGAGCTTTGGTTTTCATGTCTATCTGGTCACTTGTCTTTTGGAACTACCTACTGAGATCATAGACCTTTTTCTGGTCCTCCTTAACCTGGCATAGCGGGACTCGGCCTTGGAAACAATTTGAGCACATTTTTTGGCCATTCCGAGTGTTTATGGCTCATCTTGGACTCAGTATCCTCCAGTCGCTCGAGGCACTATGACAACTCAAGCTTGGTCTCAACAAGCCACAACATCCCCTCCATCATCCGTTCAACCAACTTCTAGCTACAGGAACATCACAACCCCTCATGAGTTGCAAGGCTTTCGAGCCCCCTACCTAGTCAAATGTTGACCCACCGACACTAGACCTACCTTCCCAAAGGAGAAGAAAGGTAGCCTGAGATGGGGACACAAAATGTTGAGCACCTGAAGGGACCCAAAAGGGAGATGCAACTACACCTAGGTCTATGGTGGGAGCCATTGTCCCTGATGTTCTGACTAGGGCACCTATGGGAAGATCAACATGGGACTCAAGAGGTAGAACCACAGGTCGGGGATCAGAGGGTGCCAACAAATCAGCAATCACCAACACTGGGAGGATCAGCGATGCAACCACCTTCTTTTTCTTCTAGCGGCCATCCTCCACCATGGACTTCGTGGAGTCTACCAAGAGCATCAAGCTAGAGCCCTTCCATTTAGGCTTCTACTTTGGCTTAGACACCACAACAACAATGGCCTTGCCTTTACCGTAGCACCCAGTCTTTGGAGGAGAGGAGACTACTGCCTCTGACACCTCTAGAATGGTTTCCCATGGAGCACCATCCTCTAACCCTCGCAAGGACTAGCCAATAAAGAAAATGATGCCTGCAATAGATAAGACATGCTAAACTTTATAAAGTCCAAAGCAAAAGCTACAAAATGAGCATAATGTCATGCAACCCTTACCTTGGGGAACAATGGGAGCCCCTACATACTATTGTAGTTTGGCCTTGTCGAAAAGGATCATCGTGGACTACCTCTTGCTTTGCGAAAGCTTGATCAAACAAGTGAGCTCTGGCAAGTGATGTTATGAGGTGCAAAGTTGGGCCGAGTAGGAAATGCCTCAAAGGAGGTGCCTTAGAATGGAGCATCCAGAAGTACTATGTCTTCCCTCCTTTGTAGGAGGAGTTCTAACTAAAAAGGGCAATGCAACTCTTCTCATGACGAGCATGGAAGAAATAGAATCCCCTACTGGTAGATGGATGCTCCTTCAACGCATAGAAGACAAGGAAGAGGTCAAGACTAGGTTGAATCTGGTTCAACCTACAGAGAATGAGGATAGAGTACACAAAAACATAAGAGTTAGAGACAACTAAACTGGTGTTAGATCAAAATGACTTAGTAAGACCTCAATAAAGAAGTGTAGTGGAAGACAAAAGATATATTTTCAGGCTAGGTCATAAGTGCAGAAAGCATCATAACAGAAGTCTACTATGAGTTTCTCAGAATCTAGAGAGGAAGAATGGAAAGCCCAAGGCAAATCGTATTTAACTTGAAGCTCCTCCAAATCCTTGCTGGTGAACTCAGTGAAGACTCATAATGGAAAGGAGGTGTCGTAGACCTACAGGAAGCTTAACCTCTCCACTCTATGAAGATGCCTTGTAACGCACCGATACGAAATATTGGGATGAGCAGTTAATATCAGTATGAGCATGCACATTAAACAAGTAAGCTAAACATATTCTACACCACAAAATGAACACAAGACAACATAGCCAATAATCAAATTGTATTCCATTCATTCGTAATTCAGAGGTCCATTACATTTACTAATCTGGCAAAACATAGGGCCCATCAAGACAAATAAATTGCTAAAGGGATAATATTAAACTCTAACATAGATCTAGAAATCTTGGCCCCAACTAAAGGATATCTTGCACTTAGACATTCGGGACACTCTTTCACTCTTGCCCGTCCCCATGTCTCTAATCGTACTCTTCATCATCTGAAAAATAGATGTAGCAACTGTGTAAAAGAACGCTGAGTAGATCTTAGATCTCTTGAGTCGAGCAAGCTTTACTGAATTAATGTTTTAAGGCAAGAAAGATATCTAAAGGCACGAGCATGATAACAAGAGTTAAAATAACAAAAACAAGTGAATAGCAAGAAAAATTTGACAAGGAACAAGATAGGATAGTCACGAGTCTAATATGAACAAATAAGCGAGAACATGTCATGAATAACGAGTACATGATTTGGTCATATCACGAACACAATGCCACAAGCATGATACACGAGTACACGATTTGATTGTCTTAGACCAATTTAACATGATTAACACAATTGTGGTGCAATTCCAACACCATGGTCAACAACCCCTGTAGGTACACGATATTCAGGTGCTCCCCCAAGACCCGACCAAAGCCCTATTAACGCCTAGCATTGTTAGTGCAATAGACCGAAGATCCACACGATTTTTGTCTAGACAATCAGTTTATGGCTACGTGCAGGTTATGGATTAAGATAAGATTTCAGCAAGAGAACGAGATGAGAACTTTTAATCCAATAATCAATCTGGGTTCTGGTTTACCAAACCACGAGAAACAATAAGGTCAAGACAAGATGAGAATAGCAAGATAATAGGTGCACAGCTGGTTATACTACACAATCTTGCGGCATAATCTAAAAGGTATCATGTGTTTTCATGGTAAAATCGGCTTGGAGACTTTGTGAGAATCCAATGCCAGCGGAGACTTACATATGTCTCACAAGAAGACATTCTAGTCTGATAGAAGAAATATCCGGCAGAGAGTCCGTCAGTCATGAAGGGGTGTTCCTAACTAGAACACAGTGAGAATATGTCACACAAGGCACAATCTCTAAACGACGGTGCAAAACAACAATGCGAGAAAGAGAGTTTAAGAGTGAGAAAGTTAACATTAAAAAGAGGTGTTTAATATGATTAACTCCATTTACCACTTTATTACCGATCATTAGCAGTTGTAATAAGAAGCTAACTTTATTATCTTACTGTTCATGACACATATTTGAAAAAAAAGTTCATTTTTTTATGACGAAACCCTAAGAATGCGACATTCCCTTAGTCAAAACACGACAAGATATGCAGAGAATGCGATAGAGGTCATTAAGGAACATGATAGGGTTTCTGACAGATAGGTGATGAACGCGCCATACTGACCCATCGCATTAAGAACGCGTCGATTCACTATGTTAGGACAATATCAAGATCGCATCGTGTCGTTTTGTCATGTTAATAACACGATGGCACGTTGCATCATGACAAGGCCTAGATCGCAACGTATCGGGCTGTCGCGATCAGAGGGCCTATGTCCGATCCCAAGATGAGAAAACAAATACCTTAGGATTCAGGTTCCCCTTCAAGAGAGCATGACACAATGAACTTAAATCTTGAAATACTCATCATATACATGATGAAAAAGTATGAAACTTGGGGGAAATGAAAGTAGACTTGAAGAAGTACAAACTGTAACAAGTAATTAGAATTTCATCTTGGTTTGAACATGATACTACATAGGTTTTTCACAAAGAACAAGATTTCTGACACAATGAGCATGGATTAAGAAATTCGCACAAGATACACAATAGAAATTGGGGAAAAAGTTACCAATAGGTTCAAGACATCAAATAGTATTTACAGTAAAAGTTTCATATCATGAGATAAAGCATGGACAAAGATCTAAGGGGAACATGATAGGTCGGGTAGAACATGAACAAAGAATTTATAACATGAAATACATGTAAACGACGTGATAAAAATAGGAAAAAATAGGTTCATGAGATTCCTGACATCAAGAAGTACCTAAGTGTTAATTTAATTAGACTAAGATCGAGAGATTGTCTATCTTTGGTCGTTTTAGTTTCCTAGGGATTCTTTGCATGAACTTTGGGGAAGAACGATGAAGAACTCCCAATCCTCTCGTCCTCCTCCTTCCTTCAATCTTCTCCTACGTCCAAAGCTTCCACAGAAGTAAATTAGGTCAGCCTTGGGAAGGAATTGGGTTGTATTTAAGGAAATAGGCCATTAGGAGTCATAATGAGACTCTAACTCCTAGTTATAAGTTTTCTTGTCACGCCCCTCCAATTTAACAGTGAAATAAATAACGGAGACGTGAGCAAAGTGTATGGTAACGTAAATTGCGCATACAGTCGCAAAAATTAGAGCAATTAAATGAACAATAATTGCAATAAACTCTTTATTTTATTGATAAATCACTTACACTATTACAACCAATTATTCTAAGCCAATACATAGGGCTCGAAGACATCATTACATTGGCAAAGATAACTTAAGCAAATGTCTAACTAAACTCTATGATACTAGGATCAATCCATCGCTATGACTCCAGGTCGCTCATCACTCTAGTCCACCCCCGTTGGTGTGTGTAAGGTCATCATCCGGCTTACCTGAAAACACATAGAACAATAGCGCAGGGTGAGCGATAACGCTCAGTAGGACTTAAGATCTCATGTAGACAAGCAAGCTTTTAAGTGGTTAATGTCTTATAAATCATGATAACTAGAGAGAATGACGAGTACAGTCAAGAGAATAATGTCTCATTATAACGAGAAACAATAGCACATTACATGAGAGCATAGCACAACAAATATGATAACGGATTGGTCATATAACGAAATAGCGTGTAACGATTGGTCGATCATTTTATCAACCAAGAGAGTATAACATAGTAATTGATTGATTGTCATAGATTAAATTTTGATAGTTTTAAATGGCGTTGGGTGCATGCCGTACACACCCTGATCATGTTACCCCCGCAAGGAAATGGCACTCTTCGGGCGCTCTCCCCAAGACCAGATCGGGCCCTATTGCACTGGCATAGTCATGTTTGTTATCTTAGACAATCAATTTAATGGCCAAATAGAGTACCAAAAAAAGATGAGAGTAATAGAAGAATAGACAAGAGTGTAGAGAGAAAGTGAACATATGAGAGGTTAGAGACAGTAGACGAGACAAGGACATATTCGTAAAGCAACGATAAACAAGAGATAGTAACAGTTGCACAGCACCAGGTCGTGTGCCGGCAGTCCGGTAGAAGTCACAACCGCCCACTAGCCCTGCCATGACATAGACCAAAGGTCTGGCGTGATCCCAAGGTAAGAAAGAAACACACTAAGGCCATTGGATCATGCTGAATCCCTAAGGGTGTATAGGGTTTTAAGGGTACAACCAGCTCGTCGGCAATGTATGTGCGCCAAAGCCAAAGAGACTTACAGAGGCCTTGACAAGGAGTCCCTGGTCCGGTCAAGAGTATTCCCAACGGAGAGGTGGTCCAAGTCAAGAAAAGTGTGTAACGAAACAAGTCCATCTTGCCTCGAGTGCTCGAAGGCAGAGGGACACGATAACTGCCACGTCCTAATAAAATAATCTATTTATCGGGAGTGACAGAATATCACACGGAAAAGACACTACATCCATTCATTAATTAGATAGCCTCATAAGTGTCTAATTACAAAAGTTTCCTCATTAAGTTCCCATGAGGAATAAGTCAAAAGAAACTTATTACATCACATTTACTAATCACAACACTACAGAAAAGTAACATAGATAGTTACTCGTAGATTCATGGTTCACTCAACACTCTTTCCCCCTTAATCATTCGTTCCATCTGGATTATCTGAAAAGTAGAATTCTGTGAGCTAACTAGCTCAGTAGGATTCCAGTTCTATAATCAAGAAGATCAAGATACAAAGTAAGTGACAAGGAATTATACATGTAATCATGCTTTTGCATGGCAGACTGAGATTGCTATACGACACTAGATAGCAAAGTTATTGAACATTGAACTCAAGATTCAGGGATTCATAGTAACATTCAAGTTCAGATTTGAACACATATAAACACACAATAAGATGATATGATGACCAATAAAACACTTAATGATGCTATGCCAAACATCCACTCATCCTTTATCGTTCCGCGCGGCCACTTAAACGAATATGGGTGCTCCTCCCAGGACTGGACTAGCCCTTATTTGCCAAGCATAATTCTTAGATTGAGTCCAAGACTCTCAATTTGTCATCACCACACTCTTACCTTTGTAATGAATCAAGGAAATACAAAGGTTTTACTCAAAGTTACTCAAGGTTTGCACAAAAGAATCAAGGGACTTGATTCCGTCACTGATTTCAGAAATTAACAATCTCACGAGGACAATTTTGTTCGGAACTTGTAGAAATAACTTAAGATAACAAAGAAGTTAACATGACTGATCTAAATAGGTGTTTTGGTAGTAAAATCTATATGATAAAGGTAGACCAAGAGTTGGAACAATTGGGTAGGATTTATAGAGAAGAACAGAGTCATAACGAAGCTGGAAACATGACTTTGACCAGACCTGTCGATAGGCATGGGTCTGCTGTCGACAGGGACTGGTTTCCAGAACCAGATATAAAGTTCTGTGTGCATCTGTCGACAGCCAGTGAGGGGGCTGTCGACAGATACACACAGGCCTGATTTCCAGAGTTCTGGAATCATGCTCCTGTCGACATCAAAAGGGTCGCCTGTCGACAGGGGCTGTGTGAACTGTCTATAAGTCATGGAAAACAATTTCAAATGGTTCTATAAAGTTTCTCTAACATTCCTAACATAAATAGGACCCTAAACAAGTATGATTTCAGATGTAATACTCATTGAAACATGATCCGAAAAAGGAAGATCATGGAACATAGTTTGCAAAGATGTTTTAGCAAATGGTTAACTCAAAGAAGATAATGGGGAGTACTTCTTCTTAGAACTCTTTTCTCCTCATCTTTCTACATTGATCTTATATCAAATGTACCAACTTAAGAGTCATCACTTCTCAACACATCAGGTTAGCTAAAAGTAGAAAACCATTGAGGTTCTATCCAGTCTAGATAATAGAATCAACACTCTAAATTCAGTCAACTGGATCAAAGCTAGTAACATGTGGTTACTTCTAACTGAAGAATCAACTAAAACATGATGTAATGTTGATTTCCTATCATTGACATGTTTTCTAAACTTTGACAACAACATGATCAATAATATGACTTTTCAGATTTCACAATAGTCTGAGTTTTCAAACTAGAAGAATGGCATGCTTAAAGTTCTACATGCCATTAACCGGAGGATCAAAGAGAAGTAGTAGGAGAACATAGAAAGATCAAGAGAAGAATCCTACCTGAACAAGTAATGAGAGTTCCTTCACTTAGAGATCCACAGAAATTAGAGAAAGACAATTGCAAACTTGCATGCAAGATAGCCTCCACTGCAATCCTTCCAGAGAATGAAACCCAAAACTGTCGATCCAACTTCTCCAAGGAGAATTGATAGCTCAACTCAGTAGCACTGAGGTGTAGTGATCTCAGTAGCAAGACACACACACCAGCAAGAATGAAAGAGAAAGAGAGAGAAAGAGAGCAGTTTCCCCTCCGTAAAGGTTTCCTCACAAAGCTTAGCACTCAGAAACCTCTCAACCTGAGGTTACCCACGTAATAGCAGCAGCATAATAGTGGAACAGGTGAAGGAAACTAGCTACAATGGTTGGGGATGGGTTTTTATAAACCTAAGCTAATTGCATGCACAAGGACACGTAGGGGGACATGTGTTGAGGTAAAAATCACCTTTTACCTCCTTCAAACACCTAGCACATGCATGCTTAGAGAGTTACACATGGTAATTGAGGTGTTACCATGTCTCCCTTGGGTGCTGGCCTCACCAGAAGCCACCACGTAACCCACTGAAAATTTCCAAGAAAAACCCATTGCGTAATTCCCCCATAATTCAACTAGCCACTTGTTCTTTAAATAAACATATCCAAACCATATCTGATTGCATTGAAAATTTGACCATAGACTATTATGATATTTTTACTAATTATGGTGATTTTTAATTAATTTTTAGATTTTATTTTACACGAGGTGAAAAATCACCCGAATAATGGTTGCGTCGACTGTACATTGAAATCTGTACGTCGAAAAATTCAGATAATTATATATTTACTTTCTCCACATTTTTCTAGAAATTATGATGTTCTCAGATTTTTATTTCGTTATCGTTTTCCGATATCGCCCTGTGGAGGCACGCACTTCGAGGTACGACACTAAGATAACGTTCATTACCACTAATTAAGTCTATCATCTAATTATCACAATTTAATAACAGCCCTAAGGTATTTTAATCAAATTACTTCTCTTTTCTTAATATTTTAAATTTCTGGGACGTTCCAACTCTCCCCTACTAAAAAAAAAATTGGTCCTCCAAATTTAATAACATAAAGATCATTATACTAACCTGAAAATAATTCTGGATATTTCGTCTTGATGGTATCTTCTAGTTCCCTTGTGGCCTCCTCTTGTCCTCGCCTACTCCATTGAATCTTCAATAAGGGAACTTCCTTGTTTCGAAGTTGCTTGATTTTTCGATCAAGGATCTGCACCGGTCTTTCCTCATATGCCAAATTTTCTTGTATTACCAGATTTTGGTATTCAATAATATGTTCTGGATCATACACATATTTCCTCAACATTGACACATGAAAAATATTATGTACGTTGGATAATTGTGGTGGAAGTGCTAGTTGGTACGTCATTTTCCCAATTCTTTTCAGTATTTCAAACGGTCCAATATATCTTGGACTCAATTTTCCCTTAATACCAAATCTTTTGATTCCTCTTCTGGGTGATACTTTAAGAAACACATGTTCTCCTGGTTAAAATTCTAGCTCCCTTTTTCTTTGATCCGCATTGCTTTTCTGTCGATCTTGAGCAGCTTTCATCCGATCTCGTACCAACTTAATAGTTTCTGTTGTTTCCTGAATCATTTCGGGTCCAAGAATATGTGATTCCTTCAATTCTACCCAACACAATGGTGATCTACATTGCCTACCATACAAAGCTTCAAATGGTGCCATTTGAATAGTAGACTGTTAACTATTATTGTAAGCAAACTCCATTATTGCTAAATGAGTATTCCAGTCGTTTCCAAACTCCAATATGCAAGCACGACACATATCTTCAATGATCTGATTTACTCGTTCTGTCTGTCCGTCAGTTTGCGGATGAAAAGCAGTGCTAAACTTTAACTTAGTCCCCAGTGCATCTTGTAATTCTCTCCAAAAGTGTGAAGTAAATCTTGCATCTCTGTCAGAAATTATGTCTTTTGGAATCCCATGCAATCGAACAATTTCTTTCATGTACAAGGCTGCTAGAACACTGACGGACCATCTTGTTTTAATTGCCAAGAAATGAGCTGATTTAGTAAGTCGGTCAATAATTACCCATATTGCATCGAATCCACTTCGCGTCTTGGGTAGTCCGACAATAAAATCCATACCGACACTATCACATTTCCATTCCGGTACTTCAAGTGGTTTTAACTTTCCTGCCGGTTTCTGGTGTTCGGCTTTAACCTTCTGACAGGTCAAACATCTCGCTACAAAGTCCACAATGTCCTTTTTCATGTTACACCACCAAAAATGCTTTTTCAGATCTTGATACATCTTCACAACTCCTGGATGAATCGTATAATGTGATCGATGAGCTTCTTCCAAGATTTGTTTCTTGATTTCAGGATTATCCGGTACACATAATCTGTCTCGAAACCGAAGATTTCCATGCTCATCTTCATTAAAATCAGATCTGAAAGCCAATTTTTCTCTAGTTTCTGTCAACATAGGATCATTGCTCTGCTGTTCTCTAATTTGCTTTAGCAAATATGATTGCACTATCATGTTATCAATTACAACTCTTGCCTCCTGTAGTTCAGTCTTTAAACTCAATGTAGAAAACTCTTCTAACAATTTCCATTCCTTTATTTGCAATTGACATATCTTGGTTATAGGATTTCTACTGAGTGCATCGGCCACAGTGTTACCTTTCCTTGGATGATACTCTATTTTGAAATCATAATCTTTGATATACTCCATCCATCTTCTTTGTCTCATATTTAGTTCTTTCTGTGAAAACAAATATTTGAGACTCTTATGATCGGAGTATACTATGAACTGGTTGTCATACAAGTAGTGTCTCCAGAGTTTAAGAGCAAAAACTACTGCGGCTAATTCCAAATCATGTACTGGGTAGTTCTTCTCATGGGTCTTTAATTGTCTAGAAGCATAAGCAATAACCCTTCCTTCCTGCATCAATACACATCCCAGTCCAATACTCGAGGCATCAGTGTAAACTTCAAATATTCTTCCTTCTACCGGCAAGGCTAAAATTGGTGCGGTGGATAAACATTCCTTTAACAGCTGAAAGGCTTGTTCACAACTTTCATTCCATATAAATGTAGTTCCTTTTCTAGTTAACTGTGTAAGTGGTGAAGCAATTCTAGAAAAATCCTTGACAAATCGCCGGTAGTAACTGGCCATGCCTAAAAAGCTTCGTACTTCCGTAAGATTCTTAGGCTGCTCCCATTTCTGTATAGTTTCTACTTTTGATGAGTCCACTGATAATCCTTCTTCAGAAATGATATGTCCTAGGAACATTACTTGTTTCAACCAAAACTCACATTTACTGAACTTCGCATATAATTTGTGATCCCGTAATAATTGTAAAGTAATTCGCAAATGTTCTTCATGCTCTTCTATACTCTTAGAGTAGATCAATATATCATCTATAAACACAACCACAAATTGATCTAAATAAGATTTGAACACGTCATTCATCAAGCGCATAAATGCAGCAGGTGCATTTGTCAATCCGAATGGCATTACCACAAATTCGTAGTGTCCATACCATGTCCTAAAAGCCGTTTTATGGATATCCTGCTCCTGAATTCTTAGTTGGTGGTATCCAGATATTAAATCAATCTTGGAGAAATAATGAGCTCCAGACAGTTGATCAAATAGATCATCAATTGTTGGAAGTGGGTACTTGTTCTTTATAGTCAATTGATTCAACTGTCGGTAATCTATGCATAATCTCATAGATCCATCTTTCTTCTTCACAAATAATACTGGAGCACCCCAAGGTGAAGTACTTGGTCTAATAAACCCTTTTTCTATCAATTCTAATAACTGCCTCTTTAACTCTTTCAACTCTTCCATAGACATTCTGTATGGTGTTCTCGAAATTGGTGTAGCTCCCGGTACTAATTCAATTGAGAAATTTACTTCCCTGCTAGGTGGTAAACCAAGTAGTTCTTCGGGGAATACATCAGGAAATTTCCTTACCACGGGAATATTCTCCAACCCTGAAGTGTTCTGATTTATCACATTTATGGAAACTAAATATCCTTGACAGCCTTTCTGTACTAGTTTACATGCTTTAACTGCTGATATTATAGGTATTTTCCTTGTGCGAGGTTCATCAAAAAGTATGGGAGTAATTTCCTTTCCTAGAAAGGTTACTTGTTTTAATTGACAATCCAAGTTTGCATGATACTTAGATAGCCAATCAATCCCAAGAATCACATCATAGTCCCACATTTCAAGACATATTAGATCACCAGGCAAATTATGGTCCTTAACTAAGATTTGACTATTAGGGTAATATTCCTTAAGTTTCTTACCCTCACTCAAAGGTGTTGCAACCTCAAGTTGTGTGTGAAGTGGAACTGGTTGTACTTCCAATAACTTAGCAAACTCATAACTAATAAAGGAGTGTGTAGCTCCTGAATCAAATAATACATATGCGGGTCTTAAGTTTACTAATAATGTACCTTCTATCAGTCCGCCTTCTGGTGGAGATTCTGATTCCACTTCCTGCACAGCTTGCAATCTACCTTCCTTTGCTCGAACATTTGAATTTGCTGGCGCATTTTTAATCATAGGACAATCCAGAATTCGGTGTTGAGTACTCCCACATTTCAGACACTCACCCAATCTACGCCAACAGTTTTCAGTTTTGTGACCACTACGGTGACAATGCTTACACACATCTTTGCTTACAATCGGAGCCTTCCCTGCCTTCTTATTCGCTTGCTGAACCTTTGGGGCATTCCCCGACTCGAACTTCCTCTTACGGTCCGAGGATCCTTCCCTAGACTTTCCCCTGATCTTATCCACAGTATCATTAGCAGCTTCTAGTGCTAAGGCCCTTTTAACCATTTCTGAATATGAGGTAATCAAATGAGGAGTTAGCTGCATAATGAAAATGGGACGTAATCCATTCATAAATCTTTTGGCTTTCAATTTCTCTGTCGATATCAGATGAGGGGCATATCTTGACAATCGAGCAAATTGAGCTTCATATTCTGATACAGACATTCTGAGTTGTTTTAAACTGGCAAATTCATTAGCTTTCCTTTCTTGAACTACCTCAGAAAAATATTGATCATTAAACAGTTCAACAAACTCTTCCCAATCAACCTGCTTTGGATCTTCCAAAGTAGATTCCACTGTTTCCCACCAAGCACGAGCATCCCGATCCAATTGGAATGTAGTGAGACAAACATTTTCTTCTTCCGTACACTTAATCATTCTAAATATCCTTTCAATACCCCTCGATCTGATGGAGCAGCATCTCTTGCCCCAGCTTCAGACCATTCAGATCATTCATGATCTGGTTCATAATATCCAATGAAACGTGTGGATTTCCCGCCAAGAAAGCGCCTGCCGTCAGATTTAATACTTCCTCTTTGATCTGTATGTGGGTTTCCCTTTGTGCTTGAGCATATAATTCTAGGTCTTGACGTAGCATTTCCATGGCTGCTACCAACCTTTGCTGAGCACTCATATCCATTTTGAAATAATTAATAGGTTAAGCATTTACATGATTAGAAAAATCATGCTAACTAATCCCATGTTTCTACCCCAACTCACTGATTTCCCTAGGTTTATCGAACTAAGGCTCTGATACCAATTAATCTGTCACGTCCTAATAAAATAATCTATTTATCGGGAGTGACAGAATATCACACGGAAAAGACACTATATCCATTCATTAATTAGATAGCCTCATAAGTGTCTAATTACAAAAGTTTCCTCATTAAATTCCCATGAGGAATAAGTCAAAAGAAACTTATTACATCACATTTACTAATCACAACACTACAGAAAAGTAACATAGATAGTTCCTCGTAGATTCGTGGTTCACTCAGCACTCTTTCCCCCTTAATCATTCGTTCCATCTAGATTACCTGAAAAGTAGAATTCTGTGAGCTAACTAGCTCAGTAGGATTCCAGTTCTATAATCAAGAAGATCAAGATACAAAGTAAGTGACAAGGAATTATACATGTAATCATGCTTTTGCATGGCAGACTGAGATTGCTATACGACACTAGCTGATAGCAAAGTTATTGAACATTGAACTCAAGATTCAGGGATTCATAGTAACATTCAAGTTCAGATTTGAACACATATAAACACACAATAAGATGATATGATGACCAATAAAACACTTAATGATGCTATGCCAAACATCCACTCATCCTTTATCGTTCCGCGCGGCCACTTAAACGAATATGGGTGCTCCTCCCAGGACTAGACTAGCCCTTATTTGCCAAGCATAATTCTTAGATTGAGTCCAAGACTCTCAATTTGTCATCACCACACTCTTACCTTTGTAATGAATCAAGGAAATACGAAGGTTTTACTCAAAGTTACTCAAGGATTGCACAAAAGAATCAAGGGACTTGATTCCGTCACTGATTTCAGAAATTAACAATCTCACGAGGACAATTTTGTTCGGAACTTGTAGAAATAACTTAAGGTAACAAAGAAGTTAACATGACTGATCTAAATAGGTGTTTTGGTAGTAAAATCTATATGATAAAGGTAGACCAAGAGTTGGAACAATTGGGTAGGATTTATAGAGAAGAACAGAGTCATAACGAAGTTGGAAACATGACTTTGACCAGACCTGTCGACAGGCATGGGTCTGCTGTCGACAGGGACTAGTTTCCAAAACCAGATATGAAGTTCTATGTGCATCTGTCGACAGCCAGTGAGGGGGCAGTCGACAGATACACACAGGCCTGATTTCCAGAGTTCTGGAATCATGCTCCTGTCGACAGCAAAAGGGTCGCCTGTCACAGGGGCTGTGTGAACTGTCTATAAGTCATGGAAAACAATTTCAAATGGTTCTATAAAGTTTCTCTAACATTCCTAACATAAATAGGACCCTAAACAAGTATGATTTCAGATGTAATACTCATTGAAACATGATCCGAAAAAGGAAGATCATGGAACATAGTTTGCAAAGATGTTTTAGCAAATGGTTAACTCAAAGAAGATAATGGGGAGTACTTCTTCTTAGAACTCTTTTCTCCTCATCTTTCTACATTGATCTTATATCAAATGTACCAACTTAAGAGTCTTATCACTTCTCAACACATCAGGTTAGCTAAAAGTAGAAAACCATTGAGGTTCCATCCAGTCTAGATAATAGAATCAACACTCTAAATTCAGTCAACTGGATCAAAGCTAGTAACATGTGGTTACTTCTAACTGAAGAATCAACTAAAACATGATGTAATGTTGATTTCCTATCATGGACATGTTTTCTAAACTTTGACAACAACATGATCAATAATATGACTTTTCAGATTTCACAATAGTCTGAGTTTTCAAACTAGAAGAATGGCATGCTTAAAGTTCTACATGCCATTAACCGGAGGATCAAAGAGAAGTAGTAGGAGAACTTAGAAAGATCAAGAGAAGAATCCTACCTTAACAAGTAATGAGAGTTCCTTCACTTAGAGATCCACAGAAATTAGAGAAAGACAATTGCAAACTTGCACGCAAGATAGCCTCCACTGCAATCCTTCCAGAGAATGAAACCCAGAATTGTCGATACAACTTCTCCAAGGAGAATTGATAGCTCAACTCAGTAGCACTGAGGTGTAGTGATCTCAGTAGTAAGACACACACACCAGTAAGAATGAAAGAGAAAGAGAGCAGTTTCCCTTCCGTAAAGGTTTCCTCACAAAGCTTAGCACTCAGAAACCTCTCAACCTGAGGTTACCCACGTAATAGCAGCAGCATAACAGTGGAACAGGTGAAGGAAACTAGCTACAATGGTTGGGGATGGGTTTTTATAAACCTAAGCTAATTGCATGCACAAGGACACGTAGGGGGACATGTGTTGAGGTAAAAATCACCTTTTACCTCCTTCAAACACCTAGCACATGCATGCTTAGAGAGTTACACATGGTAACTGAGGTGTTACCATGTCTCCCTTGGGTGCTGGCCTCACCAGAAGCCACCACGTAACCCACTGAAAATTTCCCAGAAAAACCCATTGCGTAATTCCCCCATAATTCAACTAGCCACTTGTTCTTTAAATAAACCTATCCAAACCATATCTGATTGCATTGAAATTTTGACCATAGACTATTATGATAGTTTTACTAATTATGGTGATTTGTAATTAATTTTTAGATTTTATTTTACACGAGGTGAAAAATCACCCGAATAATGGCCGCGTCGACTGTACCTTGAAATCTGTACGTCGAAAAATTTAGATAATTATATATTTAATTTCTCCACATTTTTTTGGAAATTATGATGTTCTCGGATTTTTATTTCGTTATCATTTTCCGGTATCGCCCTGTGGAGGCACGCACTTCGAGGTACGACACTAAGATAACGTTCATTACCACTAATTAAGTCTATCATCTAATTATCACAATTTAATAACAGCTCTAAGGTATTTTAATCAAATTACTTCTATTTTCTTAATATTTTAAATTTCTGGGGCGTTACAATAACGGTGTACAAATCATGCGAGTAAAACGAAGACAAGTGTCATTTAAAATAATAGGGAATTTAAGTGAATTAATTATACTTAATTGTCAGATAGATTATTGAGTAATTTAATAAGGTCAAATGGCAAATATTAATGTTTAGTGCATGCAAGTGTTAAGAAATCGTGAGAGCATGAAAGATTGTGCACATGGCTTTTAATTAATTGAATTTATGTAATTATTACCAAATATTAATGTTCAGATCAATACTATACATAACAGTGTTTAATTAAGTTTAAACAAGGGTCAAATGGTGTAATTAGCAGGGGTGTAACGACCCTCCTCATACCGGTACGATTATACCAATCCCCATCGGTATAAAGAGCGTCGTCACAGTGGGATAATAACCCAACACTGGTCGATAGGTTGATATGTATGTGGATAGCAATTTAGTACAGCGGAATTAAAATAAACAACTCTACTTTAATCCATCACCATCACACATTCCACAGTCTATATAGCGAAATAAAATGACAATGTCCACATTATTACATGATAAAAGAACTACATTGTCCAAATATTATCCATACAATTAAATTTATTCATGCTATGAAAAAGGAAAAGTACAACTACTAAGCAGACTCCACAAACTACTCCTCACTCTTGAGGATGCTCCTCGCAATGCCTCCCTCTGGCACGGGATACCTGTCAACCTATACGCCGAAGCAAGAGTGAGTCGAAAGACTCAGCAAGCAAACCAAAGTCTTAACCTTAAACATATCACATTCATATTAATCTATCAAACACTAAAGAATTATATATGATCATTTAAACTACAAGAATACACATGGTACATACTCTTACTATCAACACATATTTAGATCACCTAGACATGCTTTAGACTATCACATGTTTATTTTAAATCATGGATACTAGCATACTCTTGTACGTGTTTTCTATACCTAACATGTAGCATGAATCATCCATCCAAACATTAATCCATTTCATGATACTTTTCTACAAATAGAACATAGAATTAGGCATAAGGACATGAACAACCTAGCATGATGACTATTCACTTTTCACATGCACTTTTCATATTTAACTACACATTTTGCTTGCTGTTTTAATGTAAATAAATCTCATTACACATGGTTTCACATTTATTAGAATGAATTGAAGAGTTAAAACATAGTCAAGTTGGTTGGCAACAATAAGCACTAAAGCATGGAACTTTATGTTAAGTAAACATCACATCTAGCGTGGAATCTAAACATTCTTTCTTATATTTATCACCTTCATAACCATACTTTACTTGCTGTTTTGACATGAATTAAACTCAATTACATGGAATTAGATTTATTCAAACACAATCTCATTCATTTAGTAATTCCACATGTTCATTTTTCATGTTGCATAAAAGACATGATTGCATATGTTTATTCACATACACTATTACATGAAGATTAATAAACTACATGACATAATGTTAAACATTATATTGTAATTGAGGTATTAATATATGAAAACAGAAACATATTGCATTAATACATTAGTTTTCACATGCAAGCACACTTTCATTAACATTAACTCTCCCTTGCATCTCTTTTTCACATTTTCTTCATATCATTTACTCTTTTACTTTCACTTACCACATATCATATCATTTGCACTCATCACGTGCCACATTCGCATATTATCTTACACTTTATTCATATTATATCGCTTAAAATGCCATGACACATAGTCCTAACCACTTACTAGAGGACACACACATATCTCATATCTCATAGCACATAGCTCATAGCACATAACTCATAGCACCACTCATAATCACATAACTCATAATCACATACTCACCACCTAGGTAATGTAGTGGTGAATCTTGGTAACTGCGCAGACCGGGAGAAGCCCTCTCCACCCTATCCAGTGGTACTTGTCCACCTCCAGATTTTTATCCTAATGCCTTTAGGATATACTTTTCTCAATGTAGAGCCTCCCATAGGGACTTTCTATGGTACAACTCTCGAAGCCTCTAGGGTAGCAGTGTCAATCTCGGCCCAATTATTACACATTCATCTTATCACATCTCCTCTCATTATTCACACACTTCATATAAACTATTTAATCACTTTACATGTCTTATGGATCAATTTCACACATCTTAGTTTATCTAACATGATACTACTGTTTTTAGAAGCAAAACAAGTCATATTACAATCCTAAACATGCTGTTAATTACTAAATTACACAAGATTAGATTTTACATATCAAATATGAGTAATTCCCATGGTTTAACTAATTATTATATTTGTTGTCATCAATTTTGTTCTAAATTTTTATCACAAGTTATTAACAGTAAACATATCACATCTTCAATTTTCCAGATTTTTCGAACAGTAAGTATAATTTCTGCAATTAAATCTAGATTTCAGACATATTCATTAAGATATCATTAAACATGGTACACATTAACATGGTTGGGTGTTAACAGTTCAGAAATCTAACATCAGTCCTCATGTTGTCATGTAAAAATTATAAAACCCTAACTTACAGTAAATCCATTTATACAAGATTTTAACATGCTCATATCATGCTCATAATACAGTTACTAAAATTTAATAATTAATACAAATCAAAGAAAATCATTGCAGCCTCATGACATGACCTAATGACTGTATACAAGCACACATAAAATTTGCAGCATGTACCTATATCCGGAAATCAATAAAACAACCTAAGAAGATCAAACAGTGCAATTTCAGGACACTGGAGAAGTTAACGTCAAGGGATGTGGCTGCCTACTTTCAACTGCAGCATCCCTGGCCGCCAACTCAGGAACTTGACTGCAGCAGATGCTGCCGCCAACTTCCTCCCAGTAGCACACACAAACATCACTCAATGCAAAGGGGAATTTGGGGGTTCCAAGACTCGAGGAAAAATCCAGAAAAATACCTTGGACTTAGGGGACATGAGTAATATTGAGATCTAGGGTTTACTTGCCTCTAAAAAAATCTATGAAGATCAAAATATGCCGATGAAGGCCTCCTCGGCCCTGCCAAGAAGGTGCTCAAACTCTCGTCAGATCTTCTTCTTCTGTTGATGTAGATGGTTCCTCGGAGTTGGAACTTCTTCTCCTATGCATAGGCTATCTTCCAGTTGATGTAGATACTTAGGGAACACCTCCAGTCAACAGATCCGGCCCTCTAAGGTTCAGCTTTTCTCCATTTTGGGTGCTAGGGTTTCACCAATGCTAAAAGACTTCCTCTCGCCCTAGGATGAGTATTTTATAGGCTTGGGGTTTGGGATACGCAATAGGGTAGGTTTCCTACGCATTAGGATGGGTTTCCTAAACTGGAACCAGCCAAAACGTGAGCGTTAACAAATCTGGAACCGTTACACAGGAGGGATATTGACGTCAACATCGGTTGTAGTCAACCTGATAGTTGGCGTCCAGGTCTTGGCCGCCAACAGTCTATTGGCGTCCAGGGGGTGGCTGCCAACAGTTCATTGGCGTCCAGGGATGTGGACGCCAAGCACTGGCCTGGCAGTTGGTGGCACAGTGTTGGCCGCCAACAGTGCAACTTGGCCAAAACACCGGCAAACCTTAAAATAAATGCATAAATACACCCAAATAATTTAATATATGTAAAAATAATTACACAAACCTTCACCACATAAAGTACATGCATTCCAAAAAAATTTATTTAAATATAACTTACACTAATCTTAATTAAAGGTAATATGCATAATTAACATACATATATGCATATATATATACACACACTACATAATTACATGTATTATGCATGAACTTATAGATACAATATGCACATCCTTAGTTATATACTACACGCACATTTAAACACACAGAAACAAACATATATATATATATATATATATATATATATATATATATATACATGCATGTGTTCATGAGAAGTCTAGAAATGATAATATGAATAATTAAATACACATGCTATATACGCAACAAGTAAATACACATGCACAATATAAAATGAATGAAAATTCAAGGTATCACAAAGGGTATAAGAGCAAATTCAGGTTCTGGCCGCATTATTGAAATCGCGACGGGGGTACCGGTCGCGTTTCAGAACGCGACTCAGCGGCCGGTCGTGACCAGGGCGGGTGTGAACCGATGGGAATCGTGACGGGTCGGCCCGTCGCGTTTAAGACGCGATGGTCCTCCCTATCGCGACCCTTCTGAGATCGCGACGGGTCGGGCCGTCGCGATTTCAGAAGGTGGTCCAAACCCAGAAAAGGGGTTCAGCCCTTTTTAGGGTTCGGTCCAACCCTTCCATGCATGATACAGGGTCATTTAAAAATAAATATAAAATCTTAGAAACATCCAAAAATCATGAAACTAGTTTTAAACGAAAGTAGACATGTAGATCTATCGACATGTAGATCTATCACTGGGCATGAGTAATTAGAAAATAGACACGTATAGGGCATGCTTTAATTAGGTTACTTTTAGGTGACCTAAACATGCATAGTCATGGAAAACGAATTAATTAGCAACGGATACATGATGAAAATTGGGGGAAATAGGGGCGTTTGAAGCCTAACAACATGTAGTACTTATGAGAATATTCGCATGGCATGGGATCAAGTACATGCGTGGATTGAAAGCAAACTTGTAGGTTCGCGTGCATGGTAAGGACATAGTTTAGAACATTTAATACTCCTTCATGGAGCCACGAAAATTAGGGAAATCATAGGGCTTTCAAAGATGGAGGTGTGGGCTACCTATGGCCGAAATTATGTGATTTGTGCTTGAGAGATTGCCTACCTTTTTGCGTTGTAAAGATTCCTAGGGTTGAAAACGTAAAGAATATGCAAAATCCCCTTGGTTCTAGCCTTCTTCTCCTTGCTCCTCACGTCCTAAGCCTTCTCCTCCTCATCCTCCCACCTTCAGCAAGTGTCTAGGGGTTGGTAGAGACGAATTGGGAGTGTTTTGTATGCCCAATGTCTCCTAATCACCTTAGAACTCTCTCTTCTCATCAAACTCCGAATTTTTAATATTTATCACCTTAATTATAGTCTTTATCCACCTAATTGGATTGGAAAGAGCCCCAATTTTGTGGGTAGAGGGTTTGGGTAGGTCTAGGACTCTTGTAGAGATATTTATAAGCTGGTTTAGTCATTATCTTACCCCTTTTAATTTATTTAATAATTAACTCCGAATTTCCACATTTATCTCCCATTTTTCTAGCACTTATCACCTAATTGGCTTGGGGAGAGATCTAATTTCGTGGCTAAGGGATTAGAGTAGGTCTAGGTCTCTTTCATAGATATATATAAGTCATTTTAATGATTTAATTGACGCTTTTTTATTAGAAAATACTATAGTTACGAATTTTATAATATTTTCTTTTATTATATAATTTTAAACTCATTTAAATATGAGCATCATATATTTAACCCAATTGTCTCTTATCTAAATCCCCTTTTTAGATTAGGTTAGAGCTCTATTGAGTTAGATTAGAGTTAGGACTCTTTTTAAGACAATTATGAGTTTAAAATAGTCATTATCTTAACCCTTTTTTATTTATTAATATTTTAGGTACGAATTTAGGCTTAAATATCTCTCATCCCATAATGGGCTTTAGCCTTTTGGGCCCAATAACTTATGTATGGCTTATTTGTACAACCCATATATACTTAATTTACTTAATGAGTTTTTAATTATCCTTTTGTTAGAGAATTTATTCATGGGCCAAAATTATCCATTGGTCCCATTCTCATAATAGACTCTCAACACACATTATTTAAAGTCTACCCACATGTTTATTTTAATTTTTAATCCACTTTGGCTCATATAATAATAGGTTTTCCAACTTATTCCTTCATTACAATAATAAGTCGCATAAATTCTTAAACTTGGCCTAAACAATTTTTCTATGCCCAAATTTCTTAATGGGTCATTAGAGAACATTATTTAAAGTATAACTACTATTTTTACAAAATTTCTATATGGGTTTATATGCATGCAATAATGATGTGTACCCTTTTTAACTAGTTTAAATTTATTAATCAATAAAATTTAAATTAATCCTACATTTTTAATTAAAGAATTTTATGGGGTACTACATTTCTTTTCTTTATTTTCTTCTTTGGAGCCCCTAACTCCAAAGTCCATTAGGGTTTTGATCAGGAACTCATCCTCCTATGATGGGCTAGGGTTTCCTTGGATTTTAACCCAATTTCATGGCCCAATTGGCATTAATAACTCACTAATTAACTAATTAATTGTGTTATATGAATTAAATACTATTTTCTATATTTTATGCCTAATTAATCCTCATACTTGAACCAACAAACTCTCACGAGGTCTAATTATCATTCTTGATTTGATGGTCTTTGGGATTATGCACATGTGATAATAAATTTTCGGCTTTATTGGGTTTTTCAGCTCTTACCGCTATGTTAAGTCCAACCTGTATAATTCCCTACGATTTCTTTATCCATCATCATAAAATATTATTTGGTTCATACATCTAAAGTTTCATTTAATTCCAATGAAGTTTTCCACATGTGATATTATGTTTTATATTTATCAAGCTCTTACAAAAATTCGGGTTGCTACATGCCTCCTGCTCAACCATGGGGTTACAAGAAGAAGTTGGAGATGAATCAGAGGAAGAATTAGGAAGTGGAAGTGAATGGACAGCCTTGATGGCATTGTCGGCAATATCAACAAACTTAATGACAGCCCCAATGCCTCTCCGATAATTTTTCAAGCACATAAGAAAATTATTGCTAGGAGTAAAAAGCTGAAAGCGATGAAGGAAATGAAGGGACGAGAGGCTGAAATCAAAACTTGGAGACAAAAGTAGAAGTGTACTCCAAATGACCTAACGACAGTACTTATAACCCCGGGGGATCGACAAAACAACCAAGAGAATTTCTCGCCTTCTCGAAGCATCGCAACAGCTCAAGCGGTCATGCAAATCAGTGCCAACCCTAGTGTAGAAAGGCACAATCATTGAACTTGCCATCAGGGAAAACCTGAAGAGTCATGACATAACCCCAAAGGGTATGTTGGAATTTTCACAACCACTAGAGGCCGAGACACGTGGCCCATCTTGCCTCTAGGGAAAAAAGGGGATAAATCCATCCGCCCTTACTAACAACTCTAATGAAACCTACTCACCGAGCTATATGCCACGCTCAAGAGTTGGGAGAGGGGGGGAGGGGGGGCTAAGAAGAACCCCATCCTAGGGATCCCCTTAATAAGGAAATCTCGTCCAATAAATGCTCACCAAAGGCCCAAAAAGGCAAGGCTAAGAAAAGTGCTATTAAGCCTCAAACACTGCCCACATGGAAGGATATAAAAGCTCAAGATAAAATATCCACAATAAGGAAACTCGAGTGTCTGGAAAGCTACCAAGAGAACCCCCCAAGATAGTGCCATTCAGGACAATCCTTAACCCAAGGAGAAGAACCCCATCCTAGGGATCCTTTTAATAAGGAAATCTCATCCTACTGGGCTTCTTACTCAATAATCATAGCTAAAGGATTCCCAGCTCGATTATGGCTAAATGTAGGGATGAAGAGGGATTAAGATAAATATTAGAAGTCCCATAAGGATCCAATTCAGGCCCTTAACAGACCTATAAACATCAGTTAGGACTCTATCTCAGGGGTACGTCTCCTAACCCAACCCCTCACGTATCCGATCTTCGTGGATCCTACAAGGGAGCTCAAACCTATATAATATTGTAACATCCTAATAAATGTCTATTTATTGAAAATGACAAAAAATTGAACTTAATAAATAAAACTTAGGTTATTATACATCTATTGTTAACATTGCGGAAGCTTAACTTACATAACACTCCTCATTACTATCCATAAGATGAGTACGAAAAAGAAAACTTAATTACATTCTATTTTGACAATACTAAAAGAAAGTACAATTATAGGACTTCTGAGGAGTGGTTGTCCCGCTTAGCACACACCCCCCTTCCTTAAGCATTATGCTCATCTTGATCACCTGAAAAAGTAGGATTTGATGAGCTAACTAGCCCAGTAGGATTCAATCTTCTAATCTAAAGGACTATGATAACCAAAGAATAGACAAGAAACTTAACTGTTAGCACTGCTGAATATCAAAGATGATTGGATGACCATGTCAATAGATAACAATTGTAGAACAGGAGTACTGAACAAGATTGCACGGTCAAGAATTCAGGACAACAACTCACATTCTGGTTCAAATACATATCCAACTCATGATAAATAAACATGATGACTAATCAAGCTAGTATGATGCAATGCTAAACGTCCACAAATCCTTTATCATTCCGTACGACCACTAAACGAATTCGGGTGCTCCTCCTGGGACTGGACCAGCCCCATTTGCATAGGCATATAACTCAATTGAGTCCAAAGACCCAAAATTTGTCATCATAATTCATTTCTGTAAAAGATTCAAGTGGGAGTACACAAGTACTCAAGATTTCTCATAGAACAAAGGTTCAGGATTCAATGCCAACATTTACATAAGGTTGTAGACATGTAGGAATCAAATGTACTTGAGGTGTTCAAAGACAATACATAGTGGAATATGGATGACATTTGAATAATCTTTCTCAGAGATACAGTAGTTGGAATCCATGAAAATAAGGGAAACAACTAGTTAGGTTAATACCAAAGTGTTTCACCTTTGGTTAGACATGAAACAGATCAAGTTAAACACCTCAGACAGGTGTATGTCGATAGCCAGAGAGTGGCTGTCGACAGCCACTGTTCTTCCAGAACCAAATTTCTGGAACTTGAACACTGTCTGTCGACAGGCCAAGGGTGGCTGTCGACAGATGAAGGCCATCTGTCGACAGAGAAAAGCTATCTGTCGACAGCTACTGGTGGTTCTATATTTTGGGTTCTGGAAGCATGAACCATGTAGACAGATGGGTTTTGACTGTCGACAGGCGCAAATTAAATTTCCAGAAATGATGGTATACTACCTCAAAAAACTCTACCAAAAGTTCCTATGACTCCTAACATGATTAACAACATTTAAAGAGTCTTATTCACATTTCTAAACATCTCTTCATGAAGGTAAGAATTTAAACAGTAAGAGTACAAGCTTTACACATGGGTGACATGAAAACTGGAGACTTAAGAAGAAAGGCTTTGCAATGACATAACTACTCTTTCATGTAAATCCTTTTCAAGACTGAAACAAGGTTCATACCAATACATTTAGCCACATCTAAAGACATGGTTATCATCCAAGAGGTATGAATTCAATAGAAAAGAAGTATTCAAGAAGGCTTTACTGAACCTCATGTCAACGTGTGATCAAAGTAGATGCTTGAACTCCAAGATTCTAAAAGAATAAGAGGCAAGAGGAGTAGAATCCTACCTGACTTAAGAAATATGAAGTCCTTCTTCTTTCCTCCCAACGAAGGGAACTAGCAGTAGGAAGAAGGAAGCAGAAAGACTTGTGGGAACAATGGCCACGGCAGGTGCAACAAAGGTAGCTACAGAAGAAGCAGCAGTAGCAGCCACGGGAAAGCAGCAGCAACAGCTCCTCAGAGCAATGGCAGCAGCAGCAGGGAGACTGGGAAAGAGGTGGAAAGGCTCACACGAAGGGTGAAGGGAAGGCTTATATAAGCTTCCTAGTTTCCCATGCATGTATGGCACGTAGCCGTACATGTGTTGCGGTAAAAACCCACTTGTTTTTACATTAACACGTTTACCATGCAAATTCTATGGCTTACATATATAAGGAGACGTGTAACTCCACTAACCCATGTAATAAGAAGCCTTACGTAACCATGGTTACGTAAGAAAATTGTTTTTAAAAAAATCGGTTTACGTAAACGGAAGATAAATCAACTGGTCCATTTGTCCTTAAATTTTTATACCCAAATGATGTCCATTCAAGTTGAAATTTCAAACATAAGTTATTAGGAAGGTTTTACAAATTATGAGGATTTTATTTTAATTTTTAGAATTAATTTTTCACCTAGTAAAAATTACCCGAAAAATTGTTGTGTCGACTTAATCTTGAAATTCGCACATCAATAATTCTGAATATTTATATTTCTAGTATCAGCACATTTTTCTGAAAATTATGGTGTTTTCAGATTTCAATTCCGTTACAGAATTCTGGTGTCGCCTTGTTGGAGTGCACACCTCTAAATACAACACTGTAATAACATTTATTAATACAAATTAATCATAAATTAAAGTTAATTACATTCCATGCAAATGATTGTTTTCCAACCAAAATCATCACATTTATCTAAATTTTCAATACATAAAATTTTTTGGGTGTTACAACTCTCCCCTACTAAAGAAAATTTGGTCCTCCAAATTTAATAGATATGAATTTAATGTCAAGTGCTACTAACCTGTAAACAATTCTAGATACTTGGTTTTGATAGCATCTTCCAACTCCCATGTTGCTTCTGCTTGTACTCGTTTGCTCCATTGAATCTTTAGTAATGGAACTTCCTTATTCCGTAATTACTTGATCTTTCGGTCGAGGATTTGCACATGTCTTTCTTCATATGCCAGGTTTTCTTGTACGTCCAGATTTTGATATTCAATAACATGTTCTGAATCGTAAACATACTTCCGTAACATTGACACATGGAAGATATCATGAACATTGGACAATGGAGGTGGAAGTGCTGGTTGATACGTCATTTCCCCAACTCTCCTTAATATCTCGAATGGTCCAATGTATCTTGGACTCAACTTTCCTTTAATTCCAAATCTCTTGATTCCTCTTCAGGGTGACACTTTAAGAAATACATGATCTCCTTGTTGAAATTCCAGCTCTCTTCGTCGTCGATCAGTATAACTTTTCTGTCGATCCTGAGCAGCTTTCATTCGATCTTGTACCAACTTTATAATATCTGTAGTTTCTTGTATCATTTTAGGTCTAAGAATGTGTGATTCCTTCAATTCAATCCAACATAGTGGTGATCTACACTACCGGCCATATAAAGCTTCAAATGGTGCCATATGAATTGTAGACTGATAGCTATTGTTATAAGCAAATTCCATGATCGCTAAATGTTTACTCCAGTCATTTCCAAATTCTAGAACGTAGGCATGACACATATCCTTAATAATTTGATTTACCCATTCTATTTGTCCATCGGTTTGAGGATGAAATGTTATACTAAACTTCAGCTTCGTTCCCAGTGCATCTTGTAGTTCTCTCTAAAAATGTGAAGTGAATCTTGCATCTCTGTCAAAAATGATATCTTTTGGGATTCCATGTAGTCGAACAATTTCTTTTAAGTATAGAGCTACTAATATATTGACAGACCATTTTGTCTTGATAGCCAAGCAATGAGCTGACTTTGTGAGTCGATCAATTATTACCCATATTGCATCGTATCCACTACATGTTCTGGGTAATCCCACAATAAAATCCATACCAATACTATCCCATTTCCACTCTGGTACCTCAAGGGGTTTTAATTTTCCTGCAGGTTTCTGGTATTCCGCCTTGATTTTCTGACATGTTAAACATCTAACTATGAAATCCACAATGTCTTTCTTCATATTACACCACCAGAAAATTTTCTTTAAATTATGGTACATCTTGACGGCTCCCGGATGGATAGTATAGTGTGCCCGATGAGCTTCCTCTAGTTTTTGTTTCTTGATTTCTGAATTATCCGGTATACACAACCTATTCCGGAACCGAAGATTTCCATGTGCATCTTCATTAAAATCAGGTCTGGAATTTAGTCTTTCTCTGATTTCTATCAATGTGGGGTCATTGTTTTGCTGTTCACTAATTTGTCTCAATAGTTCAGATTGCATTTTCAGGTTATTAATCATAACCTTATCTTCTTGTGATTCAGCTTTTAAACTCAATGTGGAGAATTCTTCCAAAAGTTTCCATTCCTTGATTTGCAATTGAAATAATTTAGCCATGGGATTCCTACTGAGAGCATTAGCTACAATATTGCATTTTCCAGGATGATACTCAATCTTAAAATCACAATCCTTGATATATTCTATTCATCTTCATTGCCTCATGTTCAATTCCTTTTGTGAAAATAAATACTTTAAACTTTTATGATCGGAGTACACTATAAATTGATTATCATACAAGTAGTGCCTCCAGAGCTTTAGAGCAAAAACTACCGCTGCTAATTCCAAATCATGTACTGGGTAATTTTTCTCATGATTCTTTAATTGTCTAGATGCGTAGGTAATAACTTTTCCTTCTTGAATCAAAACACATCCTAATCTTATATTTGATGCATCAGTATAAACTTCAAAGGTTTTTTCCTCTACTGGCAAGGCTAAAACTGGTACGGATGATAAATATTCCTTCAATCTCTGAAATGCTTGCTCATAACTCTCATTCCATTCAAATGTAGTTCCCTTCCGAGTTAATTGTGTAAGAGATGAAGCAATCTTGGAAAAATCTTTAACAAACCGCCGGTAATAGCTAGCCATACTCAGAAAACTTCTAATTTCAGTAATGTTCATAGGTTGTTCCCACTTATGAGTAGTTTCAACTTTGGAAGAATCTACTGACAATCCCTCTCTAGAAATGACATGTCGTAAGAACGTTACTTGTTCCAACCAGAATTCACATTTACTAAATTTTGCATATAACTTATGATCTCGTAGCAATTGTAAAGTAATCTGTAAATGTGCTTCATGTTCCTCCATACTCTTAGAGTAAATCAATATGTCATCAATGAATATAATTACAAATTGATCCAAATATGACCTGAATACATCGTTCATCAAACGCATAAAAGCAGCAAGTGCATTGGTCAATCCTAACGGCATCACAACAAATTCATAATGTCCATATCTACTTCAAAAAGCTATCTTGCGAATATCCTCTTCTTAAATTCTCAATTGATGATAACTGGATCTAAGATCAATCTTTGAGAAATACTGGGCTCCAGATAATTGATCAAATAGATCATCAATTCTAGGGAGTGGGTATTTATTTTTAATTGTTAACTGGTTCAATTGTCTATAATCTATGCATAATCGCATAGTCCCATCCTTTTTCCTTAACAAACAGTATTGGAGCACCCCAAGGAGATATATTGGGTCTAATGAATCCTTTCTCCATTAATTCCATCAATTGCCTTTTTAATTCTTTCAACTCTTCCATCGACATTCGATAAGGCGTTCTTGAAATTGGTGTGGCTTCTGGAACCAACTCAATTGAGAAATTTACTTCTCTACTAGGTGGTAAATCAGGTAATTCTTCAGGAAATACATCAAGAAATTCTTTTACTACCAGAATATCCTTCAATCCTGTAGTATTCTGATTTATTAATGTCATAGAAGCCAAATATCCCTGACATCCTTTTTGTACCAACTTTCATGCTTTAATTGCCGAGATTATGGGTCTACTTTTTATACGAGGTTTAACAAAAGTCATGGAATAAACCTCCTTACCCAGAAAAGTTACTTGTTATAAATGACAATCCAAATTTACATGATGTTTAGACAACCAATCTGCCCCAAGGATTACATCATAATCCCACATCTCAAGGCATATCAAATCACCCGAAAAATTATGTTCATTAACTAGAATTTGACCGGCAAGGTAATATTCCTTAAGTTTCTTACCCTCACTTAGAGGAACAGCAACCTCTAACTGTTTAGGTAGTGGAACTGATTGCATTCCTAAGGATCTACCAAACTCACAACTAATGAAAGAATGTGTAGCTCCTGAATGAAATAATACATACGCAGGTTTAGAGTTTACTAAAAGTGTACCTTCAATAAGTCCTCCCTCTTGCGGAGATTCAGGTTCCACTTTCTGAACGGCTTGTAAACGTCCTTGTTTGGCTCGGGGATTCTGGGTTGCTAGTGCGTTCTTTATCATAGGACAATCTGGAATCCAATGTTGATTGCTTTCACATCGGAGGCAAGCACCCAACCTACGCCAACAATTCTCAATTTTGTGTCCACTAATATGGCAATGCCGACAAATATCCTTATTCCCAACTAGAGCTTTCCCTGCTTTCTTGGTGGATTGTTGTACTTTAGGAGCATTTCCCGTCTTAAACTTTCTTTTACGGTCAGAAGAACTTTCACCGGACTTTCCTCTAATCTTTTCCAAAGTATCATTGGCAGCTTCTAATGCCAGGGCTCTTTTAACCATTTCAAAATATGTGGTAATTAAATGAGGTGTTAACTGAGTAATAAAGTTTGGACGCAATCCATTCATAAACCTTTTTGCCTTCAACTTCTCTGTGGCTATTAGATGAGGAGCATACTTAGATAGTCGGGCAAACTGTGCCTCGTACTCTGACACCGTCATTCTGAG
Organism: Colocasia esculenta; assembly: GCA_014218235.1. NCBI lineage: Eukaryota > Viridiplantae > Streptophyta > Magnoliopsida > Alismatales > Araceae > Colocasia > Colocasia esculenta. Next base: position 86,158,668 of record CM024760.1, read on the forward strand.
TTGCTTTAAACTAGCAAACTCGATAGCTTTCCTCTCCTGAACCACCTCAGAAAAATACTGATTATTGAACAATTCCACAAATTCCTCCCAACCAACCTGATTCGGGTCCTCTAGAGTAGATTCCACCGTTTCCCACCACGCTCGGGCATCACGATCCAATTGAAACATTGCTAGACATATCTTATCCTCTTCTGTACATCGGATCACCTTAAAAATTATCTCAATATCCTTTAACCAATTTTCGGCCTCATCCGAATCTGTGCTACCAGCAAATCTTGGAGGATTTAGACTTCGGAAATCCTTAAACAGATTTGTTCCATTGTGGGTGTTGTTCTTAGCTACTGTCCTCATCACCCATGTGTAGATGTCATTTTTTGCTTCCCCTTTTAGGGGACGAAGAAGAACGGTCCACAAAGAGGGATGATAAATGAATAGGTGGGATGAAAAGATCTTGATCGCCAGGTATGCGAGGGTACCCAATGGAGAATGCACGCGCGAAAGGGGTGCGGATGGAAGAGTGATCGCGTAGAATACCTATTGGAGCGTGGGAGGTTGCGCGGGGATGTGGGTTCCTCTTCTTCTACGAGCACGGTCGGCCATGGTAGAAGGCATTTTCCTCGTTTGATTATCCTGACAAAGAAGAGAATAAGGAAGAGGGATTAGCCGAATGTGCAGTATCAAATTCTAAATAAATGAAATGAAATGAATGTCATGGGGAAGAACACACCTTGGGTGGTGGCTTTTAAACCCCTAAAAATGTAGGTGTGTGTGTGTATGCACGCATGTGTGTGTGTGTGTAAAAAGATATAAAGGAGCCACGTGGGGCCTGGAGGAGGTGGATAAACAAAGAGAAAGAGAAAGGGGAGGGGGTGCTTCCCCGAATGGTGGATGGCACGGCGGCGCTGCCGGAATGGATGGAGGAAGGAGAGGAGGAAGACGCTCCCGCTTCGCTCCGAAGTGTGTGGAGGATGACTCCGGATCCAAACTTCAAGGAGGATCGAGTGGATGGCTTGAAGTAGAAGGTCCCCCTAGCTTAGGGTCGAGACGGGAATCCGGCAGGGTTTCGCCGCTTTGAGTGGGAAGAATCCGGCAGGGCTCCGCCGGGGTGGAAAAGGATGGATTGCTTGAAGTAGAAGGTCCCCCTGGGCCGGAGTCGAGATGGGAATCCGGCAGGGCTTCGCCGCACTGAAATGGATCCCCCCTACAAATGACCCTCAGGGGTTTATTTATAGGCAACACATATTCAAATCACGTCGGGTATAGCGGATGCGACTTTCAGAGTGAATCGCGTTCGGGTCAGACGCCCCGATTCACAAGCCAATCTGATTTGACAAATGTATGATGATTACGGCCTGTAACCGCCTTCAGAATTGCGTCAGGACAGTACACCGTGTCCTTGAAGCGCCGCATAGTCGCGTCGGGGATGGCCACAGCGTTCTTGAAACGCGTCGACCTACCCCTCCGTGACTTCATTTTGGCACGTGGGCTCATAAATGCGACGACTTTTGGGGCCTCGGGTACAGGCCTAATCGCGGCGGCTCAGGCGGACGCGATTCAGAGATTCCTCGAGACATGAGGTATGGGCACTTGAGTGTGACGACTTTTGGGGCCTCGGGCCTAATCGTGTCGGCATGGTCCGACGCGTCTCTGATGTGAAACACGTCGGCCTAACACGACGCGATAAGACATTTCCATATTTTATTTATAAAAATCCTGCCAAAACTGACATTAGAATCGCGTTGCCTATAGCAGGCGCGTTCATGAAGTCACAATGGGCAGTTTCCATAAATAAAATAAGCAAATTCCTTGTCGCGTCGATGAAGACCGTCGCGACAAGGACCTGCTAGCCTAGTCGCGTCCAAGATGCCCGGCGCGATAATGGGAATCAAAGGGAATCGCGTCCACCCTGCCGGACGCGTTTCAGAACGCGTCCCCCGGACCCGTCGCGACTGTATTAACGCGGCCTGAAGACCCGTCGCGACTTGAAATGAATGCCTATTAGACCCGGCGAGCCTTGGAAATAGAGGGGAAGCACCGGAGAAAAATGGGTGAGATCCGGAAATATTGGAAAACTACTCTTGCAAGGCAATATGAGGGCCGTTTGTGGCATTATGGCGCAACATGAAATTTGCCCGCAGTGGAGTCGAATTCGCGTGTCTACAGCTGCCACGCCTTGGCGTCTGCTTTGCAGGGGAGCGATGCGGAGGGACACGAAGTGGAGTGCAATGGAGTGAGATGGAGTGAAATGGAATGAAGCGTAGCGAAGTGGAGTGCAATGGAGTGAAATGAAATGGAAAAAAAATGAAGTGTAGCGGAGTGGAGTGTAGCGGGAGCGGACTGAAAAGTAGACACCAAGGTGAAAAATAGACACGTGTAATCATTGGGTGATTGCTACCTGATAAGAGTCTTTCACGAACACCCAAGGAAGTCACTACCGGAGAAGAAGACCTAAAGAAACAACTGTTTGGATTGGAAAAGAAAGTGAGCGCACTAGGGGCACGACAGGAGGTGTGTACGAGGTACACAAAGGAAGGGTGCCACGTGGGGCACAAAGGAGAGATCAACTTCCAGCGGAGAGGAAGTACCTAAGGACACGATCCGTTAGGTTGCATCGTTGGGGGCGTCTGCCACTGCTGCAGGTGGATCTACGGGAGAGATCAACTTCCAGCGAAGGGGAAGTACCTAAGGACACGATCTGTTAGGTTGCACCATTGGGGGCGTCTGCCACTGCCGCAGGTGGATCTATGGGAGTAAAGACGAAATGGAGGGGGATAAATCCAAACAGAGGTTCTCGAGGAAAACAGCCCAGAGGCAACAACCAAAGGGAGTTGGGTACTTGACCCGGATTGGAATATTTCAAATTGCTTTGGAATTTGGAGCGAGGATGGCTCTCAAATTGCATTGGAAGAGTGGTTTTCCCACAGTGATTTCAATATGCATGTATACTGGTCTTAAAGAAAAAATAAGGATAAAGATGAGTAGCATATAATCAAGGATAATATTGTCACAATGGCATTGAGTCAGGACCAGATTTTATGCATGGGTCCGTCGTCCTCAGGTGCCAAGCGTAACGGCTTATCCATGCGGCTAAGGATCCTCTATGATAATCATTGTTTTTGTCAGAGGGGAACTCAAATACCAGATTCCTCAGAGCCACAAGGTCCTTGATATGCTCTAAGGGTATAATATATAGATAACATGATGGTGGGAGCGGCAGATGTAGCATGATGAAGCGCCAAATGAGGTAACTCGAATCCTGCGCTCAAAACTCACCGGAAGGGTGTGTGGAGCCTAGGATATGAGGGAAGGAGATCCCCCGACCGATGCAATATGCCCTGTATGCAGTAATTTATAGCAAAAAGACGGCAGAGGGGCGCGTTTCTGTCAGCAGTTTGAATCACGGCGGGTACAGCCATCGCGACTCAAGCTAGATCGCGTCCAGTCACCTGGACAGGGATCTGAAAGCCCCAGAAGGCTTCCAGAGCCGCGACCTGGTCCCTGTGGACAGCATGTCTGACAGAAATGTGTCGGCCTTGGCCGCCGCAACAATAGAAACGTGTCGGCTTAAGCCGCCGCGATAGAAAGAAGACTGCGTCGGCCTTGACCACCGCGACACAAAATTGAATCGCGTCCGCTATATCGGACGCGATTCCGATGGCAACCCGAGAACAGAAAAAAAGTGCAGGAAATGGCAGGATATATATGCAAAAAATAAAAATTAAGAAATATAGAGACGCGCCGGACCTAGCCGCTGCGACACAAATCCAAAACGCGTCGGCTTTAGCCGGCGCGACAACAAAGTGAAACACGTCCGGCTAGGCGGACACATTACTAAACACTGAATCGCGTCCTCTGCGTTGGACGCGATTCCAAAGGCAACCCGAGAAACGAAAACAAAGCAAGAAAGAAGGTAGCGTATATATGAAAAGGGGAAAGAAAAAATGAAATCAAACACACAGCATGCTCTGCAGGGTATAAGGCAAATGTAAAAGAAGAGTGCCATGTGGGGCACGAAGGAAGGGGGGGTAATCAACAAGAAAACGCAAAAAGAGGTCCCACCGTGATCGCCAATTTATAGATGTCGTTTTTCGCTTCCCCTTTTAGGGGACGAAGAAGAACGGTCCACAAAGAGGGATGATAAATGAATAGGTGGGATGAAAAGATCGTGATTGCTAGGTACGCTAGGGTACCGAATAGAGAATGCACGCGTGAAAGGGGTGCGGATGGAAGAGTGATCACGTAGAATACCTGTTGGAGCGTGGGAGGTTGCGCGGGGATGTGGGTTCCTCTTCTTCTACGAGCATGGCCGACCGTGGTAGAAGGCGTTTTCCTCGTTTGATTACTCTGCCAAAGAAGAGAATAAGGAAGAGGAATTAGCCAAATGTGCAGTATCAAATTCTAAATAAATGAAATGAAATGAATGTCATGGGGAAGAACACACTTTGGGTGGTGGCTTTTAAACCCCTAAAAATGTAGGTGTGTGTGTGTATGCACGCATGTGTGTGTGTGTGTAAAAAGATATGAATGAGCCACGTGGGGCCCGGAAGAGGTGGATAAACAAAGAGAAAGGGGAGGGGTGCTTCCCTGAATGGTGGATGGCGTGGCGGCGCTGCCGGAATGGATGGAGGAAGGAGAGGAGGAAGATGCTCCCGCTTCGCTCCGAAGTGTGTGGAGGACGACGTCGACTCCGAACTCCAAGGAGGATCGAGTGGATGGATTGAAGTAGAAGGTCCCCCTGGCTTGGGGTCGAGACGGGAATCCGGCAGGGCTTCCCCGCTTTGAGTGGGAAGAATCCGGCAGGGCTCCGCCGGGGTGGAAAAGGATGGATTGCTTGAAGTAGAAGGTCCCCCTGGGCCGGAGTCGAGACAGGAATCCGACAGGGCTTCGCTGCACTGAAATGGATCCCCCCTACAAATGACCCTCGGGGGTTTATTTATAGGCAACACAGATTCAAATCATGTCGGGTATAGCGGATACGACTTTCAAAGTGAATCCCGTCCGGGTCAGACGCCGCGATTCACAAGCCCATCTGATTTGACAAATGTATGATGATTACGGCCTGTAACTGCCTTCAGAATCACGTCGGGACAGTACGCCGCATCCTTGAAGCGCCGCATAGTCGCGTCGGGGATGGCCGTCGCGTTCTTGAAACGCATCGACCTACCCCACCGCGACTTCATTTTGGCACGTGGGCTCATAAATGTGACGACTTTTGGGGCCTCGGGTATAGGCCTAATCGTGGCGACTCAGGGGGACGCGATTCAGAGATTCCTCGGGACTTGAGGTACGAGCACTTGAGTATGATGACTTTTGGGGCCTCGGGCCTAGTCGCGTCGACATGGTCTGACGTGTCTCTGATGGGAAACGTGACGGCCTGACACGACGCGATAAGACATTTCCATATTTTATTTATAAAAATCCTGCCAAAACCGACATTAGAATCGCGTCGCCTATAGCGGGCGCGTTCATGAAGTCACAATGGGCAGTTTCTGTAAATAAAATAAGTAAATTCCTTGTCACGTCGCTGAAGACCGTCGCGACAAGGACCTACTAGCCTAGTCGCGTCCAAGATGCTCAGCGCGATAATGGGAATCAAAGGGAATCGCGTCCACCCTGCCGGATGCGTTTCAGAACGCGTCCCCCAGACCCATCTCGACTATATTAACGCGGCCTGAAGACCCGTCACGACTTGAAATGAATGCCTATAAGACCCAGCGAGCCTTGGAAATGTAGGGGAAGCACCGGGGAAGAATGGCTGAGATTCGGAAATATTGGAAAACTACTCTTGCAAGGCAATATGAGGACCGTTTGTGGCATTATGGTGCAACATGAAATTTGCCCGCGGTGGAGTCAAATTCGCGTATCTACACCGTGTCAAATCATGCATTGAGCTCTCCATTTTCATCCAATTTGCATCACTTCCGTCCATGATTAATTTGAGAAATATCTGAGACATCCAACAATTCATACATTAATATCATCACCCAAACCAATACTCGCATTCATCATATATAATTTTTCTTTCATCACATAACATACAAACTTTTCATTAACCAGCCAAAATAGTTACATTACCATCAACATTCTTGTTCTAATAAGCCGAAAAAATATTTACATCATCCTTAGTAAGCCGAAAATATTTACAATATTATCACCACCTTTAACCTCTCACTACACATATACATGTAGAGTTATATATACAACCACTACTAGCAAAAGGAAAGGTTAACAAAAGTAAGTTCTAGTTTCCTAGCTTGCTTCAGGTCTGTACGACAGATTCCACGGACGGCTGTTGCTCACCCCCAAGCCCATGGTACAACTCTCTTGCTGCTTCAGATAGTACCTCCTAGTACCCTTCAACCTGATGGAGCAGCATATCCTGTCCTAACTTCAGACTATCCACATTGCACATTATCTAGGTCATAGTCTCCAAAGAAGCACGAGGATTTCCCACCAGAAATGCAACCGTAGTAAGCTTCAACACTTCCTCCTTAATCTACACATGTGCTTCCCTTTGGGCCTGAGCATATAACTCCACATCCTGACGGAGCAATTCCATTGTTGACACTAGCCGTTCCTGAGCATTCATATCTATTCTGTAACAAATAACAAATTAAGTACATACACATTTACAAAATCACTATTACCTATATAACTAATCCTAGGTTTCTACCCCAACTCACTGGTCATTCCCTAGGTTTATGGAACCTAAGGCTCTGATACCAAATTATCTGTCACGTCCTAATAAAATGTCTATTTATTGGAAATGACATAAAACAAACTTAATAAATAAAACTTAGGTTATTATACATCTGTTGTTAACATTGCGGAAGCTTAACTTACATAACACTCCTCATTACTATCCATAAGAGGAGTAAGAAAAAGAAAACTTAATTACATTCCATTTCTACAGTACTAAAGGAAAGTAAAATTATAGGACTTCTGAGGACTGGTTGTCTCGCTCAGCACCCCCCCCCCCCCAAGCATTATGCTCATCTTGATCACCTGAAAAAGTAGGATTTTATGAGCTAACTAACCTAGTAGGATTCAATCTTCTAATCAAAAGGACTATGATAACCAAAGAATAGACAAAAAACTTAACTGTTAGCACTGTTGAATATCAAAGATGATTGGATGACTATGTCAATAGATAACAATTGTAGAATAGGAGTACTGAAGAAGATTGCACGGTCAAGAATTCAGGACAACAACTCACGTTCTGGTTCAAATACATATCCAACTCATGATAAAATAACATGATGACTAATCAAGCTAGTATGATGCAATGCCAAACATCCACAGATCCTTTATCGTTCTGTACGGCCACTAAACGAATTCAGGTGCTCCTCCCGGGACTAGACCAGCCCCATTTGCACAAGCATATAACTCAATTGAGTCCAAAGACCCAAAAATTGTCATCATAATTTATTTCTATAAAAGATTCAAGTGGGGGTACACAAGTACTCAAGATCTCTCATAGAACAAAGGTTTAGGATTCAATGCCAAAATTTACAGAAGGTTGTAGACATGTAGGAATCAAAAGTACTTGAGGTGTTCAAAGACAATCCATAGTGGAATATGGATGACATTTGAATGATCATTCTCAGAGATACAGTAGTTGGAATCCATGAAAATAAGGGAAACAACTAGTTGGGTTAATATCAAAGTGTGTCACCTTTGGTTAGACATGAAACAGATCAAGTTAAACACCTCAGACATGTGTATGTCACCAGCCAGAGAGTGGCTTTCGACAACCACTGTCCTTCCAGAACCAAATTTCTGGAACCTGAACATAGTCTGTCGACAGGCCAAGGGTGGTTGTCGACAAATGAAGGCCATCTGTTGATAGATAAAGGCTATCTGTCGACAGCTACTGGTGGTTCTACATTTATGGGTTCTGGAAGCATGAACCCTGTAGACAGATGGGTTTTGACTGTCGACAGGCGCAAACTATAAACTTCTACAAATGTTGGTATACTACCTCAGAAAACTCTACCAAGAGTTCCTATGACTCCTAACATGATTAACAACATCTAAAAAGTCTTATTCACATTTCTAAACTTCTCTTCATGAAGGTAAGAATTTAAATAGTAAGAGTACAAGCTTTACACATGGGTGACATGAAAACTGGAGACTTAAGAAGAAAGGCATTGCAATGACATAACTACTATTTCATGTAAATCCTTTTCAAGACTGAAACAAGGTTCATACCAATAGATTTAGCTGATAGCCCACGAATGCGTCGTTAAACACGTGACTAACAATCTCAAATAATCGGCCTACACTAACGATTTTAACAATAGTTAAGTGGTGAGAGCCGAGTCGAATCCACGGGGAAAAAGATTTTAGAGTTGAAAACCTTGAGTTTTTGTTTAAGAAAATAACGTGGTAGCATTAAGGCTAAGTTGTACGAAATAAATTTAAACTATGCTAAATAAGTAAAGTGAGAGAGATAAAGAGGGAATGAGAGAACACAAGACACTATTTAAAACAACAAAAACTGTTTAACACAAAAATTTTATTCTAATCAAAAGCCATTAACAAGTACACTGAAATAAAGAGAATAAGAGAGAGAATAAGAGAGACGAGGGGAGAGAGAGAAAAGTGAGAGAAGAGAGAGGAGAGAGAGCGCTAAGAGAGAGAGAGAAAAAAGAGAGAGAGCGGAGAGAGAAGAGAGAGACGAGAGAGAGGAGAGAGAGAGGAGAGAGAGAGAGGAGAGAAAAGAGAGAGGATAGAGAGGAGAGAGATGCGAGAGGAGAGAGAAAGGAGAGAGAAGAGAGAGAGGAGAGCACGAGAGAAAGAGAGAGAGAGGAGAGAGAGAGCGCGAGAGAAGAGAGGCGCATGGAGCGTCCTCACGTTGCATGCATGCAACGTGAGGGGAGGCGGAGGCGGTGCGGTGTGTGCAAGGGGGAGGCCGGCCTGGGCGCGTGGCGGGCTGGGCAGGCGCGCGGCCTGGCGAGGCAGCAGGGGCAGCAGGGCGCGGGCGCAGCAGGCGGCCGGGCGCATGGAGGCCGCAGGGCGCGGGCGCTGGGGCGCTGGCGTGCGCGGCAGGGGCGCGGGCGCTGGGGCGCTGGCGTGCGCAGGCTCCTGTGTTGCTGCTGCTGTGACAGAACCGAAGAGAGAGAGAGAGAGACCGGGAAGAAGAAAGAGAAGAGGAAGAAAGAGAAGGGGAAAACGAGGAGAGGAGGAAGAAGAAAGAGGAGGAAGGGATCGGAGGAGAGAGGGGAAGAGAGAAGGTGAGAAAAAGGAATAATGGCATGAGAGAGAGAAAATGAGAGTTTTTATAAAGTGTTAGAGAGGAAGGGAGGAGAGTTTAAAGGAAAGAGATATTTTTGGAAAATAGGAGAGAGATTTTAAAAATGAGAAAGTATTTTTGAAAAGAAAGAGAGAGAGGGAATATTTAAAAAATAGTATCTCATTATTCTCTCTTGGTCTAATCAAATTTATTGACCCATTTGACACTTCATTTCTTGGCCCATTAATCCTGCAAATACAACACAATAGAGATTTAATCAATTTCCGCACTTGTAATGAAATGATAACAGAACTTATGAAATTATCAATTATTTGTCAATCAAATGGCACGATTATTCATAACAATTATGCAATTATCATTAGCCACATCTAAAGACATGGTTATCATTCAAGATATATGAATTCAATAGAAAAGAAGTATTCAAGAAGGCTTTACTGAACCTCATGTCAACGTGTGATCAAAGTAGATGCTTGAACTCCGACATTCTAAAAGAAGAAGATGCAAGAGGAGTAGAATCCTACTTGACTTAAGAAAGATGAAGTCCTTCTCCTTTCCTCCCAACGAAGGGAACTAGAAATAGGAAGAAGGATGCAGAATGAGTTGTGGGAACAAGGGCCACGGTAGGTGCAACAAAGGCAGCTACAGAAGAAGCAGCAGTAGCAGCCACGACAAAGCAGCAGCAGCTCCTCAGAGCAATGACAGCAGCAGTAGGGAGACTGGGAAAGAGGTGGAAAGGCTCACATGAAGGGTGAAGGGAAGGCTTATATAAGCTTCTTGGTTTCTCATGCATGTATGGCACGTAGCCGTACATGTGTTGCGGTAAAAACCCACTTGTTTTTACAGCAACACGTTTGCCATGCAAATTGTATGGCTTACACGTATAAGGAGGCGTGTAACTCCACTAACCCATGTAATAAGAAGCCTTACGTAACCATGGTTACGTAAGCAAAGTTTTTTTTTTAAATAGTTTACGTAAATGGAAGATAAATTAACTGGTCCATTTGTCCTTAAATTTTTATACCCAAATGACGTTCATTCAAGTTGAAATTTCAAACATAAGTTATTAGGAAGGTTTTACAAGTTATGATTATTTTATTTTAATTTTTAGAATTATTTTTTCACCCAATAAAACGTCAATAATTCTAGATATTTACATTTTTAGTATCAGCACAATTATCTGGAAATTATGGTATTTTCGAATTTCAATTCTGTTACAGAATTTCAGTATCACCTTGTCAGAATGCGTACCTCTGAATACAACACTGTAATAACATTTATTAATACAAATTAATCATAAATTAAAGTTAATTACATTTCATGCAAATGATTATGTTTACCAACCAAAATCATCATATTTATCTAAATTTTTAATAAATAAAAATTTTAAGGTGTTACAAATATCAAAGAACTATACGAAAGAGAAATAAGTACTCGTGAGATTCTGAACTAGTGAAGAGCAATCTCTCTCTCTCTCTCTCTTATTTCTGTTCCACCATAGGAAGATATTTCTTTGGATCTCTATCCCAAGACTCTATTCTTTTGTCCTCCTTATAGGCCCATCACCTGGAGGCTTGGGCACATCATCATCATCAATTTTCCTCAACATCCAATGGACTGTGATAGGGTATGAGATGAAACCTCTTTGGTGTATATTCCTATATATTTCTTAATTTCATATTTTTTAGGACAAATTAATTAGAAGTCTCTGACTGTAAAAGAGAGGTCATTACTGTAATAGGACTTAACGTATACTGTAACATGTGATAACACTTACTGTAATAAGTTACAACTCTGTTAGGGACTAATAAATAAGTCAAAAATCTGATAGGGACTCCTAATTAATTTACCCTATCTTTTATGATCCTAAGATTATATAATATATATTTTTTGTTCCTAAAAAATAGATAACTTTCTGTCCGCATAACCATCACATCATTTGCTCAAACCATAAAATGCAACAACAAAGCATTAGGCATCGTATGACATGCTTGTTTCGAAGATTAATCCCTCCATGCAAGGACGGACACATAAATTTTGTTCAATGAGGTCATTCAAATTATTTTTTAATATTTATATATTTTTATAAATTATATATCATATAAATAAATAATTTTAAATATAATTAAAATAAAAAAAATATTACAAAAAATGAGACAGTTCATAAGAAAATTGAGGTCCTAATTTTGGGGACCAGATCAGATTACCGCGGGGTCATTTTTTTGGGGTCACCACTATACAAAAACTGCTCGAATCGGCTGATTATATGGCCATTTCAGAAAAAAAAATATATATATATATATATATATATATATATTTTAATGGGGTCATGTGACCCCACCGTATGTACTATACATCCGTCTATGCTTCCGTGTGAACCGCACACACCCAGTTACAAGCCGAAATCAGAACTGGACTGGTCACATTTCATATCGTCGTGCCATGCACAGTTGCACACACCAACGACCCACACACAGACGCACTATTGGTAGAACGGGGCTTAATTAAAAAGACCAACGAACCTCATTGTACCGTCGTCTTCGCTTTTTGTTCCTCTACCTCAGCTCACCCGACGCGTACGCGTTTCCCCCACCCTTCCTGACCATTCAAGTCAACTGGTCCATAGAGAAACTCGGTCCTAGTTGACTGGGTTCGAGTGATTACGGGAGTAGTAGAGATCGTCGTGGTGGGTACGTTAAACTTGAGCCATCCATAGACCGATGTAGAGCACATTTAATGGGGTCATGTGATCTTATTGAAAAAAATATATATATATATATTTATTTATTATTATTATTTTTAAATGATCATGTAATCAGTCAATTTGAGCAATTTTTATATAGCAGTGACCCCACTAAAAATGACCCCACCGTGCTCTAATTTGGTCCCCGGAATTAGGACCCCAAATTTTCTTCTTATAATTTTTATTATAATATTTTTAAATATATATTTAAAATTATTTATTTAAATTATATAATTTAAAAATATATAAATATTTAAAAATATTATAAATAACTCCACTTAACAAAATTTATGTGTCCGTCCCTAGAGCCATCACCTTCTATCGATTGTCTCGTCACCAGACCTCAAACAAGTGTAAGAGAATTCTTGGGGCACATTTCAAGCCTACTTGTCCATTATTTGTTTAAGATCTAGTCTGATTCGAGCAATAACTATACTATTGTCGGAAGAGGACCCACGTCATAGGTGACAATTATAGATTTGTATCTAAGTGGGAAGCATAGTCTATGTGATTCGATCCACATGCAATAAAGTTTATTAAATTTTGTTGGCGATAAAAATATAAGGATTGTTTAGAAGTTAATTCACATCATTTTTATTACCTTCTTTAAAAGATATTAAACATTTCTCTTTTTATTAACCCATGGGAGACTGGTTTGGATCAGAACATTTGATTGGTTCTACTTTGACTCGGCAGGTCACGTGAGAATTTAACAAGGGAAAATCTTGTTGCAAACCAAAAGATATTAAACACGTTCGGTCTTAAACTGACATAGTTTTGAGACAACCTCAGATGGCACCAAATTCCCCTCGCAAAGTGAGGTTTTACCGGGTCTAACCCACATCATCCCTTGTGATGTGGGCTGTGGGCGGCGGAACGTTCCCAACTCCGTAGCTACTTCTGCACTGGTGCAACCATTACTCGCCTGCTCTGTCGCGATCTGCGCGCCCGGTTAGAGAAAGTCTCCTGGATGAAGGTTCTGATGACCCCTTCTTTCTTCCTAACAGAGGAGGACCCACTCAAGAAACCCTCCTGGAAACCGCGTACGTGTAGGGCGTTCGTTCTCGACTCATTGGGTCGTCAACGTCCTCATGACAGGCTTCCCTTCACCGCTGCCTATAATATGATGGCAGCACCGCAGCTCCTCTGCAACCATAACTCCTTCCTCTGCTGCCTTGCCTTCTTCCTCTTCGCTAAATCTGCCCAACTCGCAACTCGTCTGTTGTCCGCTTCAAGAGAAGACTCGTTTAGTACTCCAATTGGGATGATGAAGGTACGTTGCATGTCCGTATATTAGCATAATTCCTCCTCTTTGTATTTGTCTTGCGGATACGTTGGCTCATTTGCTCCTCTGGGTAAAAGATCTAATTTGCCATATTCTTCTCTACTCTGTCTGTTCTTCATCTGATGCAGCAAAAGGTTGTGATCCGACTTCAAATGGAGGACGCCAAGAAGCGCGCCAAGGCTATGAAGAAAGCTGTTGGGATACAAGGTGAATATATTTAATACCCCGTCGGTTTCTTCTCTGTTTCTATCGTTTCCTTCCCTCAGTACACCGATCTGTTTTTGCCACTTCTTACCTCCAGGCCCTATCAACGGCTGGAAATTAGTCTACACAGATTAGAGAGTCAATAACATTAAAGCTTTCTTTTCCTTCTCTCTCCGAACAGGGGTGTTATCGGTGGCGATAGAAGGTGCGGACAAGAACCAGATCGTCGTCATCGGTGAAGGGGTTGATTGCGTCGCTCTGACGACGTCTCTGAGAAAGATCATGGGCTTCGCCGAACTCATCAGCGTTGCGGCCGTGCCGGAGAAGAAACCGGAAGAGAAGAAGCCAGAGGCAACGGTGCAGCCGATGGCGGTGTGGCCTTTCCACGCCGCGCCCCCCCAGAACTACTACGTGACCGAGCCGGTATACCACTACCAGGAACCCGGCTGCTCCATCATGTAGACAAGTAGTAGTTATCGCCACATCTTTAACCAAAAGCATCAGCGGAGAGACTGTACCATAGAGGCGACGAGTTTGCTGTGGGCAGGGTTCCCCACGAGCAAGCACCAACTGGGTAGCCTGTGTATTGTCTAATTAGTATGTTCCGTCTGTGTAAGAAGATTTTTGGGAACATGGAAGTATGTGAAGGGGAGATTTCTGCAGACGACTGAGTTCTTCAAGACCTCCATTGCTGAACATGTTCTTTTGTCTCCCTCGAATTGTTGTGCACGGAGGTACTTTGCATTGTAATGTCAAGGTTTTCAAATATATTGCAAATACATTTCCTTAAACGGCTTATTTTCCAGAGTTATCAAACCTTCTTCTAGTATTACAACAGTGACAGAGGTACTGTTCCAGTTAACCTCGCTTGGTTCAATATGCAATGATTTTTTTTGTTTGCTTATACCAAAATTAAATTTTGGAACGAGAAAGAGAGTGCCATACCGAGAGGTTTAGAATTTTGGACCTCTTCCTTATCTAGTCCAACGTTGGTTATGCTTGGATTAATAAATTTGATAGAATGCTAAGGCATGTCAACCAAAATAGGTGTATATATATATATATATCCTTATAATATACCGTATTCCTTCGTGAACCCCTAGATTTTTAATATTATATTTTATATCTCTATATTTCATATTATTATTTTTACCCCCACTATTTGATTCCACCCAATTAATCTCGTCACAGTTGAGTTAAGAAGATAAAAAGATCAACTTATCCTCTCTCTCTCTCTCCAAAACTAGAGGGGAAGACCTCTCTCCAATGTCCCTAGGCCCACGCTCTCTCTCTACATTCTCTTTCCCTCTTTTTATATTCTCTCTCGCTCTCTCTCTCTCTCACACACACACCCCCAACAAAACTGATGAAGGATATCCCCTCCGATGTCCCAAGACCCCCCACCACCCCTCTCTCTATCTCTCTAACAAACACACACACACCAACACATGGAACAAGAGGGGGAGCCCCCCCCCCTCTAGTGCCCCTAGTCCCCCCCCCCCCACCAGCCCCTCTCACCCCCATGCTCTCTCTATATACATTCTCCCTCTCACTCACACACATGCACAAAATGCACTAGGACGGGAGGGGGAGGGTAGCACAATGGATTATTTTATAAAAAAAATTAAAAGAATAAAATATGAATAAACAAACAAGAATTTCTAAGAAATTTATTAGAAATTACAAAAGTGTTAAGGGGCTAAGAGTGGAGATAAATAAAAAAAAGAAAATATTATTAAATTCAGAATGTCCAATAATCTATAATAAGATTGGGCTAATTAAGCTTAAATACAAAAGTTAATAGGCAAAAATCATAACCAAATCATAACCCAATAAGGAAAACTCGTTTCTAAAAAAACCCTACTCTAATTTGGGTTTGGAGGCTCAATTTAAGGAACGAAATTAATAAAAATCACAACCATGAGAGTTTGAGACATAATTGGATGCTTAAACCCTAATCTCTTCAAATACATGGCAACATCACCCTGTGGCCGACCCCTACTATGCCTAGAGACCTTCTGGAAAAATAGGTAGCCAATTGGAGTGTAGTGTTCTAGCATTTTGGATATCGCTTATTGTAACGACCCGACCTCCCGGACCCCCGCCAGGGGCCCCGAAGGTCGTGCCGCCACCTACGGATCCGAAGACCCGGAAGGGTTAGAATTTAGTCCAGTGAGATAAGCAATGAATTTAAATAACTATAACAAGAGAGTTCGTATATTAATAAGAAAATTATGTACAACATGTCTCAAATAAAAGTACAGGTACAGAAAGAAAGGTGCAATCCTTAAAGAGCATACCCCGAGGACTTGCAAAAAGGAAACTCTCAACTCACATAGGACAAGCGCTCATGCTCACAACTCACACTGCTGGCAGCGCACGACGTAACAAACCCCCACCACCACCGTCCGACAACAAACTCCTGCCACAGCGAGTCCCTACCTGAAGAGAGTAGGGGGGTGAGCCTCGCGAACAACGCTTAGTAGGGATAACCAGTCCCTTACCAGCCAGAGCAGCAGGAACTCCAACAAAGCGGAAGCAAACAACTATACAAAGCAGTAAAGCGGGAAACACCTACTGCAGAGTACTACAAAGTAGCGGAACAGAGGAAAGCCACGACCCATAACCAGGGGTCGGGGCAAACACGACTCCCGCAGAACCAGCGGAGTCAAACACAATGCGGAAGCAAAACCTCGGCATACACCCACCGAGACAAAGAAGCTCACGAAACACTAGAGCAATCACGTGAGACTCGAGTCTCACGACACAAGCACCAACATCCCAGACCTGCACGAGGTAGGGAAGGAACAACCAGGTGTCACCACGAGAGACACCGAGCAACCATGTGAGAAGGAACATCTCATCACAGGCACGCCACCACGAACGGCACCAAGGAACGGTTTACAAAACCAACGGTCGGGTGTCTACACAAGACACCCCGAGAGAACACGTTGAGCGGAAGCCACTAAACACAGCCCACGAGGCCAAACCAACCAAGCCCACGGCACTAGACACGGCTAGGCTACAACCACCGTGCAGGCTAGAGCGATGAGACTCACTTAGAAACAACGTGATAAACTCCGTCACAGCAAGAACAACCAAGCCACCGCCACAGGCAGCTAAGAGGGGGACACACCGTCCACACCTCCAACTCACCAGCCGCTGACCTTGCCTACAACCTCCCTAGGTAGAGTGAGGCTAGTGACCCACAGTAGAGAACAACTAACAAACCACCGCAACCCGGCTGAGCTGCGGCCCCACGCCTACCCTCCCTACATGGCTCCGGAACCAACGCAGAGCGAGGCAGTTAGAAGGACTAGCTGGTCCGCATCGAAAAGAACACCTCAACCACCTCGGAGACACAGATCCAGCTAAGGGAGCTCCACAAGCGACTATACGCCGCTGCCCACCACCGTTTTTCCCTCAGCTCTGGAGTCCGCCACACTAGGCTGTCAACTCGAGCACACTCGTAGCCCAGAGAACTCCCTCAACAGGCTCTCGAGGATGGGGGTCCCAGGAAAACGGAGACAACCTCTAAACGAGACAAGCCCTCAAGTGCAAAGCACCGGGCGAAAGAGAACAGGCGGGGCACACACAAGTAAACGGCACAACTGACTTGTAACCAAGACAAATCAGCAGGCACAGGCACGCACGCTACCCTCCCGGAACACCCAGGAGGGTCGTCGGCCAACGTCGGCACACACGGCACGGCCCGAGAACCTGGAACACCACCAGACAGAACAAAAACCACCGCTCTGCTAATAATCGATTGACAGTCAGACAATCGATTATTAGACAGACGCGAGCCTCATAGCACCGCTGCTAGGACACGGCTACGAAGGTGTCACCTTTGGTCAATTGAACGCAGCAAGCCAACCTGCCGCATTCCCTACTAGAAGGTCCTAAGGAAGCACCTGCCCTGGGGCACACGCCGACACGCCAACTGCGGCCACGGAAACACCCGAGGCAAACTTGGTGCTGTCGTGCCCTCCTAGCCCGTCACGATACCATCGCGACAGGAAGGGCAACCGTGACAAGCACCCGGTCGCGACGGGGCAGCGCGTCACGATAACACTCTTGTCATGACAGGAAACTAGGTCGCGACACGACCCTTATCGCGACGGCCAACTGCGCCACGATAAGGTCGCGCCCAACGGGGCGACGCCTCCTCTGATATCGCGACGCGCACTGCGGTCGCGACATCAGACGGAAGGCCGACCGCCGGGATGCTACATCCCGGGGTCGCCGACACACTACAACAAGCACCACAACGGGGAGGGGAGCATGGGGAAAGCTTGTAAACAAACAAGAACTCCCAATCCACCCGGATTGGAAAGGGCACAAGAAATCCCTACCGATTTGAAGAACCGAACCCCAAAGAGGGCCTTCACGATGCCTCGGCCAACTCCTCCTCGCTCTACGACGCCGCTCCACTGCTCTGCACGAGCTCGCCGGCGCCACGACGCTCCATCCGCCGGAGAAGGAGAGGGGGAAAAGCTTCCCCTCCTCGGAGAGGAGGAGGGAAAGGAGAAAGTGGAAACAGAAGGGAAAAGGGCACTGACCAAGGCTTTTAGCCCCCGGTCCCAAGGATGCGACGGGGCGTGGCATTGCGTTACCACTCTTAACGCGACGGCCCTATACACCGCGACCTGAACACGTCCCCCAGGGATGCCGCGACAACCTGACAGGTCGCTCTAACACACCTTCCCTTCTGACAGGCGTCAGACGACCAAAAAGTGGAAACCTGTCGTGACCTATTGACCGGGCGCAACAAGAACGCGACTCACAACGGGGCGCAACACGGATGACTATCGCGTCGGGCATTTTCGACGTGACACTAACGTGTCGCCCAGGCCGGACGCGTTAGTGGCCAGTCATCCAACATGCAAGCGAACGAAACCGAAATGCCCGAGATGTTACAATACATCCAACAAAAAAATATTTGGGTCCTCGAAATTAAGGGCAAAACCCGGTCGGAGAAAAGCAACAGGTGCAAAGGAACACTAAGTCGTACCAAGACCTCCCGGTGGTCACCACCACGACGCTGCCACAGAGGGAGTGCCTAACCAGACATCTGACAGCTCACAGAGTGCACCCCAACCGGTGTTGAGCATACAATCGGATGTTGACAACTCCACAGGCGCGGCGCGCACCAAACCGACCAGAAAAACACTGAAACCGCTAGTCAGAAAACACGCGACTGAGCCCTCAACAGACCACGCTGCTGAGACCAACCGGTCAGTAACTCACTTTGTCATCAGCGACTAGACAGAGGTCCAGCTACTGACAGCAAACCAAGGGAAATGCCAAGAGGTCATCCACAAGACTCCACTGAATGGCTTTGCTTAACTAGCGACAGCTAGCACCCACGGCAAGGCCAAACGAGAGTTTCTTAAGGGTGACCCAAAACCAGGCGGTAACATGTATGTGGAGAACACCACGGCACGTAGGACAGTGTCCACCACCACCACTCGATCTCACCCAAATCGTCCTCGTGGTCGACAAGGACACACAATGACTGTGGAGCCACAGAAAACTAAACCAAACGCTCCACAGGCACACGCACAGAGACAAAACTAGGGAAGACGTCTGAGGTTGGCAAAGCCAAGCATCCCAAGATGTCGGCAAACCTCACGGGAATCGAAACAACTGTAGAGGTCAAGGACAACACGTCGACCTCAGAGGGACCCAACCCAAGTAGGGCACCCCAACCGGACACACTCACTCCCCAAAACGAGGGGGAAAAATCCAAACACAGGCCACGACCAAAGCCTAGTGTACCACCGATAGGGCTACCTAGACAAGGCAAAGAAACCACCCCACAGCGGTAACGATACAGCCACAAGGCACGGCCAGCACAAAGTGTCCCAGAGGCGGAAAGCTCAACGCCTCGAACACCGAGTAAACTCGTGAAACGACGCACGAAGCTCATGATCAGAACACACGGCACAACACACGGTGCCAACACAAACACCAAGAGCCACCCAAGGTACAACACAATGTACTAAGGCTCCAGACGGAACAAAACAAACCACTCGGTCACGAGCACAGGGTGCCACCAAAAGCACAAAAAACTAGGCAAAATGCAACACTGTTGCACCAACGGTCGAAACAACATAGGCTAAAAGGGAGGACTCTCCACAAGAGACCTGCCAAAAGCCACACGCAAGGAACTGCAAGCCAAAAAGGGCAGAATAGGCCACACCGGTCCCGAACCCCCAAGG
Source organism: Colocasia esculenta (assembly GCA_014218235.1). NCBI lineage: Eukaryota > Viridiplantae > Streptophyta > Magnoliopsida > Alismatales > Araceae > Colocasia > Colocasia esculenta. The sequence goes on from CM024760.1 coordinate 86,178,377, forward strand.
CACCAAGACATGGAAAAATCGAAAAAGGAAAATGATCAAGGTGCACTACACAACTGCACCAACGGCTTGAAACGACTCAAGGCCAACCGAAAGGGACTCTCCCCTAGAGACCCACAAAGGAAAAAAACTCGCAAAAAATCCGCAGCTTCAAGAGCGCAACGACCATGTCGGCTCCTAGAAGCACACAAACACCAAGCACCGCTCCTACCACCATAGGTACAGAGGGCCACACATCAAACGGCGACAAGTGCCTCCAAGCACAACTGAGGCACAAGTAAAAACACACACTGAACAATGCCTGCACAAGCAAGCCAAACAGAAGAAAACTGGTGCTGCCTCACACTGAACACAGAGCACGTTGCCCTACATCATCCAGTCAGGCAAACAGGAAAGCAGCATAGCACAAAACAGCACAATAGGTACACCTTGACCCATCGTGCCACAATGAAACAAAAGCGCACGAGGGGAGCAACTAGCTCAACCTCAAGACAGCTCAAGGGGAGGGACCCTCACCACAAAAGTCGCCACGGTGCGAAACACGGCACCAACTGCCATGGCAGAACACCACCACCCCGAGCAACCACGGAAAGCAGAGGAAGAAGGCACACAACCGGCCTCTTCCTCACACAAAGAAGAAAAACATCGCACAAGGCTAGCACTCACCCAAGAGGCACAGCCAGCCAGGCACCCATTGCACTCACCAGACCACCATCTGGGAGAGCATGTAGGGCACGAGAAGCGAAGCAAACCACTCGACCACGGGGACACACGAAGTCCCACCAGCGCACCTAAGAAACTCAAAAACGAACAAGAAGACAACTTGGCCAGCACCACGGCCAGACATACGGTCAAAGCACCACACCTTGACCGACAAAGCCCAAGAAGACTGTCACACAGGAAGTCCAACCAGCAACAATGACAGCTCATCTCTATAGAGAGAGAGCAGCGACAAACAAAACATCACAGACCATCATAGAGAACACTGCAGCAAGCAGAGCTGCAGAAACAACGCAAGCAGGTCCTGGGAGAACCTCCACCAGAACCACCAAGGCAACCAAGCGATGCACCTCAACCCAGAGGGCAATGCAACAACAACCTACCAAACAACAAAACCTCAAACCAAAGAGGTAACACAGCGGAAGACTTCAACGAGCACAAAAGCAACCCCAGAAAGAGAAAGCCTCACTAGGACAACAGCAAAATAGTTCTGGAAAACATCACCAGAACACAAGCAGCCAAGTGATGCACCCCAACCTAGAGGGCAACACAACAACACCAGAAACGTGCGCAACATAGTTCTGGGGAGACATCATCTCCACCATAACCAACAGAGAAGAACCCCGGGAGCACCTCACCAGAGTTCACATCAAGTCAGCACAAGGCCGACAACAGCCATAGACAGGTGTCGCAGTGCTCAACCAGCAGTGCAACATGGCACACAAGCATCTACTTAGCTTGAGCCAAGACGCCGACTGAGCAGAGCACATCACACAATGGCGCACAGGCACGCGAGGCCAAACACACAACAACACAGAACACACCCCAACAACAAGAGGACAGCCAACAAGGCAATGACACCTTCGACCGGCTCCGCAGACTACAACCCTTCACCGGTGAAGGCCACACCACACGTAGGCTCTCTCAGCCTTCGCGACACACCCACACGGACCCGCAGGCCGAAGACGAATCCAATCGCAGCACGAGCGAACCAGCAACCACGCTCGTAGCACGCACCACCAACAACAGCAACAACACTCTCCTGCAGCTCACACTTGAACCATGCTGGAAAGATAGCCACCTGCAACAAAGAACCAAATGCTCACCTAATAGCACTCTACACGGACGGGCCAGCAGCGTACTAGTACCTTTCTTTGGGACAGTCATAGTTATTAACTCATTACAAATCTCGTTGGACCCCTGAGCTCTGATACCACTATAACGACCCGACCTCCCGGACCCTCGCCAGGGGCCCCGAAGGTCATGCCGCCACCCACGGATCCGAAGACCCGGAAGGGTTAGAATTTAGTCCAGTGAGATAAGCAATGAATTCAAATAACTATAACAAGAGAGCTCGTACATTAATAAGGAAATTATGTACAACATGTCCAAAATAAAAGTACAGGTACAGAAAGAAAGGTGCAATCCTTAAGGGGCATACCCCGAGGACTTGCAAAAAGGCAACTCTCAACTCACATAGGACAAGAGCTCACGCTCACAGCTCACACTACTGGCAACGCGCGGTGCAACAAACCGCCACCACCACCATCCGGCAACGAACTCCTGCGATAGCGAGTCCCTACCTGAAGAGAGTAGGGGGGGTGAGCCTCGCGAACAAGGCTCAGTAGGGATAACCAGTCCCTTACCAACCAGAGTAGTAGGAACTCTAACAAAGCGGAAGCAAACTACTCTACAAAGCAGTAAAGTGGGAAACACCGACTGCAAAGTACTACAAAGCAGCGGAACGGAGAAAAGCCAAGACCCACAACCAGGGTCGGGCCAAACACGACTCCCGTAGAACCAGCGGAGTCAAATGCAATGTGGAAGCAAAACCTCAGCACGCACCCACCGAGACAAAGAAGCTCACGGAACACCGGAGCAACCAAGTGAGACCCGAGTCTCATGACACAAGCACCAACATCCCAGACCTCCACGAGGTAGGGAAGGAACAACCAGGTGTCACCATGAGTGACACCGAGCAACCATGTGAGAAGGAACATCTCACCACAGGCACGGCCACCTCAAACCTCCATAAGGTCATGGTCCACAAGCAGAACCACTCTAGACCTCGGACACTCCACGAGGTCAGGGAACTACACTCTACGGTGCCACCACGGACGACACCAAGGAACGGTTTACAAAACCAGCGGTCGGGTGTCTACACAAGACCCCCCGAGAGAACACGCTGAGCGGAAGCCACTAAACACAGCCCACGAGGCCAAACCAACCAAGCCCAGGGCACTAGACACGGCTAGGCTACAACCACCGTGCAGGCTAGAGGGACGAGACTCACTTAGAAACAACGTGAGAAACTCCGTCACAGCAAGAACAACCAAGCCACTGCCACAGGCAGCTAAGAGGGGGACATATCGTCCATACCTCCAACTCGCCAGCTGCTGACACCTGCCTACAACCTCATTAGGTAGAGTGAGGCTAGTGAGCCACAACATTGAACAACTAACAAACCACCATAGCCCGGCCGAGCTGCGGCCCCACGCCTACCCTCCCTATGTGGCTCCGGAACAAATGTAGAGTGAGGTAGTGAGAATGACTAGCTGGTCTGCACCAAAAAGAACGCCTCAACCACCTCAGAGACACAGACCCAGCTCAAGGAGCTCTACAAGTGACTCTACGCCGCTGCCCACCACCGTTTTCCCCTCAGCTCTGGAGTCTGCCACACTAGGCTGTCAACTCGAGCACGCTCGTAACCCGGAGAACTCCCTCAATAGGCTCTCGAGGATGGGGGTCCTAGGAAAACGAAGACAACCTCTGAACGGGACAAGCCCTCAAGTGCAAAGTACCGGGTGAAAGAGAAAAGGCGGGGCACACACAAGTAAACGACACAACTGACATGTAACCAAGACAAATCAGCAGGCACAGACACGCACGGCTCCCCTCCCGGAACACCCAAGAGGGCCGTCGGCCAACGTCGGCACACACGGCATGGCGTGAGAACCCGGAACACCACCAGACAGAACATAAACCACCGCTCTACTAATAATCGATTGGCAGTCAAACAATCATTATTAGACAGATGTGAGCCTCCTAGCACCGCTGCTAGTACACGGCCACGAAGTTGTCACCTTCGGTCAACTGAATGCATCGAGCCAACCTGCCGCGTTCCCTACCAGAAGGTCCTAAGGGCACACCTTCCCTGGGGCACACGCCGACACGCCAACCGCGGCCACGGAAACACCCGAGGCAAACTTGGTAATGTCATGCCCTCCTAGCCCGTCGCGATACCATCGCGACAGGAAGGGCAACTGCGACAAGTACCCAGTCGTGACGGGGCAGTGCATCGCGACAACACTCTTATCGCGACAGGAAACTAGGTCGCGACACAACCCTTATCGCGACGGCCAACTGTGCCGCGATAAGGTCGCGCCCAACCGGGGCGACGCCTCCTCTGATATTGTGACGCGCACTGTGGTCGCGACATCAGACGGAAGGCCGATCGTCGGGATGCTACATCCCGGGGTCGCCCACACACTACAACAAGCACCACAACAGGGAGGGGAGCATGGGGAAAGCTTATAAACAAACAAGGATTCCCAATCCACCTGGATTGGAAAGGGCACAAGAAATCCCTACCAATTTAAAGAACTGAACCCCAAAGAGGGCCTTCACGATGCCTTGGCCAACTCCTCCTCGCTCCACGACACCGCTCCACCGCTCCGCACGAGCTCGCCGGCGCCACGACGCTCCATATGCCGGAGAAGGAGAGGGGGAAAAGCTTCCCCTCCTCGGAGAGGAGGAGGGAAAAGAGAAAGGGGAAACAGAAGGGAAAAGGGTGTCGGCCAAGGCTTTTAGCCCCTGGTCCCAAGGATATGACGGATGGCCCTGCACACCGCGACCCGAACGCGTCCCCCAGGGACGCCGCGACAACCTGATAGGTCGCTCTAACACACCTGCCCTTCTGACAGGCGTCAGACGACCAAAAAGCGGAAACCTGTCGCGACCCGTTGACCGGGCGCGACAAGAATACGACTTACAATGGGGCATAACACGGATGACTATCGCGTCGGGCATTTCCGACGCGACACTAACGCGTCGCCCAGGCCGGACGCGTTAGTGGGCAGTCATCCAACATGCGAGCGGACGAAGCCGGAAAGCCTGGGATGTTACACTTACTGACTTTCGGAGTGTGGTAAGGTGCTTGTTTTGACTTTCGTGTCAATTTGAGGCTGAGCTTGGGCCATTTTCCAAGTCTTTGCACTTTGAGTGTTGTCATGACTGAGGTAGCAGACCCCTTGCTAAGGGGTCCGCCAAGGTTAATGCAATAGCCTTAGGGAGGGTTCCGCATGTGTGTGACCTGTGTCGTTGTTTTAGCTAACACAACCTTTGTCTTGGATGTGTTAATAAGGTATCCTAGCGATATGACATGTTATGTGTTTCATGTGCTTTTAAGCCTTCTTCCCTGGCAGAACAAGGTCTTACCCCTATTTTGGCCAGAGGAATCCCTCAGGACTAGTATGTGCTCTATGGTGGATTATCGGCATTTTGAAGGCATTTATTGGTGAATTTTAGCGAGGAGGTGGTCAGAGCACGTAAAGGCCCCAACAAGTTGACTTCCTCATGTTTGGTAGGGAAATCCCATTTTCTTGAAATTTCCTTTATTTTTAGTGTTTTAAAGATTTAAACTCTAGGTTGAGGAATTTCGTGGTGATGTGTTTGGTGTAATATCGGGTTTAATAGATTTCAACTCATCGAGGAGCATGTGTTGTGAATCAGATGGTTTAATTGATAGATTTAATGTTTAGATTCATAATATAGAAATTAAAACAGTGAGTTTCTAATGTCTTTTATGGTTTGGAGAGTTTGCGGTCATCAGATTTGGGTCTATGTGGCCATTTCTAGGGTGCTCTGTGTTAGACCCACGGACTGGGTGATCTGTCTGAGATTGCATCCTACCGGTTGGATGCCTAAGTGAGGCATCCAAGTTGATGGACGCATTAGCATTTCCTAACGCGGTCCTCCTACCTGATATGTTAGTATCGTGTCAGAGGCCTTCGATGCATTCTGATTTCTGTGAACCAAGTTTCTTAATGAGCTTGGGGGTTGACCTTCGGGTCAACGGTACCTCAGTTTGTGTGTCCAATAATTCTGTTGTGTTGTGTTAGTAAGGTTAGTAATTGGGCAGTGATTTTATGATGCATTAATTAAGTATTGATGATTTAAGTGTGGATTTAGTAGATTAATTGTAAATGGAGCCAACTAATGGTTTTATAGTGGTAAATGGCAAGGTTTATGATTGGTGAGTGTTCCATGATGCGGATAGTGAATATTGGCATTTCGTATAAAGGTTTAGTAATGTAAATGTGATTTAACGACTTTGGTGGTCTGGTGCTTATCCAGAATGCCTCTCTCGTTGGCTACCTCAGGTTCTTTGTAAGCCAGACACGCTAGTGCTCGGGGTTTGTCCCGGTACTGTGTGTATCATAGAAGTCTGTGTTATCTTTTTAGACATCCTCACTCATTTGTTAAGTTGTACATCTGGCTGAGGGAAAGACGGTAGTAGGGTAGTGACTTATGGCATGTTTGGTTTTTAGTTCGGTTGCTCATGCTCGGGGTTGGGGGTATAGACATCAGTAGATGTAATGGGCCCCAACTCGTCCCTTGTTCCCACTTGCCTCACTTTACGGGCCCTAGAACCATTAGAGGTGCGACAATCATAGGTCTACAGTCCAGCCAGGCTACAGGTAGTGTTGGTTGGTCTCCATAGTTTGTTTGTACTTGTCGAGGTAGAGCCACAGTTGGACCTTTCATCTTTGGATGGGAGAATGAGATGTTTTTCTTGTATAGACTTGTCTGAGTCAGATACTGGTGTCATGAACCAATATTCGTGACCTGAGTGGTAGTGTTGTACTTTCCGACTCAAGTTTCTGGTTTCTTCGTAATGTGTGGTATGGAACTTGAAAGGGTACTTTCCATTTATATTTCCTGTTTGTAGCTTTCTCTACTCCCTTCTCGGTGGTTTATTTATAGTACTTGTCTTGCCTTAGTGATCCTTAAAGTAACGATTAATTTAATAAAATTGCATTGCTACTTTTATTTCTATTCATTATGAATTGTCTTGCCTTAGTGATCCTTAAAGTAACGATTAATTTCTAATAAATTGCATTGCTACTTTTATTTCTATTCATTATGAATTTCCATTATTTAGTGTAGCTGCTTAGCTATCATTAATGATGGGTTTAGTTTCATTAATTGAATCATGATTTAATTCATGTTACTTGTGAGTTTCTTTTCAGTTATTGTATGTGAGCTGGTCGGTGAGATTGTGTGTTACTCTTTCTACCCTTCCATTAGACGTTGATTATGTTTGTTGTTTTATGGAGTTTTCCCTACTGAGCATGTGACTTTGTGAGGCTCACACCCAGACACCCACCATCTAGGTGTTTAGTACCGAACATGGTTCTTGGAGGCAAACCTCTACCACCATCAGTAGTGTGAGCCTTTGCTCCCGTTGTATACCTCGGGATATGCCCGAGACTGTTGTACCTTTCTTTTGGTATGTATTAATGTATGGGGACAATGTAATTTTATGTAGATAAGTATAAGAGCATGTACTTTGTCGTGTATATTTATATCAATGTGGTTGTCCTTTATATTCTTACTAGGCAGATGTGTGATATCCCTGGAGAGACTTCGATCTATTCACAGGAGGCAGATCTAGATATGGAGTCTTTTCGAGCATAAGTATCTGGGGCCACTACATGGTGGAAAGAAAGGAATGCGAAGGAACCCTAGAACATGGAGTTCATAATTGGTTTCATGCCCTTAGTCTTAGTCTTAAACAAAGTTAGGTGTTCTCATAGGCCCAATCTAATCAAAGCTCACCGTAGGGACATTCGCATGTGTAGAACATGACTACCATGTTTTCCCCATTTTTTATTGATGTATATGCATGATCGTAGACCAAAATGGGTCTTTGTTCTTACCCGAATTGTAACGACCCTCTCTATCCAAGTACAGTTACACCAACCCACATCAGAACAAAAAGAGATGCTACAGTGGGAGTGTACCCAATACAAACAAAACAGGTTGAGATATACATAAATAACAAGTAGAACTAGAATAGAAATAAGTAAAGAATGCATATCCATCAACCAATAACCAATCTCACAGTTTGTATAGTAACAAGAAAATAATAATAAAGTTCAACCACATAACCAAGTCCATAATACAAAGTCCATAGTCCACTACATAACATCTTACATACTAAGCAAAAAGACAACTCTAAGTCCAAGCAAACAAGAACTCCACGCCGCAACTACTTCTCATGCTCGGAATCAGTCCTCACTAGCTCCTTTGTCTCTAACTAGTCTGTCTCACTAGCCCTGGCAATGGATCAATATGATCTGAAACCCGACCCAGATCCGAAATTTAAATCGGATCCGGATCATGCGGTTTGACCCGAAATTAAAATTCCATCCGAATTCGGGGCGAGTCAAATTGATCCGAAATAAACCCAGTCGGATTTCCATTTCAGGTTGCCGAAAACCCGCTCCGAAGAGAAAGGCCAAAGGGTCTCACGCGAGCTGTTCCCCATTCCCAGATCTCCCATCGCTCTTGCAACCTAGGGTTTCTCCTTCCCCTTCTCTTCTCGGCTTCCCAGCGGCGATCCCCCTTCTTCTGATCCATGACAGTGGTGGCCTGGAGGCGAAGATGGCAGCAGCGGCAGTGGCAGCGAACACCTTGCCTCTAACTCCATTCCCATCTTCCATCGCTCTTGCAACCTAGGGTTTCTTCCTTCCCCTTCTCGGCTTCTCCGCAGCGGCAATCCCCCTTCTTCTGATCCATGACAGTGGTGGCCATCTACTGGAGGCGAAGATGGCAGCAGCTGCAATGGCAACGAACACCTTACCTCTGAGCGTCGAGGGGAGAAGCTAGAAGATACCCTTCACCCCTCCATGTTTTGGTGCCATCTTCTGGGGTTTCTTCCTTCCCCTTCTCGGCTTCTCCGCAGCGGCCCGATTTTTTAGTGTCTGGTACGCCCTTCGCCCCACAATCATCCCAAAATTTCTAGATCATGTTTCAAATAAATGGCTTACAAATTTCTAGGATCCCTCAAAAAACACCTGGAAATATTAGTTAATTAAGTAGCTCTCTAGGTCTTCCTAGTTCTATATATCTTGTGCTTAATTATCTTCGGCTTTGCAAAACATGTTTTTTTTTTTGCAGGCAGATAATCTAAGGCAGGAGACCCTACACCAGCTGTGCAGGATCTTGACGATCTGGCAATCGGCGAAATGCTTTCTGGCAATCGGCGAAATGCTTTCTTCCTTCCCTCTGGGACTCCCGGCCACGAGATCAGTAAGCTCCAAACTAGCTATATACTTGTGTTTGCATGTTAAGCAGCGTAGTGCTCCAATCCATATATCCCTGTTCTACACCATGCATATCCCCATCGCCATCACCATCACCAACTAGTCCTCTTACCCATCCTTTCAATGTCATAGTTGGTCGTTTCATTATTATATGTACCTCCTATAGATTTTGTATGTTATGAGTTGAGTGAGATGTCCCCCGTCCTTGGAATATTTAGAGTTCCGGCAACATCTCAACCACTTCACAACACACAATGTTAGAGAGTACATGGTTGGGGTGTGACAAATTGCAACGCTTGTGGATAGAGATCTCAGATTTGATTGGCTGGTCTAGCCCATCTAAACATCTGTCAGACTCATGGGATAAATGCATAGGCAGAGGAGCAGAATTTTGTATCAGTAGTTCTATAAGCAACTGTAGTAAGTGCCTTAGAACAACATGGAGAGTAAAATAGCATTATTTTTTAAAGAAATATACTTATGTTGCCTTATCATCTACAGAAATAGTGGTTGTAGCTGGAATCATGAAAAGTGGCCCACATTAGCAGAGAGAATAACTTTGTTGCTGATTGGATAGCAGTGGAAGCTAGGAAAGCAAAATTTGACATGTTTTGGAACTCGGTATTTCCCCGTGAGCTATTGTGTATTACAAGAATGGACAGAGAAGAAAAGACACAAGCAAGTTCAGAAGCACCTGACAAGGCTTTTTTTTTTTTAATTTTATAGAAGGTGCTTGGATGAATTAGTAAGTGATTGCTGCTCTGTTTTAAGATAAATAGTAAAAGACACAATCGGATTAGCATTATTTTTTAAAGATAAATATACTTATGTTGCCTTATGCATAGGCAGATGGCAAATGATTGATGCTCTGTTTAACTACTCTTCTGGTAACACAATATACCAGACTCGATGACGAAATGTGAAGACTCACCTGGTGAGTAGTGAATTCAGAAGGTTTGGGAGACTGCTGATTGTGGTCTTCAGTTGGCACTTGTCTAATGCCTGTAATTAAATAAAAAAAAAGGATTTTTAATGCTCATCAGACTATAAGTGGATTAGTCCAGCATATCTAGTCTAGTTCATCTCATATTCTTTAAGTTGATAGCATTTTTTCTGGTTCACACAGCCTCCTGAAATTAACTAGTATTAACCTTCTTTTATTAGGGTGGTAAGGGGATCACAAACTTGAAGTCTCAGATGGAAATGGAGATGTTCACCCTTCTGAAAGGGGTAAGAAGAAATGATGAGACTTTTGTGGTTCAGTGGTTGATCTAATTTATAGAAAGTGGGGTTCGGTGACCCTATTGAATTGAAGAATTTTTATTAAGAATGTAAGTTTTTGACTCTACTAAATTAAAAATATAATTTATGAGTGCATCGTTAGAAACGGTTGGATTAAAATTCTGCATTTGTCACTGCTTTGGTTTAATTACAGCTCGGTGGTGTTTTCTTTTGAGGTGCACTTCATCTCCGATGCATGTATGAGGTAAATCTACCGTGTGCTTAATAAGTCTCATGTATAGTTTTATCTCAACAGATGTGACACACATTCCTACAGGTCAATTTGAGGTGCACTTCATCTCCGATGCAGTATGAGGTAAATCTACCGTGTGCTTAATAAGTCTCATGTATAGTTTTATCTCAACAGAGTGAACACATTCCTACAGGTCAAGTCATCCTATGTACATCGTTATCACTTGAGGTTGTTCAACAAACTGAAGAGATAATATCAGGAGAACTTGTATGTTTTCATGAGTTTAAAACAAAATGGCTTGATTGTGACATATTCTACTACAGGTAATTTACTCCTTTTGATCTTTCTTCTGAAAAAATCATATTAGATGATCAATTATGGATTCGTAGATAGAACTTGTCGTCAGCCTTCCTTAATGTCCCATTAGCTATTTTGTTAATATGAAGGGCTTAAAGGGTTAACTTTGATTTGAAATTATGGCGAGTGCTTCAGAAAATGCTGATTTTGATACAGAGAACATAGAAGTTAGTGTTCACAGCCTTCTAGTGGACATTTACCGAAAGAAAAAAATTAAGATCAAAAGTTTGGTACATTGAGCGGGTTACAATGAAGATGGGAGTGTTGTTGCCATCTGTCGATATTGTCAAAAAATATTGGTTGGCAGTATTTCTAGTGGAACAAAACATCTTAGTAATCATGTATGCGTTGTCCTGAGGCTCAAGCATTGAAAGAAGTGGGGAGAGACAGAATCCGGTGGAGGTGAACTTGGAAACTCCCTCATTTGTATTTGATAATGAGAGGAGTAGAGAAGCTTTTGCAAGATGGTAATTGTTCACCAATATCCTTTGCTAGGTTGAGCATGCATTCTTCGTCATTTTTTAAAGAATGCTCAACCTGAATTTCAGTTATTATCTCGTAACACAGTTAAATCAGATTGCATGAAATTATATGCCAAAGAGAAAGAGAAAGTGTACTCCTCACTTGAGAGTCTCCATTGTCGAGTCAGTTTTGACATCGGATATGTGGACTTCCATTGGCAATAATGGTTATATATGTTTAACATGCCATTATATAGATGATGATTGGAATTGAGAAGCAGAAATTCTCAATTTTGAATATGTTGAGGCACCTCATGGCCCACAAAGTGTAACAAAAGTTTTACTTGAAAATTGTTGGAGTGGAATATTCATAAGAAAATATTTTCAATTGTGTTAGATAACTCGAGTGCCAACAACAAAGCAGTTAAGATGTTACTTAATGATCAACTTTACTCAGTGTTTGCCTCTCGATAGGTCATGGTTTCATTACGATGTAGCGCTCACATCTTAAATTAATTGTTCAAGATGGATTGAAGGAAGTTGAGGAAGTCATTTTCAAAATACGCAAAAGCGTAAAATATGTGAAGTCTTCTCAACAAAGAAAAGAAAATTTCAATAAAGCTGCACAATTTGAAGTAGGCCTTAAGAAGTCTCTCATTTTAGATGTCTCCACGAGATGGAATTCTACATATCTAAAGCTAGAGAGGGCTGCTGAATTTGAAAAAGTCTTTTCATGCTTACAGTTGTATGATTCATCTTATCCTTATGCACTATCAGTCAATGAGTGGAAAAATATTAAGCTTGTTATTGACTGTTTGAGTATTTTTATGAGGTGACAGAGAGACTCTCAGGGACCAAGTTTTCAACTTCTAATCTATTTTTTTGAGATATATGTATAATTCATGTCTCTTTGAAGCAATGGTCTGTTCACGATGAATCATTTATTTCATTGATGACTTCACGGATGCTTTTGAAGTTTGACAAAATGGGAGAAAAACAAAACCATTTTGCAATTGCCACAATCTTAGATCCACGATTTTAAGATATTTATGGTGAGATATTTTTTGAAAAGATTTATGGTGATGAAGCTGAAGAGAAAATAGAGGAGGTAAAAGTAGGATTGCAACGTTTTTCTGATACAATGTCACTAGAAGGTCTGACCACTCATCTGAGAGTAGAAGTCTTATGTATCTTCTATGGCAAGTAAATCAAAGAGAAAGGTTGGATCCTCCTCAAGAAGTATATTGACATCTATGTATATGGAGTTTGGCCAATATCTTCTACAATCTTCTTTGCATTCATCAGAAAAGACTGATTTAGATGTTTATTTGGAAGAACCAGTAAAACCAGAGGACGATTTTGATATTTTGAAGTGGTGGAAAAGCAATTCTTTAAAGTATCATATACTTTCACGTATGGCTCGTGATGTGTTGGCTATTCCAATGTCCAACGTAGCATTAGAATCAGCTTTCAGCACTGGCAGTAGGGTACTAAACAAATAGAAGAGTTCCTTATATGCTACTACTGTCCAAGCATTGATATGCACTGAAAATTGGCTTCGGGATGATGTTCTTCATTCGATATTTCAGAGGAGGATGCTCTTTCATCTATCTTGCAAGTAGTAAAGTCATGATGAGAATGAGGATGAAATACTTGAAGTTCCTTATGATGATGCATTGTGTTTTCTTCAGCTCTCATTAGGTAAGTTGTTTTTTTTTATTTCTGAACTAGATTTATATCTTTTTTTTTCTGGTAAGAACCTTCTTTGTCTTACATTTACTTTTACTTGAACTTTCTGTGTAGGTAAATCCCAACTTTTGTAAGACACATCATCTTTCTAACAGTACATGCATGCTACAGTACTGGGATACATGGTCAGTTTTGGGTAATATTTGTTTTTTCCAACTACTTGAGACCAACCAGGCAATATAGGTGAAGCCTTCAGTGGAGTCATTTCAAGTGGATTCTGAAATTTACTTACCAATGTTGCTATAGGGATCATGTATATAAAACAGAACATGTGATGTAGCGCACTGTAGCGCCCAGAACTCTTCATCTAGTGAAAGTTTCTTAGACTATTTGCTGAATTAATACAGTCTCCAAATTCTGCAATGGATGACAGGTTAGGAGCGACACCACCAAGCTTCTCATCAACCTTCAAAATAGTATTAAAGTCACCAGCAACCAGTCATGGCCCTTGGATCTAGGAATATAAAGCTTTCGTATTGTCTTCCCACAAATGTTATGTACTATTTTGAACTCAGTTTCCAATTTTTTGCCTATATGATTAATTGTAGAGGTGGAATTTGGATCCAAAAATGTTATGTTTATTGTATTAGATTTTTTTATTTTTTTATTTTTTTTTGTATTTTCAGAAGTAATTAAGTAGCAGTGGGATCTAAATCTGGATCCAAAATATCACGTTGAGTGTACATAAAATTTTAAGATTTTTAAGAATTTTCTATTGTATTTTTAAGATTTTTAATTTTTTTTTTATAATTTTTAGAATTTTCTATCACAAATAAGATACGAATTTGGATCCGGATCCGAAAATGCAATTTCGGATCCTGACCCAAATCGGATTCGAACTAGTGACTAGTTCCGGATTCGGGTCGGATCCGGATCTGCTGGTTCCAGATCTGGGTTTGGATCAAACAGGATCCGACCGGATCCGATTTTCTAACACCCCTATGTCTCACCTATATCATTAACAAGTATATGTCTAGGAAATAGACTCTGCAAGCAACTGATAGTCACATTCACATACTTATCACATGCATCCTAACATGGCATAAACATGACCAACAATTTATTTACACATGGTTAAGACTAGTAGTTCAATATGTAACACAAGGACATGCTTTAATTTGAACTATCAACACATGATTGTTATTAATCACATGATATCATTTTACATTATTAACATTATCACATCAGCATACGGCAAGCATTATACACATTACTTAATATCATGGTCACAAGTTAACATATCACTACACATGATGCTAGCATGATAACTATCACATTAACTTACATATTAAACATGCATATACTCAATCATAACACATCCAATTTACCATTACTTTGCTTTCCCATGCTCTTGCATATTATATTCACATACTTACATATTGCTTTCACATAGTTTCACATTCACATGGCTTACACATATTCACATTCACTTGCACATTGTCACATTGCTTGTCACATTCACACTTAATTCACATAACCACGACACAGCCCAAACCACCATAAGAAAGACACATCATACACATTCACATATTTGTCAACTAGGCTAAACAATGATGAAGTTTTGGTAACTATGCAGAACTGGGAGAAGCACTCTCCACCCAAATCAATAGTACTTGTCCACCTCAAAGATTTTTCCCTGTTGCCCTCAAGGTCATATAACACATTGAGGCCTTCCTACATGATATTTTCTGTAGTACGGCTCCATAGCCTTCTATGGTAGCAGTGTCTCATTGGCACAAATTTCACATTAAAACATTGTCTAATTTATTCTTACACAAATACCACATGATCTTTAAAATTCATGCTTATGTACACATGCTTATAATATGAACAAGTGCTATAACTTTTATAAATTCATGTTACTATCTAACAATAGCTAAACAAGATTAACAGAGCCTGAACATGATACCAATCCAAATTATTTAATCAAATTTAACTTAACATCCTTAACGATGGTCATAAAAGCTTCATAAATTTATAATTGTCAAAATAGAAGTCAAATCATGCTCAAATTTTTATCACATGTTACTTACATGCAAAAACAAATATATCTCTATTTTTTTCAAAATTTTGCAGCATTATAACTATTTTTCTGATTTTAAATACTTAAAATACAACTAACAGGATAAAATGAAGTAAATAGTCCTAAAGCATGCTTATAGTAACCCTAATTCCAGATCAACCTAACTGATAGGCACACAGATGAAAACCTTAAGTTACTTGCCTCAATTAACTACCCAAAACTCGAATTTGGTTGATGAAGCCCTCCTCAGCCAAGCTAAATAAGTTGGTCTTCTCACTTCAACCTGTCTAAATTCACCTTCTTGGATGCAATCCTCATATTCCACGATCTTCAACTCGACTAAAAACTCTTTCCTCTTGCATTCATAGGTATTGGAAGCCTTCTCCAAGCACAGAAATAGTTGGATCTCTCTCTCTCTCTCTCTCTCTCTGAGCTCTCTCTGAGCTCTCAAACCCTAACCTAGCAAAAGATTTCCCCCTTCATGATCCACCCCATATTTATAAGGGTTTGGGTCATGCCAAGTGTAGGAAATAGACCCCCAATACGTCTAGACTTTAATAATTATCCTTGTTGGAAATCAAGGTTGGAATCAAACTAGGAAACTGAAATGCATAAAACTAGACGATAGTATAAGCCTCCGCTGAAATGCAAGTAAACAAAAATTGATCTTGCCATTAACTTAGCAGTTTTGGAAATCAATTAAAAATCCAATGAGTAAAATGATAACAGAGGTTGTACCTGACCTGGTGTAAACGCCATGCTATTTATTCATCTCAACAGCACTTTTTGTTACCATTAAGATGTCCGGACCATAACAGTCAAACAAAACAGCAAGGATGATCAAGCAAGCATAACCTGAAAACCTAGAGCCTCACACCCTATCCCCCTTATAATAAACTTCACCCTCAAAGTTTGAGTTAAGGGTACGTACCAAAAAGGTGAGTGTATTGCTTCTTCATAGCCTTCTCGAGCTCCCACGTAGCTTCCTCTCGAGAGAAGTTCCTCCACAACACCTTTATTGATGTGATTGTCTTGGACCTTAAGTATTGCACCTTGTAATCCAAGATCTCTACGGGCTGCTACATATAAGACAAATCTTGATGCAACTCCACTACCTCGTAGCTGATGACTTGTGATGGATCTCGCACGTACCTCCTCAACATCAACACATGGATCACTGGGTGCACACTCGCCAAGGCCAGGGGTAAAGACAATTGTACTTCATGCTACCAATCCTCCTCAAAATCTCGAACGGGCTGATGAACCATGGACTCAGCTTCGCATGCCTCCCAAACCTGACCATGCCTCTCGTAGGTGACACCTTGAGAAATATGTGCTCACCAACATCAAACTCTAGATCCTTTCTTATTTTGTTGGAGTAGATCCTTGCACTGCACGCAACCTCTACCAGATCAACTAAATCTTGATAGAAGTCTCCTGCACTGGTCCAACAAGCTACATGTTTCCAATCTCTTCACAACACAACGGAGATCTACAGGGTAGACCGTATAATGCCTCAAAGGGAGCCATGCCTATACTCGCATGAAAGCTATTGTTATAGGCAAACTCTATAAGAGGTAAGTGTTGCTCCTAGTCACCCTTCTAGTTCAATAAGAATGCTCTGAAGATGTCTCCATGGTGATTGCTTCCTACTTATGCAATAGAATCTCGATCCTCTGCATCAAACTAGACAGTCTCTAATGCTCGGCCATGACCTGTTGACAGACTAAACACCGAGTCACTAACTCTACCACGTCCTTCTTCATGTCTTGCCACCACAAGGATCCCTACAAGTCTTGATACATCTTTCCACTATTAGGATGAATGGAGAACATCGATCTGTAGGCTTCTTCAAGTACTTGCATCCTCACATCTACAACATATGGCACGTACATCTGTGGTGAAATCTGATCACACCATCCTCGTCTCGAGCAACGTCTGACTTGTCAACCATCTTCTATAGTAGGGGATCATCTTTCTGCCTCTCCACAACACTATCTAGAACTACAGACTTGATAGAGAACTTGCCACAAAAGCCTAACACAACTACAGCTCTAACTAAGACATAGCATATGCCACATCCTCTACCATCATCCAATCTCTCTGCATCAATGTCCTCTTCTCGCTTAGTGCATCAGCTACGGCATTCACCTTGCCTATATGATATTATAGCTCATGGTTGTAGTCCTTCAAGAACTCTATCCATCTCCATTATCACAGGTTTAAACTTCTTCTGAGAGAACAAGTACTTAAGACTCTTGTGATCCATAAACACTTCAAACTTGACACCATAGAGAGAGTGTCTCTAGATCATCAGTGCCTGGACCATAGCTCTTAGTTCCAAGTCATGGGTCAGATAGTTACACTCATGCTCCTTCAGTTGTCGAGAAGCATAGGTGACCACCATCCTATGATACATCATAACACATCCAAGGCCAATCTATGAAGCATCTGAGTAGATCGCGACCCCGTCTGCACTGTTTGGTAAGAACAACACATGTGCCTATGTCAACGTTGTCTTCAGCTCATGAAAACTCTGCTCGCACTCCTTGGACCACATAAATCTAACTCCCTTCCTAGTTAGCTTGGTCAAACGTGTCACAATAGATGTGAAGCCCTTAATGAACTGGCAGTAATAACTAGCTAACCCCACGAAGCTCCATATCTCTAAAGGTGACCTCAAAGTCACCCAACCTATACCTTCGCTAGATCAATAGCGACTCTAACGTCTAAGATGACATGCCCAAGGAAGTGAACCTCAGGCATCTATAAGTCGAACTTGTTGAACTTAGCATATAGCTTGTGCGCTCGCAAAACCTCCAACATAGTCCTCAGGTGCTCTCTGTATGTATCCTCATTAAGGGAGTATATCAGCACATCATTAATGAACACCACAACAAAACTGTCCAAATATGGTCTGAACACCCTGTTCATCAGATCCATGAATGTTGCCGATGCATTTGTTAGACCTAAGGACACAACCAAAAACTCATAGTAGCCATATCTCGTCCTGAAAGCTGTCTTGGACGTATCCTCCTCCTTGATCCTAAGTTGATGATAACCTGGTCATAGATCAATCTTGGAGAATATAGTGGTCGCTTGCAACTATTTAAATAAATCATCAATGTGAGGCAAAAGATTTATGTTCTTAATCGTCACTTGTGCTTCCTATTGTTGATACACAGTCTGTGATAATCATCTTTCTTCTTAACGAACAACACAAGTGCACCCTACGATGAAACACTCGGATGGATGAACCCCTTGTCAAGAAACTCCTGCAACTACCTCTGGAACTCTACCAATGCAGCTGGTGCCATCCTATAAGGAGCATTAGATATCGGTGCTATACCTGACAGTAACTCGATAGTGAACTCTATCTCCCTAGCTGGTGGCAATCCAGACAAATCATTAGGGAACACATCTAGAAACTCTTGGACAACCTCGATCTCCTCAAGGGTAGGCATCTGATTGATCTTAGAAACTAATATCACACTTGCAAGGAATGCATATAAACCCTTGTTCACCAGCTTGGATGCCTTCATATAGCTGAGATCAAGAAATTCCCTTCCAATCCTAGGCAAAGGATAAGAGAACTCATCCTCACCCAGAATGCAAAAGGTGATCCTCTTCTTCCTATAGCCCAACAAGGCATAATGCTTCTCTAGCCAGTCTAGACCAGAGATCGCATCATAATCCTACATCTCTAGCAGGAAGAAGCACCCAAATAGATCCCAATCTTCAATACACTTAGGTAAAGATGGGATACACCTCTAGGTATACACAGCTCCTTTAGGGGTGTGTACAGACAATGGCACATCCAAATCTTCTACCTCTACACATAACTCTTCAAACAACTACTTGTCAAACCTCTTAGAACAAATGAATGTGTGGCGCCAGTATCGAACAACACTGTTGCATGAACACCCATAATTGAGATAGTATCTTGTGTGACGTTCTAAGCCTACTCTGTGTCCTTACATGGTAGTGCGTACACTCAGGCTTGGGCCCAAGGCCTTCATGGCTTACGTGTCGCTATCACTGCAATTACTGGTGGTGGTTCTCCTCTAGGAGCGATTTCTTAAGTCTTCGATAATCTTTTATTTGATGCTCTTGGTTGCCACACATCAAGCACTTGCCAGCTACCTTCAAACACTCTGTCCCCCCATGATGCTTCCCGCACTAAGCACACTCCAACTTATCACTAGGTTGGAAACCTCCTGACTACGGCAAGGACACTAACTTGGTAGGAACTTGAAATCATTGCTCCGCTACCATAATCCCTTTCTTATATTACTTATAGAATGGTGAGGCTGATCTCTTCTGAGTCATCTTCTTTTCTTCAAAGTACTACCCCATCTGACTCTCCTGTCTACAAGCTGCACTCTGTGCCTCCTCCATGGTCCTGTGGTCAAAGGCCACTAGTATGGTCCTTAATAATGGTGTGCCCATCACTAACTTCATAGCCTTTCTCCTCTGGTCTTCCACTATGTGAGGCGCATACTTGGACAACTCAGCGAACATCGCCTTGTATTCTAGAACTATCATTAGACACTGTGTCAATGCTAGGAACTCTTGTTCCATCTTATCTTAAATGTGCTCTGGGATGAACTTGGCCTTAAATAGTCTAGTAAACTTGGCCTAGGTCACATCTTGCTCTACATCGCTGAATTGGGTATGCAAAACATATGACCACCAGACATCCACTCTCTCTTACAAAGAGATACAACCGATAACCACCAACCAAAACCAAATAACAACCCACACACATAAATCCATATCTTTTAATTACATGTATCATGTAGGTTGCAAAAATCACTTTGTCTACCTCTACGCACTTGATCACTCGGAATATCTTCGCAACCTCCCTCGGCCAACACTTAGGTAAAAGCAATTAGATCTCCCCCTTAAAAGAAGGCGAAGCGATCCTCTTGAATCGCTCCATGATAGACACATCTCCATGTCTATATTCTTCAGGAACTAGAGATGAAACTTGAGCCTAAAAACAATACGTATCATATAAGCAAGCTCATACCAACAAAAGAATCAACAACTGAAATCCAAACAACACCTAACCTAAGCCTGCGTCTGAGCCTGCAAAGTTGCCTAGGTCTAAGCTTGAGTCTGCATTGCTTGGACTAGGCCTCGAATGAACATGCCATAATCCACTGGTAGTGGTGGTGGCAGCACAAGAGGACCTTGCTGCACTGGGGCCTGTTGCCCACCTCTCTCCTCACGTCCCTGCTCATCCTCACAAGTAGGTACTGCTGCACAACGACCATGACTCACCATATTCTAGAGAAACAAACAACTCATTAGAATCTAAGTTTATTGATTCTACCATTTTCTTATCTATTTTAATCTTTTATTAGTCATTTTTTAACCATTATGTACATGGACTGGTTTCTATAGAGACTTTGAAATATTGTGTAAGTTGATGGCTTATTTATGTACAATCTCAACATGGTTGCTCTGATACCATTCTCTATAACAACCCTCTCTACCACAGTATAGTTACATAAACCACATCGGAACAAAGAGAGATACCATACTAGGAAACTACCCAACACAAGCAGAACATGTTAAGATATACACAAATAACAAGTAGAACTACAGTGGAAATAAGTAAAGAATGTATATCCATCAACTAATAACCAATCTCACAGTCTGTATGGTAACAAAATAAACAATAATAAAGTCCAACCACATAACCAAGTCCATTATACAAAGTCTAAAGTCCACAGTATAACATCTCATGTACTAAGTAAAAGGACAACTCTAAGTCAAAGCAAATAAGAACTCCACTCCGCGACTACATCTCACGCTCAGAGTCAATCCTCACAAGCTTCTCCATCTCTAAATGGTTTGTCTCACCTATATCATTAGAAAGTATGAATCTAAGAAATAAACTCAACAAGCAACTCATGACCACATCCACATACTTATCACTAATTGTGGGAGTAGAGACCCAAACTGAAACTGATTATTTCAGTCACTAATCAGTCTTAATTTTGAGTGAGACTGATTAGTGACTGAATGAATTCGGTCACTAATATTTATAATTAGGGACCAAAATTTATTTGGTCATAATTCGGTCTCAAATTTGAGACTAAATTGTGATTGAAACAATTCGGTCATAAATATGAGACCAAATTGTGACTGAACATATTTCGGTCGCTAACTCCTTGTGTTCGGCAGGTTATGAACATGAAATTTTGTGACTGATTATCTTCGATCACAATTCGGTCTCAATTTGAGACTGAATTGTGACAAAAAAATTACGTCGTAAAATTTCACCCTCAAACGTACCAAACACAAGGACTTAGCGACCGAAGTTAGTTCGGTCACATTTAGTCTCATGTTTGAAACTGAATTGTGATCGAAACAATCAGTCGCTAAAATTGGCGATCTTTGTGATCGAATAGCGATGGATTTTTCGGTTGCTATTCGTGTAATTCTCTCTCTCTCTCCTCTCTCTCTCTCATGTGCAATCTCAATGGGGGGTGGGGGGGAATTATCTTCGATCACAATTCGGTCTCAGATTTGAGACTGGAATTGTGACAAAAAATTACGTCGTAAAATTTCACCCTCAAACGTACCAAACACAAGGACTTAGCGACCGAAGTTAGTTCGGTCACAATTTAGTCTCATGTTTGAAACTGAATTGTGATCGAAAACAATCAGTCGCTAAAATTGGCGATCTTTGTGACGAATAGCGATGGATTTTTTCGGTTGCTATTCTTGTAATTCTCTCTCTCTCTCTCTCTCTCTCTCTCTCATGTGCAATCTCAATGGGGGGTGGGGGGGAACCTGACAAAGAGAAGACCTCATTGAAAAGCCATTGGACTGGAAGCCAGAACCACCCCCCATTTTCATCATTCTTTGCATCAGTGCCACCTCCAGCGCCCTCCACCCTATTGTCATTGCCAGACCCGTTAGTGACCTTTGACCCATCGGCGATGATCTAAAACCTATAGACTGGACAAGATCGCTATGGAGCTCAAGCCATGGCAGTATATAGAAAGAGAATGATGTTCATGTTTTTTTTTCACATATACTTGATTTTGTAACTATATGTGATATTATTATTTTGTTTAATATGAGTATGAGGTTTGAATTACGGTTTATACTCGACTAAAATAGAGTTTGAAATCAGAAAGAGAAAATGGAATGGACAACCATGTATTATTAAATTTATGTTTTAATATAGCTATATATATAATGTATCTTTGTATAATGAAAAATGTGCCCCAAATAATTTTTGTTTTGTTTTTAATTAAAGGGTCTGAATCCGGCCATTTTATTAATTAAGAAAGTTAATAAAAACATGTGGCAAAGGCCACATACAAACCAAGTGGCCCGAATAATTTTTATTGGAACATGCTAATTTTAATAATAATTATGCAAGGCCATAAAAGAAATCTAGTAGTATCTATTATATAATTAACTTAATTATCAGTGTAGATAAAAAATATAATGGCCTAATCTACAGAAAGGTAAAGTTGTTTAACTTTCATTAAGATAAATATGCATCTGAACTAAGCAGAAATAGGTACATAAAGGAATGATTAAAGTAATTATTTTGTAATGGTATAAGTATTGTTGAATGAAGTTAAAGATAGAACTAAAACAAACCATAAAATGTCTTTCAACTAACGGCTCAATAAAATGATACGAAGGCTCAAACATATTTTGATCTTTAATTTGATTATGCATAATGGGTTCCTTAATTTTGAAATGCTAACCGAGCCTTTGAATTATGAATTTTAAGGGAGAACAATGAAACACTTTCTTTCTTATGATTATAGGCCTATATATTTATATCATGACGAAAACTAAAACTTTTAAATTGTTCAATTTGGTCATGTAATGGAATAAAGTCTTTTATTAAACTTTAAGATGACTATATATAGAACATCTTCTCTATAATTGTACCAGATAGTAAAGTGAAAGATCGATGATCTATACTGGACATTTGGGCAAATAGGTGCATACGTAGTGGACTCACTGATCAATTTCACCCAATATTCGCTTGCATGATGTTGTAACCGGCTATCACCACTGGCAATCCAACAGTATATACAAAAGATAAGGAATCAAAGAGATATTACAACTATATATTCAGATGGTGATTGTCAAATTTAAAGTTAATGTTATGCCAACATAGGCAACCAACACCATGACACTACGTACTCCAATCATCCGAGCAGCTACCCATCTCATAAAGGAAGAACAATTTATTGCTTCATGCTAATTAATTTCACAAAATTTGAACTATATATCAATATTGCTACTTATGTTCTATTTTGTACTTTAAAGAAATAATCCCCAACAACCACAAGTCCAAAATTAAAGATCCGAAAAGGGAAAAGTGGATGAAGCAAGTTCATTAATATACAATAATTAGTTTGTACTGGATATGTTTTAGTGATAAAAGTGTGATTCGTTTTATTAATAACTTCGATAATTAAATGTTGAAGAGTCTGTCGCTCTTGGCGGTGCCATTAAAAATAGAGAGGATACTTGCCAATGGAGGAGGGAGAGTAGTGAAAGAGAGAAAAAGAGCAAAACAAGTCTCTGTGAGATAGGAGAATCCCAATGCATGAACGTTGGGAAGAATGTGTGTGTAAGAGAGAGAGGATAGAGAGAGGAGACTAAAAGTCCTAACACAAAATGATCACTACTTCACGAAGAAATAAATATCTAAAATAAGAATTCCCAGACAAAGAAATAAAAAATAGCAACTTACCTTTTGCATGGAAAGTTAAAAGGAGCGACCAAAATAAAGAATAAAGATTTAATATTCTAGTGAAAAAGAGAGAGGGAATAAGAGAGGAGAGTGTGCATCAGAGTCCTATCGGAAGGGAGAGATAGAAAGAGAGTGGGAGCGATCGAGAGTAGGGAGAAGATGCGGAGAGATGCTGCTAAAATTTTCAGCAAATTGTACAAACACATAGTAAATGGCCATCTGAGTGCGATCAAATATTCATAGATGGTAAAAAGTGATAATCTAAATAATATATTTTTTCTATTCATTTCAGTTGCTTCGAACAATGTGTGAAAATGGTCAGACTTATTTTTCTAAGTTTGAATTTTAAACTTAATTGTGTGTTAATATTTGTTGAGCGCATGAAAAAATGCCTACAGACTATTCATGGATGTTTCAGAGAATAGTTGATCATGTGGTGTCTGTGGAGTTTAGGGCCGGAGTTGAGACTTTCATTCAGTTTGCATTGGGGAATCCAAGTGCATTAGTAGAGAGTGACAGTTGCATCAAATGTCCTTGTATGATTTGTAACAATTTGAAGTGGATTTCACCATGGGAGGTTCAACATCATTTATATAGAAAATGGTTTGTTAAAGGTTATATGAATTGGACATGTCATGGTGAGGATCTATGGTCGCACGAGCCTACTAACGTGGAAGGCACAAGTTTGTATGTGGATATGGTTGTAGATGTCGTTGGTTCTACATTCAATGTACATGAGGATACTATAAATGCTGAAGAAGTGTCGAACAAGGAAGCCGAAAGATTTTATCATTTACTTAAGGATGCTGATGAGCCATGGTGGGATGGTTGTCAAAAACACACTCGGTTGTTTGCAGTTTCACAGTTGCTAAACTTGTAATCTGAATTTCATATTAGTGAGAGTTGTTTTGATTGTCTCATCCTCATCATCAAGAGTATGTTACCTCGAGATGAGAAGCTTCCCTAAAATTTTTATCGTGACAAGAAAATGGTCAATGAGTTAAGACTTGGATATGGGAAAATAGATGCATGTCCTAATCAGTGTATGTTGTATTCCAAAGAGGATGCATATAAGGTATCATCTTCTATTTGCCATTAATGTGCAGGGATGCGATGGACAACCAAGAGGGGAGGGGCGAATTGGTTAACGCCCAATAAAAATCTTTTACACACATAATAGATTAGACTCAAACAAGCAAACCTATTAAGCTAGATGCACAGTGGAATAACAAGTATATAGACGAAACCAACTATTCTAGTGTGTATAGAACGGAGGTAGAGGATATGGATCAAACTATAAGACACGCAGGATTTATAGTGGTTCGACAAACACACCCTTGTGTGCGTCTACATCCACTACCCCATAACCCTGTGAGAATTTTCACTAGCTTGTTTCCTAGGTACAAGCGAAAACCCACACACACGGTTGTTTACGGGGACAACACAAGCCTCACCTTGTTTCCCGGGGATGAGACAACCCAGCGTGTATGCACCCACACACTACACGCCAACAAACGAACATGCTCACAGACGGAGGACACACACAGTATGATCAGGGTTCTAGAAAAAATAATAAAGTATGGATAGGAGAGACAACAATCTAAATAGTAAGGTCTAGAGTTCTTATGTCTTAGAAATTCGGCCTTTGTGGTTGTCTTTGCACAACGATGACTCAGTTTAAGAACTAGCCGATGTAGATCTCTTCAGAACGGAGCCTTACAAGCAGAAGCACTAGGTCCACGCCTTTCTGATGAAGAAACACTTCTCAGCTATGTCTAGAAGGCTTCTGGCCGATGAAGACTCATTCTCTAGGCTTCTACAAGAACAAAGTGTCTTTTGGCTTTTCCTAGGGTTTCACGAACATTCTTTGAACTCAAGGGTACAATATGACCGTTGGGAGGCATGTTCACTTCTTCCAAAACACGGGAACATGTTCTATTTATAATCCCAAAGAGTCTTTGTATGTCTGGAAAGAGTTGGATCTTCATAGGACTCTGTTTAGGAAAGTCCGTATGCAGAAACACTAGAATCGGTCGACCGAATTGTTAGGATCGGTCATCTGATTTCTACCTTGCTTTGAATGGGCTTCATCTGGAAAATCGATTGGACATTCGGCTGGATAATCGGTCATTCGATTATGGAGAATCGATCGTCCAACTGCTAGCTTAGCTTCGACTAGCGCTTGAACTGAGCTTCGACTGGTGAATCGGTCGTCCAACTTCCTAACCGTCCTAGTGCCAACCTGTACTAGCTAGGTCAGTCGTCTGATTTTCCCAAATTAGTCATCCGACTTCCTGCTTGGTCATCAATCGATTGGCCTCTCATATGG
Organism: Colocasia esculenta; assembly: GCA_014218235.1. NCBI lineage: Eukaryota > Viridiplantae > Streptophyta > Magnoliopsida > Alismatales > Araceae > Colocasia > Colocasia esculenta. The sequence continues at coordinate 86,204,563 of CM024760.1, forward strand.
TCGGTCGACCAATTTCTGCAAGTCGTTCGATTGCTAGTTTTGCAGCTGACCTTCTAGTCTTTGCTTTGTTGTTTTGTCCAAGTCTTGGGCTTTGTATTAACCACTTCAAATGCGACTTTTTGACAAATTGGGTGCACAATTAACACACAAATTAAATATGAATAGATTAAACACTTTAGTCATGAACATGAATTATACTTCGTGTTTTTGTGATTTTCTGAACATGAGTTACATAATGTTTTTGTGATCATCAAAATCTATAGAGTACAACAATCTCCTCATTTTTTATGATGATAAAACACTTATAGATTTTTCACATAAAATACAACATAGGTGCAAATAGTTTGTGACTGGCATGTTTTTGACTGACTGGCATGCATTCATGCATTGATGTGCAGAAGTATTACTCCCCCTCACAAAGATGCTTATGACTCTAACTCTCCCCTTTTCTTTTGGACATAAACTCTCCCTCAAAACCAAAATATAAAATCTACCATAATCTCTCCCCCTTTTTGACAGCATCAAAAAGTGGGTGGTATTAGGGATAAGAAATTCATTTGGAATAAGTACCAAGCATGTGAAAATTTCACTTTGGGGATTATGATGGGAGTACATGCTCTAAAAGATAGCCATTAAATAGTCCATGTGTTTAATCAAGTTCTCAACACACAGTCAAAATTAAATTCCAATAGATGTGAAGCGTGAGACATGATTACGTACGAGGCATCACGCATGATGATAAGCAGAATTTCTAATTAACACTAATGAATACTCTCAATCTTTCCCATGCATGATAGACCCTCAATTTTTGGTAGCTATCACTATGTCCCCTTTTTTGTTGTTGTTTTAAACACATGATGTCATTTTTTTGTTTCATTCTTTTCTTTCACTTTTGAGGAAAGTATTGTCGTTTTACTCGAGGTTTCTCACTTGTTCAGTGGAAAGACCTGGTTACTAAGCTCAGTTCCTCTTTTCACTTTCCAACGAGGGATAGATAGCTTTTTCCTCACGAGTTACTACAAGTTAGGAGGATTTTAAGCATCACAAGAGTATTAAGGAAAAATTCCATCGATCATTAAGATGATATCTGATAATCATAATTATGTGCATTAGTGTGTTGGTTTCAATTTCAGATGTATTTTGAGAAGCAAGTTAAATACAGAGCTATTTAGCTTCCCCTTAATGTATGAACACACCAAATGCAGAAATCTCCCCCTTAGTGGCTGAATTAATGCACACTAAGTATTAAGCCAATGCAATAGAATATCAAGGGAGTATTAGGCCATTGAAAGAGTGAAGGAAGTGTCTTTACATATACTTTACATGAAAGTACACAAGGGATAGACATACAAAAGACACTAAGACTTAAGACTCTTTTTGTATTTTTTATTTTTCAATTTTTTTTGGTCTTCTGATTGAAAGAAAACAAAAACACAGGCTTTAAACAAAATCTAATAAAGTAAACAATACAGCATACAAGAGTATTCAAATGTTACCTTGAAAGTCCAAAATAGAAGAACATGATCCTCACAGAGCAGTGTAGGTGCCTTGAGATTCACATTGATACCAATTGATGCTCGAACTCTTAAGTTCATAAGACACCTGCAACCACAAATCTCAGGTGGGTTGCATTGGTACCCAAACGGTTTTGGGTCCAATAATGTTAATCCAAGAAGATAGTAGATCCTTCCTAATCCACACTAAATTTATTTTCTGCATATTTTTCTTTAAAGAACAATTGTAGTTCATATGACCATGCCCACCATAGAAATAACATGTGACATTAACCTTGTGTTCTGTGGGCTGTGGCCTATGAATAATATGATGAGTAACATGCTTTCCTTTCTTTGATTATGCATGCTTCTTAGATTGCTCAGAATTTCTAATATGATCAGATTTCTTTGAATTCATGAAATTCTTATTCTGAACTAGTTTCTTAAGATGCATAGACCTCTTAGCATGAGGATTCATTTGGGCAATTATTTATTATGATTTTTCATGAGATTGTGAAGTGCTAGGAGCATTAGAGGCATGAACAAATGATGTTTTAATTTTAGACTCTACAGATTTGTTCTTGTTGTTTTTAGGGGAATAGCCTAAACCATGTGTATTAGTGTTCACCTTAACAATAAGGACTTCATGAAGTTTTTGCTTTCCCTTTGACTCTAGAAATAGTTGATTTCAAATCATCTATTCTTTCATTCACTTTCTTGAAAAAATTTTCAGAATTTTTAACATTTTCCTCAAGCACATGCACTTGATTTTCCAGTTTTTCATTTTCCGATTTCAAGGATATGTTTTCCTTTTCAAACATGCTGAGTTTTTCAGAGTTACCATCGTCATGAGCCATGCATTCAATTTCATCTTCATACAATGTGATTTTACTTTAAAGTAGTTCATTATGATTTTTAAGCTTTTCACATTACAGTTTATGTTTATGGCAAGACATACAATTTGTTTCAGCATGCAAGATCGTTTCAAACTTATTTTTCAGTGTTGAACCACTCTTATATATTATCCTTATTATTTTGGTGATAACAATACTCATGCTTATTATTTTGGTGATAACAATACTCGTGCTTATTATTTTGGTGATAACAACACTCATACTTATCATAATTATCTTTAATATATTTCAATATTATTCTTTATATCATGAATATGGTTTTTTTCATCACTTCACAAAGATATACACTGATTTGTAACTTAAACATTTCAAATTCAACTTCGTCATGTATGTTTTGATCATGTTCAGTCAAAACTAGCTTCGCCATATTCGAAGCTACACTTCGTCATATCCGAAATCCACTTCGTCATATATGAAGTTACACTTCGTCATGCATGTTTTTGGTCATGATCAGTCGAAGTCAAACTTCGTCATATACGAAGCTAACTTCGTCATATCTAAGATTCTATACGAAGTTCATTTCAACCGACTGCGTATTTTAGCTTTGACCGACAACGTTGATTTCTGTACATCCGAAGTTACACATCGTCACATCCGAAGTTAACTTCGTCATATCCGAAGTTCTATATGAAGTTTACTTCGACTGACAGTGTTATGATATGTTTTATATGTAGCACCCCGAAAATTTTAGTTATTTAAAGAATTCAAATAAATGGAAATAAATAATTTCCAAGTATGTAAAACATACTCATCATTATAGTACGTGCTATAACAAGTCGGAAAACCATTAACATGGAAATACGACGCAATAAAAAATTTAAATAAAAGTGTTGGAGGGACTTCCAACATTATATATTAATGACCCAAATCATAATTGGGTCAATGGACATCATGTAGCCCAATATTCCAATAAAGCTAGAATATATAGGGAAAATTCGTAACTCTAAATAGGCTGAAATTAGAAAAAGGTAATTTGAGTTAAATTGGGATGCAACCATGCATTCTTAGCAACCCAAATTCATGCCTATCTATGGTGGGAGGTTTCCTAAAGCCTCACACACTCTATGGGAGTAAGAAATCCTCCCTAAGTAGGAAACTAACATGACAAAACCGCAACCTGGCTTTCCTAGACATAATAGGACTCCTAAAACACCATGGTTGCTTAAATACTCTTCACCAAACCTTAGGAACGAGTTTTAGAACTTGCTAGGTCGTGTGGAGGAGTTCTTGGCAGCTGGGGAAGCAGGAGATCCCCACACCAAGCCGTTCTTCTTCCCCATTGTGTCTGCTGCAACCTGCACAGACAGTCATCTTGAAGTCGACCAAAGGTAGGTCAAAACTAAGCCAAACCTTGCAAGGCTTATACCCCTGGAAAGAAGGTCAAGTCTAACTTCTAACCTAAGTGGAACGCCCAAATTCCATGCAATATATACGGAGTGGTAAGCGTTCTCCTCCAAGTGGTCTGAACACAGGTATTTCTGCAAAAACGAGACTTCTTCAATCCAAAAAGTAGGTTTTCTCGGGCCAAACCTTAAAATATCCTATACCAATGTGTAGAGCATCAAGTTAGCTTTCATTGCTCTCTGGTTTCATCGAATTGCATCCAGTAGATTTTGGATTACAAGCATTTTGCCAAAGTCATGCACTGTTAGGGTTTTTCCCATTCTTCTTTTTATGCACAAGATTTGAGACCGAATTTGACTCAACTTCCTTCACGAAAGTTTTTCTACTTGAAGTCACAATCATCTTTTATGTTGGAAGTTTTATCCAAAAGTCTTTGGTTAGAGAGTTATAGGCGTGGGAAGAGAGTCACTACATGATACTGTGATTTCGGGCTACACTTGACTTTTTGTTCTTCATATGTTTCTCGGGATTCGAAACCGAATTAAATCAAACCCCCAACATCAAAGTTCTTCCACTAGTTGACCTCGTCATATTTTGTGTTGAATGTTTTGTCTAAATGTCATTCATTAGAAAGTTATAAGCAGGGGAAGTAAATTCTGCATGAGATGTGTTTTCAGGTTGCACTTGACCTGTAGGTTTTGTTCTAGAAGGGCTTTAGTGTCGACACTACTTGCGCTAGTGTCGACACACTGTCCCAGCACAGCCCATAAGGTGTTCTGGGAAGGTCTCTAGTGTCAACACTAACTGATTTAGTGTCGACACTACCTGACCAGTTTTGTCCAAAAGGTGTTCTGGAAGGCTACTAGTGTCGACACTACTTGGGCTAGTGTCGACACACTGTCCCAGATTGGCCAGAAGGTGTTTTGGGAGCTGTCTCTAGTGTCGACACCACCTGATCCTGTGTCGACACTACTTGACCAGTTCTTCATGTTTTTGCTTTGTGTTCGAAGGATGGTGTCGACACCAGTATGGGTTGTGTCGACACTACCTTTGCAAAATATTGCATGTCTTGGGTCTGTTCATTACATAATGTCTATTTAATGGCTTAAAAGTGTTTAACCCACTGAAAAATCCTTAATTACATGAATATTATTCTAATTGCTTTCTTAATGATATGATCATACATGAAACTTGTGATTTACTCTTGTTACCATTCTAGCTTGCTTTAAATGATAAATTTTATCTTAAAATCTTGTAAACCCAGATGTAGTTAAATGCATTGTTCATTGCATGCCATCATGTTAAGTGTTTTTTTCCAAGAGTTTGAGACCGACAGATTGTGAATTGACACACGTACATCACTACACACTTATACATCAAGGGCTTGCACTTCCTTTCTCTTCTTGATCTCGTGAGCATGAATTACAATCTAAACTAAAGCCATTATTGTAAAGATTGAACTAAATTATAAATCGTACCATTCAACTACCGAATTTATCTCTTAACCATTGTTATCTTGAAATCATGTTCAGTTACTTATTACTTGTTCCCATCATCATCATGAACATGACATTACACATGCTTACTTATTGAAACTCTCATTGGCCATTATTTATAACTGTGGGTATCTACATTTAAAATTTTACATGAGATGGCTGACAGGGCGTGACGTGTGTCCAAGGGCTCCAGTCTAGCCCCAATGACGGCGAGTCATAAATATACTGTTAACCATGGGGTATAATGATTACTGGCGTTGCATCTGTGCTGGGAGTACTTTCTTGCTTGTTGAATGTCAGATACATAACCACATACACGTGACCTGTGTGCATTCTTGGTGGATCTTTCCTTGGTGTACATTAGTGTCTACGTGCCTGATTAGTATTACTTGATCGTGCTTGTGCAATCTTGCTTGCTTGCTTGCGTGATATGGCCATCCTGCATCTATTGCAACTAGTGATATCTTGTTTTCTTGAAAACTATCGACATCAAGTGAAATCTTGCGTGCTTGCACAAAGTGATCTATTGCTAGTTCTTTTTGTCATCTTGTTCAAAAATCTTATTCTATCTTGTTCACTCTATCCAGCTTGTTTTATATATCATGTTTTAATGTGATTTATTCGTACTTGCATATCATTCATCGTACTTGCCTAGTTCTAAAATGTTAATCACTTATACTATTGCCCGCACATTGAGATATAAATTCTACTGGGCTAGTTTGCTCATCCCCTACCTTTTCCCAATCTAGGTGACTATGAAGCTCAAGAGGAAGAGCAAGTCGAGGATGGGAATGCATCTGAGTGATGAGCGATTCAATTTTGAGTCTAGTTATAGAAGTTTATTTTGAGAGTTAGAACATGTAGTAGGAAGTGAGGGGTAAATGTACTTTCCTTTTTATTGAGTCTAGTTCTGTTATCCCATAGACTAAGAGTTGTAACAGTTCCATTTGGAATACAATAAGTTGAGATCTGATTACAATTTATTTTTAGTTCAACGTTTGGGCCCTATTATGATGTTGTGTTCATACACATTAGTGCGTGCTAGCTAGAGGCTTATTTGCCGACTGTCCACGTCTCGGGATATCGACTCGAATTCTTCGAACTAATATCCGCTGCGTAATTCTCGGGACGTCACATTATATGAAGTCCAACTTCATCATATACAAAGTTAACTTTGTCATATCCAAAGTTCACTTCGACCGACTGCGTGTTTCAGCTTCGACCGACTGCGTGTTTCAGCTTCGACCGACAATGTACATCCAAGCTACACTTCATCATATCCGAAGTTTAACTTCGACCGATTATGTTGTTTTCCATTCTATACAAACTTACACTTCGACTGACTACATTGTTTTGATTAATGAATGCATAACCATCTGCATAAATAATCTTCAAATGCACTATAATGATATCACAGAAGAATATATTTTATAAACACTATGTTTGGACAGAGCATATTTTCTTCTACTTGCTCAAATATTTTCTAAGCCCACATTTCTGTTGATCTTACTCTGACTCCACTAAAGTCAAAGTAAGGTATTGACTTCTGTTATCAACTATAAATCTATAATGACTGTTGTTATATTTGCAAAGTGTTAATGCATTATTATTCCAGTTATCTTTTTAATCCTTATGGAATCATTTAATCCACAAGTTTAATACATGATTTACACTATGATATTCTGTCTATTATCTGAACAATAATGAAAGTTGTACTTTTCTACGTTCTTTATTTAATATTTTCTGTTAATACCATATCTGTAGTTCAGATTCATAGTGAGTTTTTCAAGACAGTTATATGTCTCACAAAGACATCTGTAAGCGTCCTTTAAAATGCCAAGTTTTCAAAATATAAGGAAAATCTCCTTTGTAGCTGTACTGCGTGCCAAGTAGGTGTCCATACCTCCTTGAATGCTCACCTACCCAGTATTGTTCAAAGGACAGACTTTCTCTCTAGAACTGGTAGTTGTCTCTTACTTTCTTTCTGTCAAAACTCCATGTTTTAAGAAAAAGTCATTGCTGACCTATATCTGTCTTTAAATGCACTATACATCTACTTGTCTGAAATATTTTCGGTGACCTTTTATTTTATATATCGTGGTATCTTACCTACCTCCGAAAGTATGGAGGTACGTATGTATTTCTTCTGACCATGCATACACTTAGCTACTTCTAAAAAGAAACATGCAGCTATCTATATAGCCTAAAGCTGTTGAGACTCAAAGATCTGATGATGGACATCTTAGTAGTCTCAAGACTCACAACGTTCAATTCCAAATGGCTACATTCAAACAGGGGAAAAGACTGAAGGTTATATAAGGAGCTGAAGTTTGAAAGACACCAAGAGAGATACGGATGCGTGAGTGTATACTACTACAAGTATAGAAGGATGGTCTTGAGCTTGAAAGAGGTATGCATCAGGGGTCGTCCTTATACCCGACCTCTGATTCACATTACACTTGATTATATTGCTTAATCATCCCAATCTGGGTTGCTGGGGACTTTGCGCAGAAGCCTGTCTCTCTCCCGTCCGTCGTATGCCGGCTACCTGTGGGTAGCTGGCAGGTCGTTCTTCCCATGGCTTCTGGGGTTTCTGTCAGATCAGAGAATGTTTCATTTGCAGCTGCTCTGGCGTCCTCTCTCCATCCAGCTAAGGTGGATTTGGATCTGAAGGCTCCGGCGTTTACTGATGATGGGTTTCCGGCAGTTTACTTCTCTAAGGAGGAGGTTCGGAGGTCTGAGCAGCCTCTTAAACTAGCCATCATTGCTAAGTGCTCCTATGGAAGACCTTCCATTCCAGAGATCAAAAGTTGCTTGTCCCAACGGTTGGCGCTCAAAGGGGAGTGCATAGCTAGTGTCTTGAACCCAAGGCATCTTCTTCTTCGATTTTTTGAGGAGGAGGACTTCCTCAAAGTGCTGGTCAGGAAAAATTTGTATCTCAAAGGTTATTTATTTTGGTTTTTCTGGTGGTCATCTGACTTTGATTTCTTAGCTAATCCCATGCTCATCCCAATCTGGGTTGGTTTCCCTAACCTCCCTGCAAATCTTTACAATGAAGACTATCTAAGAAGTATTGCAGGCAATTTTGGGGAGGTTCTCGGGTCCATGACTCCACGCTATCATGGACATAAACTGCTGAAGCGTTTGTTTGTGTTGATGTCGATATTGCTAAACCTCTTGTGGATCGTATTGGATTAGCTAAGGTGATCGGGGGTTCTAGCAGCCAGTCAATTTTCATCGTGTTCCTTCAATCTGCAGTGTTTGCCGGAAGCTGGGTCATGTAAGGAAACACACAGAGCGCAGCGGAAACGCGATTTCCACAGATAGATATCGTTGCCGGTGGTCGGATCGAACAAAAACCGTGAACCCGCGCACAGGAAGATCTGATCTTTACTTTCGCGGGGTTGCGAAACTCCCGAATCCGGGGAGGAAGAGGCGCTGGAGGCGCTGGTGCTTCAAGCCGTTCAAGTGTCTGGCCTCTAGACGTATCCACGCGAGCTCCGGACGCAGACGGGATCTCCTCAGTCTCCACGCGTCTCTCGGATCCCAACTCCACCAAGTGCCAGAGAGAGAAAAGAGAAGAGGTGGGGGCGCCCTGGAGAGAGAGAGGAGTGGGGCGGCCAAGGAGAGAGCCTGGAGCTTGGCCCAGGGTTTGACTCTCTGCTAATACTTATAGACACTGCGGTTTTTCACAAAAACCCAGTTATTGTCTATAACGTCCATCCTGCCCAGTCTGCTCGGAACTCTATAGCGTGTGACCCTCTAGGCCCAAGTGCTAGTCCAGTTTTCTGCCCATTAAGCCCAATAACTCTTTATTGACTTATTGTAATTAATTAATATCTCATATTAATTAATTACACAATCAATTATCGTCTCACGATAATTGATCGGGCTTCTAATCAAGTTGGGTGCCAAGCAACACCACTTGATCCTGGAAAGCATTGGGGTTCAGCAACCCAATCAAGGAACCTTTTTTCTGTCATCAGTTACCACGTGACTATAATCCTTCGCTCGTACAATGCTCCCAAGTGCACTTAGGGTATGGTCAACTGTCAAACCCTAATGTGCGCACTCACTTGGTTTAGATGCCGCATAGCAATATCAGAAAACTCTCTTTTCTGATAAGTAGTCTTGCCCTGGCCAGGGACTATCAGGCATCTTTCCCTAGAGCATTCACTCTCTTATTACCGAGAGCGAGCGATCCCATGTTGACCACACAATCACCTTCGAAGGTATTCAGGTAGATCCGAACACTTAACTGATTGAGACCCCATGGCTAGAGATCTATAAGTCAAGGTCAAAATCTAGAAGTCCACCGACAAGGTGTCCTTGGTGTCTCAGGTCTAAGGACCAATCACGCCACTGTGACAACCAAAAAGGAAGAATCTTACCATTTGCAAACTTTACCTTTAGTTGTAAAGACTTCTTACTATAACTAGTTGTGAGTTGATGGAGAAGGGTTCAACAATATTTGTCATGAATTAGTACTCCCCTTTTACTTGCTCCCCCCGGATGTGAGGCTCCTCCTTAGTTGATGCTTGTCAGATCTTCAAGGGTTCTTTTGATCTGTTGACAGTTGTTCCATGGTGTGTGTCGACCTGGCCTCTATGTGTGTCGACCTGGTCTTCCATGTGTGTCGACTTGGCCTCTATGTTTGTCGACCTATCCTTAATGTATGTCGACTTGACCTATATGTGTGTCGATACAGTCTTCAATCTGTCAACAGCTGCTGTTATATTTCCACTTGTTGTTCTGTTGGGAGGTCTTCAGAAAGACTCCTTGCATTTGTTCATAAAAATACTTGCAAGAAATTTGTCAGTATTACTGTTAAAGGACGATTAAGAATTTAAACACATCTGTGACTACTTCCTCTTCAAGAATGTCCTCACTGAAATTATAATGCTCCACAAATGATATGATGATATTTATTCAGAGTAAGTATGTATTCCAGAGTATTTCTCCCCTTTTTTGTTAATGACCAAAAAGGAAGGTCGAAGGAATAGGACTGAGGAAACCAAAAAGAAAGGTGTGAGGAAAGATTAATGAAGTCTCCCCATTAGTCCAAGGCTCTCCTCAGTTCAAGCCAATTTAAAAAGATATAGGAGTTAAATGTAGAGAACTTGGTTAGAAGGAGTAGACCAAGAAAATGACACATAAAAAGAATAGTGAGAGTGATAGTTAAAAATTGGATCAAAATGAGGATAGTAGATGTTACAACAAGAAGATGATATAGGTCAACCTAATGTAAGAAGGTGTCGAGAGATAAAGGAGTTTGTCGAGAGAGCGTGAAGGATGTGTCGACCTGAGTAAATAGTGTGTCGACACAATATGAAGTACAAGAAATTTTCAACAATGATTAGGAGTCATGCATTTCCAAGGTACTCAGAGAGATTATTGTCTTCAGTTATTGCAGAAATACACATGCCCAACTCTCTTCGGAGAGAGGTGAATCTCTATTCAGGTAGAGCTTTTGTAAAGATGTCTTACAATTGATTTTCAGTGTCTACGAATGAGATGCTAATATTACCATTTGCTACATGATCTCTAATGAAATGATACTTAACCTCAATATGTTTGGTTCTTGATTGTTGTACTAGATTCTTTGTAAGATTGATTGCACTAGTGTTGTCACATAGCAAGGTACAGATATGATGTTTAGTCCGTAATCTTCAAGTTGTTGTTTGATCCATAGTAGTTGAGTGCGGCAACTCCCAGCAGCAACACATTCAACTTCAGTTGTTGACAAGGCCACAAAGTTCTACTTTCTTGAGGACCAGAAGATCAAACACCCTGCAAGAAACTGACAAGAACCACTGGTGCTTTTTCTATCCACTTTGCATCCAACATAATCAGCATCAGTATAGCCAATTAAACTCATCTCACATGATCTTGGATACCATAGACCTAAATCCCATGTATGTGCTAAATATCTAAAAATCCTTTTGATTGAAATTAAATGGGATTCTTTAGAATCTGCTTGGTACCTAGCACACATGCATACATTAAATAAAATGTCTAGTCTAGTAGTAGTTAAGTATAGCAGAGAACTAATCATACCTCTGTAAGATTTTTGATCTACTTTCTTACCTTAAGGATCACTGTCTAATCTAGTGGAAGTGCTCATAGGAGTGGTTAGATGCTTTGCTTGTTCAAAATCAAACTTATTTAGCAAATCCTTGATGTACTTGGTCTGATTGATGTGGTTTCCCTCCTTGTCTTGTTTGATTTTGAGTCCAAGGAAATAAGTCAATTCCCCCATCAAACTCATCTCAAATTCTCCATGCATCAATTCTTCAAAGTACTTGTGAAGAGATTCATCAGTAGCTCTGAAAATGATGTCATCAACATAAATTTGTACAATTAAGGTATTATGAGAGCATAATTTAATAAACAAGGTGCTATCTACTTTGCCTCTTAGGAAACCATGTTTCAAAAGAAATGCACTTAGTCTTTCATAGGTGCTTGTTTCAGACCATATAATGCCTTATGCAATTTGAAAACATGATTACGATGGTCTATGTCTTCAAAGCAATGAAGTTGTTCAACATAGACTTCCTCTTTAATAAAACTATTTAAAGGTAATCGATATTACAGAGGCAATCAATGTTTCATAAAGGTAATCGATGTTTAAGTGAAGCAATCGATGTTTGAATTTATAAGACAATTGATGTTCAAGTATAGAGACTTCGACTATACAGAAGTCGCAGTGAGACTAATCACACTTCGACTTTAGAGGAGTCAGAGTCAGATTCAACAATAACAGTAATCGATGTGAGATCAATGTTTCATAAAGGTAGTCGATGTTTAATAGGGGTAATTGATATAAAAGACAATCGATGTTTAAATATAATAGTAATAGAATGTTTGAGAAAATAGATATTTTAAGGTAATCGATGTTTATGAAGCAATCGATGTTCAAGTGAAACACAATCGATGTTTAAAAAGTAATCGATGTTTATGAAGCAATCGATGTTTAAGTGAAATGCAATCGATATGGACATAGAAGACTTCGACTATAGAAAAGTTGGAGTATGTATCATACTTCGACTTTCAAGGAGTCGGAGTAGGACTATGTCGACTTTCAAAGAGTCAGAGTTGAACAACTTCGACTTTTCAGGAGTCGGAGTTAGTATTATATATATATATATATATTCTAGTTGTGGACTTAGAAAGTTTTGAGCAAATAAAAGAACATATGTGCTATCCAAACATAGTGGTTATAAAATATATTCTTCTATGATACTATTATAGTGCATTTGAAGATTATTTATGCAGATGGTTATGCACTCATTAATTAAGCAATTGTATTAATGGAAATGTGAGTTTTGGTTATAACCAAAACATGAGATATGATGAAGTTAAAATTCAGTGTAAATCTGAAGTGATAATGCAAGAATGTATTGTATTCATGGGAGAAATATGATATGAAATCTATTAATGATATTATTAAATTAAACATAGGTTTTGTTATCACCAAAATAAAGGATAAAATATGGGAGTGGTTCAACAATCTCCCCCTTTTTAGTGCTGACAAAACTCAAGTGAATTTTTTGACATAAATATAAAGTCAAAACATTAAACATAAAATTCATGGATAAAATACTCTCTCCCTTTTTGTCAATACCTAAAAAGGTAGTATCTTACCATTTGCATATTTCCTCTTGTAAAGACTTCTTACCAATATTACATGTGAGTTTGAAGGAGAGGGGCTCAACGATACTTGTCATGAATTTACATCTCCCCTTATTACTTTCTCCCCCTTAGTGTATGGCTCCCCCTTAATATGAGGCTCCTCCTTGATGTGAGGCTCCCCTTTAGAGTGAGGCTTGATGAGTCTTCACTTTTCTGTCGATAGTTGTTTCATGGTGTGTCAACCTGGTCTTCTATGTGTGTCGACCTGATCTTCTATGTATGTCAACACAGTCTTGAATGTGTGTCGACCTATTGTTTGATCTTGTTGTTTCTTGACATATCCACTTGTTGTTTGTCAAGTCTTCAAGACTTTTACGTGCATTGATCTTAAAAGGAGAAAACTTGCAAAACCTTATTAGTAGTACTGTATATCAAATACAAATCTGTGACTACTCCCTCTTCAGATTTGAGTTGGATGAAGAGTTGGTAGTCACCAATGCCTTGAGCATCCTCGGTTCCTGATGCTCCAAGGCTGTCTTGCAAACAACTTATTCAGAAGTAGGTACCTAAATCTTTTTTGGTCCTTGATGGTTAGATGCATAAAAATATCCTTTCGGAATCATACTAAGTGCCTAGTTGTGCGGGTATTTACTGTGTGGCCTAATTTATTACAATGAGAACAATAATGAATGTAATCTGTTTTGCAGGTCTTATTGTATTTGTGATGTTTATTTAGAACATGATTTTTAGAAACATTTTTCTGTTGAGAGCATTTGTTCATTACAAGGGCCTTTTTCTGAGACGTCTTGGTTTCTTTCACAAATTTTGGCAATGGATATTTTTCAAGATACTTAATTTTTTTTACATTTTCAGGAGGTTCATATCGAAGACCTTGTTTATTGTTGCCAGATTTTGAGTCTTTTAAGCGTAGAGCTAGAGATGTTTTACCTTTTGTTAATTTTTTAACTGATTCTTTTAAATAAAGATTTTCTTCAGTTAGAGTTTTTTAATTTTTCTTCTAACTCTAATTTTTCATTGTTCTTGCTCTTTAAATCTTCATTCAAAAGATAATTATTATTTTTACTTTCCTTTAATTGTGTTTCTAATTGTTCTATTTCTGATTTAAGATTAGAATTAGTGTTTTCTAAGTAAGTAAGGTTATTTTTTAGCTTCCTTAATTCTTTTACAACATCTTTATATTTTTCATAAAGTTTATTAAAGACATCTTCTAAGTCTTCAGACTCTGACCCTGAATCAGTGCAAGAATTAAAAGATGGGTCAGAATTTACCTCATCTAGTTCTGCCATAAGGGCTAGACTTACCTACTCATTTTCTAAATCTGAGCTTGATGAATCTAAAGTGGAGACTTCTTTATTATCCCAAGCAGCTGTCATGGCTCTCCTTTTGAAATTCTTGTGCTTTTCATCACTTCAATGCTTCTTCTTGGATTTATCTTGTTGACTAATTTTCTTAAGCCTTGGACAATCTGATCTTAGATGTCCAGACTTCCTACATTCATAACAAACTAGATCCTTTTTCTTTTCATTTTTCTTCTGGATCCTTATTGATCAATTCTTCTTCTTCTTAAGGATCTTCAGAAGCTTTGATAGGACATCATCAAAATTACTATCTTCAGAACTTGCATTTTTTGAACTAGAAGAAGAAGAGGAGGAAGGAGCAACTATGACTTTAAAAGCATTAGTGACATTATTCTTGGATGTGCTTGCAGATAGTCACTCCATGTTGATTCCATGTGCCATCAATGATCCAACGAGCTTTTCTAATGACATAGTTGTAAGGTCGTTAGCTTCTTCGATGGCTGTCACTTTGGGTGTCCATTGGTTTGGTAGGGATCTGAGAATTTTTCTTACCATATCTCCAGTGTTGTATATCTTTTCAAGTCCTGCAAGACCATTAGTTATGTCAATAAATCTTCTATACATTTAGGTAATGGTCTCACATGTCAGCATTTGGAACTTTTCATACTGTGTAACCATGATATCAATCTTAGTTTCCTTCACATTGTCGATTCCCTCATATGTGAGCTTTAGCTTGTCCCACATTTCCTTGGTTGATTTGCATGTTGAGATCCTGTTGAATTCACTTCTTGTCAGAACACATCAAATGAGGTTCTTGGCTTTACTATTTTGGAGAGCAATTTTCTGTCATTGTCTGTCCACTCCTCTTTTGGGTTGAGAACTATTAGTTCTCCTTCTTCAATGATAGTCCATAGTTGATAATCATAACCCTGGAGGAAAAACTCCATCCTTGTCTTCCAATAGTTGTAATCTTCTCCATCAAACAATGGTGGCCTGTTGACATATTGACCTTCAACAAATCGTTGAGATGCCATTTGATATTTGGTCGGAGATCGTTAGATCTTCTTGATGTTCAGAGACCAATGCTCTAATACCACTTCTTGGTATCAGATAAATGAAAGAGCTTGGCTTTGATACCACTTATTGGCCCATGGATGGCAGCAAGGATAAACCTAGAAGGGGGGGGGGGGGGTGAATAGGCTATCTGAAAATACAAATAAAAATCACCACTTGAAAACTTTGGTTAGTGAATATAGTTGTGTGCAGTAGATAAAGTAGCAGTGCGGAAGCAATTCAAACAAACAATCATGCAAATGAACACAGAGAATTTTATCTTGGTTTGGTACTTCTCAAATGGAAGACCTACGTCCAGTCCCCAAGCAAATCTTGGGTTTTCACTAACCAGGATACAATCCCCCCAAGGATATACAAACCCCCAGCTCCCCCCCGGGCCACTTATTTTCCGAGTAGGAAGGAAACTCACTTCTGTTATAGGTCAAGAAGCCACCCTCCTGGAACAAACCCCAGTGTGGTTCTGCTAGACTTAAACCCTAGCTGGGTTCTGTTGACACCAACCCCAGCTATATTCTTCCCGTAACCCAAGGGCAACACTGTCTACAGTCCCATAGTCAGACAGAATCCACCAGCACCCAGCTGGCCTTCTCTTCACATAGGAAGAGGAACACTATATATAGTCCTATAGATGGACATAAGTCTTTCTTAGAAAAGAAAGAACAAACTGAGAGCTATACAAGATGAACACTAAGGAACTCAAACTCTCAGCTCACAGACTCTCCCCTAGATTTACAATGATGCGCATAGAGAGTGAAGAGAGAAAAGAAGCTTGAATGCTTGAAGACTTTAGATGGTTGCTTGCACGCACACTTCTTCTTGGGCTCTAGCTCTTTTTCTCTTGCTTTGAGTGTGTATGGCGTTGAGGTTTCTCACTGAATGTACACTCTTTGAATGATTTTTAGGTTTGCTCTCTTCCTTTGTTCTTCATAGACTTTATCCTTATATGGAGGAAGAAGAGACCCGTTGACAGATGGCCGTTGGAGTTCTTGGATCCGTTGAGGCTCTTTCTAGCCCTTGTTCTTCTTCTTCTTCTTCTACAATCATTGTGTCTAACGCATGCTTGCTTAAGTCTTAACAGATTCCTCATGTTAAAACTAGACTCATGTAGACATTTAGTGCATGGAACAGAATGTTAGACTAGAGAAGTCTTCTGACAGATAGCCCATACATCTTTTTCCTTTTTGTCCATATTTTCTGCTGACATCCAGATAGGTTAGGTGAGGCCTTTGCTTTTTAACATAAGGAAGGAGTCCTTTTAGTCTTTATTTTCTGCTGACTCCTTTTCTTACCTACCCTGATAAGATAGAAGGTACACATTTGAACTTTTATTTGGGCACTAAAGACATTTTGAAACATTTGAAATGTAGAGACAACTGTTGTTTATTTAAAGGTAATCGATATTACAGAGGCAATCAATGTTTCATAAAGGTAATCGATGTTTAAGTGAAACAATCGATGTTCTAATGCAATCGATGTTTGAATTTAAAAGACAATCGATGTTCATGTATAAAGACTTCGATTGTACAGAAGTCGGCGCAGTGAGACTAATCACACTTCGACTTTAGAGGAGTCAGAGTCAGATTCAACAATAACAATAATCGATGTGAGATCAATGTTTCATAAAGGTAGTCGATGTTTAACAAGGGTAATTGATATAAAGGACAATCGATGTTTAAATATAATAGTAATCAATGTTTGAGACAATAGATATTTTATGGTAATCAATGTTTATGAAGCAATCAATGTTCAAATGAAACACAATCGATGTTTAAAAGGTAATCCATGTTTATAAAGCAATCGATGTGGACATAGAAGACTTCGACTGTAGAGAAATCAGAGTATGTATCATAGTTCGACTTTTAAGGAGTCGGAGATGGACTACGTCAACTTTCAAAGAGTCGGAGTTGAACCTCTTCGACTTTTCAAGAGTCGGAGTTAGTTTGATATATATATATATATATATATATATATATATATATACTAGTTGTGGACTTTGAAAGTTTTGAGCAAATAGAAGAACATATGTGATATCCAAAGATAATGGTTATAAAATATATTCTTCTGTGATACTATTATAGTGCATTTGAAGATTATTTATACAGATGGTTATGCACTCATTAATTAAGTAATTGTATTAATCAAAACATGAGTTTTAGTTATCACCAAAACATGAGATATAACGAAGTTAAAATTCAGTGTAAATTTGAAGTGATAATGCAAGAATGTATTGTATTCATGGGAGAAATATGATATGAAATCTATTAATGATATTATTAAGTTGAACATGGGTTTTGTTATCACCAAAATAAATGATAAAATATAAAAGCGGTTCAACATCATTGACTGTCTTGGGCTCAATTTGAGAAACAAAAATTAAATAATCATAGGGAATAATATTACCTCTGGTTCGTACCCCATGTTGAGGATCACCTATTATATTTTCTCTTGGACGATCTTTGTGATACCTCAATTATCTAAGAAGTCCTTCATGTTTTGTTGAAGTTATTCTATTTGAGGATCTTCCTTGTCTTCACCTTTTTCTTCTAAGAAGGTTTTTGCATATCTCTGCACAAGTCTTCAACAATATCTTCTTCTTCTATTCTCTTAATAGAAGAGTTAGTTTCATCAAATAAAACATGACTTGTTTGTTCAATTGCTAAAGTTTTTCTATTAAACACCCAATATCCTCTAGGTTTCGAAATGTATCCTAATAAAAAAACTTCATCACTCTTAGCATCTTATTTTCCTAGATTATCTTTACCATTATTCAAAATGAAACATTTACAACTAAAAGGTCCAAAGTGACTGATGTTTGGCTTTTTCTCCTTGTACAGCTTATAAGGTGTCTTCTTTAACATTGCTCTAATCATGCATCTGTTGATGATGCAGTAGGCTGTGTTGACTACTTCTGCCTAGAAGTATCTTGGTATATTATATTCCGTAAGCATTGTTTTGGCCATGTCCAACAAAGTTCTATTCTTTCTTTCTGCTACTCCATTTTGTTGAGGTGTTCTTGATGCAGAGAAATTGTGTTCTTTGCCATTTTCATCACATAATCTGACAAACTCTTCATTTTTTAATTCCCCAACATGATCAAATCTGATACTGATTATTTGATATTTCTAGTTCTTCTGTACTAGTCTACTGAACTTCAGAAAAGCTGAGAAAGTTTTTTATTTGGCTTTAAAAAATGATACCCAAGTGTATCTTGAGTAGTCATCCACAATTACATAGTCATAAACCTTTCCTCCAAGACTTACTGTTCTTATAGGTCCAAACAGATCCATGTGAATGAGTTCCAATGGTTTAGAGGTTGTCACCATTGTCTTGGGCTGAAATGATGTCTTGGTTTGCTTCCCCTATACACAAACTATACAGATTCCAAATTTCTTCAATTTTAGAATTGGAATACCTTCTACTAGATCATGCTTGATTAATTTCTTGATCACTGAGGTGCTAGCACGTCATAGTTTTCTATGCCATAAATCAGTATCTTCACTCTTTGTAGTTGCAAGGCACAAGTTGGCTTCTTTCAGTTCTGTTAGTTGTAAGGTGTACATATTTTTTACTCTTTGAGCTTCAAAAACTATTTTTCCATCCTTTAAGATGATACATTTGTCATTCTGAAATTTTAGTAAGTGACCTTTATCATATAATTGACTGATACTAATATGGTTATGCTTCAATCCCTCAACACACATAACATCCTCTATTAAATCCTATTCTTTTGTTCCTATTGTTTCACAACCTATCACTTTTCCTTTTTCATTATCACCATATGTAACTTGACCAATTTCTCTTTTGAAACTTGTGAATAATTTTTTGTCTCCTATCATATGCCTTGAGCACCCACTATCTAAATACCATTTGGATGCTCTTAGGTGCCCCTGCAAACAGAATTAGTTTGAGACTTTTGGTACCCAAACTTTCTTGGGTCCTTGAAGGTTTGTTTTCGAAATCTAATGCAAGTGTCTAAGTGTGCATATGCTGACAATGTGTCCTAATTGATTGCAATGAGAACAACATAGATGATGTGCATTCTTTGGCTGTGTTCTTGCATTGTTCATCTTCTATTCGTGGTGATGTTCATTTATTTTTTTGTATTTTCCAGTTAATCTTTCTTTTACAAAGTTAGGAGTTGGGTAATGTTCAGGATAAATGATCTTTTCTTCATTTATTGGAGGTGTATATCCGACTTCATATTTCTTTTTACCTGTTCTAGCAGCTTAAAATTTTACAACGAAGGATGTTTTGCAGTTAGTTAATGTATCTAAGGAAGCTCTTAAATAATCATTTTCTTCCCTCAAATTTTCTTCATTTTTAGTTCATTTAAAATTTTTTCGAGTTTCATAATTTTATCAATTTTAGTCTTTAAATCTTCACATAATAGCTCATTTGTTCTTTTAGTTTCAATTAAGTGTTGTCTTAATCTTTCTACTTCAGTTTTTAGAAAAGATTTGGACTTTTCTTGATTTATTAAATTTAACTTAACCACTTTCATTTGTTTAACTAAAGTTTTATATTTATCATACAATTCATTAAATGCATCTTCTAGACTATTAGAATCAGATTCTAAACATGAAGCAAATGAAGTTTCAGAGGTTACTTAATCTAGTCTTGCCATGAGGGCTAGATTTACTTGTTCTTCTTTTAATTCTGAGCTTGATGTGTCTGAACTTGTTACTTCTTCATTATCCCAAGCTGCCGGCATTGCCTTCTTCTTGTATCCTTTGTATTTCTTTTCTTTCTCCTTCTTTTTCTCATGCTTGTCAGCCTGATCTTTTCTTTTGAGCTTTGGACATTCAGTTCTGAAGTGTCCTAGCTGCTTGCATTCATAACATATTGGTTCTTTGCTCTTCTTGTGCTTCCTGAAGTATCTCTTGGAGCCATACTTCTTCTTCTTAGCAAGAATTCTCTAAAGTCTTCTAGACAACATTGCTTCATCATCACTGTCTTCAAATTTTTCTTTAGAGTCTTCAGAGGATGAAGAGGAGGAATCTGCATCTTTCAAAGCATTTGTCATTTTCTTTTTTGAAGAACTCTCTGAAAATCTTTCGATGTTAATCTCATGAGCCATGAGAGAGCCAATTAGTTTATCAATAGAAAGTTCTGTAAGGTCATGTGCTTCTTCAATCACAGTTACTTTGGGAGTCCAAGAATTAGTTAGTGATCTAAGAATTTTTCTAACTGTGTCTTCATTAGTAAGATTTTTACCTAGTGAGCTTAAACCAACTGTTATATTAGTAAATCTATTATACATTTGGGTAATGTTTTTATTAGGTAACATTTTAAACTGTCATACTAAGAAACAAGAATATCTATTCTAGTTTGTTTAACCTTATCAGTTCCTTCATATGTTACCTGTAATTTATCTCACACTTTTTTAGTTGTTTTACATGCGAATAGCTTATTAAATTTTCTTTTAGATAATGTACAACATAAATAATTTTTAGCCTTATTGTTTAGAGACATATTTCTTATATCAGCTATAGATAAAGCACAAGTGCCATCAAAGTATAGTAAAATCACCTTGTTTATTACCTGCCACAGATCAAAATATGCACATCTAATGAAGCACTCCATTCGCATTCACCTTTATGTCTTAAACCCATAGACTCTAGGTGGCGCTCAAACACAATTTGAGTCAAAGGCTTAATCTCCCTGATCAGGTGAAATTGCCTCAGAATGTGCTTTGACTTCTGATGAGACAGCGGCTCTTTCGCTTGTGCAATGGCCCATTGTTGTCACACAGCAATGGGATCGGATCAGAGTCACCCGGCACCACACCAAGGTCGGTGATGAACTTCTTCATCCACACTGCCTCCTTGGCGCTTCAGCTGCAGCAATGTACTCAGCTTCTGTCGTCGAGTCTGCAGTGGTTTCTTGCTTGGAACTCTTCCAGCTCACTGCACCTCGTTTAAGGTGAACACAAACCCAGATGTAGACTTGCTATCATCTGGATCTGACTGGAAACTCGAGTCATGTATGCCCGAAGTTTCAAGTCCCTCCTCCATAACCAGAATTATATCCTTAGTCTTCTCAGTACTTAAGGATACATTTCACAGCCATCCAGTGTGTTTCACCTGGATTTGCCTGATATCTGCTCGTAACACTTAGAGAAATGCCACATCAGGCTTGTACATAGCATGGCATACATGATAGACCCTATAGCCGAAGCATAGGGACTCTATCCATGACTGCCCTCTCTTCAGGAGTCTTAGGAGACTGCTCCTTAGAGAGATTAATCCCATGTCTCATTGGTATGAGACCTCTCTTGAATTTCCATGCCAACCTTTTAACAATGGTATCTATGTACATTATTGGTCAAGCCAAGCATCCTCTTGGATCTATCTCTATAGATACGTATTCCAATACGTAGGAGCTTCTCCCCAAATCCTTTATGGAGAAGTTCTTTGACAACCAAACCTTTACTGATGATAACATCCTACATCATTCCCAATGAGTAGATGTCATCAACGTAAAGTATGAGAAAAGTGATAGCACTCCCACTGATTTCTTATACACACATGGTTCATCTTCATTCTTAATGAAGTCAAAGATTTGATAGCCTCATCAACCTTATGTTCCAACTACGAGAAGCTTGCTTCAATCCATAGATGGACCTTTGAAGCTGCATACTTTATCTGGACACTCTTTGGATGTAAAACCCTCAGGCTGTATCACATACACTTCTTCCCTCAATGTTCCATTGAGGAAAGCAGTTTTCACATCCATCTGCAAGATGTCGTAGTCAAAGTATGCAGCAATGGCGAGAAGAATTCTGATCGACTTTATCATGGAAACTGGTGAGAAAGTTTCGTCATAGTCAATTCCTTGCCTTTGACGATACCCCTTTGCCACCAACCTTGCCTTATAAGTGTCGATCTATT
Source organism: Colocasia esculenta (assembly GCA_014218235.1). NCBI lineage: Eukaryota > Viridiplantae > Streptophyta > Magnoliopsida > Alismatales > Araceae > Colocasia > Colocasia esculenta. The sequence goes on from CM024760.1 coordinate 86,226,725, forward strand.
CCATCTGCACCGATCTTTCTCTTAAAGATCCACTTACACCCAATAGGTACAATACCTTCAGGCAAGTCTACCAAGTTCCCAAACTTTTGTTAGTGTACATGGACTTCATCTCAGAATTCATGGCATCTCGCCATTTTCCTGACTGAGGACTCTCAACAGCCTCTTGGTAGGTCTTTGGATCATCATCCTCATTATAAGACATGCCTTCACTGAATGTCCAACATATCTTTCAGGCTTCTAGGTACTCTACCAGACCTCGCTGAATGTGTGTATATTCCTGAACAGGTTCCGAAACTGATGTTTCAACTGGTGGACTTTGCACAGTCTATGGATCTAGAACTGTTCTAGATCTACCTTACTCCCACTGTCCTCTTGGGTAAGGTACTCCTCTTCTAAGAAGACAGCTCTCCTGGCAACAAACACTCTTTATTCACCAGGATGGTAAAAGTAGTACCCAAATGTTTCTTGGGTATCCAACAAACTGTACTTATCGTTCTGGAGTCCAGTTTATCTGGGTTGTGTTTCTTTACATGGGCAGACAGCCCCAGATTTTAACATGTTTAAATCAGGCTTTCTACCCTTCCATATCTCATATGGAGTAGAAGACACAGATTTACTGGGAACCCTGTTCAGCAGATATGCCTGACTCTAGCGCATATCCCCATAGGGAATTGGTAACTGTGAACGGCTCATCATCAGATCGTACCATGTCCAACAAGGTTCGATTTCTCCTTTCCGATACACCATTCATCTGTGGTGTATAGGGAGGAGTCCATTGAGAAGGATACCATTATCCTTTAAGAATTGTGTGAACTCTGTACTCAAGTATTCACCTCCTCGGTCTGACCGTAGGATTTAATGCTCTTTTTCCAGTTTGCTTCTCAACTTCATTCTTAAATTCTTGGAATTTCCCAAAGGCTTTAGATTTGTACTTCATTAAGTAAACAAATCCGAACCTTAGTAGTCATCCGTGAATGCAATGAAGTATGAGTAGCCCCCTTAGCTTGGGTAGACTTGGACCACATACATCCGAGTGTATTAGTTCCAATATGTCCTTGGCCCTATCTCCATGTCCACTAAATGGATTTTGTCAACTTACCCATTAAACAGGATTCGCAAGTTGCATATGATTCATATCAAATGGATCCAAGTATCCATTCTTATGCACTTTTGAAGCCTATTCTCGCCATATGACCAAGCCTACAATGCCATAAGTAGGCAGTGTTTACACTATTCTTACTTCTCTTAGGAGAACATCAACATGGAGATTTTCATAAGAATCATCAAGTAGATACAAACCATTTACCAAATTTTCCAAAGCAACTAGTTTATTTCTCAAATAAACTGAACAACATTATTCTCAATGGTAAACTTGTAACTGATATGTCCAACATATCTTTCAGGCTATCTAGGTACTCTACCAGACCTCGCTGAAGTGTATATTCCTGAACAAGTTCCGAAACTGATGTTTCAACGGTGGGACTTTGCACAGTCTTTGGATCTAGAACCTGTTCTAGATCTACCTTACTCCCACTGTCCTCTTGGGTAAGGTACTCCTCTTCTAAGAAGACAGCTCTCCTGGAAACAAACACTCTTTGTTCACCAGGATGGTAAAAGTAGTACCCAAATGTTCTTTTGGGTATCCAACAAACCTGTACTTATCGTTCTGGAGTCCAGTTTATCTGGGTGTGTTTCTTTACATGGGCAGGACAGCCCCAGATTTTAACATGTTTAAAATCAGGCTTTTACCCTTCCATATCTCATATGGAGTAGAAGACACAGATTTACTGGGAACCCTGTTCAGCGATATGCTGCTGACTCTAGCGCATATCCCCATAGGGAAACTGGTAACTGTGAACGGCTCATCATAGATCGTACCATGTCCAACAAGGTTCGATTTCTCCTTTCCGATACACCATTCATCTGTGGTGTATAGGGAGGAGTCCATTGAGAAAGGATACCATTATCCTTTAAGAATTGTGTGAACTCTGTACTCAAGTATTCACCTCCCTCGGTCTGACCGTAGGATTTTAATGCTATTTCCAGTTTGCTTCTCAACTTCATTCTTAAATTCTTGGAATTTCCAAAGGCTTTAGATTTGTACTTCATTAAGTAAACAAATCCGAACCTTGAGTAGTCATCCGTGAATGCAATGAAGTATGAGTAGCCACCCTTAGCTTGGTAGACATTGGACCACATACATCGAGTGTATTAGTTCCAATATGTCCTTGGCCCTATCTCCATGTCCACTAAATGGAGATTTGGTCAACTTACCCATTAAACAGGATTCGCAAGTTGCATATGATTCATAATCAAATGGATCCAAGTATCCATTCTTATGCAACTTTTGAAGCCTATTCTCGCCAATATGACCAAGCCTACAAGCCATAAGTAGCAGTGTTCACACTATTCTTACTTCTCTTAGGAGAAACATCAACATGGAGATTTCATAAGAATCATCAAGTAGATACAAACCATTTACCAATTTCCAAAGCAACTAGTTTATTTCTCAAATAAACTGAACAACTATTATTCTCAAGGTAAACTTGTATTCAATTTGTCTAAACAAGAAAAAGAAATAATGTTCTTAATTATGCTAGGCACAAAGTAGCCATCATCTAATAAAAGAAAATCACCTGAGGTAACTTGAGCTTCACTGTCCCCACAGTGTGTGTAGCAACACTTGCGCCGTTTCCAAGCCTCAAGTTCACCTCGCCCTTGCTCAGCTTCTTCTACTTGTCAACATCTGCACATCATTGCAGACATGAGAGCACATCCAGTGTCTAAAACCCAAGATGTGGAATCTCTAATAGACAAGCGAAGATCTATCATTAGATACCTGAAGCTTCGCCAAGCTTCTGCTTCTCCTGAGCCTTCATGCAAGGTAGTCCTTGCAATTCTTTTCAGTGCCCCTTCTTCTTGCAGTGGAAGCACTTGCCCTTTTCTGCTCATTTGCTTATGTCCTTCTTTTGTCTTGCTTGGACTGCTTCTTTGCATTGTCTTTCTCAAAGGCTTGCACTGCTCTCCTCTTCTTGTTGGACTTTCCAACCATGAGAACAGTGGGCTTTTCCTTCTTAAGGTTGCCCTTAGCAGTCTTCAGCATGTTCAACATCATAGCTAAACTCTCCTTCCAGGACATAGGCAATGCGCTCAGACCTGAGGACAATCTTCAGGTTCCTGAGCCAATCCGAGTAGTTCGGGCCTGTCAGTTTGTTGGCATCCAGTATGCCACGGAGTACGTTACCCGACGACATTTTTGCCTATAAAGGAAATGTAACTAGCAGATGTTCATAATAATAATTAAATCTAGATTAGGACTTTAATCAAGATTAGCTCCCACTATTTTTCGACAGACTGTATAACCCTCAGATATACAGAATGGGAGACTCCGACGGTCTCCTAGTGGGGATCGGAATCTTACAGACTCATAGCATGATCTTGTGGATAGCACAACAAACCATACTATGATCTGAAAGCGGTCAACTCTTAACACTTGCAACTCTTGCAATATCCGATCTTATTTTGGCCCCTAATTTTAATGACCTTGTGGATAGCACAACAAGTCATTAAATCCAGTCAAAGCAGTACCATCATTACGTAACGAGCATAGATTTAGATGTAGCCCTTGTGGATAGCTCAACAAAGCTACACGGTCCTCTATCCCGTTTAAGGCATCACTATGCCATAGTTTTAGTCTGTCATCAGATTTGGCAAGCCTTGTGGATAGCACAACAAACTTGCCCGATCTAATGCAATCCTAAAACTATAATGATGGAGGGCCACGTAATTCATTCTTAATGATTACACTACGGCTTAAAATTAAACAAGGAGGGATTTTGATATATTTTATCTTGGTCTCTATATCTGCGTGCTATTGATATATAGAATTTGGAATATCATATATTTAATTATATATATCAAAGCACATTCCACATATATCATATATATGAAGAAAAACGATGGATGATCATGGACTTTAACCTAGAGTGGCATTACCAGAGCCAATTGGTAATCCACAAACACGGTGAATAAATGGCAGCCCCGCATCGAATGCTCTTGCTTGATGTAACTCTATCTCCATGAAGGTCCTGCATGGTACTCTCCTCCATCTCCGCCAATCTGCTTCTTATAATTACAAGTAATATTTAATTAGGCTCGCAGTCCCATAAATGTACATCAGATAATAATAGAAACCTTGAACAAGTCAAGGGGAGTACATAACAGGAGGGAGATAGAATGTACAACCCGGATTTAATAGAGGGAGAGAGGGAGGCACGCAGTCCTCATAAATTACATCACATGCCATTAACCATAAACATCATCACATGACATCTAAGTCCATGATCATCCATCCACACATCAACACATCACATGCATCAATAAGCAATCATCACATAATTACTCTGAAATATTTTTTATTTCAAAAATATAATAACTATATTTGAAAACCATTTAACTAAACAATTTAGCTAACATGGATAACATCTAATCAACATTAGATAAACGTCATTCACCGTAACTGCATGAGCCCACCAAAATTACAGTTAATTAATTTCACAAGAATCACATTCTTAATTAATTAACATGCTTTAATTAGATGGTAGGAAATAACTAAAACAATTTTAGATTTTCCTTAAACTAATTAAGTAATGGGTCATACATATGAAAAATAATTTACAGAGAGTTAAAACATTTTTAAAACTCTTAAAAATAATTTTTCATAATTTCTGGGATTTTAAAACCATTAAATGATTTTAAACAAAATTAAAAACATTAAAAATGAGAAAGGGGGGGGGGGGAGGGGGCGGACCGGATCCGGATCCGGGTGAGCCGGATCGGGCGCCCGGGACCCGCGGGGTCCGCCCGCGACTTACCCGCGGGTGGACCCGCGCGCGGCCCGCGGGGGACCCGCGCGGGGTCACCCCCGCCGCCCGACAGGGCCCGCGGCGGCTGGGGAAACCCTAGCCGCCGCCCCACCGGCGCAGCGCCGGTGGGGCGCGGCCTGCTGTCCTCGGGCAGCCTTCGGCGGCCGCGGACGGCACCGGCGGTGCTGGAAGCCGCCGCCCTCCGCCCCTACCAACCCAGAAACCCCCCGAAAACCCCAAAATCAAAAACGCTCCCTTATCTTGGACTGTCCAAGATGCATGGCGGCGGCTTATTGCAAGGGGTCTGTGTGGCCTCTACAGAGGGCCAAACAACGCCAAGAGGTTCTTCGGGAAGCCCTTGGTACCAGGAACGATTTCCATGTACCAAACACAAAGTACACATCTCATGTGTGACCCAAGAGCGAAGTAAAATTGGCGATTCTTGCATAACGCGAACCGACGAAAAATGCATGAAATGACGAGCATACGACGCCGATACCGACCAGGCCAGCAACCTGGATCTGATACCACTGTAAGGAAACGCACAGAGCGCAGCGGAAACATGATTTCCACAGATAGATATCATTGTCGGTGGTCGGATCAAACAAAAACCGTGAACCCGCGCACAGGAAGATCTGATCTTTACCTTCGCGGGGTTGCGAAACTCCCGAATCCGGGGAGGAAGAGGCGCTGGAGGTGCTGGTGCTTCAAGCCGTTCAAGTGTCCGGCCTCTAGACGTATCCACGCGAGCTCCGGACGCAGACGGGATCTCCTCGGTCTCCACGCGTCTCCCAGATCTCAACTCCACCTTGTGCCAGAGAGAGAAGAGAGAAGAGGTGGGGGCGCCCTGGAGAGAGAGAGGAGTGGGGCGGCCAAGGAGGGAGCCTGGAGCTTGGCCTAGGGTTTGACTCTCTGCTAATACTTATAGACACTGCGGTTTTTCACAAATCTATAACGTCCATCCTGCCCAGTCTGCTCGGAAACTCTATGCGTGTGACCCTCTAGGCCCAAGTGCTAGTCCAGTTTTCTGCCCATTAAGCCCAATAACTATTTTTTGACTTCTTGTAATTAATAATATCTATTAATAATTACACAATCAATTATCGTCTCACGATAATTGATCGGGCTTCCAATCAAGTTGGGTGCCAAGCAACACCACTTGATCCTGGAAAGTATTGGGGTTCAGCAACCCAATCAAGGAACATTTTTTCTATCATCAGTTACCACGTGACTATAATCCTTCGCTCGTACAATGCTCCCAAGTGCACTTAGGGTATGGTCAACTGTCAAACCCTAATGTGCGCACTCACTTGGTTTAGATGCCGCATAGCATTATCAGAAAACTCCCTTTCTGATAAGTAGTCTTGCCCTGGACAGGGACTATCAGGCATCTTTCCCTAGAGCATTCACTCTCTTATTACCGAGCGAGCGAGCGATCCCATGTTGACCACACAATCACCTTCGAAGGTATTCCGGTAGATCCGAACACTTAACTGATGAGACCCCATGGCTAGAGATCTATAAGTCAAGGTCAAAATCTAGAAGTCCACCGACAAGGTGTCCTTGGTGTCTCAGGTCTAAGGACCAATCACGCCACTATGACAATGAATCTAGCTGGTTGACAGTTAGGTAACATTACCATCCAGCGATTCATAACGGATCAGTTCATTGAACTCATTCTCCAATGAGCACCTACAGATTCACCTTAGTGTCTCCACACAAGTGACTATGAGATTAGTCACCCTCATCATATGAGCAGGTGCAACCTGTACTAGTCTAACCGGATATCCGATGTTCTTCTCGAATATCCTCCGACTAGGAACAATTAAGAATATACGTTTAAAGGATTAATCTCATTGTTATGATCTCATCATAATAATATCCATTGCGTATATTCATGGACTTCATAATGAAACGGTAAACGAATTACACATAATGAATATAAAAGCCTTATTATTATTATCAAAGAACAAGATTGTACAAGTTATGATTGGCTTGAGGACACCCATAACTAACAGGTCATACAAAGGAAGTGTGCAAGAAGAAGGCCAGGGATACTGTTCAGCACCATCAGCAAGTTCCTGCCCCTGTGCCAGATAAGGGGAAACCCATTGAGCCCGAGTGGCATGTTGTGCATCGAAAGGGGGCTGTTTCTAAGGATTCCATCCCAAAACAATCTAAAATGTCTATCCCAGTTAGCAATGTGTTTGAGCGGTTAGCCAGTGATATCTGTTTAAATAATGTTGTTGCAGATTTGGTTGTTAATCCCCCAGGTTTGGCTAACATGACCTCGTGTGAGAAGGAGGACTTGCAATCCCCCCTCCTTGAGACCACACATGATTCTTTCTCTACCCCTACGGTGGACATGCATGGCGTCGTGCTTCCCTCTGTGGATGTGCATGGCGTCATGCTTCCTTCTTCTGTGGATGTGCATGGCGTAGCCTAGGTGCATGCAAGCTCCTCTGCTGAAGACCCTGATCCGGATTCTGTTTCGACTCCTGACGTGCACGGCGCCACTCAGGTCCGCCCGGAGGCGTTGCCGACGGCATCTTCGTTGCTTGGGCAAGGTTGTGAGATTACTGGTAGGGAATCTCCTGTTGTGGAAGGAAATATTATGCAGGCGATCGAGGGCAGGACCTTTGGCTATGAGGGCAACGCGATCAAGGTTGGATCTTTGTCCGATCCCTGCTCTGATTCTTTAAGGACTCCTGCATCTATCATTGCTTCTTCTGAGAATTTACTTATGGCAACCATTAAGATTTCCAAGGAAGGTGTTGTTATTCCCAATGTGGGTGTTTGCACCAGAGCTAAAGTGAAGGCGGGTATGGGCTCTTCAGGATATCGATCCTCATGAATTGCTCAGCACTGTTCTGCAATATTAGAGGCCTTTCTAACTTGGCCTCTAAAAGATCTCTTAAGCCAGAGGAGGATATTCTTACTTCATTACATTCACTAATAACTTCTCAAGGTACGGACATGTGTACTTAATGAAGTGCAAGTCTGAGGCTTTTGAAAAAAATAAAAAATATAAGAATGAAGTAGAAAATCAAATTGGAAAGAGTATCAAGATTCTTCATTCAGATCGAGGAGAAGAGTACTTGAGTATAGAGTTCACTCAATTTCTACAGGACCATGGGATTCTATCCCAATGGACTCCTCCTCATACACCTCAGCTCAATGGTGTATCAGAAAGGAGGAATCACACACTGTTGGATATGGTGCGATCCATGGTGAGTTTTGCTAACCTACCCATATCATTTTGGGGATATGCCCTACAAATCGCAGCTTACCTTCTGAACAGAGTTCCAACTAAGATGGTAGTGTCTACTCCATATGAGATATGGAAAGGGAAGAAGCCCGATCTTAAAGTTATTAAGATTTGGGGCTGCCCTTCCCACGTTAAGAGACACAATCCCGATAAAATGGAATCAAGGTCAGAACAGTGCATATTCGTGGGATACCCCAATGAAACTTGTGGGTATTACTTCAATCACCCTGAGGACCAAAAGGTCTTTGTTGCCAAGAGAGTAGTGTTTCTTGAGAAGGAACACATTCTTGGTGGAAACAGTGGGAGTGTGATAGAATTGAGTGAAGTTGGGGAACCTAGCTCAAGCACCATTCTGCAAGAAGAATCTGTTCAGGTACCTATCACACAAATTCCAAATTTGCGTAGGTCAAGTAGAGTTCCTATCCCTCCTGAAAGATATGTGGGACATATCAAGGGGCAAGACTCCGAGGATATTGATCCTCAAACCTACGAGGAGTCTATTATGAGCATAGGCTCCAGGAAATGGCAAGAGGCCATGAATTCTGAGATGGATTCCATGTACTCCAAACTAGGTTTGGAACCTAGTTGATGCACCTGAGGGTATTGTACCCATTGGGTGCAAATGGATCTTCAAGAAGAAGATTGGAGTAGATGGAAGGGTAGAGACCTTTAAGGCAAGGCTTGTGGCAAAAAGATATCGTCAAAGGCAAGGTATTGACTATGACGAAACCTTCTCGCCCGTCGCCATGGTAAAATCTATCAGAATTTTATTGGCCATTGCAGCATACCATGACTATGAGATCTGGAAGATGGATGTGAAAACTGCATTTCTCAATGGCAACCTCGAGGAAGAGGTGCATATGATACAACTTGATGCATTCGTTTCCGAGAAAAGTCCAAATAAGGTGTGTATGTTGCTTAAGTCCATTTATGGACTAAATCAAGCTTCCCGAAGTTGGAACATAAGGTTTGATGAGATAATCAGATCTTATGACTTCATTAAGAACGAAGATGAGCCTTGTGTATATAGGAAAGTAAGTGGGAGTGTTATCATTTTTTTGGTGTTGTATGTGGATGACATCTTCATCATTGGAAATGATATTGGAATGCTATCCACAGTTAAGACTTGGTTATTAAAAAACTTCTCCATGAAGGACTTAGGGGAAGCATCCTACATTTTGGGGATTCAGATCTATATAGATAGATCTAAGAGGATGCTTGGCTTGTCCCAATCCATGTACATAGACACCATAGTCAAAAGATTTGGTATGGAAAATTCCAAAAGAGGTCTCATACCACTGAGACATGGAATTTCTCTTTCTAAGAGTATGTCCCCAAAGACTTTAGAAGAAAGGGCATACATGGATAGAATACCCTATGTGTCTGCTATAGGATCTATCATGTATGCAATGTTATATACTAGACTTGATATAGCACATGCTCTAAGTGTTACGAGTAGGTATCAAGCAGATCCAGGTTTGGAACACTGGAAGGTAGTAAAGTGTATCCTTAAGTACTTAAGAAGGACTAAGGATCTTTTACTAGTATATGGAGGAGGTAGCCTCAAGGTTGAAGGCTACACGGACTCAAGTTTTCAGTCTGATATCGATGATGGTAAGTCTAACTCAGGGTATGTTTTTACCCTGAATGGAGCAGCAGTAAGCTGGAAAAGTTCCAAGCAAGAGACTACTGTTGACCCGACTACCGAGGTAGAGTACATTGCTGCTTCAGAAGCAACAAAGGAAGCTGTCTGGATGAAAAAGTTCATCATAGATTTAGGACTGGTGTCTGGCCATGAAGAGCCAATTTTATTATTCTGCGACAACAACGGGGAGATTGCTCAAGCAAAGGAACCTAGGTCTCATCAGAAGTCTAAGCACGTTCTAAGGAGGTTCCACTTGATCAGAGAGATCGTGGCCCATGGCGATGTAGCAGTAAAAAGATTTCATCCGATGATAACATTGCGGATCCACTGACAAACCACTAACTTAAATTGTTTTTTGAGTGACACCGAGGTTTGATGGGAATCAGACATGTAGGTGATTGGTTTTAGGTCAAGTGGGAGATTGCTAGTTATAGGTGCCTTGCAAGCCAATTCATGTGAGTGATGACACTTGTAATTATGTACAATCTCTTTTGGTAATATTATAATGGTATTTTCTCAATGTATATTCCATGCGTATGTATACAGTGATGTCCATGGGTCTGTACAATGGGAATTGGATCATGATGAGATCATAATAATGAGGCCGATCCTCTTTAAACACACATCCTAAATATTCCTAGCCATAGGTTACTCAAGAAGGACATTGAGATGACCGGAAAGACCAGTGTGCCATATACCTATCCATGTGATGGAAGCAGTTGATCTCATACCTACTTGTGTGTAGACACAAGGGATATGGTACGGGTGATTATTGGAGAATGAGTTCACTGAATGATCCGTTCTCGGAATGCTGTGTGGTTAATGATACCTGATTGTCAGATAGAGATTTCGTAGTCTCAGTTGTGTAACTGGTCTTTAGACTTGAGACACCAAAGATGTCTTGTTTGGGTACTCCATTTTTTGATACTGGATTTATAGGTCTGGATGTTCCAGGTCTAGTATAGCCAGTCATTGGGAATGGTAGCCAACCTTACGAAGGCAATTATGTGTCAATAGAGGATCATCCACTCTCGGTATCGTGAGAGGAATATCCCATATTGTCTTACTCAGGCAAATCCCAGGCCAGGGTTAATCGGATTTAGAGAGAAGGAGTTCTCTGGGAGAATACGATAAGAGTTTGACTTTAACAGATTTCGTGTAGATCTGACAACACCATGCCTAATATACGGTCTCTGGGATAATAGATGGATGAGGGACTACAGGTACATGGTAATTGTGGGCAAACAGGTCCAATGAATTTGATCACTCGTATCGACTGGGGATTATGGCATAGTGGCCTAGTATGTTCATAGTCGATGAGTTGAGTGAATTTTTATGGAGATAATAATTCACTAAGTCAGAAGGAGTTCTGACGGGTGTAACTCACGACCAGCTCGATATTGGGCCTAGAGGGTCACACACATAAGGTGGATAACGTGATGAATAGAGGATTGGATAAATGTTATCCAATAAGCCTTATTTAACCCATTATGAACCTATTGGGTAAGACCCAATAAGCCTTGACAAGGATCCATTAAGGGAGTATACCAGGATCATGCCACCTCATGCCTTCTAGAAGGAGGACACCTCATCATCATTAGTCATCATGACAATGTGAGGTGTCCCTATGAGGTGTCCCTTGTCATTATGACATGATGAGGTGTCCCTATGAGGTGTCCCTTGTCATGTTTACATGTGTAGATGGTATATAGCATGCTAGAGCAATGGTTAGAACATCAATAACTACTTTTCATGGTGTTTACATGGGTTGCATGGGGCCTGGAGATGGAATCCTAGTTTTAGGTTTCTGTCTGGCGATTGAACCGGGGGGTCGTGGTTCAGAACGCTATAGCCCGCCCATCGGTTCTACTTCAGAACGCACCGTATCGAGGCGTCGTGTTCTGAAGGCGACAGAAGCCCCTGTCGCATTCAAGCTACCAAGGACTAAGGGTTCATGCATGCTTACATGAATATCGGATTATCTCTAGTTATTGTTTATGGCAATGGTAAGCAGTGCATCGACACTTGTTGAGATCGAGGACAGTGGTGTACACGTGGTTTGTGTGTGCGTGGCGGGTAGTGCGACGCCTACCATGGTTACCTCTCCAGTTGGGCACCCCAGGTTTTGTGTGAGCCAGGCATGTTAGTTCTCGGGGTTTGTCCCAAGACTTGTGTACCGTCGAGGTCTATGTCGTCTTCCTGGACACCCTCACTCTTGTGTAGAGTTGTACGTCCGGCTGAGAGAAAGACGGCAGCGGGACACCGACTTGTGTGAGTTTATGTTTTTCGCTTATAGCACACTCATGGTTGGGCGTTACGAACACCAGTAGACGTACTGGGCCCCAGCTAGTCCTGTTTTCCAGTGCCTCACTTTAGGAAGCTCGGGCCGGAGTCCCTAAAGGTGCCAAGAATGGGCCTGCGGTTATGTGGTCCACAAGAGTGGTGTTGGTTGGTCTCCACAGTTTCTTGGCTTCTTTTGGTGGAGCGGCAACTGGACCTTTCGTCCATGGCTGCGAGGCTGAGGGGTAGACCTGTGTGGTTTATCCAGGTTAGTTGCTGGTGTCGCGAACCAGTCTTCGTGACCCGAGTGTGGCATTTTCTACTTTAGCTCGTACACTTGGGTGAGGTTTGTCGTTTATTTATTAAAGGCTATTTTGTTTTGAGATAATTTGTTATTTACAGCTTTAATACCATGCGTAGATAGTGAAATAGAGCGGAAAACAGCTATGATGAAATCTATATTGGGGGGGGGGTTGAATAGATTTCAGTCCAAATTAAAAATTAATCGATTAACACACCAAAAACCTATCAGAATTTTAGATCTATGACTTATGCACAACTTTGAGCATCATAAACAAGTTGAATTGTGTGTGAACAACGAGCCTACCAATCATCTAACGCAGAGAATGATCAAACCATAGTGACACAAGGATTTAGGGTGGTTCGGATTACACAACTATGTATCCTACGTCCACCATCCACACACACACAAAAATGGCTTATATCGCCAGTTCAAGCAGATCTCACAGATCACACTACAACACACACACTCTGAGATGACAGAGATCTCAGATCTTAACACACACATGAAATTGAGCACAAGAGTTGCTCCAATTTCACAACCCACACAGGATGAAGTGAGTTTAGAATGAAGTACCAGATAGAACAAGTGAATTGTAGATAGGAAGGGACTGGTTCGATTTCCCCCTATACGGCTTCCAGATGAGGATTCAGACTTCCTGCTTCAGCTCGGAGATGTAGACTTTGGAATCTGGGAATTCCACTTGAGGTTGATGAGCCAAGGTACTTGGATCTCCAATTTTTCAGATCTGGACAGCAATTCTGCACGAATGAAGCCTCTCTCTGATTTCGCCTTCTGCTTCTAGGAGTTGAGGAAACTGAGGTGTGTGTATCCCCAAAGATGTGTGGATAATGGGCATTTATAGTCCCATGTACCCACAAGATGCCTTGGAGTTTTGGGGGCATAGAATTCCCGCTCAAAAGCCTTGATCCAAATCCTTCCACGTGCCCACGAAATCAGATCTGGAAAATAAGTCGAAGTGTGTTGACACAACTTGAGTTATGTGTCGACACATGTTCCTTGCTTTGAGTCCTGGCAGCATTGACTAGTGACTTGTGTCGACACACATATCACTTGTGTCGACACACCTGACCACAGACCACAAATCATCCTTCTGGGAGGTACAAGATGTGTCGACACACAATCTTCCTATGTCGACACCATAGACTGCTTGTTTTCTGACTGTTTCCTGGATGCATAGGATGTGTCGACACACAACTAACTTGTCTCGACACCACTGGCTTCTTCACATTTTACTGCTTACTAGATCTACAGGGTGTGTCGACACCACTGGCACGTTTAGTTCAGAAAAGCTTCTGTGAGAGGATGATGTGTCGACACATGATGTATCTGTGTCGACACGACTGGCTTCCTTTCATGACCAATTGTACTGGGACTGAATCATGTGTCAACACACTATCAGAATAGTGTCGACACCACTGTCATCATATCAACATTTTTTTGAACTAAACATGGAAAATATTGTTAGTTATGATTCAAGCAGGATATCCACATTTGTATAGATCATAGTTAAACATCATCAAAATAAGAGATCCAACAATCTCCCCCTTTTTTGATGATGGCAACTATGATTCATTTATCATTTTAGTCTGCTCAAACAAGATGTTTTAAAGCAATCATGTACACCATTCCATTACATATAAAAAAGACAATCACATCACAAATTCACATAATTTATCATAGAATCACAACATTCATTGAAAGTTGGGTTGTATTCATATGATATTCACATTAAAATCAAACATAACATTCAATGTTCAAATCCTAAAATAAGCAAACAAAACATTCAATGTGTAAACCATCAAAAAGAACTAAAGTATCACACATTACACCCTTTCTCCCCCTTTGACATCACAAAAGAAAATTAGCATCATGGAGGGAGTGGTGAGGCAACTTGTCCTCAATGGTCTTCATTTTGGCTTCCAACGCACCAAATTATTCCTCTGCTGGAATTGCACAGATGTCCAATCGGGTATGCAGTGTTTCTCCATTTTCTGCAGATTTTCAAAATATGCTGCATCTGAGTAAAGCCTTGAGACATTAGAGGAACACATGGATGAAGTGGCATGACTAGATCTCCAGTACTAGCATCATTTTATGTGCCAGACATTGTGAAAATCAGCTTGAAGTTTCTACAGTTCCTTATCAATATGAACAGTATGGACTTTGTGCTCCATGTCTCCAACAAAAATGAGCCAACAGTCTACACTTGGACACTTGTGTGACAACCTCTTGTCCAGTGTGAATGTTGTGTTGTGTATGCTCAGAATTGGAATAATTGATTGAAGCAGGATATCCACATTTGTATGGATCATAGTTAAACTCATCGAAATAAGAGATCCAACATCTCCCCCTTTTTTGATGATGGCAATTGTGATTCATTATCATTTTAGTCTGCTCAAACAAGATGTTTTAAAGCAATCATGTCACCATTCCATTGCATATAAAAGACAATCACATCACAAATCACATAAGTATCATAGAATCACAACATTCATTGAAAGTTGGGTTGTATCAATGATATTCACATTAAAATCAAACAGAACAGTCAATGTTCAAATCCTAAATAAGCAAACATAACATTCAATGTGTAAACCATCAAAAAGAACTAAAGTATCACACATTACACCCTTTCTCCCCTTTGACATCATCAAAGAAAAATAGCATCATGGAGAGGGAGGTGGAGGCAGGCAACTGTCCCAATGGTCTTCATTTGGCTTCCAACGCACCCAATTATCCTCTGCTGGAATGCACAGATGTCAATGGTATGCAGTGTTTCTTCCATTTTCTGCAGATTTTCAGAAATATGTGCTTGCATCTGAGTAAAGCCTTGAGACATTAGAGGAACAGCAGTGGATGAAGTGGCATGACTATGATCTCCAGTACTAGCATCATTGCTTATGTGCCAGACATTGTGAAAATCAGCTTGAAGTTCTACAATTTCCTTATCAATATGAGCAGTATGTGACTTCATGTGCTCCATGTCTCCAACAAAATGAGCACATGACAGTCTACACTTGGACACTTGTGTGACAACCTCTTGTCCAGTGTGAATGTTGTGTTGTGTATGCTCAAGAATATTGGAAAGTAATGCTTGCAATTCAGACTGAAGACATTGTAGTTGAGTGGAAGCATCACCTAATGTTCCAACTAGTCTGTTAAATCTTCTAGTGGCATGCTCAACTAACTCTTGCTGCTTCATAAACTGACTGGTGACAGTGTTCTCTAACCTTTGAATCTGGAGTTCAAAATTTATGGACATCTCTCTCATTGAAGAGTTCAAGTTATCAAACTAAACTTGAAGAAATTTGTAAAGCTCAGGAGGAACAGATGAACCACTAGAAGTGGATGCTGAAGTGTGATGTAGATGGAAAATGGAAGTAGGAACAATCAAGTGTTGATGAGGGATTGGAGAGGCTTGTGGAGTAGAGTGTGGTGGCACAACTTGAGGAGAGTCAGGCTCAATGTGTGGCTGTTCCACTGGATCTCCTTGAGGAATTTCTACATTTGGAACAGGCTCTTCCTCTAGGTGTTCTACGGGCTGTTCCACAACAGGTCCTCTTGTGACTTGATCACCCTCAATTCGAAATTTCATAAACTTGGTGACATTGTGCAAGCAATAGACATTATTTTGAGGAATCTTCTAAAATTTTTCATCCACAAAAGATACACCAAAGTGCTCAAACACAACAGTTAAATGAGCAGCATATGGAAGAGATCTGTGGAGTTCTTTCCTTATGGTTTCAAAAATAATTTGAAACATGATCTCAACCAAATTGGCTTTTATGTTTTTCTTCATGCAAAACAAGAGAAACCTCTGAATCTCTGTGAGTCTATTCCGACCACCACCTTGAGGTGTGAGAATGGTTGTAAAAACATGATGCACCAACCTGAGCAGTGGGGGGAAGGAATTGGCATTGAAGCTAGCGACATTTGTTTGTTTTGAATTTTTCTTGTCATGAGGTAGGCCTATGAGAAGTGAATATGCCTCATGGAGATCAAATTTATATGTGCAATAATCCTCACCAGAGTTAGGTATTTGAAACAACTAAGATGCCAATTCTGAAGACAAGAGGATTTTAACACCCTTGACCTCTGACTTAAAACCATCTTCTGTATCCACAATATTCAAATAAAATTCTTGAACTAGCTGTGGATAAAAGGTTCTAAATTCAGTGATCAACTTGGTCCAACCTTGAAACTCAAACAAAAGAGCAAAGTCTAGAAAAGCATCTGTAAGTTCCTTATTAGAAAGATCAAAAGCTCTAGGTTTCAAAATAGTTCTCCCTTCAATTAAAATAGATTTGGAGGGTGCTGCCACCGGAGACTGGGAGGTGTTTGAGGAAGAACCTTCTAGCAACTGAGTGTTATAGGGTGTTTGGGAGCAACTTTTAAAAAAGTTATTTCTATCTAAAAATTATAATGTCTTCTCTTTCTATCTAAAATTTAAAATTAGAAAAACTATTCTATGATGTTTGGCAGGAAATATCAAATTTTAAAATTGTTTGCGGAGGGGAGAGGAGGGTGCAGGGGTGGCGAGGGAGGGGAGCTGGAGTGCCGAGGCGAGGGAGGGGGCGGAGGAGGGCGCTGGGGGCTGGGGGGGGGAGGGCGTCGGGGGAAGGGGCGAAGGAGGGGGAGGCGCCGGGGCGCCGGGGGTGAGGGAGGGGGAGGAGGAGGGCACTGGGGCCGGAGGGGGGGAGGGTGCCGGGGCAGGGGTGAGGGCGCGGCGGCCGGGGGCGAGGGAGGGGAAGGAGGAGGGCGCTGGGGCATGGGCGAAGGAGGGGAAGGCGTTGGGGGAGAGGAGGGGGAGGAGGAGGGCACTGGGGGCCGGAGGGGGGAGGGCGCCAGGGGCAGAGGTGAGGGCGCCGGCGGCCGGGAGTGAGGGAGGGGGAGGAGGGAGGCGAGCACAGGGGACAGCACCGGCAGGGACGACGCCAGTAGGGACGGCGGGGATGGTGCCAGCGGGAGGCGAGCGCAAGGGACGGAGGGAGGCGAGCGTAGGGAAGGCGCCGGCGGGGACGACGCCGCGGGGACGGCGGGGACGACGCCAGTGGGAGGCGAGCGCAGGGGGGGGGGTGGGGGGGAGGAGGGGGAGGGCACCAGCCTCACCATTGGTGGGGTGTCGCCGGCGGGGGAGTTGGGGGGGGGGGGTTGTGAGAGAGAGAGTGTTTTTAAAATAAAATAGGTTAGGACTTGTTTTTTTTTTTGAAGAGATTTACATGGGGTAAAAAAATTTCACTAAAAAAAACTACTTACCAAACACCTCTTTGTGCCTGTCTTCTCTCTTTTTAAAATTTTAGAGAAAAAAGAGGTAAAATATTGTAACCAAACACCCTATTAGGGTTTGTAGAAGATGTACCATCAGATGATGAGGATGAACCACTCTCATTAGAAGAACTTGAATCTTCCATAATCTTCTGTTTAGGATATCGGGATGGCATTGGAGACTTGCGTTTGCCATGAGGTGTTGATCTGCTCCGCTTGGAAGGAGTACCAGAGGGGATGGAGTCAGATTTCCTCTTTGAAGAATCATGGCGGAACTTGCTCCTTCTTTCTACTGGTGGTTCTTGAATAACCACCCTTTGCTACCGCCCTAGCCTTGGCTCCACGCCTGGGAGTTTGCTTTGGTGCCATGGATTCCAGAGATGAAGGAAGATGGAGAACCCTAAAGGAAGCAGAGCGTCGATCATCCAAGGTTGTGGGAAGAGAGGGAAGTTTGAAAGGTTGGGAAACCAAAAAGTAGGGTCGACCTAGGGTTCAATGCATTTAAGGAGTGGATCGACAATAAAAGATAGGAGATAAAATGAACTGCAGGTCCATTTTCCCCAAACCGGAACCAACGTCTGGGTCCAGTTGTGTCGACACAGAAGAAATGTGTCGACCTGACAGCATGTTGTGTCAACACAAGAAGATATGTGTGTGGACCTAAGATCAATTTGAGTCGACACAGGATGAATGTGTGTTGATCTGAGATGACAAGAAATGCAGAAGTTTGGGAAATGATAAGAAGGAAAATATTTATTAAGATAAAAATGATCTGAAATCAATTATCCAAGGATTTTTAACTTGTTAAAGATTTCACATTCAAATTATCTTCATCATTCCTTTGCAAATTTACTAGTTTGAGGAATATCATACAAATTTTGACCATTAAAAGATTTTTAAGAACTTGGAGTACAACTTAATTGAATTAAAATATTCTTTTCAGAACAATTCATTCTTTTAAACCAAAGTAAGGTGATTTCTCTAGGATAAATGCAATTAGTATTGAAGTTAAACACTCTTAAAAGATCTGAATTAGGCAAGAAGTTGTCCATTATGTTTGATTGATTTTTCTTGAAATAGAGGCAATGAGCATTCAAATATAGTAAACTTTGTTCACTCAAGAACATATGTTTTTCACACACCAGAGTCCCTGATTACTTAAGATTTACTAATTATTATGCCTCAAGGGGTTAATGAAAATCTTTTGACATGGAAATATACGTTTATCAGATGTCAATATTTCCAGTTACTCAGTTAACATTGATCTTGAATATTTTGATTAAACCCCTTAGAACAGAGATAGCATGACACTTCATGACATACATGGCTCATCACTTTTTGTGAAGGTGTGCAGTTTCTCAGTATTCATGCCATTACTCTGCCAAAAAATTTAATTTTAATGAATATCAAGAATTGGACACAACCTTAACCTTTATCAAATTCAAAAGAATTGTGTAAAGACAATACTAAATTGAACACTATACAACAAGAAATCAAATTACTTTAGAATTTCAGAGAATAAAATAATGTTGACTTAAAGAATATGTTAAAACCATTAAGATTGCATTCTTAGTTGTTTTTTAGAAGAAATAATGATCAGATTATGAATTACATATCCATCAAAACACTAAATTGGTTTTGGTTTGATGAGAGAAAAATCAGTGAAGCCCTTAGCTCCCCCTAAATTATTGACCTGATCAATTATCATCAAAAATAAAAAGTGTCCTTCTTCAACATGGAATTCACAAGAAGATCAAATGAAATGAATTTGAATCAGATTGAAAGATTTGAGAATAGCATTGAAAAGATGTGTCGATACAGAAATGGATATGTGTTGACACAGAACCTGTGAAAATGATCACTCGCAACTGAGGAACAAAGATCTGGTGTCGACACTACACTGCTTGTGTTTCGACCTAAAGCATAGCTGATACTGACATTGCCCCATCAAATCTGATCAAACACTGTAGCTTGTTCTCAAATATTTCATGTGCAAATCTGATACCACTGTAGCCTCCTTTCTAAACTCAATTTCTCTTCTAAAAAATAATGCTCCCCCTCAAAATGTGCATTAATGAAACAGATGACATTTAAATTATACACAATCAATCTTTGCACTCAATTGCAGCATCCAGTCAAGCATGATCAACATGAGAGATATGAACATGAACAAACAGACATGTTTCAAATACAACCATTTTTTTTCAAATTAATGACTCTTACACAAGGAAGATCAACAGTACTTGGCGGAGGTTATTCCTCACACATAATGATAGTTTCCAGACAAGCCTAACTTATCCTTCCACAGTTCACCATTTGATATACCAATTAACCTTTGTATAAGAGTCCTAATTGATTTCAATTTTTATTGCATATGGCAAATTCCAAGTTCTCTACTCAAAGATGTGAATCTATCATCTGCCAATGGTTTTGTAAAGATGTTAGCAATTTATTTTTCTATAGGAATGAATTCCAATTCAATGTTCTTTTTTGCAACTTCATCCCTAAGAAAAGGATGTCTGATCTCAATGTGTTTTGTTCTAGAGTGTTGAATTGAGTTTTTGGAGAGATTAATAGCACTAGTATTGTCACACATAATAGGTGAGCATCCAATATCAATGTTGTAGTCAAGTAATTGACTTTTGATCCACAACACTTGAGCCGCACAACTCCCTGCAGCAACATATTCTGCTTCTGCAGTAGAGAGTGCAGCTAAGTGTTGCTTTTTGGATGCCCACGTTACCATGCAACTTCCCAAGAATTGACAATAACCACTAGTACTCTTCCTATCAAGTTTACAACCAGCATAGTCAGCATCAGAATATGAAATTAAATCAGCATGACAACCAACTGGGTACCATAAACCCAAATCATATGTACCACAGAGATATCTAAAAATTCTCTTAATAGCAAGCAAGTGACTCTCTTTGGGACTAGACTGAAATCTAGCACAAAGACAAACAATGAACTGAATATCAGGTCTACTTGTAGTAAGATACAAGAGAGATCCAATCATACCTCTGTATTACTTTGCATCAACTATTTTACCTTTTTCATCACTGTCCAATTTGATGTTTGTACTCATGGGAGTGGATGCTGGCTTGTCTTGTTCAAATTGAAATCTCTTCAGCAACTCTTTGACATATTTTGCTTGGTTGATAAAAAATCCATCTTCAAGTTGTTTGACCTACAAGCCAAGAAAAAATTGTAATTCTCCAATAAGACTCATTTCAAATTCATTGTGCATGTGATTTGAGAATTCTTCACACCGTGAAGGATTGGTAGAACCAAAAATGATATCGTCCACATATACCTGAACTACAATGATGTGATTGTGGACAAACTTTGTGAAAAGAGTTTGATCCATCTTACCTCTGGAATAATTTTTACTAACCAGAAAATTGCTCAGCCTGTCATACCATGCTCTTGGAGCTTGTTTCAATCCTTAGAGAACTTTGTGCAGTTTATAAACATGGTAAGTTTATCAGGATCTTCAAATCCAGGTGGTTGTGCAACAAACACTTCTTCTTTAATATAACCATTCAGAAAAAACAATTTTCACATCCATTTGAAACAGTTTAAAATTTTTGGAACATGTATATGCCAACAAAATTCTTATAGCTTCCAACCTAGCTACTGGTGCAAAAGATTCTTCAAAGTCTACCCCAAATTCTTGATTGTATCCTTTTGCTACCAATCTAGCTTTATTCCTCAGAACTTTTCCTTCTTCATTCAGTTTATTTCTAAATACCCACCTAGTTCCAATTATTGAATTTTCAAGATTTCTTGGAACAAGACTCCAAACATTATTTCTTTTGAATTGATTTAACTCATCATGCATTGCTTCTACCCAAGAGTTATTTTTCAAGGCTTCTTCAATGTTTTTAGGTTCCACTTGAGATATGAAAGCCATTTGATCTTGTTCAATGATATTTTTGAAATGAGACCTAGTTTGAATATTTGAATCAGAACTGAAATTACCTACAACATTCTCAAGTGGATGACCTTTGGAATATTTGAAATTACCTCTTGTCAGTGTACTGACATTTTCAGTTGGTCTGACTTGATCTGGTGTCGACCTGATGCTGTGTTGGGTCGACACATCTTCATGTTCAGGGACTTCTTCATTCTCCAGTGATTGATCTGATTCTTTCAAAATGATATCTACATCTTCCTCTTGGTTCCTGCAAGAATCATGGTCATTAGGATTTTCACAATTTTCATCAAAGATGACATGTGGAGTTTCCTCCACAGTTCTTGATTCATTATTAAATACCCTATATGACCTTGAATGTTCAGAATATCCTATAAAAATGCCTACATCACTTTTCTTTTCAAATTTGTCTAGATCATGTTTGTCATTATTGTAAATGAAGACTTTACTTCCAAAGACTCTAAAATAGGCAATGTGAGGTTTCTTACCTTTTAAGAACTCATAGGAAGTTTTCTTAAAGACTAGTCTTACCATGACTCTGTTGAGGATATAACATGAAGTGTTGACAGCTATTGCCCAAAAGCTCCTTGGAAGATGACTTTCAATCAACGGAGTTCGGGCCATTTCAACCAATGTCATATTTTCCTTTCAACAATCCCATTCTGTTCGGGAGTTCTTGGGGAAGTAAATCTGTGATCAATTCCTTTATTCCTGCAAAATTCAATGAACATATTATTGTCAAATTCTCCTCCATGATCAATAAGTATGGAGTAGATTTTATTTGTTTTTCCATGTTCAATTTTATTAAAGAAATTTTGAAAATTTTCAAAGGTATCACTCTTGTGAGACAGAAAAAATACCCAGATAAACCTACAAAAATCATCAACAATCACAAACCCAAATCGATGTCCACTAAGACTGAGTGTCCTAGTAGGACCAAATAGATCCATATGCAACAATTCAAAGGGTTTGGAAGTTATTAAGGGTGCAACAGACTTGAATGATTTCCTAGTTTGTTTACCTTGAGCACATGCAGAACAAACAATTGCATTATTCTTTTTCTTCATTTTAGGTAAACCATTCACAAGAGCATGTCTAATCAATTTATTCACAACATTTTCTCTAGCATGACCTAGCCTATGATGCCACGGTTGAAATAAATCATGCTGGTTAGCAACTAAATAGAGATTTTCATGTTGATGTTCATTTAGGTCAACTAGATAGACATTGTTAATCCTTTGACCAAGAAACTTTATTTTTCCATATTCCCTTTCAACAATTTCACATGAATCAGAACTGAAAATTACCTTAAGGCCTTTGTCACATAGTTGACTGATGCTCAGTAAGTTATGATCAAGGCCCTCAACTAACAAGACATTTTCAATAGAGCTTGAAGGATTCTTACCAACTTTTCTAGTTCCAATAATTCGACCTTTGTTTTTACCTCCAAAGATCACTTGACCACCATCTTTCTCAGCTAATGAACAAAATTTTTCCCTATCTCCAGTCATATGTCTTGAACAGCCACTGTCATGGTACCATTTGTCTTTCTTGTGGGCTGTAAGACATTCCTACAAGAAAATTAGAAAAAGGATTTTGGTACCCAAATTGCTTTGGGTCCCATCAATTTTCTCAATTCAATGACAATTTGTTTTGGAATCTAGACTTGTTTCACTTTACATGTGTTCACATTTGATCTGTAATTTACATCGGTATGTCCAGATTTATTGCAAATTGTGCATGACATGAATTTGTGTGGTGTGAAATTTTTGTTGTTTTTCAAACAAGGAGTGGTTCTAACAGTTGACTTCAAATTCTGTTGATTATTAAAATGAACTCTTCCATGATTGAATTGTGTTCTGATGTTTTTAAATTGATTCTGATTTTTGTGTTTAGAGTTCATAGATTGTTTTCTTTGATTGTTCTTTTCTGATTGATTGCAAGATGTTGTTTCTTTGACAAATGATGTTATCAAAGTCTGTCCAATTTTCCTTTTGTTCTCAGACTTAAAACCTAATCCATGCTTAGTAGTGTTCATCCGAACTCCTAATATAGCATCTAGGTTTTGTTTTCCATTAACAAATTTAGACAGAGTGTCTTTCTTGTCATTCAACTCCTTTCAAGCATTTTTCAACTCTTCTTGAAGCATCTCTTTCTCTTTCTTAAGTTTTTCATTTTCATTAGTCAAAATTTGTTTTTCTTTTTCAGTATTTTGGCATCTTTCTTTGACATTATCAATTGTTCATTCAGATTTTCTTGTTCCTTTTTTAAACTGAAAATTCATCATTTAGAAGATTGACTTGTTCGGAATCTTGTGAATCATGTAATATGCTATGAATCTTCCTTTTAGTGATTTATTCTCATATTTCATCAACACAGTTTTTCAAATAGAGTAGCATATGCTTCTTCCCAATCATCAATTGAAAAATATTCTGAAACTAGTATACTTGCCTTTGTCTCCCTTACCTCAGATGTTCCCTATTAGATCAATTGGAGTTTATCTCACATCTCTTTCGCAGACTTACATGATGAGACTCTGGAGTATTCCTTGGGATGTATGGTGCACTGCATCATATTCATCACACTCCAGTTGAGTGTGGATTTCTTGATTTGCTCCTTAGTCCATAGATCTTCATCTTCTGGCAATTCAGCAGGACCCTTATCTACAATCTTTCAGAGTTCATAATCCTGAGCTCTCAAAAACATCTGCATCCTGTTTTTCTAGTAAGAATAATCAAATCCATCAAAAAATGGAGGTCTAGTAACTGAGTGGCCCTCAGCTATAAACCCCTTAGTGATTTCCATAGCTAAAACTCTTGATCGCTAGATCAAACACTTAGAAAGTGCAACGAGAACCTACTCTGATACCAAATGAAATACAACAGAAAACAGCTATGATGAAATCTAGAAAGGGGGGGGGGTGAATAGATTTAAGTCCAAATTAAAAATTAATCGATTAACACACCAGAAACCTATCAAAATTTTAGATCTATGACTTATGCACAATTTCGAGCAGCTTAAACAAGTTGAATTGTGTGTGAACAACGAGCCTACCAATCATCTAATGCAGAGAATGATCAAACCACAGTGACACGAGGATTTAGGGTGGTTCGGATTACATAACTATGTATCCTACGTCCACCATCCACACACACATACAAAAATGGCTTATATCGTCAGTTCAAGCAGATCTCACAGATCACACTACAACACACACTCTGAGATGACAGAGATCTCAGATCTGAACACACACGTTAAATTTAGCACAAGAGTTGCTCCAATTTCACAACACACACAAGATGAAGTGAGTTTAGAATGAAGAACCAGATAGAACAAGGGAATTGTAGATTGGAAGGGACTGGTTCGAATTCCCCTTGTACTGCTTCCAGATGAGGATTCAGACTTCCAGCTTCAGCTTCGAGATGTAGACTCCATAATCTGGGAATTCCACTTGAGGTTGATTAGCCAAGGTACTTGGATTCTCATTTCTTCAGATCTGGACAGCAATTCTGCACGGATGAAGCCTCTCTCTGATTTCGCCTTCTGCTTGTGGGAGTTGAGGAAACTGAGGTGTGTGTGTCCCCAAAGATGTGTGGATAATGGGAAATTATAGTCCCATGTACCCACAAGATGACTTGGAGTTTTGGGGGCACAGAATTCCCGCTCAAAAGCCTTGATCCAAATCCTTCCACGTGTCCACGAAATCAGATCTGGAAAATAAGTCAAAGTGTGTCGACATAACTTGAGTTATGTGTCGACACATGTTCCTTGCTTTGAGTCCTAGCAGCATTGACTGGTGACTTGTGTCGACACACCTGACCACAGACCACAAAACATGCTTCTGGGAGGTACAGGATGTGTCGACACACAATCATCCTGTGTCGACACCACAGACTGCTTGTCTTCTGACTGATTCCTAGATGGATAGGATGTGTCGACACACAACTAACTTGTGTCAACACCACTAGCTTCTTCACATTTCACTGCTTACTGGATCCTCAGGGTGTGTCGACACATACTGAACTTGTGTCGACACCACTAACACTTTTAGTTTAGAAAAGCTTCTGTGAGAGGATGATGTGTCGACACATGATGTATCTGTGTCGACACGACTGGCTTCCTTTCATGACCAATTGTACTGGGATTGAATCATGTGTCGACACACTATCAGAGTTGTGTCGACACCACTGTCATCATATCAACATTTCTATGAACTAAACATGGAAAATAGTGTTAGATATGATTGAATCATGATATCCACATTTGTATGGATCATAGTTAAACATCGTCAAAACAAGAGATCCAACAGATAGTTCAATAAATTGCCTAGTGTTGCTTCTTATTACTGCACCTTGTGTAATTGGTTTTGTGCGGCTGGGGAGATTCTCTATTGAGCCAGTGACTTGCGAGGCTCACCCTACCCCTTTCAGGTGAGGGAGAGCAGGAGGTTTCTTGTCCTTCGTCTAGTTTAGAGCTGCACCGCAGCGGAGTTGGGTCTGCACCTCCAGCAGTGTAATTATTTCTTTCTGTTCACCTCGGGGTATGTCTCAGGTTGTTGTACTTTGTACTTGACTCTAGCTGAGAACTGGCTATGTATATTTCATGTAAATATTTGTGGGATGTGGAATCTTATATATATTTGAGCTATTTTCTTTATATTTCTACGGACATGTGAATGATATCCCTTGCGAGGCTACGGCTCGTTCGCGGGAGGCGGAGTCGGGTCAAGCTCGTTATTAGGTTAATGGGTTTGAACGGTGAGGACTGTCAAAGTTGGTATCAGAGCAAGGTTCGTGTGAATATAAAGGAATCTGAAATTTACATAGCCTGGTCTCTACTTTAGTATGCTGCTGGTAGTTGACCCTGGTTTTTGTATTGATTTGTTTGCATGTTGTGTGGTTGGAATGATGTATGTGCAGGATCAGAAATGGCAAACAGGAGAGATTGGGGAGGTGGTGGAGATGAGCCCGAGGATACTACAGAATAGTTGATTGAGAGGTTATGGGAAAGTATTATGGAGATCCAGACCAGACTGGATCAGCAGGCACTGGTACAGCCAACGATAGTGGCACCGCAATTTGTGGAGGAGGCAGTACGAGTAGCACCACCCCCACCACCACCAGTTGTACCCATAGTTCCAGTAGTACCAACACGACCACCTAGTACAGAGGAGTCTACGGCACTAGTAGAGAGGTTCTTACGGTTGCAACCACCCACCTATTCTGGAGGCCCAAATCCTGATACTGCAGAGCATTGGGTGCATGAGATAGAGAGAGTTTTTGTCACTATGAGATGTTCATGTTGTGTTAAGTGTGTATTGAAACTTCTTAATTAACACCAATAAACAACACTAGTACTTTGATTTTGATGATGACATATTAAAGATATTGTACATATTGAATATATTACAATAATGCTCAAACAACATGTTCTTGATACTTAATATCTCATATCCTACTGTTTATGACATGTTTTGATGGTCTACTCTTCATTTGTATAGGTTTGCAGAGTTTTTGTAAAAGTAGGTCGACTCTAGTTGACAGACAGGTCGACTCTCAAGGTCTATCCAGCAAACTCCTGAAGAAAAGGTCACAGACAGGTTGACTTCAGTTGACAGACAGGTCGACTCTTAAAGGCTGCCCAGCAAGTTTTTGAAGAGCAAATGTCAGTAGTATTGACTCTATTTGGAGATGAGGTCGACACTAGCATCTATCCAGTGAACAAGTTTTGGAGGAATTCATAGGAGGTCGACTCTACCTGTTGATCAGGTTGACACTAAGTGTTTGTCAGGTGGACACTAGTATTCTAACAATAAGCCCTGAATTGATGATTAGTCAGTAGGTCGACTCTCTTGAAAAATGAGGTCGATTCACATTTCTGTGCAAACGCAGAATTGTGCAGAGGATAAAATCCGATGACTATGATTTCACTCTGAGGTCTTTGTGGAAGATGCTATAATTACCAATTTGCCCTCTCATCCAAGTGGCAGTGTGGTAAAGACCTTTTGGACACGTGGTAGCCCAAGGTGTATTCTAGGTTTCTGTGCACATTCCCTTCACGAAAAAGGGATAGCACATAGGCTATATAAGTTCTGCGATCTGTCATGAAGCAAAAAAAGGAGAAAGAGAGAGAGAGCCCCAAGAGAGCCTGCGAGCCTCCAGCCTTCCAGCGATTTCATCCAAAGGGATGTGATGATCAAAGCCAAGTTGTGATGTGCTGAAAAGGGGAGCAAATCGAGCAGAAGAGTAGCAGAACAAGAAGAAGTACCGGCAATTCAGATGCCACTGAAGCAGAGCATCGTGAATTGAAGAGGATCTCCATCGAATTCCTTCAAGGCTCTTCAATTCAAGCTTCTACAAGACTTCTTCACCGAGGAACATCCAACCCATATCTATTTCACTTATTTCTTAGAGTGTTCATCTCTTTTTCGTCTGTGAGATCTGTACATGAAGTTCTATGCAGATTTCTGTGTGCGATTGAGTCTGTGAATCAGATCATTTCTAGAGGATCTGATCCCGTGTGATTTTGATCTAGTAGTTTTGTTGAGCCGTCGTGCTTAGTTTGCGAGTCGTCGAACTCACTGTTGTGTTTGAGCCGTCATGCTCGGTTTAGAGTCGTCGTGCTTCTAGTTGTGTGTTCAGCCGTCGTGCTCAGTTTGTGAGTCGTCGTACTCACGGTTGTGTGTTGAGCTGTCGTACTCAATTTAGAGTTGTCGTGGTCCAGTGTGTGTTATACTTAGGTTTGAGTAGTGATGCCTCACTGTGTAAGGGGTGGATGTACGAATCACTGGTGTGATTTTCGAACCACCTAAAAATCCTTTATGCAATGGTTTGATCTGTTCTTCTACGCTAGATGCTTGCATAGGATTTCGCTTTCACTCTACCAGTCTAATTGCTTCACACATCATATACACACAATCACACGTCCACACATCAGATCAGTTGGATTGCTTGCTTGAATGGATCTATAATTCGAAATAATTTTTTAATTGCTTATGCTTCCACATTAATTAGTGATATATCTATTCAACCACCCCCCCTTCTAGATCTGTTCATACTCTGAATTCGATCCTACAATTGGTATCATAACAGGATAACATCTGATTCTGATCTGATTTGATTGCTTCTGTTTGATCTTTTGATACATCATCTGATCTACTCGATTGCTTGACTACTGAGGTTTCATTTGATCTATTTGATATATCTGTTTAAACTGTTTGCTTGCTCATACATTGTTTCTTAACTTGATCCAGAGACTCTCGAGGTGCATGATTATTAGATCTAATTCATTGTTACACTGATTCACTGTGATTAGATCTAATAGTCTTTTGAGTTTTAGTGTAATGGCACATTACTTTAATCTGCATGAATTTTCTGTTACAATTTCATAGAAATCCCCAAGCCCATTTTCATCTAGTTTTTCAGAGAACTCGCAAAGAAAAGGAGCAAAACGAATTCACAAATGCTTAATGGCAAAGAAGAGCTTCAATGAATCCAGAAAATCAACAATCCAAAAGACTTTGGCTCTCACAGCACATTCCATGAGCTCAGAGCATTCTTCATCCTCTTCAGAACACAAGAGATTAAATGGGTCTACAAGGTCAGGTAAATCAATTCCAGACCCACTTATGTATTCTAACTCTGATTCTGATGTAGATGAAGGCATGTCTTATGTTGAATTGATTGAATTCTGTGAGAAAATGCAAAATCTTAATGCAAATCTGAACACTAAAAATAAATATTTGAAAAAGACTTTAAAACATTGCCATAAAGAAAATGAAAAATTGAAAAATACACTTGAATTGCTCCAGAACAATGATAAAGATCCGTCAGAAGAAAATGAGAATTTGAAAAATGAAGTTCAGAAACTGAATTCTGAAAAAGAATGTTTGAAAAATAAAATCAAAATTTGTGAAAACAAATTCAGTGGATTAAAAGATAACCATGAGCTATTGAAATCAAAAGTCATTAATCTGGAAAATGAAAATGAAAAATTGATTGATCTCAATGAGAACTTCAAATCTGACAATGATCAATTAAACAAACAGATTTCAAATATGGCTCATGATCATCAAGTCAATGAGAAATGCAAACAACTTGTTGAAGAAAATCATCATTTGAAAAAAAGATTGAATGCATGTTGCATAACAAACCATTGGACAATGACTGTAGCAATTTAAGTAATAAAATTACTAATTTTGAAAAACAAATTGCTCAATTTGAAAATGAAAAGAACAAGATGAAAAATGGTTTGGATGTCATGCTAAGCAAACTTCAAATTTCAGAAAAAGAAGTTGTTGCATTAAAAGTTGAAAAACAGAAGCTTCAAAATGAATTTAAGAATACTACAAACACAAGTCTTGCTTCTGTGAGATATAAAAAAAATGAAAAGAAAACCAAAATAATATTTGTTAAAGCTGCTGCGAACAAGAACTCTGATATCTCTAATGAAAAATCAGTGAAAGTTCATGTTTAGAAAAATATTCAAAAACAAAATGACAAAAATGACAAAAATACTACTAAGAAAAAGAATCATATTTCTGTGAGAAACAAAAAAATGAAAACAGAAAAACAAAAATCATTGTACATGACTCCTTTACCTTCTTCACAAGTCAAGACAGCTCCAAAGAAAGTTCAACACTCACATCATGCTAGGAGCTACCAAAAGGTAAAGCCTCATCCATCTTAATTCAGTACTGCTCCACAAAGGAAGTGAAGTTTCCAGTAAACGTACTTAAGCAAAGGTAAGCACTAGGTAATAAATTCTCTTATTTGCTTTAATTTCAATAAACCTGGTCATCTTGTCAAACATTGTTGGTTTATAAGTCAAAACTTTAATAAGCATGCCAAACCAGTCCAATGCTTCACATGCCATAAGTTTTATCACATCTCTAGGGACTGTTGGCATAGAACTCATCTTTTTGTGCATGCTCCCAAGCCTCATGCTCATAGACATGCTCATGCACATAGGAATAAAAATCATGTTCATGCTTAAAACACTCAGAAATTCCATGTACATAAGAATAGAACTGCTACACAAAATAAGTCCTCTGCTTTCCATATCAAAAATCCAAAAAATAGAAAATTTCATGAAACCATAGATGCATTGAACAAGTCAAAAAGAAAATATGGAACTAATGCTCCTCATAGTTCTATTAATGACAGAAATGCATTTATACCAAAAATAAAATCATTTTGGATTTAGAAATTATTGTTGCATTCTAACATTGATTTCATTGCAGGACTCAAGCAAGTGTGTGTCCCAAAGGTAGGTTGATCAGCAAGCTAATGAGCCTTGTAGCCATACCTTTCCATCTAGAATCAAGACAATGGCTATGCAAGGCAAGAAAAGTTGGAGAACACAGGTAAAATCTGTGAAAAAGAAATGAAGATTGTTCAGGTAAAATCTCATATCATTTCAGAATTGAATTGCTTAAGTTGGAATAACTTTTTATATTTTTATCTGAACAATGAAGAGTGTGTTTTGATACTGCCCCCAACAATAATTCATCTTAGCAATGGATATCATGATTGTATCAACTTGCTTGTATAAATTAACCCATGATTTGCAGTGTATGTTACCTCCATGTGACTTCTTGGTATATCAAATGATGAAATGTGGAAGAACAAGTTATGCTTGTCTGAAAACTATCATTATTCGTGAGTAAAATGTTGAACCACTCTCTATTTGTTCTTGTATTTTGGTGATAATAAAATTTATGATGTAACTTAAATTGAATATTTTGTTTCATCTGTGTCGCATCAATCTCATAGAAAAAGCTAAGTCTTTCATTGATGCAATATTTGGCGCACTAAAATGATAAAATCGATGTTTAATCAATATACATCGATTTCTGTTTAAAGTGCCAAAGTATCAAGCGCCGCAACGATTTGCTAAGAAGTCGATGCCATAACGATTTGATAAGTGGCCATAACGATTTCTTCTTTGAGCGTATTGATTTGATAAGAAGTCGTTCCCATAACGATTCCTTAAGTGACCGAAATGATTTTCCAAGAAGTCGATGCCATAACGATTTCATAAGTGTTCGCAACGATTTCTTCTGTAAAGCGCAAGAAGTCGATGCCATAACGATTTCATAAGTGTTCGCAACGATTTCTTCTGTAAAGCGCAAGAAGTCGATGCCATAACGATTTCTTCATGGATTCTGTTCAAACACAGATTGCCTTTATATTTCAAATATGCTTGGCGCTTAAATGAAAAGTCAAATATCTTCTGACAAAAAGCTGCATGCATATTTCAGAGTCTTGTCAAAAAGATATGACCTCTATTTTCAGTATGTTAGCAGAAGCACAGTACCATGCATCGTTTATCATAAACACTCTTTTATGCTAACACTCTCTTCTATGCTCACAGAGATCGAAGACCATCGGAGTCTGATTAAGACAAATGAAGAGGAGATGAGCAACGGCTAGAACTCCAACGGATCTCTTCAACGGATCTATTCTAAAGCTGCTCAATATAAAAGATGGAGCATTGCTGAAGAACAAGAAGAGCCTTTTCTTGAATATCTTTGAAGGAGTGTACATCTGTGAGAAGCACCTTCACGCCACATACACTCAAGGAAAGAGAGAAAGAGCCCGAGCCAAGAAGAAGCAATCAAGCGTCTCAAGCATTCAAGCTTCCGAGCTTTCTGTCTTCTTTTCTCTCTTCTGTTTCTCTCCGAGCTCATTGTATATCTGGGGAGAGTTTGGGACTGTGAGCTTTACATGAGTGTTCATCTTGTAAGGTCTCTCAGTCTGATCTTTCTAAGAAAGATCTGTGTCCAGCTGTAGGACTGTATACAGTTGTTAACCCAGCTAGGGGTTGGTGTCTAGCAGAATCTAACTGGGGTTTGTACCAGTTGTCAACCCAGCTAGGGGTTTGTGTCTAGCAGAACCGCACTGGGGTTTGTTCCAGGAGGTTGGCTTCTTTACCTGTAAGAGAAGTGGGCTGCCTTCTTGCCCGGGAAAGAGAAGAAGACCTGGTGGGGGATCCAGGGTGTTGTAAGGTCCATAAGGGGACTGTACCCTTGGTTAGTGAAATCCCAAGAGTTTGCTTGGGACTGGACGTAGGACTTCCATGTGGGAAGGGCCGAACCAGGATAAATCTCCTGTGTCCTTGTGTGATTGTTTATTTGCTTCCGCACTGCACTCTCTATCACACTGAACTAACCAAGCTTTCAAGTGTTATTTTCTGTGTTTAAGATTCTATTTCAGATTTCAGAAAAACCTATTTACCCCCCCTCTAGGTTGGCTTGCTGCCGTACCAAAGGGCCAACATAAAATACTCCGCTAAGTACCAAAAGTCATGTTATGCATAAAACTAATTGTGTGCATAATCATGTGTGAATTGCTTGCAAACTTTTTCATTCCATGCACATGTTAAGGATGAGTAATTTAAAAAAAATGCAAAAAATGTTCTTGCTGCTGCATTCTGAATGAGTTTTCAATGTCATGTATCGACACATTGAAGATCATGTGTTGACATAACTTCTTCAAGTTTGTATTCAAAAATGTCACCTTTGATATCTTCCATCTCCTTTTTGCAAATAAAAGCTTTCTTGCTCTTGCAAATAAATTCCCACTTCTCATATTGCATTGGCATTTTTGGTATATCAAATACTGATTTGAAGAAAGGCAAGTCAGACTTGTTTGGACACTTTCACTATGCGTGAGTATATGTCTCCGCGAAGTATCAAGGGCCTCTTTATGCAATTGTTGAGGGGGAGCTTTGTCATTCAATAAAATATTCTTGTTGATTCTACTTTCACTTCACTATCTTCTTCCTTCTTCATAATTTTCATGATCACCTTGAAAGGAGGAGATTCATGGTAAGGGGAGTCATTTGATATCAGAAATTGTGCTCTTTGTCAATTTTTCTCTTATCTGGTATCAGAATTCTTGACATTGGTTGTCAATCTTGAGCCCCAAATTATCAGAATTTTTGAGTCTCAGTGCTATTTTCATATGTGAAACTTAATACATTTAAAACAAACTAATTGTGTATTTAGTTTACTCTCAAAGATTCATTTTCATATCAAAGCTGTGCTATCTTAATACTGAATGTCTTTAAAATGATTTGCAAAACACTTATAGGCACATGAGTGGTATTAATATTTAACATATGCAAGTTTAAGCTTTACTTTTACCACATGTAAAGAATAATCTCTCTACATTCATATCCATGACTTTTCTAGTCAAAGCAAACAAAATCCTGCAGAACATTAAAAGAAAACGAACAACAATCTGGAAAGATACAAACAGAGCAATGCAAATTCTTGAACCACTGAGTAACTGGGTCATTTCACCTAAAAAGTGATTTGTTTCGTGTTAAAAAGTGGAAAACAAAAATTTCAACTCTGTATAAGATAATGAAGGTTAAACCACTGAGTAATTAAGGGATCTTACATCTGACATATGTGATCTCTTGCACTGAAAAGTGAGATTTAACTAATTTATTCTTGTATTCTTTTCCAGTTAAAAATGAAAGAAAATTCAAAAAGACAGGATAGAAAAGCTTAAGACCTTACTAAAGGTCATGTATATTGTGCTTTAGACCTGCTATTCTACATTATGTTACATTTAAATATTCTAACTTCCTTGTTGAATACCTCTGTTCACTCACATAGGTCACTTTCATTCACATGTGTATCATTATTTTAACTACATTCAGATCATTATATTTTACTATATGTTGTGTTGGGTATGTCCTTGTGATTAAACTTTCATGCACAATAAAAACATAATAATCTCTCTCATTTGCCAATATCACTTTGTCTCACTTATTTTGATCATTTCTGCAAATTCCTTTGTCAAAACTTCAGTTCCTGAACTCCTACCTTCTTAGTTTTCATGTCTATTTTTTTGATGTTGTCAAAAAGGGGGAGAAAAATAAAATTGGTTTAATGCCTTCAGCATGAATTACAGTGGAGGAGAAATATAGAGAAATTGGTACATTGGTATGAGAAATTGGAGAAAGTGCAGCTTGTGGGAGAAACTGCAGTCAAGGGGAGTATGGAGAAACCCAAGTTTGAGTATTTGTTTTGTCATCATCAAAAAGGGGGAGAATGTTGTGTTGAGTGCGTATTGGAACTTCTTAATGGTGATCTTTTAATGATGACCAACAAACAACACTCATACTTTGATTTTGATGATGACATATTAAACATATTGTACATATTGAATATATTACAATAATGCTCAAACAACATGTTCTTGATACTTAATATCTCATATCCTACTGTTTATGACATGTTTTGATGGTCTACTCTTCATTTGTACAGGTTTACAGAGTTTTTGTAAAAGTAGGTCGACTCTAGTTGACAGGCAGGTCGACTCTCAAGGTCTGTCCAATAAACTCCTAAAGAAAATGTCACAAACAAGTCGACTTTAGTTGACAGACATGTCGACTCTTAAAGACTGCCCAGCAAGTTTTTGAAGAGCAAATGTCAGTAGTGTAGACACTATTTGGAGATGAGGTCGACACTAGCATCCATTCAGTGAACCAGTTTTGGAGGAATTCACAAGAGGTCAACTCTACCTGTTGATCAGGTCGACACTAAGTTCTGACAGTAAGCCCTGAATTGATGATTGGTCAGTAGGTCGACTCTCTCGAAAAATGAGGTCGACTCACATTTCTGTGCAAACCTAGAATTGTGCATAGGATAAAATCCGATGGCTGTGATTTCACTCTGAGGTCTTTGTGGAAGATGCTATAATTACCAAAATTCCCTCTCATCCAAGTGGTAGTGTGGTAAAGACCTTTTGGCCATGTGGAAGCCCAGGGTATATTCTAGGTTTCTGTGCACATTCCCTTCACGAAAAAGGGACAGCATAGTGGCTATATAAGTTCTGCGATCTGTCATGAAGCAAAAAAAAAAAAAAGAGCCCCAAGAGAGCCTGCGAGCCTCTAGATTTCTAGCGATTTCATCCAAAGGGACGTGATGATCAAAGCCAAGCTATGATGTGCTGAAAAGGGAAGCAAATCGAGTAGAAGAGTAGCAGAACAAGAAGAAGTACCGGAAATTCAGATGCCACTGAAGCAGAGCATCGTGAATTGAATATGATCTCCATCAAATTCTTTCAAGGCTCTTCAATTCAAGCTTCTGCAAGACTTCTTCACTGAGGAAACCCATATCTATTTCACTTATTTCTTGGAGTATTCATCTTTTTTCATCTGTGAGATCTGTACATGAAGTTCTGTGCAGATTTTTGTGTGCGATTGAGTCTGTGAATTAGATCATTGCTAGAGGATCTGATCTTGTGTGATTTTGATCTAGCAGTTGTGTTGAGCCGTCGTGCTCAGTTTGTGAGTCGTCGAAGTCACTGTTGTGTTTGAGCCGTCGTGCTCGGTTTGGAGTCATCGTGCTCCAAGTTGTGTGTTGAGCCGTCGTGGTTAGTTTGTGAGTTGTCGTACTCATGGTTGTGTGTTGAGCCATCGTGCTCAATTTGGAGTCGTCGTGCTCCAGTGTGTGTTGTACTCAGGTTTGAGTAGTGAAGCCTCACTGTGTGAGGGGTGGATGTAGGAATCACTGGTGTGATTTCCGAACCACCTAAAAATCCTTTATGCAATGGTTTGATTTGTTCTTCTGTGCTAGAAGCTTGCATAGAATTTCTCTTTCACTCTACATGTCTAATTGCTTCACACAACATATACACACAATCACACGTCCACACATCAGATTAGTTGGATTGCTTGCTTGAATGGATCTATAATTCGAAGTAATTTTTAAATTGCTTAAGCTTCCGCATTAATTAGTGATAGATCTATTCAACCCCCCCCCCCCCCCCTTCTAGATCTGTTCATACTCTGAATTCAATCCTACAGTTCACAGGTTGATAGGGTGATTCTAGCTATTTATCAGTTGCGTGGATTTGCACAGGAGTGGTGGAGACTCAAGATGCTGACGGTATTTGCTGGAAGAACAGAGGATACCATAACCTGGCCAGAGTTCTTGAAGGTATTTAATGATACCTTCTTTCCAGTTCAGATACAGCAGGCAAAGAGGGAGCAGTTTTGGACATTGCAACAGGGGAATCTGTCGGTATTTGAATATCAGATGAGGTTTATGGCTTTGAGTAGATATGCCCCTTATGTAGTCACGGATAATGATATGATGATAGAATATTTTATTCGAGGACTGCGATCAGAGTTACAAGATGCAGTGATTCCCCTTATGTGTAGAACAGTGGAAGAAGTAGCGCAGTGGGCAGCTATACTTGAGAGGACTGTGCAAGCTAGGCAGTGAGGCGGGCAAGGTAGTTTTCGACTTCCGCAGTAACCCACAGGTATCAGCAAGGGTAAGGTACCCTCGAGAGGATCATCATCATCCAGATTTTCCAAGTAGGGTAATAAATTGAAAAAGATATTCAGAGGACAAGGTGGTGGCAGACAGCAGGGTTTCCAGCCAGGTGTTCAGCAGGGCCGAGGTTTTAGGTCAGCCCCAGAGGAGTCACAACAGAGCATGACAGGGCAGCCCGCAGCTTTCTCAGGTTTCAGATGCTATAATTGTGGGCAGCCAGGACATGTAGCGATAAATTGGTCACTTCCACGAGATTACAGCTATGGCAGAGGACTACAGCAGCAGTAGCCATTCCAACAGCCAGCAGCAGAGCGAGGTAGAGGTCCACCTTTCGAGAGGGGACGAGGTTGAGTTATGGTTGTTACCAGAGCTCAGGCGGAGGCATCCAACCTGATTTAAGGTATATTACCTCTCTTTGAATTTTTTGCTAGAGTGTTGATTGATCCAAGTGCTTCGCATTCTTTTATTTCTGAAGAATTCAAGGATAGTATGGTTCATCCCTTAGAAGAGAGGCAATGTGAGTTGGTTGTAGAGGTTTCCTCTGGTGGTTTCATGCTCACTTCTTGTTATTTCGATGAAGTTTCGATCATGGTACAAGGGAATCAGTTGCCAACAAGGTTGTATGCATTGCAGTTGAAAGAGTATGATGTGATTTTGGGAATGGATTGGCTAGAGGCCTATGGGGCAATGGTGGATTGTAGAAAGAAGAAAGTTAGATTTTTTTGACCCAATGGAGCTATTTTTGAGTTTTAAGGTATGCCATTTTATGCTCCTAAGTTTATTATTTCTACACTTAGGGCTAGAAGGTTGATAAATGTTGGGTGTGTGGCATATCTTGCTTCAGTCAGTTTAGTTGAGTCAGGCAAGTCTATAGAAATGGTACCCGTGGTTAGAGAATTTGCAGATATGTTTATAGAAGAATTGACAGGGTTAGCTCCGCACAGGGAGGTGGATTTCACAGTAGAATTGCATCCAGACAGTATGCCTATTTTAAATGCACCTTACATAATGGCACCAGCAGAGTTGAGGGAATTGAAGAAGTAGTTGTAGGAATTATTAGAGAAAGGTTTTATCAGACCTAGTCACTCACCATGGGGAGCACCAGTGTTATTTGTCAGAAAGAAAGATGGTAGCTTGAGAATGTGTATAGATTATCGGTGTAGCAACCTGGATTTTTTTTAGAAAAATAAAAATTTAAATAAAGAATTAAAAACCTAGCTAAATGGATATTTAAATGAAAGGAGCATTAAATAAAACCCATTAAATGGAAAAGAGTAATGGGCTTTGCTATATTGACTCATTACAAATTAGTGGGCTAAAATAGAGATTTCAAAAAAAGGGGGAATAATAGAGAAAATATCCTAAATTCGAAGTTTAATTATCTCCTAATTAGAAAGGGGTTATTAAAGCAATAAAAGTGGCAATTATAGTTGGAATAGGATTCCTAAACCTACCCATATAGTCTAGCACGAGTTTAGATACTATCCTAACCCAATTAGAGATTGGAAAGCAAGAGAGGAAAGGTGGAGTTAGGAAATCTCGGAATTTAGAGGAATTTGAGTAGTAGTAGGAATAGGAACTTGTATTTATATAAATACACCTCTTAAACCCTCTTGGCCGACCCTAGCTCGTTGACAAAGGTTGTTGGACGTGGAGAAGAGGCCAAGGAGGAGAGGATCTCATGGAGAGAAGGAGTTCTTAGAGCTTCTTCCCCGTTCTTGGAGGTTTTAACCCTAGAAGACAAATCAAGTCAAAGTTAGGCATTCTCACGAGCAAAACTCAATTAAATCCATCTGTAGATAGTTCCATACATCAGGAACAAAATCCCTCTTGTTTCACTCTTTTTCATCGAGCCAATCTTTTGTTCTTGATCTTAGAAGATCTGCAAACATGATAACCCCGAGACATCATATTTAATTCTTATCTCCTTGTACACTTGATCCCATACTACGAAATTTTTATTATGAATACTTGATCTTATTAGGGATCTTTTGACCACGAAAGCCCTAATTTCTGTTGAGCATCTTACTCGAATTAAATCCATCTTGCTCCCTGTGTCATGTTCTATGTTACTCGTTCTTGAACCATGTTCAAACCATGCTCTCTTTCAAATTCCTAATTACTGGAAGTACTCTCGCATGTCAAGTTTCATTTGCCACTGATTTCGTGATTTTTCATCATGTATATAATTAGTTATGATTTTCTAAATGACCCTGTATCAAAATTTGAATGTTCTGGTCCGCAATCCAATGTCTAGTCTGACTCCTGTCAGACTCAGGCGCAGACCACCAGATCGCGACTGCCCGATATGTCACCTTCTGGGGTCCGATTGCGACAGCCTACCCGTCGCGACCAAGAAGACGACAGGTAAGCCGTCGCGTTTCCAGTACCTGATTCGCAAGCCCTGTCGCGATCCCTACATGCTCCTGTCGCGATCTGCTTAGTACCTGTCGCGACCCTCATTGGCCTATGTCGCCTTCACAGGTTTTTGATGAAAACCCATAAAAATGTTATACCCCTAGTAAAAACTTGTTTTTTAAAAAAATGGAGCTACATTGAATGATTTAAAATACATATTCACGACTTCTTTTCCATCTATGATTTCTCTTACACATGCACACACATGAACCATCCATATATGGCTGAAATCTGGCACAAAATATCTCATAATGTATCTGGAAATTTATTGCAATAAAGTATATAAATTGCCCTATTTTGAAGGACTTGTATTCGTTTCTTGCGTTGTATATATATCGATATCGATGCTCCACTATTCTAGAATTCCTCTAGAACGTCGAGCACCTATTTTATATAAACACTTTACTTGGCTTGTGGTGAACTCTCCATCGGATATTCCTTTCGCCGGACTTGTGAACCCTTGCACAAGGCCTTCGTAAGTCTCCTCTGATCATGGATTCCCACATGGTCGACGAGCTGGTTGTACCATAACACCCATTACACCTTTAGGGATCAATATGATCCAAACGGCTATTAGAAGTTCGCTCTTACCTTGAATCACGTCGAACCTCTGGACTTGTGCATAACATGGCCAGCGGGAAGATCGTGAATTCCACCTGATTGCCAATACGACGTGCGCGTGTTGTGCAACTGTTACTATCGCCTGTTACTCGTCGCATTACGTGCAATGTCCATTAGCTCTCATCTGTACTCTACCCGCTCGTCTATTCACGTTCACTCTACTATCTCGTCTATTCATCTAGTGCTCTCATCTACTTCTTGGTACTCTATATTGGCCATTGACTGATTATCTAAAGATAAACAATATAACCAATGTCTGGCAATATATAAAGGGACCG
This sequence comes from Colocasia esculenta, assembly GCA_014218235.1. NCBI lineage: Eukaryota > Viridiplantae > Streptophyta > Magnoliopsida > Alismatales > Araceae > Colocasia > Colocasia esculenta. Next base: position 86,266,922 of record CM024760.1, read on the forward strand.
ATCTGGTCCTGGGATGTGCGCCCAAAAGTGCTAGTGCCCATGAGAGTTAAATGATCAGAGTTTTTGGCATTACACTCAAGTGCTATATATCTCGACTATCTATATGACAATCAAAACACAAAATGTGCTATACTCTCTCGATGTCTAGAATGACAAAAAGGTGCTATACTTGTCGTGCTATTACTATACTTGTGCTAGTTGTGCTATGGCCATCCTGCTATTTGTGCTATACTCGATACTTGTGCTATTTTTAGAAACTATACTCGATCTCGTGCTATTGTGCTATCCTGTTACCTGTAGTGCTATCACTTGCTATATTTTGACTCTCTTGTACCTGCTATCTTTAGATACGCTACCATTAAATGCGTTAATTATTTAAAGCCTGCTTGAGCTTGTGATTTAAGTCCTACTGGGCGTTATCGTTCACCCTACGTTATTTGATGTTGTGTTCTCAGGTGAGACCGAGGATGACACATACACTCACGAGGAAGGGAATGACCAAGAGTGAAGCCAGGAGTACCTTCAAGTCATTATGTTATGTTAGAGTTGTAGTTAGTTATTTCCCTTTATTGAAATGTAATTGGGCCCTACAGAATGGCTCTGATATTAGTGGTTGTAACTAGACATTTGAAAAGTTATTAATGAGAAAGATTTGTTTTAGTATTATTCAATGTGCAATGGTTTGATGTCTAGTATACGCTCTATACTGTTTTCTTGCAACTGCCTTCGCGCACCGATATTCCACGTTGGGGCGTGACAATCGGCAATTGAACAAGGTCACTATCAAGAATAAGTATCAACTTCCCAGAATTGATGATCTATTTGATCAGCTACAGTCAGCCAGGGTATTCTCCAAGATTGTTCTAAGGTTAGGATATCACTAGTTGAGGATAAAAGAAGAAAATATTGACAAGACAACTTTTAGGACCAGATATGGGCACTATGAGTTTGTGATTATGCCATTTGGGTTGACTAATGCACTAGTAGCATTTATGAATCTGATGAACCGAATATTTCACCTTTATCTAGATCAGTTTATTGTGGTATTCATCGATGATAAATTAGTCTATTCAGCATCAGAGGAGGAGCATGCAGCACATCTAAGAATTACATTGCAGACTTTGCAGGATCATCACTTGTATGCTAAATTCAGTAAATGTGAGCTCTGGTTAAAGGAGATTCAGTTTCTAGGCCATGTAATTTCAGGACAGGGTGTAGCAGTTGATCCAGCTAAGGTAGAAGCAGTAATGAAATGGGAAGAACCAAAGGCAGTGATAGAAAACAGAAGTTTTCTTGGTCTGGCAGGTTATTACAGGCGATTCATTCAAGATTTCTCAAAGATTGCAGCACCTATGACTAGATTGACCAGGAAAGGAGCGCCCTTTGTATGGTCTTCAGATTGTCGACAAAGTTTTGCAGAATTGAAGAAGAGGCTTACTACAACACCTATATTAGAAATACCATCAGGCAGTGGAGGATTTGTGTTATATACAAATGCATCCAGAAGATGATTGGGAGCAGTATTAATGCAACATAGGAAGGTAGTGGCATATGCTTCAAGACAGTTGAAGAGGCATGAAAAGAATGATCCTATGCATGATTTAGAGTTGGTAGCAGTGGTATTTGCATTGAAGATGTGGAGGCATTATTTATATGGAGAAAGATTTAAATTTTTTATGGATCATAAGAGCTTGAAGTACAATTTCTCACAGAAAGATTTAAATTTAAGGCAGCGCAGGTGGATGGAATATTTGAAGAATTATGATTTCAGTTTTGCATATCATCCGGGTAAAGTCAATGTTGTTGCAGATGCACTGAGTAGAAAGGCAGTTATGAACCAGATGATGATCAGAGAATGCAAATTATATGAAGATGTAGCAGAAAATTCACTATTTGTGCCACATAATCAGCAACGAGCAGTATTAGCAAACAGTGCAGTAGAACCCTCATTGTATTGGCATATAGTAGAGGCACAGAGAACAGATGAAAATTTGGTGGATATTGTACGAATGGAAGAGGTTACACTTGATGATGACAGTGTGGTCAGACTTAAGGGCCGATTATATGTTCCAGCAGAAGCCGAGGTGAGGCAGAAAGTATTAGAAGAGGCTCATAGGTCTAGATACACTATTCATTCAAGCAGCACAAAGATGTATCAAGATTTAAAGAAGCATTTCTGGTGGCTGAATATGAAGAAAGAAATTGCATAATTTATATCAAGATGTCTAGTATGTCAACAAGTAAAAGCAGAACATCAGAGGCCAGAACAACAGCAGGTCATAATGGAATTTGGGTCTTCGTGGATAGATTGACCAAAGTATGTAGGTTATTGGTAGTGAGCATGTCATAGACTGTGGACAGATTTGTAAGGCCCTTGATTTTTCATCTTTGGGTGATTTCTCATGCATGTATAAATGTATGCCATCGATGTATAAACTTTATTGTGCATAGTACTTACTTGTTTACATTGCATGAATAAGTATTATTTTAATGTGTGCATTGTAGATTATATATATATATATATATATATATATATATATATATACACATGTGTGGTGTACATAAAGTTTCTGCAGTTTTAAGTTCAGTTTTGGCGGCCAGTAGACGTCAATATGTGTGGACGCCAATCCTAAGTAAGCGGCCACATCAATGGATGCCGGCTCAGAATTGGTGGCTATTGATGTTGACATTTACCTCCCAGATCTGTTGCGATTTCAGATCCGGGAATGCCTCCGGAATTGTCCCCTTGGTTTAGGAAACCGTCCCCCAACAGTAACCTAGCCTACCCAAGCGTGTTCCTAAACCCCCAACCCTATAAAAGACACGACTTAGGGTGAGGTTAGATCCTTTTGGCATTTTGTCAAAAACCCTATTTTCTGTGAGAAACCTGATTTTGGAACCCCTTGATCCGATGACTGGAGGCTTCATCCGGCATTCTACAACGACTAGAGAGGGCTCTGAACATCCGGGAACGACTTCCCCACATTGGTGTGTAGAGGAGATCAACACAGAACCCGGATTGAGAGAGTTTTGAGGACTCTTTGGCTCAGGCCGAGGAGGGCTTCTCTAGCTTAAATCATTGCTTGTGGATTTTCCAAGAGGCAAGTAACCCTTTCACATCACCCATACATGCGTTTAGTAAGTCCCAGAAATTTTTACAGATTTTTATTTGAGTCTTGGAACCCAAATTTCACCAAGTTTCTTACATTCAGTCTGTGTTTTACACAGACAAGAACTTAACGGCAGGATCCCTTGCCGTTAAGATCTTGAGTTGGCGGCGACCTTTGTTGCCGTTAACGTGATAGACAGCCACCTTTATGCCGTCAAGTTCACCAGACTGCAACAGTATGCATGTTTGACCTGTATGATCTAATTTTCAGGATTTTACGCATGAGGATATATGGTAAATTTTATATGAGATGTAAATATCTATGTTGGAGTATGTTGTGAGATTTTATGAATTTTGCTGGAATGCTTCAATTACTAGAATTTCTGAAATGTCTGGCTGACAGGTTTTGATCTTGTAAAATTTCGTTTGTGCAATCTGTGTGGAATCCAAGTGTCATAAAATTTTTGTACAGTGTTTATGGGTTTTAGTTTATGCTGTAGGAATTTGGGAAATTTATGATATCTGTATAAATTATTACATTTTCTGAATGGTAAAACAGTAAGCATGTTTTATTAGTGTAGAAATTCAGATAAATAGTGTGGAATCAGTTAAATTCCTAAAAATTGACATATGTTTAGGACTGTCAATATCCATGTGTAGAATGAGTTGTGGGTCTGAACAATGAAAATCCATGTTAGTTTGACTATGTTTCCTTTGTATAATACCACTGTTAGAATTTTCATAATTTGTGTACAATTCATAAAAATACGAAATTTGGTATGCATGATGGGTAACCTGTAAGAAGTTTGTGGTTAAATTTTCGTACTGAAATGATGACAGTAACTACATATGTTGGTTTTATGTGAGCATTGATCAATTAATACATGTTAATATGGTTGTTAATAAAATCTGCTAATTTCAGCATGATTAGACTTGTTTCGAATCTATTTAATACTGAGAACAGTAGTACCATGCTAGTTAATACTGAAGTATGTAAATGTGTGAGCATGAAATGGATGTGTTAAAATTGTGCATTAAGTGTGTGTTAAAAGATTTGAGAAAATGTGTAAATGTGCCAATGGGTGACACTGCTACCTTAGAGGGCTGTAGAACTATACTGTGGTAAAGTCCCCATGGGAAGGTTCATAGTGTGTGATATCCCATGGGCATTGTGATGAAATCCTGGAGGCGGACAAGTACCGCTGGTTAGGGTGGAGAGTGCTTCTCCCGGTTCTGCGCAGTAACTAAGATTTATCACTATAATGTCTACGTGATAGATATATATGTGATGTGATTAGTGTGTGTCCTTTTAGAGGTGGTTTGGGCTATGTGTCACGGCATTTAATAAAATGTGAACTTGTGGTTATGTGAAAAGTGAAGGTGTAAATTGTATAATTGTGTAAATGATCATGTGAGATTATTAATCAATGGAATAACATGTAAAATGATAATTTCTTATATGAATGTAATATATCCATATCAAAAACAGCAAGCTATTCATGTGTATAGATGTGTTATCCATGTGAAAATGATCATAGAATCCTTGCTAGGAATGTCTTTTGTAAAATGTGTAAACTCCATGTTTAAAAAGGGTTATAGTCTTAGAATACAAATGTGATTAAATGAGACTTAGTTTAGTATATTGAAAAATATGTAGAAAGCATGTGATAGGTTTTAAATCAATGTAAAAATTATTATGAGTCATTTATCGTGTGTGGCATGTGTAGAAATCATGTTTAGGTTTTTCTTGAAACTTTTATCAAGTCCATGCTTATGTGATATCCGTATGGCATGAGAACGTGAAAAGTCATGTGATGTATGTATGTTTAGTGTGGTTGGAGTTACTTGTTGAGTTCTTTTGGACTCATTCTTGCTTCGGCGTACAGGTGCAGACATTTCTACTTCTTCCGAGGAGATCGTTAGGAGCGACTCAGAGCGAGAGTAGGAGACTTTTGTCTTGGATTCAGCATTGTATTTTCTTTTTTCATAGTATGTAATAAAAGACTCTGTGTAGTCTTATGTGGACAATGTAATAATTGAAATTCTCAGTTATGAAGTATTACTTTTCCTTTTCTATATAGACTGTGTATAAATGATGATGATGGAATAAGAGTTACTTTCCAGTTATTTCATTTCCGCTGTCATGTGTTATATATATTTGTGTATGTTTCAGCCTAATTGTACAATTGTTGGGCAAATGTCCCACTGTAGCAGCGTTCATTATACCGATGTGGGTTGGTGTAACCGTACCGGTATAAGGAGGGTTGTTACAAGATTAGCCAGATTATATGTAGATAGAATAGTACCATTATATGGGATTCCAATTACTATTGTCTCAGATAGGGATCCCAGGTTTACTTCAGGCTTCTAGAGGAGTTTATAGAGAGTGATTGGTACAGAATTGAGGTACAGTTCAGCTTATCATCTAGACAGATGGACAAACAGAAAGAAAATTCAAACCATAGAAGACATGTTGAGAGCTTGTTGTTTAGTATGGGGAGGTACTTGGGAGTATCACTTGGGCTTGGTAGAGTTTGCCTATAATAACAATTATCATGCAAGTATTGGAATGGCACCTTATGAAGCTCTATATGGAAGACTGTATAGGACACCATTGAATTGGCATGAGGTAGGTGAAAGGCAGGTCATGGGACCAGAATTGATCCAACAGTGTTCAGAAATGGTCAAATTCATTAAAGAAAAGCTTCAGACAGCCCAGAGCCAACAGAAGAGTTATGCAGATACCAGACGAAGGCCATTACAGTTTGAAGTTGGAGATTATGTGTGTCTGAAGGTTTCTCCTACCAAAGGTGTGCTAAGGTTCAGTAGGAAAGGCAAATTAAGTCCAAGATATGTTGGTCCATTCTAGATTTTAGAAAGAATCGGTGAAACAGCTTACAGATTAGATCTTCCAGCAGGCTTCACTGATGCACATGACGTGTTCCATGTTTCAATGCTCAGAAGATATATTCGAGATCCCTCTCAATAGTCAGTTATCAAAGAGATGATTTGAAACTAGACATGACAATGCTAGAATATCTAGTATAGATTACAGAACGCAGAACCCAAAAGCTGAGAAATAAAGAAATTGAATTAGTGAAAATCAGATGGGAAAACATACAAGGCGGAGAGGACACATGGGAATTGGCAGAGGAAATGATGAAAGCATATCCATACTTGTTTGATTAAGCTTTTAATTCTTTTAAGTGATAGTACCATGCATGTTTAATTAAGAATTTTTGTGCTGAACTTTCTTCTTAAATTTTGAGGATGAAATTTCTTTTAAGTGATAGTAATGTAGCATATAGACCGTTCGGATCGACGTTTAGTGGTTGTGGTGGCCAGTGTGTGGTCTATGGTGTGTGTTTCAGGTGTTTATATATGTTGTGGGGCTTTGTGGGCTGAGAGATTGGGCTGAGAGAACCCACAGGTTCTCTGTCTGTGAATGCGACAGAGCTGGGCGTCGCATTCTGAACGCGACAGTCCAGGGTGTCACATTCTTGAAACCGCCATTTGAGGGTCTTTGCCTGCATGTCCGCCGTGTGGCGCGCGCCGAGCAATCGGCTGACATCACCATTGAGAAGGCGACAGCCTACACCGTTGCGTTCTTATCGCGACGGCAGGGTACATCGCGTTCTCAACTCCGAACTATTTTTAACTTAGGTCGGCCAAACAGAGCTCAGCTAGCTCTGCTCGGCTGGGAGAAGGAGTTTTGTCGTGGTTTTGGGGTGATTCGAACTTCTGGTGCCGATCTCGGCGTGCTCTCGCCGTGAGGACATGGCATGGAGCGGGGGAAATGCCAGATTATCATCGTTCTTCACATTCTTCATGAAGGTAGGGAGATTCCAACCAATTTCTCGTTGTGGATCATGTGTAGCTTATTATACGTGTTGTAGATGATAGATAGCATGCTAGAGCAATGGTTAGAACATGAATAACTGCTTTTCATGGTGTTTTACATGGGTTGCATGGGGATTCCAGAGATGGAAACCCTGTTTTAGGGTTCTATCTGTGAAGGCAACAGACCGGGGCGTCGGGTTCAAAATGCAACAGCCCGACCCGTCGCGTTCTGCTTCAGAATGCGCCGTATCGAGGCGTCGCGCTCTCAAGGCAACAGAAGCCCCCGTCGCGTTCGACTTGCCAAGGACTAAGGGTTCATGCATGCTTACGTGATTATCGAATTATCTCTAGTTATTGTTTATGGCAATGGTAAGCAGTGCATCGCCACTTGTTGAGATCGAGGACAGCGGTGTTCACGTGGTTTATGTGTGCATGACGGGTAGTGCGACGCCTACCGTGGTTACCTCTCCAGTCGGGTACCCTAGATTTTGTGTGAGCCAGGGAAATTAGTGCTCGGAGTTTGTCCCGGTACTTGTGTACCATCGAGGTATGTGTCATCTTCTTAGACACCCTCACTCTTGTGTAGAGTTGTATGTCCGGCTGAGGGAAAGATGGCAGTGGGACAACGACTTGTGTGAGTTTATGTTTGTGGCTTGTAGCGCGCTCGTGGTTGGGGGTTACGGATGCCAATAGATGTACTAGGCCCCAGCTAGTCTTGTTTTCCAGTGCCTCACTTTAGGGAGCTCGGGCCGGAGTCCCTAAAGGTGCCAGGCATGGGCCTGCAGTTGTGTGGTCCGCAGGAGTGGTGTTGGTTGGTCTCCACAGTTTCTTGGCTAGTTGTGGTGGAGCGGTAGCTGGACCTTTCGTCCGTGGCTGCAAGGCTGAGAGGTAGACCTGTGTGTTTTGTCCGTGTTAGTTGTTGGTGTCGCGAACCAGTCTTCGTGACCCGAGTGTGGCATTTTCTACTTTAGCTCGTACACTTGGGCGAGGTTTATCATTTATTTATTGAAGGTTGTTTTCAGTTAGTAGTTTGAGATAATTATTATTTACAGCTTTAATACCATGCGTAGATAGTTCTATAAATTGCCTAGTGTAGCTTCTTGTTACTGCACTTTGTGTAATTGGTTTTGTGCAGCTTTTGGGGGAGTTTCTCTACTGAGCCAGTGACTTCCGAGGCTCACCCCTACCCCTTTTAGGTGAGGGAGAGCAGGAGGCTTCCTATCCTTCATCTAGTTCGGAGCTGCACCGCAGCGGAGTTGGATTTGCACCACCAGCAGTGTAATATTTTCTTTCTGTTCACCTCGGAGTATGCCCTACGTTGTTGTAATTTGTACTTGACTCTAGTTGAGAACTGGCTATGTATATTTCATGTAAATATTTGTGAGATGTGGCATCTTATATATATTTCAGATGTTTTCTTTATATTTCTACGGACATGTGAATGATATCCCTTGCGAGGCTATGCCTTATTCGCGTGAGGCGGAGTCGGGTCAAGCTCGTTATTAGGGTAATGGGTTTGAACGGCGAGGACCGTCACAACACAAGCCGCACCTTGTTTCCTAGGGACGAGACAATCCAGCGTGTATGCGCGCACGCACTACACACCAACAAACGAACGTGCTCACAGACCGAGCACACACACAGTATGATCAGGGTTCTAGAAAAAATAATAAAGCATGGACAAGAGAGACAACAATCTAAACAGTAAGGTCTAGAGTTCTCATGTCTCAAAAATTCGGCATTTGTGATCGTCTATGCATGACGATGACTCAATTGAAGAACTAGCCAATGTAGATCTCTTTAAAATAGAGCCTTGCAAGCAGCAGCACTAGGTCCATGCCTTTCTGATGATGAAACACTTCTCAGGTACATTTGGAAGGCTTATGGATGATGAAGACTCGTTCTCCACACTTCTACAAGAACACAGCGTCTGTTGGCTCTTCTTAGGGTTTCAAAAACCTTCTCTGAACTCTAGAGTACGATATGACCTTTGGGTGGCATGTTCTCTTCTTCCAAAACATGGGAACATATTTTATTTATAATCCCAAAGAGTCCCTGCATGTTTGGAAAGAGTTGGATCTTCATAGGACTCTGTTTAGGAAAGTTCGTATGCAGAAACACCGAAATCGGTCGACCAAATTCTTCAAATTGAACATCTAATTTCAATTTTGCTTTGACTGGGCTTCGGCTGGAAAATCGACTGGACATTCGGCTCAATAATCGGTCGTTCGATTATGGAGAATCGATCGTCCGACTGCTAGCTTAGCTTTGACCGACGTTTCGTCTAGTGAATCGGTCGATTGATTTCTTCAAGTCGGTCGTCCGACTTCCTGACTATCCTAGTGCCAACCTATACTGGCTAGACCAGTCGTTCAATTTCCCCAATTCGTTCGTCTAACTCCTGCTTGGTCATCAATCGATTGGGCCTTGTTCTTCAATCGATTGGCCTCTCATATGGTCGACCGACCAATTTGTACAAGTCGGTCGTCTGATTGTCAGTTTTGCAGCTGACCTTCCAGTCTTGGCTTTGCTATTTTTTCCAAGTCTTGGGCTTTGTATTGACCACTTCAAATGCGACTTTTGGACAAAATGGTTGCACACTTAACACACAAATTAGACCCTCAAATTAAATATGAATAGATCAAACACTTGGGTCATGAACATGAATTATACTTAGTGTTTTTGTGATTTTATGAACATGAGTTACACTTAGTGTTTTTTTATCATCAAAATCTATAGAGTACAACAACCATAATGATAGAGTCAAACATAAAAGAGGGGACAATTCGAAGTGAAAGGATATGCCTTATACGTCATTGCGGTATTTTCCTCTCACACCCAGACTGTAGTGGATGTATATGTCCTCAAAGATAGCTTGACATATGAGATGGCATGTAGAAAGAGTACATCGTGACGAGGATACAATTAGACATCCTACAGATGGCGAAGCTTGGACTCAATTCGACCATGCTCATCCTACCTTCTCAAGGGAGTCACGTAATGTGAGGCTGGGTTTATACACTGACAGATTCAATCCATTTGGAGGTTCAGTGGCTTCTTACTCTATTTGGCCAGTGTTCGTGACACCATACAACCTTTCGCCGAGCATGTGAATGAAGTGAGAGAATTTATTCCTATCCTTACTGATTCCTAGTCCCAAAAATCCTACAAAAAATATAGACATCTACCTCAGACCATTGATTGATGAGATGAAATGATTATGGACTGATGGAGTCAATACTTAGGATGCATCTAGAAAGTAAATTTTCACCATGAGGGCAGCATTGATGTGGACGATAAGTGATTTCCCTACATATGGAATGCTATATGGTTGGAGCACACATGGGAGACTAGCATGTCCTTACTGTATGGATAAAACAAAATCATTTGTACTTAACATGGTGGGAAGTCATGCTGGTTTGATTGCCATCGACAGTTTTTAGCAAATGATCATCCTTTTAGAAGGCAAAAAGACGCATTCCTAAATAACAAACTAGAACTAGATGAAGTTTTGTTCGAGCGGTTGTAAGGTCAACATATGACAGCACAGGTAGAAAAATTTCCAGATATAACATAACTGATGGGTAGTACATGACAACTCCCAAGTTTTGGGAAGGATCACAACTAGGTGAAGAAAAGTATTTTCTGTGAGCTACCTTATTAGTCAACTCTTCTTGTTCTGCACATCTGGACATGATGCATATCGAGAAGAATGTCTTTAATAATATCTTCAACACCATTATGGACATAAGAGGTAAAATAAAGGACAACAATAATGCAGGTTTGGACTTGTCTATCCTTTGTGAACGTCCAGAGTTAGAACTTGTTGAAGTAAATGGAAAATCAATTAAACCAAAAGTAGTTTATGTGCTTAGAGGTGGACAAGTAAAGGAAGTGTGTCAATGGCTGAAACAGTTGAAATTCCCTAATCGTTATGTGTCCAACATTGCTCGTTGTGTGAACGTCAGTGAGGGAAAAATATATGGAATGAAGAGTCATGACTGCCATGTGTTGATACAAAGGTTGCTGCCCACTGCATTACGTGACATGTTGCTGAAGCCTCTATGGGGAGCATTGTCTGAGTTGAGTCAATTATTCAAGATTTTATGTGCATCAGAACTCAGGCTTCAGGATATACAAACCATCGAATAGAATATGGTTATCATCGTTTGCAAGTTAGAGAAGATATTTCCACCTACATTCTTTCATTTGATGGAGCATTTGCTTATATATCTAATATGTGAAGCTAAAGTTGGAGGGCTAGTACAATATAGATGGATATATCCATTTGAAAGGTATATTTGAATAATATTTTTTTTCTTCTTACAATTGTTATATATGTATAAGATATTGTCATTTGTCATCTAAATTGTTGATTTAGGTGTATGCATGACCTCAAAATGAAAGTTTGCAATGAGAAGAAAGTGGAGGGTTCTATTATTGAGGCATACATTATGGAAGATATATCGAACTTTTGTTTGATGTATTTTGAACCATACATACAAACTCATCGTACTCAACCTCCACATAATGATGATGGGGAGGGAATCTTTCGAGTCAGATCAACTCTATATATTTAATCATCTTAGGCGTGCGTTCAGACGTTCTTCAACTCGCATGCTCCATGATAGAGAGTTATGCGCTGTAGAGATATATATTCTTTTGAATTGTACTGAGCTTGAGAGTTATGTTGAGTAAGTCCTCAACTCACAATTCATTATATATATAATTTCTTTGTCCTTCTTCTAGCCATTGAATGTACTCTTCCATTCATACTGCAGACAACTTGATTCAGAAATAATTTAAAGACATCTACATCTCACTAATGCAGAGGTTGAAAAAGAACGAGAGAAGACATTGGTCTTGTGGTTGAAAAATCGCGTAAGTGTAATTCAATAGGGTTCTACTAAAGGTCAAGTCCACTTTTTAACTAGTCTTCTTTATATGTATATTGAACAAGGTTTGATTACTGATCAAAGAGCTCGGCAGATAAGCTATGGCCCATCAAAAGTCGCGTAGACCTACCCAGTATTTATTGTGAATGGCTACAGATTTCACACAAGAGACTATGGGCAGGGTAGGTCTACAATGAACAGCGACGTATGTGTTAAAGGAAGTACATACAATGAAAATGAATATGACTACTATGGTATTGTAGAGGAGATCTTACAATTGCAATATCTAGGACAAGACAATCATATATTTTTATTTAAGTGTTATTGGTTTGATCCCAATTCTATTTGAAATGACACAATGCATGAGATTGTCGATGTTAAACATAACTACAAATTGAATACTTATTAGCCGTTCATTTTGTCCGCACAAGCCCAACAAGTGTACTATACAAGCTATCCATCATCCAAGAATAAAGAAAGAAATGATTGATAGACAGTTTGTAGGGTTACATCAAGGATTTTCACCAATTATGAATTGGATTTGACTGATCAGACACATGAAGATGTCAATGTCAAATTCTTTCATGTAGACTTAGTTGATGATGTAGAGTTGGCAGCTTATACTAGTTTAGACAAATCTGAAGAGCCATTTTGTTTATCTGAAGAGAATGAAGTCGAAGAAGTCGATCCACATGAGATAAAATGGGGTACTGGAAGGTGAACAAATATCAGTATAAGTCAAGTGCCTGATGAGGATTTCGATGAGGAGGAACATACCATCGATGAGTATGAAGATGATGACGAAGATGGAGCTGAACTAGATATATCATCAGCATCTGACGAGAAAATGGATATTGTTTGAAAATGGGTAGAAGATTTTCACATCTTTTTATTATTTATAAAGATAAATTTCTTAGCAGGTTCACATCTTTTCTTATATAGTTGCTGACTAATATGTATAAATTTTGTTGTTTCCCATCAAGATATGGTTCGAGGAGCACGATCAAGCTTTAGTGGTGGGAGGAGACAGAGTAGTAGGAGGGGCTCTACTCCCTTAGCAAGTATGTATATTTAAATTTTTAAATTTTTTATATTGATTATATACATTATTTAGTATTCATATTCTAACAGGATCGAGTGCCTCTGCACTTCCTCCTCTCGTGACAGGTATACATATTTAAATTTGTAGTTTTGTTTTGTATTGATTGTATGTATTATTTATGTCATTTACATTTTTACAAACTTAGGTCATTCTGTGTCTCCTCCTCTCGCGACAAGGATGCATATTTAAATTTGTAAATTTTTATATGTTAATTATATATATTATTTAGTATTTCATATAGTAACAGGATCAAGTCCCTCTACACCTTTTGTGCCTCCTCCTCTTGCAACATGTATGCATATTTAAATTTTTAGTTTCGTTGTATATTGATTGTATTATTTATACCATTTACATTCTTACAGGCTTAGGTCATTTTGTGTCTCCTCCTCTCACTACAAATATGTATATTTAAATTTATAAATTTGTATATATTAATTATATTGTTTCCCATCTTGATATGATAGTTTAGACTCTTACTGTCTGGAGGTTATAGGTCCACCTCCTGATGGATGTAGGTAAGAAAATAGAAATTTGATTAGAAGTATAATTATACCCATTCAATAAAACGTAAGAAACTCATGAAAAAGTATGTGTGACTAATTTCAATAAACATTTATCGTGATTAGGTTGAGAATTCAAAACTCGCAAGTCAAATGTGTTCGTCTCTTTTTCTTCTATCTATGATGATATATATTTTGGCATTGCATATTTGAGCTTCCCCACTCCTTCCCTAGTCACTTGGGCAGCTGATTAGTAGTCGGAGTAGGAAACGAAAATCACATTGCCATCTTCATTTTTCTAAAAAAAAATAAAAATGGAAATGCAGATGTAAAGAAAATAGAAATTTGAATTGCAATTTTATAGTAGGTGCAAATGGCACTAGAGTAATAGTAAAGGCGGTCGCTCAACTGGCCATGGGAAGAGGGTAGAGTGATAAGTGTTATATTCCATTTATAGATTAATGAGGAGCCAAATGACTTGATCTAAAATTTCTCACCATTGCAAAAAAGTAAGAATATACAAATTATAAATAAATTAAATTTATAACTTATCAAAAATAGAGGTAAATATATATATATAAATAACTATTTCTGACTCCACTAAAAAATTGGAACGCAAGATAAGAAAAAATGTGAATATTCATTAGCAGCATCATAAATTATAAATAAGTTTTAATTTATAGATTCTGTAAATTATTCTAAAGAGAAATATTTTCTATCTGTCAAAAACATTGGTTCGTCCTTTACAACAGGCACAAGTGAAATGAACTTCACTATCATATTGGTAGTTGTCACTCTTGGAGTAACAAAATCAGCTCAGATCGAGAAGACCAAGGGAGGAAGCTAGTGCGCCGAGATGTTTGATCTTGTCAAGCTCCCACCTTGCAAGACCACTGAGAGGGTTCGGTGGACACACTCTGACGCTCAAATCAATTCGGAAATAAGTCGGTTATTCGGGAAGTCTCAGAGAGATTACGTACTTGTGCATGTAGAATATTTGCTCTTTTTATAATGGTAGCCTGCCCAAGATAACTACTGTACAACCCTGCGAATTCTGCAGTGATCTCCGTAATTACTATCGGATCGTGGCCATAATCGATAGGCCAGATCAAACGAATCGTGATCTAAATGACCAATGTTAACAGACGCACGATCTTCGAACGTTACTGTGTTTGACCGATGCTTCGGCCGCTACGTGAGCCACATCCCCGAAAATCTTGCGGGCACGTCACGCATGACCGTTACGCGAGCCACAACAAACATCAGCTCAAACCTCTTCTCCACGTCGGTCTAGACAACGTAGACCTTAGAACGTCGGCCTAGACGACTTAAAACTGGTCGGGACGTCAGCCTAAGCGACACTAGTGCTCCGAAGTGGCCGATTCATGTTCATCGGCCTATGACATATCAAGAGGTCCACTGAATTGTGACTCTACCCGTGTCAGTAGTAAAATCCACCCACCATGGCAACACAGCCCACCCCTGCTTTCGCCGGTTTCGGAGAAGAGTACCCCTGGTTAAACTAGGAGTATCTATGGGCAAAACCTTTTTTTCAATTTGACAGGGTGGATTGGGATAACTAGGGTATCCACCCTAAAATGTGAGTAACCCTGTCCCTGTTGAAGAGGTGGGGCAGAAAATCTACCCTTGGACAGGACATCTACCCCAAAACAAGGCTTTTTATTGTCAAGCCTACGGTTAAATTTTAGATTAGCCGGCGGTTAATTTACCCACCGGAAGACTAACCTTCATGTGGAGGGCCGAAGCCGGCTGCTTCCGCACGGCTCCGAAGCCCCGACAAACTCAGAGGAAGGTTCCGACGACGCTTCACCCACGAGTCAAGTCAACATCCTCGAGATGCGTCGCAACCGCGTCAGAGTGGGAACCACTCGAGTCGTAGTCATTCTTTCTATTTCCCCTCCGACCCCTGCTCAATAATAAACAAATCCACTTTCGCCTTCGCTTTCTGACTATAAATACAGAGGGAACACTGCCGTTCCTCTCGTGCCATTCCAAACATCACTACACACCTTCCTGGCATTCCTTCACTACTCCGTCCACAGTCTGCCCCCCTCTGCTTTCTCTATCGAGAAGCAGGCTCGCCACTTGAAGTGAGACAATGAAGGTATATATGATGGTGCATGCTGGTCAATTCCTTCTCTCAGATTCCCCTTGCATATATCTGGGCTCGTGTACAAAATTAGGATCCGATTTGCCACGTGGTTGAGTTCGTTAACCCTCCCGATGGTACGCATCTTCTCCTCTGATCTGTTCGTCATTTGTTGCAGCAAATGGTGGTGATCAGGCTCCAAATGGAGGATGACAAGAAGCGCGCCAAGGCCATGAAAAGGGCTGTCGGGATACCAGGTAATAAATACCTTGCAGATGCTCTCCTTTTAGTCTCTCTACCCCTTCTTCTTCAACTCCCCTATCTGTTGCCCTTTCTCTCTGTGCCAACAAAACTTCCTCGTCTGTGGCGATTTCAATTTCTCTGCTTTTACTTTTCTTCTCTCCGGGCTTTCTGAATAACCGAGAAATTAGGGTAGACAGATTTATCAAAAGCCCACCCCATAAGGTTTCATTTCTGATGGATTGGCGTCTGTGCCCAGAAGCAGTCCCAGTTTATTTATTTCCGCGGAAAACTTTATTTCTAGGATTGGAGTCTGGCTTCTGCGTATAGAAACCATCAAATAAAAAAAAAATTGCCCAGTATTCCATCGAATCCGATTTCCATTTATATGCGGGGTGCTGTCCCTTACCCTTTTTATGCCAAAGCCTCCTAGGAGAAGTTTACAGGGAATCGTTGATGTTCAATTTTTTTATCTACCTGGACAGGGGTGTTATCGGCGGCGATAGAAGGTAAGGACAAGAACCAGATCGTCGTCGTCGGGGAAGGAGTTGACCCCGTCGTTCTGACGACCTCTCTGAGAAAGCTCGTGGGCTTTGCCGAGCTCGTCAGCGTTGCGGCCGTGCCGGAGAAGAAACCGGAAGAGAAGAAGCCAGAAGAGAAGAAGTCAGAGGCGACGGTGCAGCAGATGGTGGTGTGGCCTTCCTACGCCGCGCCCCAGTACTGTTATGCGCCCGAACCGGAATACCACTACCACGAACCCACCTGCTCCATCATGTAGACAAGTAGTAGTTATCGCCACACTACTAACCAAAAGCATCAGCAGAGAGATTGTAGGGTACAGACGACGAGTTTTCTCCGGCAACAGGACATAGTTCCCAACGAGCAAGCAACAATGTATTGTTTAATTCTTAGTTCTTTGTCTATGTAAAAGGATTTTGGTGTTGGGTTCTGGGGTAGGTGGAAAGAGTGGGGGAGGGGAAGCAATGAGTTGCCCCCCACCACCCCACCCCGCTTGTAGTACGTTGCTTCCCTTCTGCAATCTATTGTGCAATGTATGTTGAGTGGATAATGAAATATAGAAGTTTGAGTATATTTGCAAATTTATTTTCCTAATGATTTATTTACCGAATTACCAAACCTCTTATACTAGAATCAAGAATTGTAGCACCGTTGTACCGTTCTGACTAAAGTTTCTCCAAGGTCGTATGGTATGGCACGTACCGCATCAATCCGCCTCCCCTCCACCCTACTGCAACCTCTCCCTCTCTGCCTCCAGTGCTCCTCGCCCTCACCTCCGACTTCCTCTCCCTGCAGTATCTAGGGGTGTTAATAGGTTGGGTTAATTTGAAGTTTAATGGGTAGTCTACTCCAGACTCAATTTAGGTTAAAATATGATGGTCCATGGATCTCTTTTGAAATTCATTTGTCAAACTCATCACTTGATGAGTTGGACTTGGGTTAGTTCATTGGGATAAAAGACATCAATAACAAATATACCTATCAATAACTACCATACATACACATGCATTAAAAACATGCGTAAATAAAAAAATCGGTTTCCACCACACCAACAGTTCTCTTTAAATTAAAACATGTTTAAATTAAAATAGTGAATCTATCGACATATTAGTTTGATGGGCTGAAACGAGTCCCAATGAGTTACCATGGGTTTGTTTTACTTTGATCCATTAAATTTGGGTTGGACTTATGTTAGGTTATTTTAGTGTTGGGCTAAACTAGATTTAAATTGGACCAGCCCAAACCCACCCATTGACACCCCTAGCTGTACTCCCCACCACACCCCCTGCGATTTCCCCTCCCTGCTGCACCTCCCCGTTCCCATCCCCCCACCCTTGCGATTCCCCTTCCCTCCCCTTCCATTGCATCCACCCCCCCCCATCTCCTCCCCGGGTTTTCTTTTAAAATAGCAGAGTTTGAAGAGTTTTTAAGAAGAATAGTACGGTAAAAAAATAAATTCACAATTTAGCACACTTTTGACCATGGACCGCACTTTTACGTTCAAAAAATAATAAAATAAAAATTCGAATGCGCGCTATCCGACTTGCAAGTCGGATGGGATGCCACCGACTTGCAAGTCGGCCAAGGTTTGACTGACTTGCTCCCTGGGAGGGGCACCTAGGGGGTTTAGTCATGATATCCACCATTTTTTTTAAACTTTTCTTCTCACATTCGATATATTTAAGAGATCCAAATAGTGTCTAATTAAGATAAAATTTAAAACATAAGTTAATTAAGAGATGATACAAATTATAATAATTTTAGTTTAATTTTTTAAATTAATTTTTTGTCAAATAAAAATTATCTCAAAAATTATTAAATCGACTTAATATCAACATCTAATGATCTAAATGATGTCTAATTGAGATGAAATTTTAAACATAAGCTAATTAAGAGATGATACAAATTATAGTAATTTTAGTTTAATTTTTTTAATTAATTTTTTGTCAAGTAAAAATTGTCCAAAAAATCATTAGGTCGACTTAATCTCAACATCTATGCATAGATGTCGAGACTTTTAAAAAATTAAACTAAAAAAATTAAACTAAAATTATTATAATTTGTATCATCTCTTAATTAGGTTATGTTTTAAATTTTATCTTAATTAGACATCATTTATACCCCTTAAGTTCACACAAAGTTTGTCGCAGTACGGCAAACCCTCTGTGCACTTTAGCAGGACGACATTTGGTTCTAAAAATAAAGTCATCATAATTACTAGAAAAATGTACTGATTCTAAACATATAAGTATCAGGAGTTATTGATGCATAGATGTTGAGATTAAGTCGACCTAATGATTTTTAGGATAATTTTTACTTGCCAAAAAATTAATTTAAAAAATTAAACTAAAATTATTATAATTTGTATCATCTCTTAATTAGCTTATGTTTTAAATTTTATCTTAATTAGACACCATTTAGACCCCTTAAGTTCACACAAAGTTTGTCACAGTATGGCGAACCCTCTGTGCACTTCTTTGGCTCCAAAAATAAAGTCATCATAATTACTAGATGTTACTACTCAAGCAACGATGTCGGCCTCGACTGAGTAGCTCCCAAGGGAAGATGATGCGCACACGCCTCAACCACTAGACTTGGACCTGCAAGACCACCGATGGGGAAGGACTCTGACGCTCAAGTCAGTTCAGGAGGTCGGAAAGGCAAAGTTTTTAGGACTAGAAAGTTGCCTACCTCTTGAGTGGGAGATGTCTTATCCTTTTATAGCGGTTCCACAAGCGCGGTTACGGTAAGTGGGTCGAAGACGTGCTCAGGGGTCTGCCCGAGATTCCCGTGGACTGGATTAGTCGGCGTTAATCGCGGGTGGCTTGCGGTTGCAACCTTCGGGGTGTCTTGCCACTAATGGGCTTTCCATAATCATCGTGCGGGAGCGGTTGAAGGACATGGTTCGTGATCTTCGGGCCTTTCCGTAACCTGACCTTGCCATAGATGTCCCCAGGGCTTGGATTAGGAAAGCCTTGGTAGCGATCACCCTTTGCTAAAGGCTGAGGCGGAAACCAACTAGTGTTCCATAACCTGACCTTGCGCATGTACAGTCTTCCCCCTCCCCTCCGAAGGTGAACGACATAGCATCATGCCTCCATCACCGGCCGAGCTAGAGTTGAGGTATCCCGAGCCATAGGATACCAGAGGCAGGCATAGGCGAAGGCGGGCCGGAGCTTTGACTCAACGAAGATGGGGCGGGAGGGGAAGAAGGAGGAGGGGAGTGTTGGTTGCCGTTAATGGGTGACCCGATCATGCCGGTGCAGGGATTATGGAGGCCTTGGCACAGTCCAATACAAGTGTACTACACCGATCCAATATGGTACAGTTAATCTTAACGAGAATAATGAGTTAGTAACAAAGATTACAGTTTTTGTTGCCTTTGGTTCAATGTGCAATGAATTTATAAAATTAAATTTTTTGGATTAGAATATAACTATAATAGGAATCATTTTTTACAGCAAAAAAAATAAATAAAGAGAGCAAGTGACAGAAGCATAGGTAGGGTTGCCAATGAGTCGGATTCAGAATCGAAAATAAGTGTTTCCACTTCTGCTTTCAATAAGAAATTTCAGAGTGAAAACTAAAAGTGAAAAAGGTGTTTTACTTTTGCATCCATTTCCACTTTAAGTAAAAAAAATGAAAACTTCTGATGCAACAACATTTATAAATTTATAAGTATATTGATTATTAAATTTATGACTAGTTTTAAATATAAATTTAATATTTTACTAGTATAGATAACTAACAACAATAAATAAAAGCATATGTTCTACCATATCTTCTCTATCACATAAATTATAATGATTCTTACTAAATGAAATATGACAAGATCAAATTAATATAATAACATTATATAGTTATATATAATAGTTGAGGAATAAATAGTCGACATTTGTAGGTATGAAGATTGTCAGAGAAAAAACTATCATATATGATGGAATGAGAAAGTGACCTCTAGCCACTAATTGGAACAAAGAGAGATAATATTTGCATATAAATTGGAGGTGCAGATAGTAAATAAAAATTTAAGAGCCAAAGCTTCGATATTAATGATTTTTTATTATAAAAATATTCTACAATATATATTAAAAAAATATCAAAAAAGAAAACGAAAAAGTGAATATGAGACTGGGTGTTTCTACTTCCTCATCTTATAAGAATTCGAATATCTATTTTTACTTCTGTTAAATTATCGGAAAGTTTTTTTGGAGTTCCACATCATATAAAAAATATGAAAACAGGTCAATTAAATGAAAAATGGAGATCTATTAGCAACCCTAAGCATAGGTAAGCAAACTGAGAGAGAAGTTTAATAGAGTTTGGAAGTTTTCTTGGATTCTTTTCTAATTTAGCCAAAAGTTATCTAAACTAGTTAAAGGGAAAAAGAATGAATATGATACTAAGGGATGACGACGAAAATAAGTATTCCTCCAAGTATTTCTGTGTAGCAAGATCATTAAGAACAATACAAAAAATAAGAGCACCCACTCAGAAAATAAATTTCTAAGGAGGGTATATTCGTGAAAACAAATATTCAAATCATTTGGATATAGTTTCATACTGTCTCACTTGGGGATTCTTTCGCATCTTTTTAACAAATCCTTCTTTGCAATACACATGTTTGAATCGGCAAAGTAAATCTATTATGGGTTATCTATGTTGACAAAACATACCTTGTCGTTGTTGTTACTATTATTATTATTTTTTGGCGGTAATATAAGGGCAGTTAAGATACTAAAGTGTAGGTCTACTAGTAGATCACTACTTATATAGTATTTTAATGATAAGTTGTAATACCAGAATGTTAGCCTTCGGGGTTAAATAAAGTGGAAGATTCTCATCACTCCGATGCATGTCACACAAGCTTGCTACCTTGTTTTCTTATGCAAATTGAATGCCTTCTCAATCCCCACAACCACAATAGTGAATCCATCCATGTCACAATCTCCATTAATTAGTAAGCTTAACTATGAAAGTGTTTGGCATCATGGACGGACCTAGCTTAGGTCTAGTGGGGTCACGTGACCCCACTGGATTTTTAAAACTTTATTAAAAAGTTAAAATTTTTATATTAAGTTAACTTTGGTTGGAAATTATTTTAAAGGGAGTGACTCCACTGAATTACAAACAAAGTCTATAGGTGCACCCTAATTTTTAGAGTGACCCCACTGATTAAATTTGTTGGATCCGTCTGGCATCCACAAACTGCAAATGTTGAAGTTCCTAGAAAGTCTTGTGATTGTTACACTCAGTGCTCAGCTCCATTCAAATGTTCATCCAACCTACTCTATTTAAGCTCCCAGCTTTGTTCTTAGCAATGTCCAAAACCCAGCCCATTTAAGATTAGGCTAAACAATCTTAAACAGTCTAGACCAAAAATAGATTATGTCTGATCTTAATACCCAAGCCTATTAATCAAGGTTCCGCAGGTGACAGGCTTTGCGTGTACATTCACTAACTCTAACTTAGAAGTTAATGCTTAGTGATACGGATAGCTCCCACAGGTCACCCTAGTAATAACTCAACCGAGACCCCCCAACGAGTCTTTGGCCGACCCACGTGAATCGCCCAGTTCAGAGGACTGACACACTTTGGTCGACGTCTTGACTCTGTCTAGGTCAGCTAGGCATTGGTCATCCGAACCAATGTACCAACACGGCATTCTCCATCCGAGCAGAGCTGAAGGTGAGGCCTGATCCGACCATTGTCACAGCTCATGTAATGGTCGTATGTGACGTGAAGTGTAGCGTGCCCACGTAATTCTCAGGGACGTGGATCGCGTAACAGTCGGAACATCAATTAAATAGGGTAATTTTTTAGGATCGTACGTCTCTTAGCATCGGCCATCAAGGCCACGATCCGTCTGATCTGGCCTGCCAATTATGGCCACAAACTGGCGGAAGTCATGGAGATCCCCCGCAGGATTCGCGGGCTCGTCCAACGGTTACCTTAGGCAGGCTATCAGTATAAAAGAGATGAACATTCTATAGGCACAGGTATGCAATCTCATTGAGACCTCTTGAATAACCGACCTGTTTTCGAACTGACTTAAGCATTGGAGTGTCTACCCACTGAGCCTCTCGGTGGTCTTGTAGGTTGGGATCTTTGCGAGAACATCCTGCTCGGCATACCACTTTCCTTGGTCTTCTAAGTATGAGCTGACCTCGTTACTCTTGCAGTAACACTTGGCGCCATCTATGGGAAGTGACGCAAGGTTCAATGGCTCCCATGGGAAAGGTGGTCACTCATTCGTCTGGGGAGGAGGTCGTCCCCACTAAGACTTTGCAAGAGATCGTCGCTAGTGGTTCTGGCTCCGGCGAGCAAGACTCCTCGACCTCTTCCCGTCTTGATTGAGTCAAGAAAATGATCGCAAACTTGCACGAGGTGCTTGCCCGCATGCAGCAGAACCAACAGTTCCCCGCAGCTCGGGCGGGGATTGCTAACGCTCAGATCGCACCTACCGCAGTAGATCCCAGATTTGCAGCGCTTCCTAATGCGCATGTCCCTACCCCGGCATTATCCACTAGACATGATGAGGTCCCAGCTGTGGCACGTGCGTTCTCGGCCCCGATCTCGCCTTCGGTGGTCCCCGTATCGCCTCTCACTACTCCAACAACTGTCATTGAACACGGAGCACCAAAGGTGACTGAGGTCGAACACTGCTCGACTGAATCGATAACTACCCTAGCAGGTGTCCTTGTGACCGGACCTCAATGGAGGGATGACCTCTTGGAGGTGAATAAGAAAATCGAGGCCTTGCAGAGCGGTTCCTACGTTCCCTCAATCATGACACTCCTGTCCACCTCGACGTTTGTCAAGGAGATCACGTCGGCCCCAATTCCGCCAAAGTTGCAGCTCCCAAAGTTCCAGCGGTATAGCGGGACGATGAACCCCATTCACCATCTCGACAGTTTCCAGGGCCAGGTTGAGATGGTGAACATCTCGGATGCATTGAAGTGTCGTGTGTTGATATCCACCCTAGATGACGGGTGCTTTGGTGGTTCAAGGCGTTACCGGCACGCTCGATAACATGCTTCACCAACCTGACCCAACATTTTTTAGAACACTTCTACCACACGGTGCAGCACTCCTTGTGCACCGACAACCTGTGGCTGGTCGCGCAGAAAGAGGCCGAGCTCTTTCGCGAATACACCAAGAGGTTCCAGCTCAAGGTCATGAAGGTGATAGACCTTGACTTACAAATGGGGGGTCATCATCCTTACGCAAGTCTGCTCTAATGCCCCATTCATGGAATTGATCTCAAAGAAGCCCCTGGTGAGTCTGGCTGACCTCCTCTCTAGCATCAAGAAATATGTGCGGTTGGAGTCCACACTCAATGCAGCCGGAAAGTTGTGCTGACCGGCCAAGCCAGAGTCGTCTAGCAGAGCACCGACCCCGAAGAAATTGAAGAAGGAGGAGACCTACTGGCGTGATGCTCCGAGATGGTCTGATATGAGCCGCTGCCCCGATGAGTCTCGCAAGGGCAAGGATCTGCCTAGGTTCGGCAGGCTTCCCCTCCGAGATCTTGCCAATTATCAAGAAGCTGCCAAGATTTTGGCGTTCAGAGCCGATGATGAGGCCTCCGTCGTGGTGAGGAGCTAACATCTACTGTGATTACTACAAGGACTTCGGGCACACAACTGACCAGTGCCGAAGTCTCAAGGTCGAAATCGGAGACATGCTGCATCGCGGCATCATCTGCAAGCACGTTGTAGATGGGAAGCCCAAACCTTCCATTTCCGATGAGGAAAACAACGTTCCTCGATGAAAGGGAGCGGTCCTGGTGCTCACGGGGGGCTCAAAGGGCAGCGGCGACAGCAGGAGGAAGTGAAAGGCTTATGCGTCGGCGGCAAGGTCGAGCTCTGGCAGGCCCCCTCCGGTGGCCACAGGTGTCATTTCCTTTTAGGATGAGGACTCGGAGGGCCCCCTTCTCTACTTTAAGGGACACATCGAGCTTGTCGAGGCCTCTCGTGAGCAACGCAACGCGATCCCCAAACTTGTCAGCACGTGTGGCTTGAAGAGCTATCAACTTCTCGAACTCGACATTTTGCTTTGGGGGCTCGACACAGCTCTTCTCAGCCTTGGCTGCCCAAGCCACGAAACTTGTCTTGGTGGAATCCATCCTGAGGAGGAGAGATTCTGTAGCGTATTGACCGTTCGGATCGTGGCTTAGTGGTTGTGGAGGCCAGTGTGTGGCCCATTAGTATGTGTTACAAGTGTTTATGCAGGTTGTGGGGCTTTGTGGGCCGACAGGTTTGGCCCAAAGCACCCGCTGGTTCACTGTTTGTGAACGCGATAGGGCTAGGCGTCACGTTCTGAACACGACGACCTTGAGTGTCGCATTCTGGTTACCGCCATTTGAATTCTTCGTCTGCATGTCCGCCGTGTGTCGTGCACCGGGCGGGCTTGCTGACATCAGCAGTGGGAAGGTGACGACCTCCTACGTCGCATTTTGTTGCGACAGTAGGGTGCATCGCGTTCTCAACTGTGAGGTGTTTTTTACTTGAGGTCAGCTGAACAGAGCTCAGAAAGCTCTGCTCAGCCAGAGAGGAGGTTTTGTGGTGGATTTTGGGGCGATCCGACGTTTTGGGGTCGTTTTCGGCATGGTCTCGCCGTGAGGACGTCGTACGGAGTGGGAGAAACGTCGAGTGGTTGTCGTTCTTCGCGTTCTTCGTGAAGGTAGGGAGATTCTACCCTGTTTTACACTGTGGATTGCATGTGATGCATGAATATATTGTTAACTACTTTATAAACAATAGAAAGCATGTTAGAACAATGAGTAGAGCATGAATAATGGTTTTTTACATCGTTTAATATGGTTTGCATGGGAAATCTTGAGATGGGTTCCCGGATTAGGGTTTCGTCTGAGAAGGCGACGGACCAGGGTGTCGCGTTCAGAACGCGACAGCTCGACCCGTCGCTTTCTGCTTCTGAACGTGACCTATCGTGGTGTCGCGTTCAGAAGGTGACAAAGGGCCCTGTCGCGTTAAGGGTTCTGAGGGTTGTATGCTTGTGCATGGTTATGTCGTTATCGAATTATCGATATGTGTTGTGCATGGCATTGGTAAGTGGTGCATTGGCACCTGTAGAGCTCGAGGAGCGTGTTGTTCATGCAGTTGACATGTTTATGTGGTTTGAGCGGTGTGCACGTGGTTTACGTGTGCGTGGCGAGTAGTACGACGCCTACCGTGGTTACCTCTTCAGTTGGGAGCCCCAGGTTTTGTGTGAGCCAGGCACGTGAGTGCTCGGGGCTTGTCCCGGTACTTGTATACTATCGAGGTCTGTGTCGTCTTTCTGAACACCCTCACTCTTGTGTAGAGTTGTACGTCTAGCTGAGGGAAAGACGACAGTGGGATAGCGACTTGTGAGAGTTTGTGTTTGTCGCTTGTAGCATGCTCATGGTTAGGGGTTACGGACACCAGTAGACGTACTGGGCCCCAGCTAGTCCTGTTTTCCAGTGCCTCACTTTAGGGAGCTCGGGCCGGAGTCCCTAAAGGTGCTAGGAATGGGCCTGCGGCAGTGTGGTCCGCTGGAGTGGTGTTGGTTGGTCTCCACAATTTCTTGGCTTGTTCTAGTGGTGCGGCAGTTGGACCTTTAGTCTGTGGCTGCGAGACTGAGAGGTAGTTCTGTGTGGTTTGTTCGGGTCAGTAGCTGGTGTCGCGAACTAGTTTTCGTGGCCTGAGTGTGGCATTTTCCTACTTTAGCACGTACACCTGGTTGTGGTTTTCCGTTTATTTACTAAAGTTGATTCAGTTAATAGCATGTGGTAATTGGCATTTACAGCTTTAATATTCTGCTTAGTTAGTTCTATAAATTGCTAGCGTAGCTTCCTGCTTTGCTACTGGTGAGTTTATTTTGCTCGGTTTCTGGGAGAGTTTCTCTACTGAGCCAGTGACTTGCGAAGCTCACCCCTACTCCTTTCAGGTGAGGGACAGCAGGAGGCTTCTCGCCCTTCTTCTAGTTCAGAGCCGCGTCATAGAGGAGTTGGGTCTGCACCACCAGCAGTGTAATTTCCTTTCTTTGTACACCTCGGGGTATGCCCCAGGTTTTTTTTGTACTAGTGTCTGGTTATTGTTGAGAAATGGCTATGTATATTTCATGTAAATATTTGTGAGATGGCAATCTTATATATATTTGAGCAGTTTTCTTTATATTTCTATGGACTTGTGAATGGTATCCCTTGCGAGGCTTCAGCTCGTTCGCGGGAGGCGGAGTCGGGTCAAGCTCGTTATTAGGTTAATGGGTTTGAACGACAAGGACTGCTACAGATTCCACCAACCCCAGCACTGCCACCTGGGCCTTGAAGCTGGAAGGGGTGGAGAGACGCCCCCACTCTTTAGGGATCAGCTCTGCTGGCAGCCGCGAAGAGGAGCCCAGTTGAAAGGAAGACAAGGTGGCGCCCGTAGCGGCGCCCTCAGTTGATTCAGACTCAGCCAACTGTCAGGCACACTTGGCGGCCTTCTTCAGGGTCGGTTGTGGCGACGAAGTTGGGGCGGGTTCCTTGGTAGGAGGTGTCGAAGGGTCCACGATCTAGATGTCGGCCTCCTCGAGTGGTCGCTTCTCACTCTGGTTCGCCTTCTTCTTCTGCTTGCTCCCTCCGGCGAGGAGGCGCTGCACGGCAAGCTCAGCCATGAAGGCTACTTGTTGAGCCGAGGGATCCTGGCTGGCCATTTTTGCAAAAGGAAAGTAAGACTAGAGCTCGGTAAGGGTGAGAATAGCTCGGGATAGAAGACCTCATATGGTGTCAAACCTCAACTGGCCATCTCGATCGACTTGAACAGCTCATCTGACGGTTCATGCAGGTCGGGGACTTGTTTTGTAGCACCCCGGAAATTTTAATTCAAAGTAAATGGAAATAAATAATTTCCATAATATCGAAAGTATTTAAAACATGCGTATCATTATCGTATGTGCTAAAACACATCGGAAAATTCCGTAAAAATTATAAATCAACCCTAAATATTATTATTAAATGTTTCACAAAGAATTTGTGCCAAGAAAAATCAGATTATCCAAGTTTAAAGTGTTTCGCGACTTATTACCGTAATTCATGAATAAGTCAGAAAATCATTATCACACGTACTGGAATGAGTTAGAAAATTAAATAAAAATCATATATGGACTTCAAATAATATCCTCTAATGACCCATCAAGAAATTTGGTTCAATAAAAATCATTTGGGCTAGGTTTAAGAGTTATTGCGACTGATTATCTAAATAAGGAAACAAGTCAGAAAACCGTTAACACGGAAATGCGACGCAATAAAAAATTAAATAAAAGTGTTGGGGAGACTTCCAACATTATATATTGATGACCCATTATCATAATTGGGCCAATGGGCAACATGTGGCCCAAAAATCAAATAAAGCTAGAAAATACATAGAAATTCGTAACCATAAATAAGTTGAAATTAAAAAGAGGCAATTAGAGTTGAATTGGGATGCAATCATGCATTCATGGCAACCCAAATTCGTGCCCAACTATGAAGGGAGGTTTCCTAATGCCTCACACACTCAAAGGGAGGAGGAAATCATCAAAAATAGGAAACTAAACATGCCAATCCCGAAATCCTCTTTTCCTAGTTATAATAGGACTCCTAAACACCATGGTTACTTAAATACTCTTCACCCAAACCCTAGGAACTAATTTAGAACTTGCTAGGGTCGTGTGGAGGAGCTCTTGGTGGCTGAGGAGCTGTGGAACGACCACAAGAAGCCGTTCTTCTTCCCCTTCTCATCTGCTGCGACCTGCACAAACCACTCTCTTGAAGTCGACCAAAGGTAGGTTTTCTCGGGGAAAATCTTAACATATCCTATACCAATGTGTAGATCATCAAGTTAACTTTCATTTCCCACTGGTTTCATCGAATTTCATTTAGTAAATCTTGATTTATAAGCGTTTTGCAAAAGTCGCGCACTGTCAGGGCTTTTCCCGTTCTTAATATGTTCCACGTGATTCAAGACCGAATTAGAGTAAAATATTAACATGGAAGTTATTCTAATTGATGTCACGATCATCTTTCATGTTGAATGTTTTGTCTAAATCTCATTAGTTAGAGAGTTATGAACCCCGTAAGAGAGTCATGCATAATACTGTGTTTTCGGGTTTGCAGTTAGCCTTAGGTTATTCCTGTTTTTCGTGAGATTTAAGACCGAAGTAGGTCAAGACTCCAACATGAAAGTTCTTTTATTAGTCGTTAGGGTCATCTTTCATGTTAAAGGTTTTGTGTAAATGTCATTAGTTTGAGAGTTATAAACTTTGTAATAGAGTCATGCATGATACTGCGTTTTTTCTGGTTGCATTTAACTTTAAGTTCTTCATGTTTTTCACAAGGCAAAGACCGAATTAGGTAAAACCCCCAACATCAAAGTTCTTCCAATAGATGTCCTCGACATTTTCTATGTTGAAAGTTTTATCTGAAGGTCAGCATATAGAGAGATATAGGCATTTCATGAATATCGCTCCTGTGTCAAAACATGGTAAGTCTGAACCAAGAGCATGTCAGATCCCAGTCGGACTCAGGCGCAGATCCTGTGAATGTGACGGCTCGATGTGTCGCCTTCCGAGGTCTCGTCGCGACAGCCAGACATATCGTGACCTGATTGCGACAAGACCGTTGTCGCGATCATGCTGCCTGAATCGGACCGCCCCAGTCGCGTTCTTCACAACTACCTGTCGCCTTCCTTATAGGGATATGTCGCGATCTCAGAACTTTACCTGAAACCACGTGTTTTCCTGCCTAGTTTTTCGCATATACCCAAGATATGTTTAAATATGATATTTACTGTGTAAGTTGCATGTCTTGGGTCTAATCCTTACATGATTGTTGTTTAATGGCTTAAAATCTATTAACCCATTTAAAAGCTTTAATTACATGAATACTATTCTAAGTGCTCCTTAAATATTATGATCCATTCGTGCTACTTGTGATTTAATCTTCCTACTGTTCTTCCACGTTTAAATGATAAGAGTTATCATAAAATCTTGCAAACCATGATGAGTTAAAGTGCATAGTTTTATTCCATGTTATATTGTCAAGTGCTTCCTGCGAGTTTGAGACCGATGGTTTGAGAATTGAGACACGCGTACCGCACTACACACTAGCACTGTTAGGTAGCCTTTTCTTGGGAAATTGGAAACTCTCTACCGGTCATTCCGAATCGGTAGACTAGCGACTTTTTCACCAAGGCCTCCGTAAATCTCCTCTGACCATGGATTCCCACATGGCTGACGAGTTGGTTGTACCATTGAAGTTCCCTGGAGATAGCGTGCACTTCCTTTCTCTTCTTGATCTCGTGAGTGTGACTTACAATCTAGACTAAAGCCATTAATGTAAAGATTGAACGAAAGTATAAATCGTACCGTTATGCTGCCGAATTTATCTCTTGACCATTGTTCTCATGAAATCATGTTCAATTTAATTATTACTTCTTCTCATCATCATCATGAACATGACATTACACATGCTACGTTTTGAAACTCTCATTGGCCATTATTAATGACTGTGGGTATCTACATTTAAAAATTTAAGTGAGATGCTGACAGGGCACGGCGTGTGTCCAAGGGCTCCAATCTAGCCCCAATGACGGCGAGTCATAGATATACTGTTAACCATGGGGTATAATGATTACTGGCGTTGCATCTGCGCTGGGAAAATCGTGCGTGCGTGTTGAATGATAGATACATAACCACATACACGTGTCCTGGTGTACATTCTTGATGGATCTTTTCTTGGTGTACATTGGTGTCTACGTGCCTGATTAGTGTTACTTGATCGTGCTCGTGCGTGCTTGCTTGCTTGCTTGCTTGCGTGATATGGCCATCCTGCATTTAATGCAATTAGTGATATCTTGCGTTCTTGAAAGCTATTAACATCAAGTGAAATCTTGCGTGCTTGTACAAAGTGATCTATTTCTAGTTCTCTCTTGTCATCTTGTTCATCAATCTTGCTCTATCATGATCTCTCTCTCTAGCTTGTTTTTATATCATGTTTTAACGAGTTTTTATTCGTACTTGCATATCATTCATCGTACTTGCCTAGTTCTAAAATGTTAATCACTTATATCATTGCCCGCACATTGAGATATAAATCCTACTGGGCTTGTTTGCTCATTCCCTACTTTTACCCATCTAGGTGACTATGAAGTTCAAGAGGAAGAGTAAGTCGAGGAGGAGGGAATGCATCCGAGTGATGAGCGTTCCAACTATGAGTCTAGTTATAGTAATTTGCTTTGAGAGTTAGAACATGTAGTAGGAAGTGAGAAGTATTATGTACTTACCTTTCATTGAGTCTTAGTCCTGTAATAGTTTCTATTTGAAATACAATGAGTTGAGATTTGAATACAAGTTATATTGAGTTCAATATATATGGGCCCTATTATGATGTTGTGTTGATACACATTTAGTGCGTGCTAGCTAGAGGCTTATTTGCCGACTGTCCACGTCTCGAAATATCGACTCGAATTATTCGAAATAATATCCGCTGCGTAATTCTCGGGACGTGACATGTTTCGCCTGTAGGGATTCGAAGTCTGAGAGTTCAGCTTTGCTGAAGTCTTGGGGAGGATGGAAGGCCTTGTCGTGAGGGTTCACAACTAACTATGTGGTTGGAAAGGGCCATTCCTCAGTACAGTGAACAATGCAGAAGTTCCTCTTCCATTGGTGGATAGAGGAGGGAAGGTGACCAAGAAAATGTCAGCCCGACCGAGACAAAATGTACAGCCAGTCAGCGAAGACTTTAACTGTGAAGAAGTAAAAGAAAAGGCGAATGCTCGATCGGACCTTCGCTAAGGCACAAGCGGCCAGGAAGCCCACAACTTCTTAGCCCACTTAGTTTGGCAGCAAGACTAACCTGGAGAGGGGGTGAATAGGTAATCTGAAAACTAAAACAAAAATCACAACTTGAAAATGTTTGGTTAGTATAAATAAGTGTGTGAAATGGAAATTAAAGACGTGGAAGCAAACATATACAAGACACAGAGATTTATCCTTGTTCAGCCCTTCTAAATGGAAGTTCTACGTCTAGTCCCCAAGTAAACTCTTGAGATTTCACTAACCAAGAGTACAGTCCCTCTTAAGGACATACAACACTCAGCCCCTGCTGGTCTTCTTCTCTTTCCAAGCAAGAAGATAACCCACTGTTTCACCTCAGACAAGTGCTCCTTTTCTGAGCTCAGAAGCAACTTACTGGTACAGACCTCTAGTTGGTCAAACCACCAGACACAAGCTGGCCTTCTTCTCTTTCCAAGTAAAAAGGCAACAAGCCTTCTCTTCCAACTGAAGGGGAACACTTCTAAACACAGAAGTAGGACTCGAAGCCCCTAGATCAATCTCAAGATGAACAGGGAGATGCTTGACCTGAGACTAAGCTTATGAATATAAGAGTACACAAGAAAAACTCTCTTAGGCAAAATCCCCCAACTCTCTCTCGCAAATACACAAAGACACACAGATAGAGAATGAGGGAGAAGGAAGACAGCTTGAATGCTTCTGCTTGAATAGGATCGAGCTCTTCCTCTCTTGCTTTGAGTGTGTATGGAGTTGAATGCTCACTAGATGTACACTCCTTGAAAGATCTTCATGTTCACACTTGCTTCTTCTTCTGCTTTTGCTTCTCCCTTTTATGGAGCAGATGAAGAGATCCATTGACAGACGGCCGTTGGAGTTTGTTGGCTCTCTTCTTCTTCTACTCTCCTTCTATTGAGTCTAACGGATGTCTTCTTGAGTCTACTGGCTACTTGGAATGGAGGAAGATCTTCCAGCTGGTGAATGCTTCCAAGAGAGCTAGGAGTAGGTCCAAGATGTTGACTAAGAGTAGAATAGACTTGCAGACATTTAATACAAAGAAGAAGATGTTAAACTAGAGAAGTTTTCTAACACATAGCCCTTCCCTCTTTTGCCTTATGTCCATATTTCCTACTAATAGCTAGAAATAGTGGCAACTTCTGTTAGAGAAATAATAAGTTATACATATGAAGTACATTTGAAATTTCATTTGGGCATCAAAGACATTTTGAAAGATTTGAAAGCCAATCAGTGTAAGTCATAACAATAATCAATATGAGACAGATAATTGACATGCAATCAATGTGCTGAAAAGCAGTCAATGTGATCAAGAGAAATCGATGTTTAATGGCAATCAATCCATAAAGACAATCGATTCTTAAAGGTAATCGATTCGTAATGAGAATCGATGTCAAAAAGAGATCGACATTTAACAGCAATCTATGTTTAAAGACAATCGATGTTTTCAAAGGCAATCGATGTGTTCAAAGGCAATTGATGTTAATCGATGTTTTTCAAGGCAATCGATGTTTTAAAGCAATCGATGTTTAAGGCAATCGATGTTTAAGGGAAATCAATTTGAATCAAGGCATCCGATGTTTAAGTTAAACAACAATCGATGTGAGTGAAGACAGTGGATGTGAACTTTGACTGGCAACTTTGACTGATGAGTAAATGGTCAACAATCAATATCTCACTTCAACTGCCAACATCGACTCATGAAGAAACTTTGACTAATGAAGAAATATAACGTAGCAGTCAATGTTGCGCTTCGACTGGTCAAGAAATAACACAGTCAGTCGAAGTTGCGCTTCGACTGCAATCAAATTAAAATGTGATCAGTCGAAGTGAAGAACTTCAGATGAATATGAAGTGGGACTTCGACTAGAATCATTTTCAAGGCGATTAGTCGAAGTGAATAGACTTCAGATAATATGAAATGTGTCTTCAACTGAAACAGTTATAAAGCGATCAGTCGAAGTGAAGAACTTCAAATGGAATCATTACAAAGTAATCAGTCGAAGTGAGAAGCTTCGGATAAAACATATTATTTCTTATGTATAAATAATCTTGAAAATTGGTAATAAATATAATCATGTTATTTATGATAATCATGATATTTTATTATCATCAAAATAAAAGGATAAAATATAGAAGTGGTTCAACACAACTGACCTCCAGAAATTGGGGCCAGTTGTGTGACGGAACGCCTCGTACAAGCCCGTTAAACCAGTAACGTGCCTGACCCGAGTCCGTCTCCCGCGAACGGGCCGAAGCCTCACAAGGATACCACACACTAGTCCGTGAAAACACAAAGGAATACACCATTGCATTTATAATATACAAGGTTTCACATAGCCAACTTCAAAAGAAATAAAGGAAAGTACACAAGCCTGGCGCATACCCCAAGGTACAACAGGTACAACTGAAGAAAGAAAAGCTACACTGCTGGAGGCGCTGGGCCAACACCGCTACGTCGTGGCTCTGAACTAGACGACGGTAGAGAAACCACCTCCTCGCCCTCGCCTGTGGGGAGTAGGGGTGAGCCTCGCTAGTCACTGGCTCAGTAGGGAACTCCCGCAACATCGAGCAAACCAAAAACAAGTACCAAAAGCAGTAAACTATGCTAGCAATTTATAGCACAACTAAACAGGATATTAAAGCTATAAACAAACTCACCGCTAGCCGACTGCGTAAAATAGCTGTAATAAATAAACGGAAACACTCCAACACGTGTATGTGCTACGGTAGAGACCGCCACACTCAAGCCATGTAGACTGGTTCGCGACACCATCAATAGACTCGGACAAACTAACACAGGTCTACCTCTCAGTCTCGCAGCCACGGACGAAAGGTACAGCTGCCACTCCACGTGAAAAAGACAAGCAACTGTGGAGACCAACTAAACACCACCACCTGCAGACCACATGGTTGCAGGCCCATGCCTGGCACCTCTAGAGACCCTGGCCTGGGCTCTCTAGAGTGAGGCACTGGAAAAGGACTTGTCGGGGACCAGTGTCGACAACTTGTGTCCGTACCCCCAACTAAGAGCGCGCTACAAGTGACTAAAAATAAACTCAAGAGTCACTGTCCCACTGTCATCTTTCCCTCAGCCGGACGTACAACTCAAACTAAGGAGTGAGGGTGTCCAGGTCAGATGACACAGATCTCGATGGTACAGCACAAGTACCGGGACAAAGTCCCGAGCTAACAGCCTGGCTCACAGAGAACCTGGGGCACCCAACTGGAGAGGTATCCACGGTAGGCGTCTACTACCTGACACGCACACAGAAACCACGTGCGCACCACACAAACCATGTGAAACCTTACGTGAACCTCGTGTACTAACGGTCCCCAACACGTGAACACCACCTGCCTCGTGTGAACCCTATGTCCACAGGCAAACTACTAGCTAGCTACGTAACCTGCGAGCTAGCCTTGAAAACCACGTGCTTCCTAGAGCGCCACAAGTGCCAATGCACTGCTCACTAACACTGAGCATACCAATAACGATAATCGGATAATTACATGTGTAAACCACGCACAAACAGGGCCTCTCGGGCCAAGTCGCGACAGCCTATTGGGTCACCTTCAAAAGGCGTTGCCACGACATGTCGCCTTCATATCCATAACGCGACCTACTTACCTGTCGCCTCTTGATCCTTAACGCGACACATCACTGTGTCGCGTTCAAAACACGACATAGGGACCCGTCGCCTTACCAGGCCAGAACCCTAATCTGGGCTCTCTCCATGATAGCCATTTTCACAATACAAACCACCCTTAATTCTTCGTTTCCATGCTTTTGTGAATGCCTAAGCATGGTATCTATTGTTAGAAACGCATTAAACTGATTAAAACCCTTATCCCATGCGATTTACACCCTGAAAATAGGAAGAGTTCACCTACCTTCGCGAAGAACGCGCTATGCAGCGATCTCCCGGTGTTTCCCCTGCTTCT
Organism: Colocasia esculenta; assembly: GCA_014218235.1. Lineage (NCBI taxonomy): Eukaryota > Viridiplantae > Streptophyta > Magnoliopsida > Alismatales > Araceae > Colocasia > Colocasia esculenta. Next base: position 86,301,984 of record CM024760.1, read on the forward strand.
CTCGGACTCCTTGCAGCGAGAACATGCCGAACCCGCCAATTCCCACGCGAAATCGCCAAAATCTCCTCCCCCTAGCCGAGCAGAACTCATGTGCGTTCTGCTTGGCTGGGGTTACTTAAAAACCTACTGCGGTTCGGAACGCGACGGATCGTGGCGTCGCGACCAGTTCGCGACGGACCTGAGCGTCGCCTTTTCAACGCCTGCTGCCCTGGGCGCTACACGTGGCGCACATGCAGACGCTCAACGCACCAAGGTGGCCATATGAACACGACGGCCACCTCTGTCGCGTTAAGAACGCGACAGATCTTCCTGTCGCAATGACAGGCTGAGCAATCTAGGGTACTGCAGGCCAAAAATGTCGGCCCAGTAAGCCCCAAAAACACACACACACACGGCACACAAGCCACATTGGCCTCACATTGGCCACCACAAACGCTAAACACACGATCCACGAGGATCCGAGAAATGAGCGACGTTACATTACTATCATCTAAAAAGAAATTTCGTCCTCGAAATTCATAACATAATTTCATACAATGTACACATACATTACAAATACTACCATCTAAATGAATTTAAAACATTACTCAAACAAGTAACGATATCCTTTAGCAATTTCATCGGCTAACTCCCAGTATCCTCACCACCCAGCCTATTTTCCCATCTGACTTTAACTAACTCAATTTCTTTATTTCGTAACTTTTTCATCTTGCGATCAGTAATTTGTACTGGATATTCTGGCATGGACATGTTCGGTCTCAAATCACTTCCTTGATAACTGATTATCTGCGCTGGGTCTTCAATACACTTCTTTGACATGGAGACATGAAAGATATCATGAACATCTGCAAAATCTGCTGGCAAATCTAGTCTATACGCTGTCTCCCCAATTCTTTCCAACATCTGGAAGGGTCCCACATATCTCAGACTCAGCTTTCCATTCTTACTGAACCTCACAATACCTTTGCTAGGAGAAATTTTCAGAAAAACATAATCTCCAACTTCCAATTGAACTGGCCTTCTCCGATTATCAGCATAACTTTTCTGCCTACTCTGAGCTGTTTGCAATTTTTCCTTAATAAACTTTACCAACTCTGTAGTTTGCTGAACTAACTCGGGGCCCACTAACTGCATTTCTCCCACTTCATGCCAATTTAAAGGTGTTCTACATGGTCTTCCATATAAAGCTTCATACGGTGCCATCCCAAGGCTGGTATGGTAGCTATTATTATAAGCAAACTCCACCATACCCAAATGATGCTCCCAGCTACCACCCCAAACTAAACAACAAGCTCGCAACATATCTTCAATTGTTTGGATAGTCCTCTCTGTTTGACCATCCGTCTGCGGGTGATAAGCTGAGCTATACCTCAACTCAGTACCTACAACTCTCTGCAGGCTCTTCCAAAAACCTGAAGTAAACCTGGGATCTCTATCAGACACAATTGACTTCGGAACACCATGAAGTGGAATAATTCTATCAACATACACTTTTGCTAATTTATCCACTGGCCAAGACATACTTACTGGCACCAATCTGCATACTTTAGTCAATCTATCCACAAACACCCATATTCCATTATGACCTGATGATGTTCTCGGTAAGCCTGCCATGAAGTCCATAGCAATATCATCCCACTTCCACTGCGGAATGGGTAACTGTTGCAATAGACCTCCAGGCTTCTGATGCTCTGCCTTAATTTGCTGACATACAACACATCTTGAAACATATTCAGCTATTTCTTTTTTCATATGAGGCCACCAGAAAAGCTTTCTCAGATCCTGGTACATCTTGGTACTGCCTGGGTGAATAGTGTACTGGGATTTATGAGCCTCTTCTGACACTCTCTGCTTCACCTCTCTTTCTGCTGGTACAAATAACCTGCCTCTGAGCCTAACCACACAATTATCATCAAGGGTAACTCCTTCCATTTTCACAATTTCGGCTAAATTTGCATCTGCTTTCTGAACTTCAACATTCTACTAATACAAAGACGGTTCTACAGTACTACTGGCTAGTACTGCCTGTCACTGACTACTTGGCACGTACAAGGAGTTTTCTGTTATCTCCTCATACAATTTCCATTCTTTAATCATCATATGACTTACATAAGCCTTCCTGCTTAAGGCATCAGCAACAACATTGGCCCTACCCGGATGGTAAGCCAAACTAAAATCATAATCCTTCAAATATTCTACTCATCTACGCTGGTGAAGATTTAAATTCTTCTGAGAAAAGATATACTTTAAACTTTTATGATATGTAAAAATTTCAAATCTTTCGCCATACAAATAGTGCCTCTACATTTTCAAAGCAAACACAACTGCTGCCAATTCTAAATCATGGGTGGGATAATTTTCTTCTGCTGGCTTCAATTGCCTAGACGCATAAGCTATCACTTTGCTATGCTGCATTAACACTGTGCCCAGCCCTCTTCTAGATGCATCTGTATACACAACAAATCCACCACTTCCTGCCGGTAGTGTCAATATCAGTGTTGTAGTAAGCCTTTTCTTTAATTCCATAAAACTCCTCTGACACTCCCCGGACCACACAAATGGCACACCCTTCCTAGTCAATATAGTCATGGGTGCTGCAATCTTAGAAAATCTTGAATAAAACGCCTATAATAGCCAGCCAGCCCCAAGAGGCTTCTAATCTCTGTAATTGTCTTAGGCACTTCCCACTTCATTACAACTTCTACCTTACTTGGATCAACTGCCACTCCATCTGCCGAGATGACATGACCCAAAAACTGAATTTCCTTCAACCAGAACTCACACTTACTAAATTTAGCAAATAATTGGTTATCTCTTAATAACTAAAGAGTAAACCTTAAATGAGCAGCATACTCTTCTTCAGAGGCTGAATAAATCAGAATATCATCTATAAAGACCACAATGAATTGGTCCAAGTACGGATGAAAAATTATGTTCATCAGATCCATGAAAGCTACAGGAGCATTGGTTAGCCCAAACGACATAACCACAAACTCATAGTGACCATATCTAGTCCTAAAAGTTGTTTTATCTATATCCTCCTCTCTAATTCTCAATTGATGGTGCCCTGACCACAAGTCAATTTTAGAAAACACCTTGGCTGACTGCAATTGATCAAACAAATCATCTATTCTTGGCAACGAGTACTTATTCTTAATCGTCACATCATTCAACTTTCTATAGTCAATACACATTCGAAAGCTTCCATCCTTCTTTTTCACAAATAACACTGGTGCTCCCCACGGGGAGTGACTCGGCCTAATAAACCCTTTTTCTAGCAATTCTTCCAATTTCTTCTTCAACTCTTTGAGCTCTGCTGGTGCCATCCGATAGGGTGCTTTAGAAATCGGCATGGTACCCGGTAACAACTCAACAGTAAAGTCCACCTCTCTGTGTGGAGCTAAACCAAGCAACTCATCAGGAAACACATCTGCAAATTTCCTAACCACAGGAACTACCTCAACTGACTTACTAGTTTCTATCAAACTTACAGAAGCTAAGTAAGCCACACACCCCGCAATAATCAACCTTCTAGCTCTAATTGCAGAAATTATAAACTTAGAGATACAGAAAGGCATACCTTGATATTCAAATACGAAACCATTGGGGTGACAAAACTTGATCCTTTTCTTCCTGCAATCTAGCATAGCTCCATAGGCCTCAAGCCAGTCCATTCCTAAGATAATATCATAATCAATCAACTGTAAAGCATATAACCGACCTGGCATCTGGTTCCCTTCAAACACAACTGGAGCCTCATCTATATAACACGAGGTGAGCATAAACTCACCAGAGGGAACCTCCACTATTAATTCACATGATTTTTCTTCTAAAGGATGAGCCATACTATCCATGAATTCTTCAGAAATAAATGAATGCGAGGCACCTGAATCAAATAGAACTTTTGTTGAATATTCATAAATGGGAATAGTACCTTCTATCATATTTGATGCCTCCGCCTGGGCACGGGTGATAGCCATAACCCGGCCCCTACCTCTCTCCAGTAATGCTCCTCTGCCACGACCTGTCGGTGGCTGCTGAGACTGTTGCGGGTGCTAAACACCTCTACCATAACCATATTCCCTCGGATAGGGACAATTACGGATCAAATGCCTCGGCTGATTGCAGTTAAAACACCTATAGCCTGGTGGAAGGATAGGCTGCTTGGCGGTACTTTGTTGCGATTCTTCCACCTCTGGCATACCACGACCCTGTTGAACTTGCTGACGACCTCCCCTTCCTCTTCCTTTACCTTTAAATGCCTGCTTTAATTTCTGGCCACACTTACCAAAACCAGATGAGGAAGGTCCTGCTGATGCTTTACCCTTACTTACACCTGCTGACTGCTGGGGTAGCTGGAAACTACCCGAACCTAACTCGCCCACCTGACGAGTCCGAACTGCTCTCTCAAGAGTGGCTGCTCTCTGGGCTGCTTCTTCAACTGTTCTACACATTAATGGTATCACTGCAGTCTGTAATTCCGGCCTCAAACCACGGATAAAATATTCAACCATCATAGCATTATCCATGACAACATAGGGTACATACCTGCTTAGTGCCATGAACCGCATATGATATTCCAGAACCGAAGTCCCACCTTGCTGCAAGGTCCTGAACTGCTCCCTTTTTGCCTGCTGCACTTGAAGAGGAAAGAATGTATCATTAAACACTTCAAGAAACTCAGGCCAGGTAATACCACCCTCTATTCTGCCTGCAAAGGTGGTCTGCATCTTCAGACGCCACCATTCCTACGCAAATCCCCATAGCTGAAAAGTAGCCAACACAACTCTGTCCGCTGCCGGACACCTCATGGTCATAAAGACCCTCTCAATCTCATGAATCCAGTGCTCCGCTGTATCTGGATTCGGCCCACCAGAATAGGTAGGCGGCTGCAACCTCAAAAATCTTTCAACTTGCACCACTGGCTCTTATGCCGCAATCACGGGTGGTGATGGTGGTACTGGTGCCACAAAAGGTACCTCCACCCCTGGCGGTGGTGGAACTGGGGTCATAGGTACCGCCTCTCCGGTCACTGGTGGTACCGGTGCCTGCTGATACATCCTCAGCTGCCTACACACACAACAAGCCAACCATAAGCAAAACAACAAGTCATTACAAAACCTAGGCCAGCTACCAGCAGTGTATCTAAAAGAAGATATGGCTATGTAACCTCTTAATTCCTTTATATTTACACGGACCTTGCTCTGATACCAACTGTGACGGAACGCCTCGTCCACACCCATTAAACCAGTAACGTGCCTGACCCGAGTCTGTCTCCCGCGAACGGGCCGAAGCCTCACAAGGGATACCACACACTAGTCCGTGAAAACACAAAGGAACACACCATTGCATTTATAATATACAAGGTTTTACATAGCCAACTTCAAAATAAAAAAAGGAAAGTACACAAGCCTGGGGCATACCCCGAGGTACAACAGGTACAACTGAAGAAAGAAAAGCTACACTGCTGGAGGCACTGGGCCAACACCGCTACGTCGTGGCTTCGAACTGGACGACGGTAGAGAAACCTCCTCCTCGCCCTCGCCTGTGGGGAGTAGGGGTGAGCCTCGCTAATCACTGGCTCAGTAGGGAACTCCCCCAACATCGAGCAAACCAAAAACAAGTACCGAAAGTAGTAAACTATGCTAGCAATTTATAGCACAACTAAACAGGATATTAAAGCTATAAACAAACTCACCACTAGCCGACTGCGTAAAACAGCTATAATAAATAAACGACAACACTCCAACACGTGTACGAGCTACGGTAGAGACCGCGACACTCGAGCCACGTAGACTGGTTCGCGACACCAGCAACATACTCGGACAAACTAACACAGGTCTACCTCTCAGTCTCGCAGCCACGGACGAAAGGTCCAGCTGCCGCTCCACGTGAAAAAAGACAAGCAACTGTGGAGACCAACTAAACACCACCACCTGCAGACCACACGGTCGCAGGCCCATGCCTGGCACCTCTAGAGACCCTGGCTTGGGCTCGCTAGAGTGAGGCACTGAAAAAGGACTAGTCGGGGACCAGTGTCGACAACTGGTGTCCGTACCTCCAACTAAGAGCGTGCTACAAGTGACTAAAAACAAACTCAAGAGTCACTGTCCCACTGTCGTCTTTCCCTCAGCCGGACATACAACTCATACTAAGGAGTGAGGGTGTTCAGGTTAGACGACACAGACCTCCACGGTACAGCACAAGTACCGGGACAAAGCCCCGAGCTAACAGCCTGGCTCACAGAGAACCTGGGGCACCCAACTGGAGAGGTAACCACGGTAGGCGTCTACTACCTGACACGCACACAGAAACCATGTGTGCACCGCACAAACCATGTGAAACCTCGCGTAAACCTCGTGTACTAACGGTCCCCAACATGTGAACACCACCTGCGTTGTGTGAACCCTATGTCCACAGGCAAACTACTAGCTAGCTACGTAACCTGTGAGCTAGCCTCGAAAACCACGCGCTTCCTAGAGCACCACAAGTGCCAATGCACTGCTCACTAACACTGAGCGTACCAATAACGATAATCGGATAATCACATGTGTAAACCATGCACAAACAGGGCCTCTCGGGCCAAGTCGCGACAGCCTATTGGGTCGCCTTCAGAAGGCGTTGCCACGACATGTCACCTTCATATCCATAACGCAACCTACTTACCTGTCGCCTCTTGATCCTTAATGTGACAAATCGCTATGTCGCGTTCAAAACGCGACATAGGGACCCGTCGCCTTACCAGGAAGGAACCCTAATCCGGGCTCTCTCCATGACAACCCATTTTCACGATACAAACCACCCTTAATTCTTCGTTTCCATGCTTTTGTGAATGCCTAAGCATGGTATCTATTGTTAGAAACACATTAAACTTATTAAAACCCTTATCCCATGCGATTTACACCCTGAAAACAGGAAGAGTTCACGTACCTTCGCGAAGAACGCGCTATGCAACGATCTCCCGGCGTTTCCCCTACTTCTCCCAGACTCCTTGCAGCGAGAACACGCCGAACCCGCCAATTCTCGTGTGAAATCGCCAAAATCTCCTCCCTCTAGCCGAGTAGAACTCCTGTGCGTTCTACTTGGCTGGGGTTACTTAAAAATCTGCTGCGGTTCGGAACGCGACGGATCGTGGCGTCGCGACCAGTTCGCGATGGACCTAAGCGTCGCCTTTCCGAAGCCCGCTGCCCTGGGCGCTACACGTGGCGCACATGCAGACGCTCAACGCACCAAGGTGGCCACATGAACACGACGGCCACCTTTGTCGCGTTAAGAACGCGACAGACCTTCCTGTCGCGATGACAGGCTGAGCAATCTAGGGTACTGCGTGCCCAAAACGTCGGCCCAGTAAGCCCCAGAAACACACACATACACACACGGCACACAAGCCACATTGGCCTCACATTGGCCACCACAAAGGCTAAACACACGATCCACGAGGATCCGAAAAATGCGCGACGTTACAAGTTGCGAAGGAGCGACTTCTATATACTAGAGGAGGTGAAGAAGGAAAGAGTGAAGGAGGTGCTGGAAGCCATCTCGGATGGCCTCGTCATAGAGGCAAAACCCCTTCTCCATCGAATGATGGGCTCGGAGGTCATCAGAAGTGTAAATGGTGAAGTCCGGGGGGAAAACAAGACCAGGGTGGTTGGTGACCCATTTGAGGGTCATCGAGTCGATCTCGGTTGCAACATCGGCAATCGAGTCGGCCGCCAGACAAGCGCCCTAAGAAGGAGCAGAAGACACCGTGGGTGTAGACGACCCGGGGGTGACCACGTGGCATTGTTGCCATCCGAAAGCAACATGGGATCAGCAGGATGTCTCCACTGAAAGTCTCATACACGAAAGCAAGGGGTGCTTTTTAGGCGAAGACTACACTATTTATAGAGCTATAGGGTCGACCATATCCGATGACTGTCACTTGTCACCCCATTCGAGCGCTCAGATCAACCCACGTGGCATTGTTGCCATCCTTTGGCGTTGGTTTCAGCCTCTTATAATCTCCAAGGTCAATCTTCACAGTCAGATCACCGCTAGAGTCTGGAGCTTCCTTTTGCACAGCAACATTACTTCTCCCTTTGGATTTATCTCTCTTTATTGCCTTATTCTTATGATGTGGGAAATCTGGAAGGGGAGGTGTTCGGCCAGGTTTGATTCAAAGAGTGTAACAGCTGGGGAAGTAATTAAGAGCATCAAGCTTAAGATTTATTTCTCCCTTACCAAAGTGTCGTTCAAGGTTGCTCCAACTCCCTATGAGTTACAGGTCCTTAATGATTTCGGTTTTGCCCCTAATTGCATTACTAAACAGATGAAACTCATCAGATGGATACCTTCTATATCAGATTTTTGTTTGAATGTTGATGGAGCTTGCAAAGGTAACCTAGGGGAGTGCGGTGGTGGAGGTTGTATACGAGATAGGTAAGGCAATGTTTATGTAGCTTTTGCTCATTTCTATGGTGTTGGCAACTGATGACTAGTCTGTCCCCATTTAATTTTAATTAATTACATATATATATATATATATATATATATTGATGATTAACAAAATCAAACAAAAGTTTATCAATTATATCTAATGAATATTTCATAAGTCTTAAGTACAGGAAAAATACCAAGGTCAAAGAAGCCAATAAAGGTATGCATTACTTCTCTGAAGCCTTAATCTTTTCAACATGATATTTCTCTAAGTCCATATCGACTTATATTGAAGGCCATAACGATTTCTTTATAAGCATATTGATTTCAATAGAATTATCATAGTGATTTCCTTTCTGACTGAAAAGTCATGTTGTTTCAAACAAATCGATGCCGTAACGATTCTATAAGTGATCGCAACGATTTTCTTATAAGACTGAAAAGTCATGTTATTTCAAACAAGTCGATGTCACAACGACTCTATAAGTTACCGTAACGATTTCTTTAGAGCCTGTAACGACTTGCTCTTCACAACGACTCTATAAGTCACCGTAACGATTTCCTTAGAGCCCGTAACGACTTGCTCGTCACAACGACTCTATAAGTTACCACAACGATTTCTTTAGAGCTCATAACGACTTGCCTGTCGCAACGACTCTATAAGTTGTCGCAACGATTTCTTTAGAGCCCGTAACGATTTCTTTAGAAACTCGTAACGACTTGCCTGTCATAACGACTCTATAAGTTATCGCAACGATTTCTTTAGAAAGCGCAATGACTTGCTTGTTGTAACGATTTCATAAGTTACCGTAACGACTTCTTTAGAACTCGCAACGACTTGCTTATTGTAACGACTTCATAAGTTACCATAAAAATTTCTTTAGAGTTCATAACGACTTGATAAGTATTCATAACGATTTCTTTAGAATTCACAACGACTTGCTTTGTATAATGATTTGTTAAGTATTTCACATCGATTTCTTCAGAAACACAACAATTTACTTTGTGCAACGATTCATTAAGTATTCATGATATATCTTCTGTCACATAATGATTTTCTATGACTCATAACGATTTCATAAGTCATATAGTCATCGATTTCATATCTTGATATCTTATTCATCTTAAAAGCGTTGACTAGTCAAAGTCCACGTAGACATCTCTCTGACGCTTTTGCATTTATGAGATCTGAACATATCTCTGCATGCATGCAGACCATATCATGCCCACTCTGATTACGTCCTTTAGACTTAAGCTATTTTGCACTACTATTTTCATGTCTATTTCTACTAACGTTGACTGACATCAGAGACAGCTTAGCTGTCTGCTATTTGAGATTGACATTTGTGCAGACCTCTGAACTAGCTTCATAGTACAACGTTAAACAAATAGAAGCCAATGGATATTTCTGAAGATCTATCTCTTTGCGTGCTCAAGTGATCAAAAGACTGTTGACTGGAAGCTTCCAAGACTCCAGATGTCATTCAGTCTAACGACTACTCAAAAGAGAGACAACAGACACTTCAACGTCTACATTTCAAATTGAAGATATAAATTCAAGTCAGAAGAGTAGAAAACACATACATCGCGCATTCAAGCATTCAAATTCTTCTGAAGAAAGTCCAGAGCCAAGAACCTTCATTCCACTTAGCTTTTGCTCTCCACTAGTTTGTGAATATCTTGAGAGAGCCTGTATAGTTCTGAGAGTGTGCCTTGTTTAAATCTCTTTGCTCTCAGTTCTAGTTGCTTCAGATCCTTGCTTATCAAAAGCTTGATCTAGGGGCTTGAATTTCATTCACTCTCTTTGTGTTGTTCCCTTCGAGTGTGAAGGAAGACCTGGTGGTATCCAGGGTGTTGTTCCCTTCGGTTGTGAAGGAAGACCTGGTGTGGTATCCAGGGTGTTGTTCCCTTTGGTTGTGAAGGAAGACCTGGTGTGGTATCCAGGGTGTGGTATCCAGGGTGTTGTTCCCTTTGGTTGTGAAGGAAGACCTGGTGTGGTATCCAGGGTGTTGTTCCCTTCGGTTGTGAAGGAAGACCTGGTGTGGTATCCAAGGTGTTGTTCCCTTCGAGTGTGAAGGAAGACCAGCTGAGCTGGGTGTTGTAGCGTCCTTAGGGGGACTGTACCCTAGTTAGTGAAATCCTGAGTTGTTGCTCAGGGACTGAACGTAGGACTCCTTAGGAAAGGTGGTCCGAACCAGGATAAACCTTGTGTTGTATGATTGTCTTCTTTGTGTGTTTGTTATTTAAACTAACTGTCACTAACCTACTTCGAAGAATATTTGTGTGAATGTTTTTAGTTCCAGGTATCTTCTAGATTAATTTTTAAAGACCCATTCACCCCCCCCTCTGGGCTCGTCAACTGGGCAACAAGTGGTATCAGAGCGAGTCTCTTCGAAAAAGAAAAGATCCAACGATCTGAAGAGTAAAGATCTATGGCAGCCCAAGGTAACTTTGAAGGTCAGTCTATCAACCGACCCCCTCTCTTCGATGGTGAAGATTATCCTTACTGGAAGACCAGAATGGAATACTTTCTACAAGGGCATGACTATCAAATTTGGTCCATAGTAGAAGAAGGTGATCTGTTAGTCACAAATGAGAAAGCACAATGGACAGATGATGACAGGAAGAAGATTTCCCTGAATTGCAAAGCAAAGAGCATCCTATGCTGTGCTCTAAGTAAGAAGGAATTCAACAGAGTTTCAGCCTGCAAATCCTCAATGGAAATGTGGGAAAAGCTCAGGATTACTTATGAAGGCACAGACAAAGTAAAGGAAACAAGAATCGACATTCTTGTCACTCAATATGAAAGATTTCAGATGCAGTCAAGTGAGTCCATAACTCAAATGTTCAGCCGGTTCACTGACATCACAAATGGACTAGCTAGTCTGGGGAAAACCTATGAGATGGGAGACATGGTGAGGAAGATACTTAGATCCTTACCGTCCTCATGGACCCCAAAGGTCACAGCAATAGAAGAAGCTAATGACCTGAAGAGAATGTCTGTAGAAAAGCTCATTGGGTCCCTCATGGCCCATGAGATCAACATGGAAAGGCTAGGAGAGTCCTCTAGCAGAAAGAAGCACTCCAACGCCTTAAAAGCTGAAGAAGATTCACCAGAAGCAAGTTCAGCTGAAAGTGAAAGTGATGCAGATAGCGAAAATGAGGAAGCTATGCTATCTAGAAAATTACAGCGAATTTTGGCTAAGAAGAAGAAATTCCAATCTGGAAGAAGGCACTTCAAAAGGAACAAGGAATTCAAGAAGCCAGATGGAAAAGAAATAAAGAAAGGAGAACCCGTCTGCTATGAATGTAAGAAGCCAGGACACAATAAAACTGAGTGTCCAAAGTTAAAGAAGCCAGAGTTCAGGAAGAAGGACAGTTCCAAGAAGTTCAGAAAGTACAAGAAGAAGGCGATGGCAGCAGCATGGGAAAACAGTAGTGACTCAGACAGTGAGTCAAGTTCCTGCAGTGATGAAGAAAAGGCCAACTTGGCCTTCATGGCAAATACTGAAGATAAGGTAACTTCTGACTCCTCTTTTGATTCATGCAATGATTCAGATTCCGATAGCTTAGAAGAGGCTTTCAACGAACTATATGAAAAATATAAAGAAGTAACCAAATTATTAAAAGTGAGCAAGAAAAACATAGTCTGCATAGAAAATACAAACTCAGATCTAAAATCAGAAAATGAACAATTAGAAAGTCAAATAACTGAACTTAAAAGAAGAAATGAACTGTTATGTGAAGACCTAAAAGCTAAGAATGAACAAATAACTAAATTAGAGAAACAAGTAAGTTCAGATGAACTGAAAACTGAAATCAAAACACTAACAGAAGAAAATATACAATTATCTAGCACATTAGAAAAATTCACTAATGGTAAAAACTCCCTCATATTAAAAGGTGCTAGAAGATCAGGTAAGAAGAAAAATGGATTAGGATATACACCCCCAGATAATGAAGAAACCATAATTTATCCTAAAACATATCCAACACCAAAATTTGTACCTGAACAAGATACAACATACAAAGCTGATTTCAGATATATAGAAAAAGTAACCAAATTATCCTGTTGTAGTCACTGTAACAAGTTAGGACACATCATAACGACATGCCCAACAAGACATAAGAAATGGATAATAAAAGGCAAAATAAATGATACTAACCCATCAGGACCCAAAAGAATTTGGGTACCTAAAACTTGATGTTTTTATTTCAGGACACCTCTTGAGCATCCAAATGGTATTTGGATAGCGGGTGCTCAAGACACATGTCAGGAAACCAGAAGTTATTCTCTCATCTCCAAGCTGAAGAAGGAACAGTTACTTATGGAGATAATGGGAAAGGAACCGTGATAGGCAGTGGCTCTGTGAATAACAAAGGAAAAACAGTCATAGAAGATGTGCTATTAGTCAAGGGATTGAAGCACAATCTCATTAGCATTAGCCAGCTGTGTGACAGAGGCCATCAGATCAAGTTTCAAGAGTCGAAGTGCAGCATACTGAAGGATGGAGCAGTCATCTTTGAAGCTAATAGAGAAAAGAATTTGTATGTGCTCTATCTTGAAGAACTCAAGGTTCAAAATGTTTGCCTGGCAGCAAATAAAGATAAATCTACAAATTATGGCACAGACGACTTGGACATTGCAGCATAGATGGCATGAGAAAACTGCTGAAGAAGAATCTTGTGGAAGGTCTACCTAAGGTTAGTACAAAATTGGATGGTGTATGTAAACCTTGTGCTAAGGGAAAGCACACCAAAGGCTCCTTCAAGTCAAAGACGGTGGTGACCACCTCAAAACCCTTAGAGCTCCTTCATATGGATCTATTTGGGCCAATGAGGACTACCAGTCTTGGAGGAAAGAATTTTGGATTTGTCATAGTGGATGACTACTCAAGATTCACATGGGTATCATTCCTAGAGCATAAAGATGATACTTTTGAAAACTTTGTTAGTTTCAGCAAGAAGGTCCAGAAAGATCAAAAGTTCAGCATTGTGTCTATCCGATCAGATCATGGTGGTGAATTTCAAAATGAAAAGTTTGCTAGATTTTGTGATGATCAGGGAATTGAGCATAATTTCTCAGCACCAAGGACACCACAACAAAATGGTATTGCTGAGAGGAAGAACAGAACCCTATTGGATATGGCAAGAACTATGCTCTCAGAATATGATCTGCCAAGATATTTTTGGGCTGAAGCAGTCAACACAGCAAGCTACATTATCAACCGAGTAATGATCAGGCCAATCCTGAAAAAGACTGCATATGAACTATTCAAAGGGAAGAAGCCAAAGATCAGCCACTTCAGGACTTTTGGATGTCCTTGCTTCATTCACAACAATGGAAAAAGGGACATTGGTAAGTTGGATGCCAAATCAGATGAAGGCATCTTTATGGGGTACACCTCTAAACCCAAAGGCTATAGAGTATTTAACAAACGTACTTTATTGATTGAACAGTCTGTACATATTATTTTTGATGAAACTAACCCTTCCTTGAGAAAGGAAGTAGATAGTGACAATGATGATGCAGATGAACTGTCCAAGAAACTAAAAGATACATCAATTGAGGACAAGGATGATCCACCTCTGGAAGAATTGCAACAAGAAGAAGTTACTCATGAAAACCTTCCAAAGGAGTGGAGATACAAGAAAGATCACCCACTTGAGAATATTATTGGTGATCCATCCATAGGGGTAAGAACAAGAGGTAATGTTATTCCTTGTGATTACCTAGCTTTTGTTTCTCAAATAGAGCCTAGGACAGTCAATGAAGCTCTCTCTGATGAATCTTGGATAGTAGCCATGCAAGATGAATTAAATCAATTCAAGAGAAACCAAGTATGGTCACTTGTTCCTAGACCATCAGACCATCCAGTCATTGGCACCAAATGGGTGTTCAGAAATAAACTGGATGAAACTGGTGCAATCTTAAGAAACAAGGCCAGATTGGTAGCTCAAGGCTATTCTCAAGAGGAAGGCATAGATTTCGATGAAACCTATGCACCTGTAGCTAGACTTGAGGCCATTAGAATATTACTTGCATATGCATCTGCTTTGAACTTGACATTATTTCAAATGGATGTTAAATCCGCATTTTTAAATGGTTTTATAAAAGAGGAAGTTTATGTGGAACAACCTCCGGGTTTTGATGACACAGAATTTCCCAATCATGTTTTCAAACTTCATAAGGCATTATATGGTTTAAAACAGGCACCTAGAGCCTGGTATGAAAGCTTAGCTCTTTTCTTTTAAACCATGGTTTCAGTAGAGGTCAAGTAGATAGTACCCTTTTCATAAAGTCAAAGGTCAAACACATTCTATTAGTCCAAATTTATGTAGATGATATTATCTTTGGGTCTACTGATGAATCCCTTTGCAAGTACTTTGAAAAGTTGATGCAGGGAGAATTTGAAATGAGCATGATGGGAGAACTTAATTACTTCCTTGGATTACAAATCAAACAAGGAAAGGAAGGAACTCACATCTGTCAAGCAAAGTACACAAAAGAACTCTTAAAGAAATTTGGATTCGAAAATACCAAGCCACTGTCAACACCGATGAGCACATCAACAAGGATGGACAGTGACAAAGATGGTAAGAAAGTAGATCAAAAGATCTACAGAGGTATGATTGGTTCACTACTTTATTTAACAGCTAGTAGACCAGATATACTATTTAGTGTATGCATGTGTGCTAGATATCAAGCTGATCCTAAAGAATCACATTTAATTTCGGTGAAAAGAATATTTAGATATTTAGCAAGATCTCATGACTTAGGTCTATGGTATCCAAAACATTGTGAAATTAACTTAGTAGGTTACTCTGATGCTGACTATGCTGGATGCAAATTAGATAGAAAAAGCACCAGTGGTGGTTGTCAATTTCTTGCAGGATGTTTAATATCTTAGTCTTCAAAGAAACAAAATTCAATAGCACTATCCACTGCTGAAGCTGAGTACATAGCTGCTGGAAATTGCTGTACACAACTCTTATAGATAAAGCAACAACTTGAAGATTTCGGATTAAACATCAAATCCATCCCACTGCTGTGTGACAACACCAGTGCCATTAATCTCACCAAGAATCCAGTTCAGCACTTAAGGACCAAACATATTGAGGTTAGATATCATTTTATTCGTGATCATGTTGCAAATGGAAATATTGAAATATCATTTATTGATACAAATGGCCAATTAGCAAACATTTTCACAAAAGACTTACCTAAAGAGAGATTCACATCTCTTAGAAGAGAATTAGGCATGTGCAATTTGTGATAAAAGTTTTCTTACAAATGGCACATTAAATTTCAGAATTAAGTAATTTTTTCCCTCCATGGCGTTAAGCAAAAGAAATTCAAATTATTCTTTGTAACTGCTCTCTCATTGAAGTCAGTTTGAATAGTCAACACCTTTTGTCGTTTTCCACCACCTTTCGGCGCCTCACTTTCCACATCGCATTAATTTATTCATAAAATCAATGGCAGAACGATTGTATCTCATCGTCTACCTTTTCCCCTTTTCATCCTGTCGCATGAGCCGATGCCCTAACAACTCATATCTCAACCTCTACAAATTTGAACCTTCCTCCTCCTTCCCGCAAAATTTCTTGAGGATTCCTTCTCTTCCCTTCCGTTTCAACCCTCCAGAGACTTTCCCACCTGAATCCATGGCCGCACCAGTCATCGACGGCAGTTTGGGTGGCTACAGCGCTGAGTTTCTCACTCCTGAGCAGCAGGAGAGGTTTACCTTTGTGAAGACGAAGCTCTGTGTAAATTGTTGGCCCTTTTGGTACGGCAGCAAGCTAACCTAGAGGGGGGGGTGAATAGGTTTTTCTGAAATCTGAAATAGAATCTTAAACACAGAAATTAACACTTGAAGGTTTGGTTAGTTTAGTGTGATAAAGAGTAGCAGTGCGGAAGCAAATAAACAATCACACAAATAACACAAGAGATTTATCCTGGTTCGGCCCTTCCCACATGGAAGTCCTACGTCCAGTCCCCAAGCAACTTCTTGGGATTTCACTAACCAAGGGTACAGTCCCCCTTAAGGACACTACAACACCCAGCACCCCAGCTGGTCTTCTTCTCTTTCCCGGGCAAGAAGGCAGCCCACTTCTCTTACAGGTAAAGAAGCCAACCTCCTGGTACAAACCCCAGTGCGGTTCTGCTAGACACTAACCCCTAGCTAGGTTAACAACTGTATACAGTCCTACAGCCGGACAAGGATCTTTCTTAGAAAAGAAAGAACAAAGCTGAGAGTTGGAACAAATAAAAACCAACCAAAAGAACTCTCAGCAAAAGACTCTCTCCCCCAGATTACAAGATGCACACAGAGAGAGAGAGAAGAGAGGAGAAGGAGCTTGAATGCTTCAGTGCTTCAGATGCTTGAACACTTCTTCTTGGGCTCAGGCTCTTTCTCTCTTTCCTTTGAGTGTATGTGGAGTTGAAGTTCTTCCCGGATGTACACTCTTGAAAAATCTTCAGGAAAGCTCTTAGTTCTTCTTCAGCCTTGCTTCATCTTTTATATAAGCAATTTGAATAAATCCGTTGGAGTTCTAGCCGTTGCTCATCTTCTCTTTCTTCTGATAATTTGTGGTCTACGAGGTCTGCAAACATAGAAAAAAGTGTTTAGATAAAAGAGTGTTTCTGTCAAAAAAGCTCATACATCTATGTTTCCTGATGCCACCCAGAAGTGGTAAGTAATCCCCTTTTTGTTGGCAGGAAAGAAAAGATTTAGAGAGATAAGCAAAAAGATCTCCTGTCAGAAAGATAGAGGATTACGCAAATCAAGAATATTTGACTTTTTCACTAGATGCCAAAAAATATTTTGAAATATAAAATAAATCTATGTTTAAGTGAAATCCATATTTTACAAAGGAATCGATGTGAGAGTTACAAAGGAATCCTTATAAGAGTTACAAAGGAATCCTTATGAGAGTTACAAAGGAATCCATGTGAGAGTTACAAAGGAATCCTTATGAGAGTTACAAAGGAATCCATGTGAGAGTTACAAAGGAATCCATGTGAGAGTTACAAAGGAATCCTTATGAGAGTTACAAAGGAATCCATGTGAGAGTTACAAAGGAATCCATATGAGAGTTATAAAGGAATCCTTATGAGAGTTACAAAGGAATCCATGTGAGAGTTACAAAGGAATCCATGTGAGAGTTACAAAGGAATCCTTATGAGAGTTACAAAGGAATCCATGTGAGCGAATCCTTATAAGATCGATTCCTTAAGAGAGCGAATCTTTGAGAGCGAATCCTTATAAGATCGATTCCTTAAGAGAGCGAATCCTTGAGAGCGAATCCTTATGAGATCGATTCCTTAAGAGAGCGAATCCTTGAGAGCGAATCCTTATGAGATCGATTCCTTAAGAGAGCGAATCCTTGAGAGCGAATCCTTATGAGATCGATTCCTTAAGAGAGCGAATCCTTGAGAGCGAATCCTTATGAGATCGATTCCTTAAGAGAGTGAATCCTTATGAGTTACAAAGGAGTCTGTGTGAGTTACAAAGGAATCCTTATAAGTTTCAAAGGAGTCTGTGTGAGTACAAAGGAATCCTTGTGAGTTACAAAGGAGTCTGTGTGAGTTACAAAGGAATCCTTATGAGTTACAAAGGAGTCTGTGTGAGTTACAAAGGAATCCTTATGAGTTACAAAGGAGTCTGTGTGAGTTATAAAGGAATCCTTATGAGTTTCAAAGGAGTCTGTGTGAGTACAAAGGAATCCTTATGAGTTACAAAGGAGTCTGTGTGAGTATAAAGGAATCCTTATGAGAGTCACTTATCAAATCGTTATGAGACCAAATCGATGTGGCACTTTGAACTGAAATCCATATATATTGAATGGAATCCATTTATCTGTTTAGTGCAAATCATTATAGAATAATGTCATAAAATTATATTTATTAGAAAATCATGATATTTAATTTATTATTAGAAAAATTATGGTATTAAATATATTTAATATTCAATTAATCACATAAATTTATATTTATTAGAAAATCATGATATTTAATTTATAATTAGAAAAATCATGGTATTAAATATATTTAATATTCAATTAATCACATAAATTTATATTTATTAAGAAAAACATGATATTAAATATTTTTAATAATAATTAATTAAACATAAATTTTGTTATCACCAAAATAAAAGGGTAAAAATATAGGAGTGGTTCAACAATCTCCCCCTTTTTGGTGATGACAAAATTTATGAGAATTTTCTAACAAAAATACGTAAAGCATAGAAAATACAGAAAATTCACAGATAATGCATACCATGCATACTCTCCCCCTTTTTGTCACAAACCAAAAAGGAAGGTTCTTACCATTGTATTCTTTCCCCTTTGTGAGAGAAATTCTTACCATTGAGGGGTTCAACAATGATTGACATAAATTAATAACTCCCCCTTAGTCTGTGCTCCCCCTGAGTGAGAGATTCCACCTGAATGAGACTTGAAAATAATTGTTAGTAATATTAAAATTTACAAATAAATTATTGACTACTCCCTCTTCAGATATGAGATGGATGAAGAGCTGGCAGTTACCAGTGCCTTGAGCATCCTTTGTTCCTGATGCTCCAAGGCCATCCTGCAAATAAACTATTCAGAAGTAGGTACCCAAATCTTTTGGGTCCTTGATGGTTAGATGCATAAAAATAACCTTTAGGAATCCAAACTAAGTGCCTTGTTGTGCAGGTGTTTACTGTGTGTCCTAACTTATTACAATGAGAGCAGCAATGAATATAATTTGATTTATAGTTCTTATTTTCTTGGTGATGTCTATCTGGAACACGATATTTGGAGACATTTCTTTTACAGGAGCCTTTTTCTGAGGCAACTTGGTTTCTTTTACAAATTTTGGTAATGGATATTTTTCAGGAATTATGACTTGTTTTCCTTTTTCCGGAGGTATGTAACCAAGCCCTTGTTTGTCATTTCCAGATTTTGATCCTTTTAAGCATAGGGCTAAAGATGTTTTTCCTTTAGTTAATTTCCAACTGATTCTTTTAAATACAGATTTTCTTTAGTTAGAGTTTTTAATTTTTCTTCTAACTCTAATTTTTCATTCTCCTTATTTTTAAATATTCATTCAAAAGATAAATGTTATCTTTACTATCCTTTAATTGTTTTTCTAGTTGCTCCAATTCGGATTTAAGATCAGAATTGGTGTTTTCTAAGCAGATAGTGTTGTTTTTCAGATTCTTTAATTCTTTTACAACATTTTTATGTTTTTCATATAGTTCATTAAATACTTCTTCTAAGTCTTCAGATTCTGATCCTGAATATGTGCAAGAATCAAAAGATAAGTTAGGATGTACCTCATCTAGTCCTACCATGAGGGCTAGATTTACCTGCTCTTTCTCTGATTCTGAGCATGATGATTCTGAGCATGTGGTCTCTTCATTTTCCCAAGCAGCTGCCATGGCTCTTCTTTTAAATTTCTTGTGCTGCTTCTTGGGTTTCTCAATTTGACTAGTCTTCTTGAGTCTTGGACAATCCGGTCTTAGATGTCCAGGTTTTCTGCATTCATAGCAGACTGGTTCTTTTTCTTTTCTCTCTTTCTTTTGAATCCTTCTTGATCCATTTTCTTCTTCTTGAAAATTTTCTGAAGCTTGGACAGAACTTCATCTACGTCACTATCTTCAGAATCTGCATTTTTGGAGCTAGAAGAAGAAGTGGAAGGAGCAGCTACAACCTTAAGAGCATTAGTACATTTCTTCTTAGATGAGCTTTCAGACAATCGCTCCATATTTATTTCATGTGCCATGAGAGAACCTATTAAATTATCAATTGACAATTTGGTTAAATCATGGGCCTCTTCAATAGCAGTTACTTTAGGTGTCCATGAAATAGTTAAGGACCTAAGTATTTTTCTAACGGTTTCTTCATTGGAAAGAGTTTTACCAAGAGAATTTAAGCCTACTACTATGCTTGAAAATCTATTATACATAGTAGTAATGTTTTCGCTTGGAAGCATTTTAAATTGTTCATATTGTGAAACAAGAATATCTATTCTAGTTTGTTTCACTTTATCCGTTCCTTCATAAGTTATCTGCAGTTTATCCCAAATTTCTTTAGCAGATTGCATGCAGACACTCTACTAAATTCTCTTTTGGATAAGGCACAACATAAGTAGTTCTTAGCTTTAAAGTTTAAAGATAATTTACTTTTATCAGCAGGTGTAATGGCAGTAGTGCCTTCAATAGGAACAATAACAAAATCACCTACCTCAATTACCTGCCACAGATCAAAGTCTGTGCCTCGAATGAAGCATTCCATTCTCATTTCCAGTATTGATAATCTTCTCCGTCAAAGAATGGAGGTCTGGTGACTGATTGACCTTCAGCATATCCTTGAGCTGCCATAGATCTTTGCTCTAAGATCGTTGGATCTTCTTTGAATGATCAGAGACCCGCTCTGATACCACTTGTTGGCCCTTTTGGTACGGCAGCAAGCTAACCTAGAGGGGGGGTGAATAGGTTTTTCTGAAATCTGAAATAGAATCTTAAACACAGAAATTAACACTTGAAGGTTTGGTTAGTTTAGTGTGATAAAGAGTAGCAGTGCGGAAGCAAATAAACAATCACACAAATAACACAAGAGATTTATCCTGGTTCGGCCCTTCCCACATGGAAGTCCTACGTCCAGTCCCCAAGCAACTTCTTGGGATTTCACTAACCAAGGGTACAGTCCCCCTTAAGGACACTACAACACCCAGCACCCCAGCTGGTCTTCTTCTCTTTCTCGGGCAAGAAGGCAGCCCACTTCTCTTACAGGTAAAGAAGCCAACCTCCTGGTACAAACCCCAGTGCGGTTCTGCTAGACACTAACCCCTAGCTAGGTTAACAACTGTATACAGTCCTACAGCCGGACAAGGATCTTTCTTAGAAAAGAAAGAACAAAGCTGAGAGTTGGAACAAATAAAAACCAACCAAAAGAACTCTCAGCAAAAGACTCTCTCCCCCAGATTACAAGATGCACACAGAGAGAGAGAAGAGAGGAGAAGGAGCTTGAATGCTTCAGTGCTTCAGATGCTTGAACACTTCTTCTTGGGCTCAGGCTCTTTCTCTCTTTTCCTTTGAGTGTATGTGGAGTTGAGGTTCTTCCCGGATGTACACTCTTGAAAAATCTTCAGGAAAGCTCTTAGTTCTTCTTCAGCCTTGCTTCATCTTTTATATAAGCAATTTGAATAAATCCGTTGGAGTTCTAGCCGTTGCTCATCTTCTCTTTCTTCTGATAATTTGTGGTCTACGAGGTCTGCAAACATAGAAAAAAGTGTTTAGATAAAAGAGTGTTTCTGTCAAAAAGGCTCATACATCTATGTTTCCTGATGCCACCCAGAAGTGGTAAGTAATCCCCTTTTTGTTGGCAGGAAAGAAAAGATTTAGAGAGATAAGCAAAAAGATCTCCTGTCAGAAAGATAGAGGATTACGCAAATCAAGAATATTTGACTTTTTCACTAGATGCCAAAAAATATTTTGAAATATAAAATAAATCTATGTTTAAGTGAAATCCATATTTTACAAAGGAATCGATGTGAGAGTTACAAAGGAATCCTTATGAGAGTTACAAAGGAATCCTTATGAGAGTTACAAAGGAATCCATGTGAGAGTTACAAAGGAATCCTTATGAGAGTTACAAAGGAATCCATGTGAGAGTTACAAAGGAATCCATGTGAGAGTTACAAAGGAATCCTTATGAGAGTTACAAAGGAATCCATGTGAGAGTTACAAAGGAATCCATATGAGAGTTATAAAGGAATCCTTATGAGAGTTACAAAGGAATCCATGTGAGAGTTACAAAGGAATCCATGTGAGAGTTACAAAGGAATCCTTATGAGAGTTACAAAGGAATCCATGTGAGCGAATCCTTATAAGATCGATTCCTTAAGAGAGCGAATCTTTGAGAGCGAATCCTTATAAGATCGATTCCTTAAGAGAGCGAATCCTTGAGAGCGAATCCTTATGAGATCGATTCCTTAAGAGAGCGAATCCTTGAGAGCGAATCCTTATGAGATCGATTCCTTAAGAGAGCGAATCCTTGAGAGCGAATCCTTATGAGATCGATTCCTTAAGAGAGCGAATCCTTGAGAGCGAATCCTTATGAGATCGATTCCTTAAGAGAGTGAATCCTTATGAGTTACAAAGGAGTCTGTGTGAGTTACAAAGGAATCCTTATGAGTTTCAAAGGAGTCTGTGTGAGTACAAAGGAATCCTTATGAGTTACAAAGGAGTCTGTGTGAGTTACAAAGGAATCCTTATGAGTTACAAAGGAGTCTGTGTGAGTTACAAAGGAATCCTTATGAGTTACAAAGGAGTCTGTGTGAGTTATAAAGGAATCCTTATGAGTTTCAAAGGAGTCTGTGTGAGTACAAAGGAATCCTTATGAGTTACAAAGGAGTCTGTGTGAGTATAAAGGAATCCTTATGAGAGTCACTTATCAAATCGTTATGAGACCAAATCGATGTGGCACTTTGAACTGAAATCCATATATATATTGAATGGAATCCATTTATCTGTTTAGTGCAAATCATTATAGAATAATGTCATAAAATTATATTTATTAGAAAATCATGATATTTAATTATTATTAGAAAAATTATGGTATTAAATATATTTAATATTCAATTAATCACATAAATTTATATTTATTAGAAAATCATGATATTTAATTTATAATTAGAAAAATCATGGTATTAAATATATTTAATATTCAATTAATCACATAAATTTATTTATTAAGAAAAACATGATATTAAATATTTTTAATAATAATTAATTAAACATAAATTTTGTTATCACCAAAATAAAAGGGTAAAAATATAGGAGTGGTTCAACATAAATAAAGAAGTCGATGTTGATAATCTGAGGAAAAATGGAATGAGCAGTGTGGTAGATTTGATCAATCAGATGCAGTGGACAGGAGTCTCCACCTTTTCAGAGGTCAGTTACCCGAACTTGGTAAAAGCTTTCTTCGTGTGTATGAGAACAGAGGAATATGGGTCCCTAGTCTCTTCAGTAAAGGGAACCCTGATTAGAATAGACCCTGAGTTGCTGAAGATGCTGTTTGATGTGAAGACTTCCAGATTTAGTGGGGTTCACACCGTGGACGCCCAAGTGAAAGGTTTGGGAATTGTAAGGCCGGGCTTCAAGCTAAGGGATGACAAGCTGGATATAAATCAACTAACTGCTTTCAACCGCCTCCTTCACTTTATTGTTTGTCAAATCTTAGTTCCCAGAAGTGCAACATTTTCATCTTGCACAAAGGCCGACTCAGACGTGATGTATTGGGCCATTCAAAATAAGGAGATAAATATGGCCGTAGTGATGATGGAAAGAATGAAATTTGCCAGAGATCAGATTTGGGACACCAAGAGCAAGTTAAATGTGTCCCTACCCTATGCCCACCTACTTACCAAGATCTTCAAACACTTCGGTGTTGATCTTCATGGGGCAGTTGTAGAGAAAATGGGCCAAGCAATCAGGTCCAGGAACCTGAAGAAGAGTGGCTTCTCTGTGGAAAATAGTGTCTGGTTCAAGGCTTCAGTTGCTGAAGGCGAAGCCATCATTGACGACACCTCAGTTGTTCATCAAGAAATGGGATCAGCAGATATGACTCCAGAATTGCCAGTGGAGTCAGTTTCAGTTCCAGCAGTTGGAGCAGCAGAATCATCAGGCCCCTCTTTAGCAGAAGCTCAGTCTAAAATTGCAGTGGAAGAAGAAAGGATATCAGCACCAGCTTCAGAATTTCCAGAAGAATTAGATGTAAATTTTGCAGAAAGGAGAATTGAGGATATTCTCCCAGAGGACATTTTTCCTGTTGAGGACCCACTACCCTCAACTATCGTTGCATCTATTCTTTCAGACATTATTGATTCAATTCCTTTCACCTCTAGTGCTCCCGAAACCAGTGGCAGAGTTGCAGAAGAGGCTGTGGCATCAGGCCACATTGATGAACAAATGGAAGATGTTCAAGTAGAGGTAGAGCACCCAGCTGCTCAAGGTGACTCTGTGATGGAAGATGCTCCCATTCAGGGGGAGCAAGTATCAAATGAAGAAGATGCTCCTATTGAGGGGGAGCCATCAAAAGATGGTTCAGCAGAAACAACTCCAGTTGTTGATGGTCAGGAGGAAAGGAATAGAGATTCTCAAAATCTGGATGACAGAGAAGGAGAGATTGCAAGCTCTTCGAGCTCAGATGATGATCAACCTCCTCCAGCAAAAGAAGGCAAGAAGAAAGGAAAAGAAGTTTCCTCTGAAGTCCTCTCCTGGCTGATACACCTTTTGAGAGGCAGGTCAAGCAGAAAATTGTCATAAATTTGAAACCAGTGATTGAAAGGTTGAATGTGCAAGGTGAGCTATTATGTACTCTCCAGTCAGATGTAAATTCTATATTTCTAAGCCAAGCTTCAGCCAACAAAGAATTGGGACAAATTAGAAATGCTATGAAATGGTTTAATAAGGAGATGAGCAGCATGAAAGGCATGCTCTCGGATATTATCAAGGCAATTGGAGTTCAAGCTCCTCCTCCTCCAGAAGCAGCAGCAGCACCAGAAGCAACAGCAGCACCAGAAGCAGCAGCAGCTCCAGAAGCAGCAGCAGCAGCAGAAGCAGCAGCAGCACCAGAAGCAACAGCAGCACCAGAAGCAGTAGCAGCACCAAAAGAGGTAGGGCCAACAGGGCCAGCTGATCAGGTTGAAGGGCCAACAGGGCCATCTGAGCAAGGGTCAGGGCCATCAGGGCCATTGGAGAGTGAGTCTGTGCAGATAGAGACAGAAGAGTTCTTGGCACCCAAGCCCCCAGCTCCCTCTTCTCCCTCTCGCACACCTATTCCTCCAACTCCACCCTCAGCTCCTACAGCACCTCCTGCTCCTCAAACATTCAAGAAGCCTCAATCTAGACCAATTTCTTCTCCTACACCATTTCAGTTCACCTCATCTCCTGCCTCCTCTACTTCCATTCCTTCTCCTTCTCCTATACATGAGGCCCCTCCAGCATCCTCAGCTGGAGCATCCTCCTCCTCCTCTGGTCCCTCCCTTGGACCAATTGATGACCTTCCTACTATTTCCCACTCTTTTCTTCATCCTACTCCTCTACCCTCTTTCATCACTATCATACCTGAAAGAGCCCAACTTAACTCTCCCTTTATGGAACAAATAAAGGATGAGTTTGAGGAAGGGATCCTCAGGTCTGTGTTGAAGGTTGTGGAACATGTTCATAGGGCAGACCCTTCTAGTCCTGCCCCCAAGAAGAGGAAGCTTACTTCTACTTCCTCCCTCTCCTCTGAACCCAAATACCCACCTTTGTGATTTTCTCTCACAGTGGACAACAAACATCCCTCACTGTACAGAGAATATCTCTCAAAGGTTGTTTTTGCAACCATCATTAACCTTCCATTTCTTGATCTCACAGATCATTTGCACACCATTCTACCCTACACTTCTCTTTCCAAATCCGAAAAATCCAAAATCTTCTCTCTTGCCCACTCCAAATCTGAAGAGCAGTGGGACAAAGGTCACAAGGATCTCCTAAAGAAATTCATTCTTGCCAAATCTGCTAGATTCCTTCCGAGGGACCACTCCCTGACCCTATCAGAGTGGTTCAGGTTCTATCATAGGGAACTTTAGGCACCCTATATTCAAAAGGAAATCAAAATGATCAGGCACCTCATGCTATTCAACAACTACAAATATATTCATAGACTTCCAGAGGTTCAGCTCAGTCAGTTCAAAAGGGCCATTTCAGCTCTGACTCTGGATATCTCTCAAACTTCAGATGTTCAGGTAGATTTTGCTACCCTCCAAGTACCTGAAGAGATAGTCCTTCCTCAAATTCTCTTTCTAGTTATGGATTCCTCTATAGAATCCATCATCTTTGAACGTTTTGCCAGAGTAATGGGCAGAATTAAAGTTCAGAAAGGCTGCCTGGTTGCTTTTTCTAGATTCATGTTTAGGGAATATCACCAGGGGCATGTAAGTGCTGAAGTTCTAGCCCCTATTCTGTCTGAATGTGAAAGGCTGACATCTTCTGAATGGTCCAAGTTCTACCCCCTGTCAGCTCAGCAACTATTTGAAATCAATGAAGTTCAGGCCAGAGAAGGCAAACCAGCCATTTCTCCAGCTACTTTCCTAGATATGAACTCCATTCATCTTGTTGATGACCCCTTCAAGGTCTGGGAGGAAAGATACAAAGTGTATGTGGCTATAGACAAAGCTCTCAGAGATAACCACAACCATTATCCTGTCACCATGGACCAATTCCTCACCTGTGCCAGCTTTGGGACTCATCGATTTCTCAAGATGAACATAGACAAGAATGCATATGCTGACCTTCTCTATCAACACCTAGATCTTCATCTCAAAAGGATGGCTTCCACCATGGGACCCTCCTACTCTGTATCCTTTGGAGTCTTCAAAACTCTTTTTGAAGAGCAGGAAGCACAGGCATGGGAAACCATCTCCCATTTTGCCTCTCTCCTGTCTCCTGCCTTCTATTTACTAGTACCTCCACAAAGTTAATGAAATGACCTTCTTTGTATACTCCTGTTCTCTTTCTCTCTTCTTTCTTTGTCGAAGATTGTCTTTTTGCTCAATGACAAAAAGGGGGAGAAACTTAGCATGTCTGAAACATCTATAACTATATGCATTTTTTTTTTCATCCATGCTTATTGTTCAGTTTTGTCATCACCAAAAAGGGGGAGATTGATGACCAGTCTGTCCCCATGTAATTTTAATTAATTACATATATATATATATTTTATGATTAACAAAACCAAACAAAAGTTTATCAATTATATCTAATGAATATTTCATAAGTCTTAAGTACAGGAAAAATACCAAGGTCAAACAAGCCAATAAAGGTATGCATTACATCTCTGAAGCCTTAATCTTTCCAACATGATATTTCTCTAAGTCCATATCGACTTCTATTGAAAGCCATAACGATTTCTTTATAAGCATATCGATTTCAATAGAATTATCATAATGATTTCCTTTCTGGCTGAAAAGTCATGTTGTTTCAAACAAATCGATGTCGTAATGATTCTATAACTGATCGCAACGATTTCCTTATAAGACTGAAAAGTCATGTTATTTCAAACAAGTCGATGTCACAACGACTCTATAAGTTACCGTAACGATTTCTTTAGAGCCCGTAACGACTTGCTCGTCACAACGACTCTATAAGTCACCGTAACGATTTCCTTAGAGCCCGTAACGACTTGCTCGTCACAACGACTCTATAAGTTACCGTAACGATTTCTTTAGAGCTCATAACGACTTGCCTGTCGCAACGACTCTATAAGTTGTCGCAACGATTTCTTTAGAGCCCGTAACGACTTGCTCGTCACAACGACTCTATAAGTTACCGTAACGATTTCTTTAGAAACTCGTAACGACTTGCCTGTCATAACGACTCTATAAGTTATCGCAACGATTTCTTTAGAAAGCGCAATGACTTGCTTATGTAACGATTTCATAAGTTACCGTAACGACTTCTTTAGAACTCGCAACGACTTGCTTATTGTAACGACTTCATAAGTTACCATAACGATTTCTTTAGAGTTCATAACGACTTGATAAGTATTCATAACGATTTCTTTAGAATTCACAACGACTTGCTTTGTATAATGATTTGTTAAGTATTTCACATCGATTTCTTCAGAAACACAACACTTTGCTTTGTGCAACGATTCATTAAGTATTCATGATATATCTTCGGTCACATAACGATTTTCTATGACTCATAACGATTTCATAAGTCATATCGTCATTGATTTCATATCTTGATATCTTATTCATCTTAAAAGCGTTGACTAGTCAAAGTCCACGTAGACATCTCTCTGACGCTTTTGCATTTATGAGATCTGAACATATCTCTGCATGCATGCAGACCATATCGTGCCTACTCTGATTACGTCCTTTAGACTTAAGCTATTTTGCACTACTATTTTAATGTCTATTGCTACTGACGTTGACTGACATCAGAGATACGTTAGCTGTCTGCTATTTGAGATTGACATTTGTGCAGACCTCTGAACTAGCTTCATAGTACAATGTTAAACAAATAGAAGCCAACGGATATTTCTGAAGATCTATCTCTTTGCGTGCTCAAGTGATCAAAAGACTGTTGACTGGAAGCTTCCAAGACTCCAGATGTCATTCAGTCTAACGACTACTCAAAAGAGAGACAACGGACACTTCAACGTCTACATTTCAAATTGAAGATATAAATTCAAGTCAGAAGAGCAGAAAACACATACATCGCGCATTCAAGCATTCAAATTCTTCTGAAGAAGGTCCAGAGCCAAGAACCTTCATTCCACTTAGCTTTTGCTCTCCACTAGTTTGTGAAAATCTTGAGAGAGCCTGTATAGTTCTGAGAGTGTGCCTTGTTTAAATCTCTTTGCTCTCAGTTCTAGTTGCTTCAGATCCTTGCTTATCAAAAGCTTGATCTAGGGGCTTGAATTTCATTCACTCTCTTTATGTTGTTCCCTTCGGGTGTGAAGGAAGACCTGGTGGTATCCAGGGTGTTGTTCCATTCGGGTGTGAAGGAAGACCTGGTGTGGTATCCAGGATGTTGTTCCCTTTGGTTGTGAAGGAAGACCTGGTGTGGTATCCAGGGTGTTGTTCCCTTCGGTTGTGAAGGAAGACCTGGTGTGGTATCCAGGGTGTTGTTCCCTTCGGGTGTGAAGGAAGACCAGCAGAGCTGGGTGTTGTAGCATCTTTAGGGGGACGGTACCCTAGTTAGTAAAATCCTGAGTTGTTGCTCAGGGACTGGACGTTGGACTCCTAAGGAAAGGTGGTCCGAACCAGGATAAACCTTGTGTTGTGTGATTGTCTTCTTTGTGTGTTTGTTATTTAAACTAACTGTTACTAACCTACTTCGAAGAACATTTGTGTGAATGTTTTTAGTTACAAGTATCTTCTAGATTAATTTTTAAAGACCCATTCACCCCCCCCCCCCTCTGGGCTCGTCAACTGGGCAACAGCAACATCATGATCGTTGAATTTAGAGCTCTATGTGTTGGCCTTCACTTGGCAGCTTCTCTTGGCTTTCACCTCTCTATCGTATACTCAGACTCACAAGCCTATTTTAATTCCTTTTGGTAAGACAGGTGCACCTACTGGAGCTCATACAGGTGGTGGCGGGATGCTAGGACTATGATACATCGGAATTCCCTACTGCTTTCCCATATCTACCGGGAAACTAACCAAGTTGCTAATGCTTTAGCTAATTATGCGTGCAATACTATGCATAATGATGTCTTTTGGGGGCCTTATAGCGTACCACATACATGTAAGGGGCCTATTGTTTTGGATAAAACTGGTCTTATGCATGTTAGACTGGTTTGACTGGGGTATGACCCTATTATGTTCTTTCGTATCATTATATACCTGGCCCAGCTTTTCACACAGGTGGAGTGGGAACACTCTCTCCTTCTAGAGGGGGGGGGGTGCACTCTCCTAGTTCGTGACCCTGAGGACCATTTTTATTTAAAAAAGAAGGTCCACAAGCCCTGCCACAAATTTTGAATGGGGGAGCTCGCTAGGACGACAATGATGACTCTCGGGAGTCAAAGAAACAACGTGATGGCACGCGACAGTCGAAGTGATGAAACGACCGCTGGCGACATATGGATGACAGTCGAGGCGACGCCCCATCAAAGTGTCGGCACCTCGATCACAGGAAAGTGAACTGACAGCACTCCATGTGGGCTGGTAGAACTACGTGGCCTTCCACATGTCTATGATAGAAGAGTTCTGGATCACAGCTTCACCTCGAGCCATTGTAGTGCCCCGACATGAACCTTGGGGGCCAATGATACGGATAGCTCCCACAGGTCGGCCTAGTAATAACTCAACCAAGACCCCCCAACGAGTCCTGGGCCAACCCACATGAATCACCCAGTTCAGAGCACTGACACACTTTGGCTGACGTCCCAACTTTGTCCAGGTCAGCCAGGCCTTAGTGGTCCTGATCAATGTACCGATAAGGCATTCTCCATCCGAGCAGAGCTGAAGGCGGGGCCTAATCCGACCATTGTCACAGCTCATGTAATGGTCATATGTGACGTGAAGTGTAGCATGCCCGCGTAATTCCCGGGGACGTGGATCGCATAACAGCCAGAACATTAGTTAAACATGGTAACTTCTGAGGATTGTGCGTCCGTTAGCATCGGCCTTTAAGGCCACGATCCGTCTGATCTAGCCTACCAGTTATGGCCATGACCTAGTGGACGTTACAAAGATCCCCCGCGGGATTCGCGGGCTCGTCCAACTGCTACCTTAGGCAGGCTATCAGTATAAAAGATGCGGACATTCTACAGGCACAGGTACACAATCTCACTAAGACCTCCTGAATAGCCGACCTATTTCTGAACTCACTTGAGCATCGCATGTCTGCCCACCAAGCCCTCTTAGTGGTCTTGTAGGTTGGGAGCTTGGGGAGATCCTCCTCCCCTGCGTACCACTTTCCTTGGTCTTCTCAGTCTAAGCCAACCTCGTTACTCTTGCAATAACACTTAGTATGTGAGAGTCAATTTAATCTTACTTTCTCCGCCTATATTAGCATATACAGGCCACATACGGATCATTATGTTTTCATGACGTATAGAAATTAGTGCCCTCATCAAATTTAGACAAATAAAATTAGGTGACTAAGTTAAACATCATTTCAGTCATCAATGTTTTCAACTGGTTTGAGCATAACTTTGGCTGACTATAAAGCAAACTTAACTAATGCCATCATAATCCAGATATTAGGGCTGCAAACGGGTCGGGTTCGGAATCGGAAACATAGATTCCGATTCCGATTCTGATAATCGAAATATGGTTCTAATTCCGATTACGATAAAATTGGAATGGTTAATTCCGATTCCGTTCCGATTCTGATAACATTACCGAAACCGAAATTCCGATAAGCTAAGGTGTTTACCATAATTTTATCTTTTGAGTTTATGATAATTTATCAGAATAATCGATACCAATATCGATTCCGATTATTTTTCAATTCCGATTCCGATAGCTTATCGGAATATCCAATACCGATTCCGATAAGCTATCGGTATCATTTTCTGAAACCGATAATTTTTATCGGAATCGGGTCGGAATATCAGAATATCGGGTTCCGTTTACTCCCCTACCAGATATGCTCCCTCTTGATGAGAGAAATTAAGAACAAAGGCATCATTTCCTTTTCAAGAAAGATGTTCATCACTTTATGCTTTTAAGTACTTTTAAACAAAATTTAATACCATATGTGGTCATCCAGCAATAGCTCTTTTGATGACTCATTCATATTAAAGAGGTCTTATCTCAATAATTTAAGTGATGTCAGTGTATATTTTCAGAGTCTGAAAACCTATCTTGTCTCCACCCTTTTCAAGTGGGCTTCAGTATTAAATGATGAGCTCATTTAACTATTGGGCTGAAGTAGGGCGTCAATTATAATCATGTCTCCATAACAGGGTTGGATTTGTACTTGATACAACTACAAGTCAAAGAAATCTAGAAGGCCTAATAAATATAGACATGTAGAATAATATTTAAGTCACTTTACGTATTTTAACATCCTTTCCTATTAATTTCAATTTCAACTCAAAATGATCAGAAATCATTGTTTTAAAATCAAACATTTATGTTTTATTTTAAGAATCAATAATTTTAAAATTAATATTTTACGTTGTTCTTACCCCACACCAATCAGTCTCTTAATGTTGTTATAATCACAGGAATGTGACCCTCCTACGTCGGTAATATCAGTATCCCAAAGAGATGTGGAAATATGAGAGATGTGTGATTGCCACCAAGATATTTGCCAAGATATATCTACAAGGGTAGGGATAAATACCTTGGAAAATGGGAAGGATGACCCATGGACAGAGACGTGTTGGTCGGAGATGACGCGTGTCCCAGATCGTGATCGCGTGAACGCTCAGATGTGCAGGAGATATGGGAAGCTTCATCCTGTTGCCCAGTTAAGTAACCCAGAGGGGGGTGAATGGGTCTTTAAAAATTTATCAGCTAATACCTGTTCACTAAAAACGTTCACAGAGAAATACACTTCGATGGAAGTTAGTTATAGTTAGAATAATCAACAATCACACAGAGAGCAATCACACAACATAAGAATTATCCTGGTTCAGATCTCCTCTCCTTAGGAGTCCTAGGTCCAGTCCCTGAGCAATATCTCAAGATTTCACTACCAAGGGTATTGTCCCCCTTAAGGACCCTTACACCCAGCCGCAGCTGGTCTTCCTTCACACGAAGGGAAAAAAAAACACCCTGGATGCCACACCAGGTCTTCCTTCACAACCGAAGGAAACAACACCCTGGATACCACACCAGGTCTTCCTTCACAACCGAAGGGAACAACACCCTGGATACCACACTAGGTCTTCCTTCACAACCGAAGGGAACAACACCTGAAAAATGTTCAAGAGGAAGATGCCCCTAAATCAAGCTTATAGAGCACACTTGATCTGAAGCAAGGACTGAGAAGAACAAGATTTACAATAATGGATTCTTCTCAGAACAAGAAGCTCTCTCACAGATCTACACTAAGCATAGAGAGCTAGAGCTGAAACTAATAGAAGTGTTTGCTTGGCTTTTAGAGAGGTTGAAGACGATTTCACTTGGTATTCCTTGGTTCTCTGTATATTTTTTCTTTTGAATCTTCAATCTCCTTTTATATCATCCTTTTCAAATTAGAACGTTGAAGTGCCCGTTGTAACACCACGGAAATTTGGTAATTGGAAAATTAGAAATAAATTGAAAACGATAAATTCAATATTAGTGAAATAGCAAAAACATACGTGCCATTATCGTACATACAAAAACCCATTAGAAAAATTCATAAAAAAAACCATAGTTCAACTCTAAATAATGCTCCCTAATGACCCATGAAGAAATTTGTGCAAAGGGAAATCGGAGGGTCCAAGTTTAAGGCATTTTGCGACTGAGTGTCGTAATCAAGGAATAGTCGGGAAGTCCTTATCACACATACTTAGATGAGTCAGAAATTAAATAAAAATCATAGATAGACTTCAAATAATATCCTCTAATGATTCATCAAGAAATTTAGGTCAATAAAAGTCATTTGGGGTATATTCAAGAGTTAGTATGACTTATTATCGTAATGAGGAAATAAGTTGGACTACCCATTATCAGGTGTATAAAATGAGATCATAAACTAAATGAGAAATTTATGGTGACTCTAAACAATATGTGGGGATAGTCCATAAAATAAATTGGACCAATGGACAACGTATGACCCATGAACAAATTCATGTATGAAAATAGTAAATAAATAACTTCCGTATTATCGGAATGGTAGAACTTACGTACCACTATCGTACGTGAGAAAACACATCAGAAAATTCCGTAAAAATTATAAATCAACCCCAAATATTATCTATAAGTGTTCCACAAAGAAATTTGTGCAACGGAAAATCCGATTGGCCGAGTGTACGTCACACGTGACAAATTAACCGAGTTTAGAAACTAAGTCGGAAAATTGTTAACGCGGAAAAATAACCCGACCATAAATTAAATAAACATGTTGGAGAGACTTACAACATTATGTATTAATAACCCATTAACAAGATTGGGCCAATGGAGTACATTTGGCCCAAGGATAAAAATTGGGACAAGAAAATACCCAGAAATTTGTGTATGTAATTATGCAATAATTAGGGAGGGCAAATTAGGGTGATTAGTCATGTAAGGTAAGCCAAAACCGAACCCAACCCTAAGAGGTGGTTTCCTAAACCTTTGCTACCTCCTTGGGTGAGAGAATCCCAGATTTTTTGGAAAGTAGGAAACAGAATTCGCAGCCCCTTTCCTAGTCCCATTAGGACTTGTAAATACACCCTAAATCTATAGGAACTCGTCCTTAAACTCTTGGGGAAGGTTTAGCAACAAGTTGGGGTCGTGAGCAGCAAGTTTGGAGCGCTGGAGGAGTGGAGAACGGCTGGGGAAAACGTGGTCTTCCTCAACCTCGCTCTGCATCAACCCAGAAATCTGCAGAGAGTTATTAGCATTCAAAGGTAGGTGTTCTCGGGCCAAGATTAAAGAAAACCAACACCATCATGTAGATCTTCGAGTCTAGGTTCATTTGCACTTGATTTGACTAATTTTCATGGAGCATACATTGTGTATTCGTAGTTTTCCCTAAGTCTCGCATAGTTAGGGCTTTTCCCGTTCTTCTCATTATGCACATGATTTGACACCGAATTCGACTAAACTTCCTTCATAAAAGTTCTTCTACTTGTAGTCATAACCATCTTTTATGTTGGATGTTTTGTCCAAACATCTATCGTTAGAGAGTTATAAGTGTGGTAAGAGAGTCACTGCATGATACTGCGATTTCGGGTTGCACTTAGCTTTATGTTCTTCATATATTTTCTCGGGATTCGACACCGAATTAGATCAAACCCCCAACATCAAAGTTCTCCTACTATTGTCCTCGTCATATTTTGTGTTGAACGTTTTATCTAATTGTCATTTGTTAGAGAGTTATAAGAGGGGCAAATAAATCGCTGCATGAGATGTGTTTTCGAGTTACACTTGACCTATATGTTTTTTTTTTCTGGGAAGGCCTCTAGTGTCGACACTACTTGATCTAGTGTCGACACACTGTCCCAAATTGGCCCAGAAGGGTTCCTGGGAAGGCCTCTAGTGTCGACACTACTTGATCTAGTGTCGACACACTGTCCCATTTGGCCCAGAAGGTTTTCTGGGAGGGTCTCTAGTGTCGACACTACTTGATCTAGTGTCGACCCCTGTACAGACCTATTGACTGGGTTTTCTGGAACTGGTCTAGTGTTGACACTACTTGTCCTTTGTCGACACTACTTGATCCTTTGTCGACACTACTACTTGACCAGTTCTGCATTATTTTGCCTTGTGTTTGAAGCATTGTGTCGACACCAGTAAGGGTGTGTCGACACTACCCTTGCAAAAAATTGTATATCTTGGGTCTGATCATTACACGATGTCTACTAGCATGTGCATGATGTTATATAGTATGCATGGACCTAAAAGGAATCAACCCATTGAAAAATAGTAATGATACAATTATGATTCTAATGGGAAATTTTGATTGTCCTTATGTTCATTGGATTATCTTGTGATCTTTCCTATTGTCAATTGATATGATAAGAATATGATGTGAATATGGGGATGAATACATGTTAGTATGGACTTGTTAGTGAAGTTAATATCATGATTTGCCTATGAGTTTCAATAGTTACATGTTTTCCGGTGTTCAATTAATTAATTGTCTATATGCATACATACTAGGAAAGATCCATGACTCGTCACTTACACATTTGCACGAATAGGCACACCCCCTTGGGGAATTGGGAGCTCTCTGCCGGTTATTCGGAATTGGTAGACTAGCGACCTTTTCCTTAAGACCTCAGTAAGTCCCCGCTCTCTATGGATTTCCACATAGAGGCCGAGTTGGTTGTACCATGAATTACCCTGGAGATAGAAAGCACATGTTCTGCATACGATATGTCTTTAGAAACATCCTCATGTCAAGACATTAACAAATTATGAAACATAAGATATGTCGTTATACTGCCCTTTTGTTCTCTTGAGCTAATTGTCATACCTTGACTCTATGAATGATCGTGTTCCTTTTACTATAAGCTTGTCATTGAAACTCTGTGGCCATAATATTAATATGTTTGTTCAGCACAATGGGACTTCGGTCCATTTGACCAATGCCTGTGCAATAGGGGCCCTGTCTGGTCCTGGGGAGGAGCGCCCCAACGTACTTATTAACTGCGGTAGTATGGACTTGTGGTGCGTGGCATGGCACTGATCCTATATGCAAGAGTTGTGAAAATTGTGCCTTTGTTTGATATGATAAGTTTGTTTTGATATGATATGATAGATTTGATATGATAGTCTGATCACGTGAATACGTGATATCTGTGAATATGGCCAATCTCTTTTGATATGATTCTACTCTTGAAATATCTGTCCATTGTATATGCAATTCGATATTTGATTTGATATGTCATCCGTTCTATTACTCTATTCAACTTGTTAGAAAAGCATGCATTGTCATCATATTCATGTGCATACTGTCTATTTAAAATGTTAATCATGTATATTAGTGCCCGCACAATATTGAGATGTAAATCCTACTGAGCTAGTTCGCTCACCCCTATCATCCTGCCCTTTTCAGGTAGTGATGAGGAACCAGAGGAGTCGATGGGGCAGGGCAAGAGTGATGAGCACCCGCCATATGAGTAGTTGACAGTTTAGGAGTAGATATTTGAGTAGTCTATGTAATAGTGAACTTTTCTGGAAGTTTTATTTGAATAATGGACCCTTAGTTGGTTCTTTCTATGCAAGGTTGTAATTAGTTGAATGAAATGGAATAAAGTATATTTGGGTGACCATATTATAGTCTCAAATTTGTTCTTTTGTTCAATCGTGACTCTGCGCTATTGAACTGTGATACGTCTATTTGTATCGTTCACGTCCCCCGGTATTTATTCCGCTGCTAATATCGGGGCGTGACAGTTGGTATCAGAGCCCTAAACTTAGGGTCCAAGGGAATAGGAACATAGGATGCAACTAGATCACTCGAGTCAAAATTTGCCGTACCTAATGTGAGCTTGGGTAGAACCATGGGAATAGAAGTCACATGTGATATATTTAGATGACTGACTTATATTATTATCTTGAAGGTACTTAATACCTTAATGGCTACCGAACGAGCCTGGGCTTTCCTCTAAGTCCTAGGCAATCAGGAATGATAGGATAAGTGTCATTATAACCCTCAGCTTGTGTCAAGAACTTTGTACCTACCTGGTGAGATTGGGTAGAAACTTGGGCTTAGTCCAAAATTTTATTAATAACTAAATATTGTAAGTTACAAGGCATCAACAAGGAGTAAAGAAGACTAACCGGGTAATAATTTATTTTTGAATGAACTTAAATATACAGCAATGGAGGATATACTTATACCATCAATGGACGGACAGAGATCGGTCCAAAGATTTACTAAAGCACTCCGACAAGCTACTCAACTATTAGAGGATGCCCTAATAATGG
The DNA here is from genome assembly GCA_014218235.1 of Colocasia esculenta. Lineage (NCBI taxonomy): Eukaryota > Viridiplantae > Streptophyta > Magnoliopsida > Alismatales > Araceae > Colocasia > Colocasia esculenta. Next base: position 86,339,482 of record CM024760.1, read on the forward strand.
CTAAGGGAGATACAAATGGAAAGGAAAGGTTTAAGGATGACCAAGGAGTTGGCGAAACTAATAAGAAAGAACAGATTACAACCACAGGAAACTCCAAACCTATAGCTAGAGAGAAACGACCCAACAACAGTAATAGATCGCACAAGAGAAAAAAGTGCAAGAAGTGCAATAAGAAACTAATTCCCGCTCCTGTAGAAAGATGCCAGCATTGCAACAAAATAAATCATCGGTCTGAGGAGTGCTGGAAATTTCAAGACAAGTGTTTCTGTTGTGGCAGCCAAGACCACAAGGTTAAGGATTGCCCTAATGAGAAATCAAGCTCAAGGAAAAAATGGCAGAACAAACCAAGGAAGGATGTATGAGAGAGGTATTCTTCCTAACTTGCTTTTATTTGACCCTAAAGTTACATCACCAATCAATCATTATATTATGAGCAATGTACAATTAGATTATCTGTAAGTCCAGCTCGTAATCACATGTGAATTTGGAGACCAAATTCTTTTAAGTGGGGGAGGATGTAACACCCCGGAAATTCGGTAATTGGAAAATTAGAAATAAATTGAAAACGAAAAATTCAATATTAGTGAAATAGCAAAAACATACGTGCCATTATCGTACATACAAAAACCCATTAGAAAAATTCATAAAAAAACCATTGTTCAACTCTAAATAATGCTCCCTAATGACCCATGAAGAAATTGTGCAAAGGGAAATCGGAGGGTCCAAGTTTAAGGCATTTTGCGACTGAGTGTCGTAATCAAGGAATAGTCAGGAAGTCCTTATCACACATACTTAGATGAGTCAGAATTAAATAAAAATCATAGATGGACTTCAATAATATCCCTAATGATTCATCAAGAAATTTGGGGATAAAAGTCATTTGGGGTATATTCAAGAGTTAGTATGACTTATTACCGTAATGAGGAAATAAGTGAACAACCCATTATCAGGTGTTAAAATGAGATCATAAACTAAATGAGAAATTTATGGTGACTCCAAACAATATGTGAGGATAGTCCATAAAAATAAATGGACCAATGGACAACTTATGATCCATGAACAAATTCAAGTATGAAAATAGTAAATAAATAACTTCCTTATTATCGGATGGTAGAACTTACGTACCACTATCGTACGTGAAAAAACACATCGGAAATTTCGTAAAAATTATAAATCAACCCCAAATATTATCTATAAGTGTTCACAAAGAAATTTGTGCAACGAAAATCCGATTGGCCGAGTGTACGTCACACGTGACAAATTAACCGAGTTTAGAAACTAAGTCGGAAAATTGTTAACACGGAAAAATAACCCGACCATAAATTAAATAAACATGTGTGGAGAGACTTACAACATTATGTATTAATAACCATTAACAAGATTGGGCCATGGAGTACATTTGGCCCAAGGATAAAAATTGGGACAAGAAAATACCCAGAAATTTGTGTATGTAATTATGCAATAATTAGAGAGGGAAAATTAGGGTGATTAGTCATGTAAGGTAAGCCAAAACCGAACCCAACCCTAAGAGGTGGTTTCCTAAACCTTTGCTACCTCCTTTGGGTGAGAGAATCCCAGATTTTTTGGAAAGTAGGAAACAGAATTCACAGCCCCTTTCCTAGTCCCGTTAGACTTGTAAATACACCCTAAATCTATAGAAACTCGTCCTTAAACTCTTGGGGAAGGTTTAGCAACAAGTTGGGGTCGTGAGCAGCAAGTTTGGAGCGCTGGAGGAGTGGAGAACGGCTGGGAAAAACGTGGTCTTCCTCAACCTCTCTCTGCATCAACCCAGAAATCTGCAGAGAGTTATTAGCATTCAAAGGTAGGTGTTCTCGGGCCAAGATTAAAGAAAACCAACACCATCATGTAGATCTTCGAGTCTAGGTTCATTTGCACTTGATTTGACTAATTTTCATGGAGCATACATTGTGTATTCGTAGTTTTCCCTAAGTCTCGCACAGTAAGGGCTTTTCCCGTTCTTCTCATTATGCATGCGATTTGACACCGAACTAGACTAAACTTCCTTCATGAAAGTTCTTCTACTTGTAGTCATAATGATATTTTATGTTGGACATTTTATCCAAAAGTCTATAGTTAGAGAGTTATAAGTGTGGTCAGAGAGTTACTGCATGATACTGCGATTTCGGGCTGCACTTAGCTTTATGTTCTTCATATGTTTTCTTAGGATTCGAGACAGAATTAGATCAAACCCCCAACATCAAAGTTCTCCTACTAGTTGTCCTCATATATTTTGTGTTGAACGTTTTGTCTAAATGTCATTCTTTAGAGAGTTATAAGAGGGGCAAGTAAATGGCTGCATGAGATATGTTTTCGGGTTACACTTGACCTATATGTTTTTTTTTCTGGGAAGGCCTCTAGTGTCGACACTACTTGATCTAGTGTCGACACACTGTCCAAATTGGCCTAGAAGGGTTCCTGGGAAGGCCTCTAGTGTCGACACTACTTGATCTAGTGTCGACACACTGTCCCATTTGGCCCAGAAGGTTTTCTGGGAGGGTCTCTAGTGAGACACTACTTGGTCTAGTGTCGACACCTGTACAGACCTGTTGACTGGGTTTTCTGGGAATGGGTCTAGTGTCGACACTACTTGATCCTGTGTTGACACTACTTATCCAGTTCTGCATGGTTTACCTTGTGTTTGAAGCATTGTGTCGACACCAGTAAGGGGTGTGTCGACACTACCTTGTAAAAAAAAAATGCATATCTTGGGTCTGATCATTACACGATGTCTACTAGCATGTGCATGATGTTATATAGTATGCATGGTCCTAAAAAGAATCAACCCATTGAAAAATAGTAATGATACGAATATGATTCTAATGGGAAATTGTGATTGTCCTTATGTTCATTGGATTATCTTGTGATCTTTCCTATTGTCAATTGATATGATAAGAATATGATGTGAATATGGGGATGAATACATGTTAGTAAGGACTTGTTAGTGAAGTTAATATCATGATTTGCATATGAGTGTCAATAGTTACATGTTTTCCGGTGTTCAATTAATTAATTGTCCATATGCATACATGCTAGGAAAGATCCGTGACTCGCCACTTACACATTTGCACGAATAGGCACACCCCCTTGGGGAATTGGGAGCTCTCGCGGTTATTCGGAATTGGTAGACTAGCGACCTTTTCCTTAAGACCTCCGTAAGTCCCCGCTCTATGGATTTCCACATAGAGGCCGAGCTGGTTGTGCCATGAAGTACCTGGAGATAGAAAGCACATGTTCTGCATACGATCTGTCTTTAGAAACATCCTCATGTCAAGACATTAACGAATTATGAAACATAAGATACGTCGTTATACTGCCATTTTGTTTTCTTGAGCTAATTGTCATACCTTGACTCTATGAATGATCGTGTTCCTTTTACTATAAGCTTGTCATTGAAACTATGTGGCCATAATATGAATATGTTTGTTCGGCACAATGGGACTTCGGTCCATTTAACCAATGCCTGCACAATAGGGGCCCTGTCTGGTCCTGGGGAGGGGCGCCCCAACATACTTATTAACAGCGGGAGTATGGACTTGTGGTGCGTGGCATGGCATTGATCCTATATGCAAGAGTTGTGAAAATTGTGCCATTGTTTGATATAATAAGTTTGATTTGATATGATATGATAAGATTTGATATGATAAGTCTGATCACGTGAATACGTGATATCTGTGAATATGGCCAATCTCTTTTGATATGATTCTACTCTTGAAATATCTGTCCATTGTATATGCAATTTGATATTTGATTTGATATGTCATCCGTTCTATTACTCTATTCAACTTGTTAGAGAAAAGCATGCATTGTCATCAATTCATGTGCATATCTGCCTATTTAAAATGTAATCATGTATATTAGCCCGCACAATATTGAGATGTAAATCCTAGAGTTAGTTCGCTCACCCCTATCATCCTGCCCTTTTCAGGTAGTGATGAGGAACCAGAGGAGTCGGATGGGGCAGGGCAAGAGTGATAAGCACCCGCCATATGAGTAGTTGACAGTTTAGGAGTAGATATTTGAGTAGTCTATGTAATAGTAAAACTTTTCTGGATATTTTATTTGAATAATGGACCCTTTAGCTAGTTCTTTCTATGCAAGGTTGTAATTAGTTGAATGAAATGGAATAAAGTATATTTTTGGTGACCACATTATAGTCTCAAATGTGTTCTTTTGTTCAATCGTGACTCTGCGCTATTCAACTGTGATACGTCTATTTGTATCGTTCACGTCCCCCGGTATTTATTCTGCTGCTAAATATCGGGGCGTGACACCCGTTGTCTCTATGCATAAGTGTACGTTAGACTGCTTGACACTTGGAAGCTTCCAGTCAATAGTCCTTTATCCTTTCATGCACGCAGAGAGAGAGAGAGAGAGCAGAGAGAGAGGAGAGAGGAGGAGAGAGAGAGAGAGAGAGGAGAGAGAGAAGAGAGGGAGAGGGAGAGAGAGAGAGGATCTTCTGTGATCTTCTTTGGCTTCTATTTTGTCCAACGTTGTATGATGAATGTTGTCAGAGACCTGCATACATTAAATACTAAACAGTAGATAGCTAGGCTGTCTCTTGTTGTCTGTCAACGTCAGAATGAATGTTCATCAAAATAGTAATGCCATTTTGTTGTTCTAAAAAATGTTTTCAGAAAAGATACGATAATAGAAAATATCGTCTGCATGAATACAGAGATACGTTCAGAGTAATAAATGCACAGAGGTTAGAGGGATATGTGCAAAGACTTTGACTATTCAACCCTTTGAAAGGATAAGTCATATGTCAAGTTGATTAATATGAAATCGATGCATTTATGACTTATGAAATCATTATGCAACCAAATCATTGTCACTTAACAGCAAACCGTTATGAGATATGAAAGAATCGTTGTGATCAAGGTGATATAATCAAATCGTTATAAGATATGAAAGAATCGTTGTGATCAAGGTGATATAATCAAATCGTTATGAGATATGAAAGAATCGTTGTGATAGCAAATCGTTATGATCACTGAAGGAATCGTTACGATAGAAAATCATTATGATCACTAAGGGAATTGTTACGATAGAAAATCGTTATGATCACTAAATGAATCGTTACGAAAGCAAGTCGTTACGATGATTAAAGGAATCGTTACGAAAGCAAGTCGTTACGATGACTAAAGGAATCGTTATGAGAGTAAGTCGTTACGATGACTAAAGGAATCGTTACGAAAGCAAGTCATTACGATGACTAAAGGAATCGTTACGAATACTTATCAAATCGTTAAAGCATATAATGAATCCTTATGATTATGGAATCGTTATGAACAAAGGAAATCATTATGGCTTAGTACAAATCAATGTATTTAGACAAATATGCTTCTACAGTATGAAGATTCTTACCTGTTTTGGCTTGTTTTCCTTTGATCTTATTTCCTGTGCTTAAGACTTGTAGAAAATAGGTTAGTGACCTTAATCAAGGGTTTGATAATTATCAAAATAACATGGTTTTGTTAATCACCAAAATATAAAAGTAATTTAAATTAAATTACATAGGGATAGACTGTTCATCAATCTCCCCCTTTTTGGTGATGACAAAACTTCAACAAACTTCAACAAATAGCACAGATAAGTCTACATTTAAATTCTGAAATTATTTGCAATAGTTCACCATATGTATTTCAGAGCTTGCAATAGTTCTCCCCCTTTTTGTCATTAAGCAAAAAGATACAAGGAAGGACAAAGAAGAGAGAAACATCTGAATGAGAAAAGAGACAACAATTGTATTCATTTAATGCTGGGAGGTACAGGGAGATAAAAGGCAGGAGAGAGGAGGGAGGCATAGTGAGAAATGGTTTCCCATGCCTGCTCTTCCTACTTCTCAAACATTTGACGAAGACACCAGGAGCAGGAGAGTACATTGGTCCCATGGAGGGAGCCATCTTCTTGACATGGAGAGCTAACTGTTCATCAAGGAAATTGGCATAAGCATCTCTATCAAGGGAGACTTTGTAGAAGGTCACTGTCCCAAAACTGGCACAAGCAAGGAATTGATCAACTGAAATGGGATAGAGGTTCTACTTGGCCTTCAACTCCTGACAAAGGGCTACATAGACTTTATATCTTTCAACCCAAGTCTTGAAAGGATCCTGGACCAAGTGAATAGAATTCATGTCCAAGAAAGTAGCTGCAGAAACTGGAGGGTGACCTTCCCTGGCCTGGGATTCATTAAGATCTGAAAGCTGCTGAGCAGAGAGAGGGTAAAATCTGGCCCAATTTGAAGGGGTTAATCTCTCACATTCTGACAGAATGGGAGCAAGAACCTCAGCACTGACATGGCTTTGGTGATATTCTCTGCAGAGAAATCTATGAAACGCAACCAGAAAGCCCTTCTGTATCTTAATTCGGCCCATAACTCTGGCAAAATGTTCAAAAATTATTGACCCAACAGTTGATTCCATTACCAGAGAGTGAATAGGTGGAAGCAAGATTTTCTCTGGCACCTGAAGGGTGGCAAAATCTACTTGGACAGCTTCAGTGTGGGCTACGGCTGAACCAAGTGCACTGATGGCCTGCTTAAACTGACTGAATTGGACCTCAGGGAGTTGATGGACATATCTATAGTTGTTGAAGAGTTGGAAGTGCCTGGCCATCTTGATCTCCTTCTGAATGAATGGGGCCCAACAATTCTTGTGATGAATTTGGAACCATTCTGAGAGAGTCAGGGAATGGTCCCTTGGAGGGAATCTAGTAGACTTAGCTAGAAGAAATTTATTGTACAACTCTTTGTGCCCCCTAGCCCATTGCTCTTCAGTCTTGGAATGAGCAATAGAGAAGATTTTGGATTTTTCCGATTTGGTTAGAGAGGTGTAGGGTAGAATGACATTTAGGTGGTCTGAAAGGTTAAGAAAAGGAAGGTTGATGATAGTAGTAAAAACAACCTTCTGAAGATATTCTCGTACAGTGGTTTATTTATGTTGTCTACTGTGAGAGAAAACCACAGAGGGGGAAAGCTAGGTTCAGAGGAAAGAGATGAGGCTTTCCTCTTCTTAGGAGCAGAACTAGAAGAGTCTGCCCTATGGATATGATGCCCAACCTTCAGTACAGACCGGAGGATGACTTCTTCAAACTCATCCTTGACTTTCCCAAGATAGGGAGATTCAAGTTGAGCATCCTCAGGAATTATAGTAATGAAAGAGGGTGGAGGAGAAGGATGTAGAAGGGAGTGTGAGGTAGTAGGTGGGATATCTGATGGTCCTGAGGATGGTGGACCAGAAGAAGAGGAGGCTCCAGCTAATGAGGAGTCTGGAGGAACCGCAAAGATAGGTGGAGGTGAAGGAATGGTTGTTGAAGAGATAGGAGAAGAGGTGGATTGAGAAGGGAAAGGTGTAGGTGATGAGATGGTTCTGGGTTGTGGTTTCTTGAAGGTTTGAGGTGCATGTGGAGCTGTGGATGATGAAGGTGGTGATGGAGGTACTGGGGTCTGAGTGGAGGAAGGAGCTGGGAGCTCAGGAGCTACAACTTCTTCTTCTTCAGCTACTTGCTGCACAGACTCTGACTCGAAAGGCCCTGATGGCCCTGACAACTTCTCAGCTGGCCCTGAAGGCCCTTGCACTTGCTCAATTGGCCCTGATGGCCCTGAACCACTGACCTCTGCTTGTGAACTAGCTGCTGATGGCCCTGCCACTTGCTCATCTGGCCCAGATGGCCTTGGAACATCTTCTTCACTTCTTTGAGCAGCAGGAGGTGGAGGAGGAGGAGGAGCTTGGGCTCCAACTGCCTTCAAAATCTTAGAAAGCATTGTCTTCATGCTTCCTAACTCCTTATTGAACCACCTTACATCATTCTTTACTTAAGACAACTCCTTGGATGTGGATGCCTGGCTCATGAAAATAGAGTTTACATCAGACTGAACTGAGCACAAGATCTCCCCTTGAGCATCCAATCTTTCTATGACAGGCTTCAAATTGATGACAAATCTTTGTCTCTTCTGCCTTTGAAAAGGAGTGTTTGCAATAAGAGGGACAGCTGGTACTACTGTTGCTTTTCCTTTCTCCCTGGCCTGGACTACTAGAGGTTGCTGATCCTAGTCATCTTCTGAATCTGATGAACTAGCAGTCTCTCCTTCTCTGAACTGATTCTCTGAGGGGTTTTCATTTCCCTCCCCATGAGTCTCACTGCCTTTTCAACACCAACTTCTTCTTCAGCAGTCACAGTCTCCATAGGAACATTGGGTTGTGCTGCTGCTGCTGCTTCTTCTTAGACTGGGAGTTCTTCTGAAGAAACTTCAGTGTGGCCTGATGCCACAACACTTTCTCCCTGAATATCCTCTGCTACTGAATGCTCCCCCTCAATGGGAGCATCTTCCATCACTACATCTTCTTGAACTGACACTTGCTCCTGCTGGCTTGGAGCTTCTTCCATGACCACTTCTTCAGTGTGGCCTTCTGCCACAGATTCTGCTACATGAGGCTCACTTGCCACTTGCTCCTCCTGAGAAATGGAGTCCAGTGCATTCCTAAGTAGAGTGGCTACTTGGGAAGATGGAAGAGTATCCTCTGGAGATTGCCCAAAGGGCTCAATGAAGTCAGGAAGAATGTCCTCAATCCTTCTGCTGGCTTCTTCCTCTGCTACTGCTGGCACTGCTGCTGTTGGAACTACTTGATCAATTGCTGCTGCTTCTGGCTCAACTACTGCCGATGCTTCTGCTACTGGTTCTAGGTCTTCTTGGGCTTCACCAATGATGGCTTCACCCTCAACCGCACCAGTCTTTGACCATACACTGTTCACAACTGAAAATCCACTCTTTCTCAAATTTCTGGACCTGATGGCTTGGCCCATTTTCTCAGAAACATCACCAACTACGCTAATGCCAAAATGCTGGAAAATTCTTGTCAAGAGATGGGCATAAGGTAGTGAGATATTCAACTTAATCTTGGTGTCCCACACCTGAGAACTGGCAAACTTCATCCTCTCAATTATTAATTCTGCAGTGTTAATTTCCTGGTTCTGGATGGCCCAGAACATCAGGTCTGAATCTGCCCTGGCGCAGGTAGAGAAAGATGCACTCCTAGGAACAATAATCTGACAAATAATGAAGTGCAATAACCGATTGAACGCACTAAGCTAGTTGATATCCAGCTTCCCATCCTTCAGTCTAAATTTCAGACCAATAATCTCTAGTCCCTTGACTTTGGTGTCCACAGAGTGGATTCCACTGTGACCAGTGGTGGAGACTTCAAACAGAGAGGCTAACAAATCCCTGGTGATCCTGATCTGGGTACCCTTGACCATGGATGTCAAGGTCCCATCAGCCTCAGTCTTCAAACAAACATAAAAAGCTTTCACAAGATACGGATAACTTACTTCAGACAGGGTTGCAATCTTTGTCCATTTTAACTTCTGCAAAGCTTCAACTAAACTGCCCATGCCATTTTTTTCTAGGTCTTCCAAATCTACTGCCTTGTGACCACAAAGCTTAGCCTTGACTGACGCGAACCTAACTTGCTGATCTGCGGTGAGGAACGCAGCTCCGTAGCCCCCAACGGTGCCGGAAATGGTTGTAGAGGCCATGGAATCTAGCAGGAAAGGTTCTGGAGGACTGGAAGGGTGATTGAGGAAGAACCCCTCAAGAAATTTCTGGCGGGAGAGGTTGAAGGCTTCAAATCTGAGGAAAGTCGATGCCGGGGTCGATAGGGTATTACCTCAGGCAGGAGGACGAAAGAGATAAAGAGGGAAGAGGAATCGTTCCCACACAGATTCCGGGATTTGAAATAAAGGATAAAAGCTTTTTCAAAATGGGATGTGCCTTTATGGTGAAAAACGACAAAACTCCAATTTGAAAGAAATAAAGAGTTACAAATAACGAACCGACAGGAGTATTTACGCCAGATAGGATAATGAGAGATAATTGAGATATTTTTCTCACTTTCAAGGAGAATAATTAATTTAGGCTCTGAAAATTAATATCTCAGATTTAGCAAATAAATCTTTCACAATTTGCACATGCCTAATTCCCTTCTGAGAGAAGTAAACCTCTCTTCGAGTAAGGTTTTTGTGAAGATGTCTGCTAACTAATTATTTGTATCAATGAAAGAAATTTCTATATTACCATTAGCTACATGATCACGAATAAAATGATATCTAACCTCAATGTGTTTGGTCCTTGAGTGTTGTACTGGATTTTTGGCTAAGTTTATAGCACTTGTTTTGTCACATAGCAGTGGGATTGACTTGATGTGTAGCCCATAGTCCTCAAGTTGTTGTCTTATCCATAGGAGCTGTGTACAGCAACTTCCAACAGCCACGTACTCAACTTCAGCTGTTGAGAGTGCTACAGAATTCTGTTTCTTGGAGGACCAGGATATTAGACATCCTGCAAGGAATTGACAACAACCACTGGTGCTTTTTCTACCTATTTTGCATCCAGCATAGTCAGCATCAGAGTATCCTACTAAATTGACTTCACATGATTTTGGTTACCATATACCTAGATCATGAGTTCTGGACAAATATCTGAAAATTCTTTTAACACTAATTAGATGAGATTCTCTAGGATCTGCTTGATATCTAGCACACATGCATACACTAAATAGTATATCAGGTCTGCTGGCAGTTAAGTAAAGTAGAGAACCTATCATACCTCTGTAGATCTTTTGATCTACTTTCTTACCATCCTTGTCATTGTCCATCCTTGTTGATGTGCTCATTGGTGTTGACAGTGGCTTGGAATTTTCGAATCCAATTTCTTCAAGAGCTCCTTGGTGTATTTAGCTTGACAGATGTGGGTGCCATCTCCTCCTTGCTTGATTTGTAATCCAAGGAAGTAGTTCAGCTCCCCCATCATGCTCATCTCAAATTCTCCCTGCATAAGCTTCTCAAAGTACTTGCAAAGAGATTCATCAGTAGATCCAAAAATTATGTCATCTACATAATTTGTACAAGTAGTATGTGCTTGACCTTTGACTTTATAAATAAAGTGCTATCTACTTGTCCACTAGTGAAGCCATGGTTTAATAAAAAGGAACTAAGCCTTTCATACCAGGCTCTAGGAGCTTGCTTTAAACCATATAATGCTTTATGAAGTTTAAAAACATGATTTGGAAATTTTGTATCATCAAAACCTGGAGGTTGTTCAACATACACTTCCTCCTTAATAAAACCATTTAAAAATGCGGACTTGACATCCATTTGAAATAATTTTAAATCTAGAGCAGATGCATATGCAAGTAAGATTCTAATAGCCTCAAGTCTAGCTACAGGTGCATAGGTTTCATCGAAATCTATGCCTTCCTCTTGAGAATAGCCTTGAGCTACCAATCTGGCCTTATTTCTTAAGATCACACCAGCTTCATCCAATTTATTTCTGAACACCCATTTGGTGCCAATAATTGGATGATCTGATGGTCTAGGAACAAGTGACCATACATGGTTTCTCTTGAACTGATTCAGTTCATCTTGCATGGCTAAAATCCAAGATTCATCAGTAAGAGCTTCATTGATTGTTGGCTCTATTTGAGAAATAAAAGCTAGGTAATTACAAGAGATTACATTACCTCTTGTTCTTACCCCTACAGTTGGATCACCAATGATGTTTTCTGGTGGGTGATCTTTCTTGTATCTCCATTCCTTTGGAAGATTTTCATGTTCAATGTCTGTTTGTTGCAGGTCTTCCAGAGGTGGATCTTCCTTGTCCTCAATTGATGTGTTCTTTAATTTCTTGGACAAATCATCTGCATCATCAATGTCACTATCTTCTTCCTTTCTCAAGGAAGGGTTAGTTTCATCAAAGATAATGTGCACAGATTGCTCTATTAATAGTGTACGCTTATTAAATACTCTATAACCTTTAGGTTTAGAAGCATACCCCATGAAGAAGCCTTCATCTGATTTGGCATCCAACTTGCCAATGTCTCTTTTGCTGTTATTGTGGATGAAACATAGACAACCAAATGTCCTGAAATGACTGATCTTCGGCTTCTTTCCTTTGTACAGCTCATATGCAGTCTTCTTCAAGATAGGCCTGATCATCACTCTATTAATGATGTAGCTTGCTGTGTTCACTGCTTCGGCCCAGAAATACCTTGGTAAATCATATTCTGACAGCATTGTCCTTGCCATGTCCAATAAGGTTCTATTCTTCCTCTCAGCAACTCCATTCTGCTGTGGTGTCCTTGGTGGTGAGAGGTTATGCTCAATCCCTTGGTCATCACAGAATTTTGAAAACTTTTCATTTTGGAACTCTCCTCCATGATCTGACTGGATTCCATCAATGCAATACTTCTTATCTTTCTGTACTTTCCTACTGAAACTTACAAAACTATCAAATGTATCATCTTTGTGTTCCAAGAAAGAAACCTATGTGAATCTGGAATAGTCATCTACAATCACAAATCCAAAATTCTTTCCTCCAAGACTGGCGGTCCTCATTGTCTTAAACAAATCCATGTGAAGGAGTTCTAAGGGTTTAGAGGTGGTTACCACAGTCTTTGACTTGAAGGAACTCTTAGTGTGCTTCCCTTTTGCACAAGGTCTGCAGATACCATCCATTTTAATGCTGACCTTTGGCAGACCTTCCACAAGACTTCTCTTTCTGAGTTTGTTCATGCCATCCAAACTGCAGTGGCCCAATCTTCTATGCCACAGCTCAGTTGACTGCTCTTGGCTGGCTGCTAAACAAACGTCTTGATCTTTAAGTTCTTCAAGGTAGAGCACATACAGGTTCTTCTCCCTGTTAGCTTCAAAATTGACTGCTCCATCCTTCATGATGTTGCACTTGGATTCTTGAAACTTTATCTGATGACCCTTGTCACAAAGCTGGCTTATACTGATAAGATTATGCTTCAAACCTTTCACGCACAAAACTTCTTCAATTACTGTTTTTCCTTTGTTGCTCACTGAACCACTGCCAATAATAGTCCCTTTTCCGTTGTCTCCATAGGTGACTGTTCCTTCTTCAACTACGAGGTGAGAAAACAGGTTTTTATTTCCTGACATGTGCCTTGAACATCCACTATCCAAATACCATTTGGATGCTCTAAGGTTTCCCTGAAATAAAAACATTAAGCTTTAGGTACCCAAGTTCTTTTGGGTCCTGGTTGGTAAGTATCATCGTTTTTCTTTTTGATTATCCACCTTTTATATTTAGTTGGACATGTAGTCCTGTTGTGACCTAGTTTGTTGTAGTGACTGCAGCATGTTGTTCTAGTTACTTTTTCAAGATACTTAAGGTCAGCTTTGTATGCTATGTCTTATTCAGGTACAAATTTTGGAGTTGGATATGTCTTAGGGTATACTGTTGTGTCTTCATTATCTGGGGGTGTATAGCCTAAACCATGTTTCTTCTTACCTGAACGTCTAGCCCCTTTTAGTATTAAGGAGTTTTTACCATTAGTGAATTTTTCTAATGTATTAGACAATTTCTTTTTTTCTTCTGTTAGTCTTTTGATTTCAATTTTCAACTCGTCTGAACTCTCTTGTTTTTCTAGCTTGATTATTTGCTCATTTTTATCTTTTAGATCTTCACATAATAATTCATTTCTTCTTTTAAGTTCAGTTACTTGCTTCTCTAGTTCTTCATTTTCTATTTTTAGATCTGAATTAGTGTTTTCTAGGCATGTAATATTTTTCTTACTAGCTTTTAACAATTTAGATATTTCTCTATATTTACTATATAGTTCGTTAAATGCTTCTTCTAAATTATCAAAATCAGAATCATTACATGAATCAAAAGATGAGTCAAAAGTTACCTTTTCTTCAGTATTTTCCATAAAGGCCAGATTGGCTTCTTCTTCATCACTGCTTGAGCTTGACTCGTTGTCCGAGTCACTACTGTTGCTCCAGGCTGCTGCCATAGCCTTCTTCTTGTGTCTCCTGAATTTCTTTGAGCTTTCTTTCTTTCTGAAATCAAGCTTCTTGAACTTTGGGCATTCTGCCTTGATATGTACTGGCTTCTTGCATTCATAGCATATGGGCTCGCCCTTCTTCTGATCTTTTCCATCTGGTTTCTTAAAGTCCTTATTTTTCTTGAAGTGTCTTCTACCAGACTGGAACTTCTTCTTCTTAGCTAGAATGCGCTACAATCTTCTTGACAACATTGCTTCTTCATCTTCACAGTTGCTTGAGCTCTCATCTTCTTCTGATGACTCTTCTGATCTATCTCCTTCTGCTTTCAGAGCATTTGGGTGCTTCTTTCTGCTTGAGGACTCTCCCAACCTTTCCATGTTGATCTCATGGGCCATAAGGGACCCAATGAGCTTCTCCAAAGACATCCTTTTCAGGTCGTTGGCTTCCTCAATGGCTGTTACTTTGGGAGTCCATGTAGATGGAAGAGATCTGAGGATCTTCCTAACCATATCTCCAATTTCATATATCTTCCCAAGTCCAGCTAAGCCGTTTGTAATGTCTGTGAATCTGCTGAACATTTGGGTTATGGACTCTCCTGGCTGCATCTGGAACCTCTCATACTGAGTTACCAGAATATCTATCCTGGTCTCTTTAACCTTGTCAGTGCCTTCATAGGTGATTCTTAATTTCTCCCACATCTCCATTGTAGATTTGTAGGCAGATAAATGGTTGAACTCCTTTTTGCTGAGGGCACAGCACAAAATACTTTTTTCCTTATAGTTGAGAGATATCTTCTTCCTATTATCATCTGTCCACTGATTTTTCTCGTTGGTGACTAGGAGATCACCTTCTTCAACTATGGACCATATCTGGTAGTCATGACCTTGTAGAAAATATTCCATTCTTGTTTTCCAATAAGCATAGTCTTCCATCGAACAATGGTGGTCGGTTGACCGACTGACCTTCACTGTGACCTTGAGCTGCCATGGATCTTTACTCTTCAGATCATTGGATCTTCCTCATTGTCGAAGAGACTCGCTCTGATACCACTTGTTGCCCAGTTAGGTAGCCCAGAGGGGGGGTGAATGGGACTTTAAAAATTTATCAGCTAATACATGTTCACTAAAAACGTTCACAGAGAAATACACTTCGATGGAAGTTAGTTATAGTTAGAATAATCAACAATCACACAGAGAGAAATCACACAACATAAGAATTATCCTGGTTTAGATCTCCTCTCCTTAGGAGTCCTACGTCCAATCTCTGAGCAATATCTCAGGATTTCACTACCAAGGGTACTGTCTCCCTTAAGGACCCTTACACCCAGCCACAGCTGGTCTTCCTTCACACGAAGGGAAAAACAAACACCCTGGATACCACACCAGGTCTTCCTTCACAACCGAAGGGAACAACACCTGAAAAATGTTCAAGAGGAAGATGCCCCTAAATCAAGCTTATAGAGCACACTTGATCTGAAGCAAGGACTGAGAAGAACAAGATTTACAATAATGGATTCTTCTCAGAACAAGAAGCTCTCTCACAGATCTACACTAAGCACAGAGAGCTAGAGCTGAAACTAATAGAAGTGTTTGCTTGGCTTTCAGAGAGGTTGAAGACGATTTCACTTGGTATTCCTTGGTTCTCTGTATATTTTTTCTTTTGAATCTTCAATGTCCTTTTATATCATCCTTTTCAAATTCGAACGTTGAAGTGCTCGTTGTCTCTATGCATAAGTGTACGTTAGACCACTTGACACTTAGAAGCTTCCAGTCAACAGTCCTTTATCCTTTCATGCATGCAAAGACAGAGAGAGAGAGAGGATCTTCTGTGATCTTCTTTGGCTTCTATTTTGTCCAACGTTGTATGACGAATGTTGTCAGAGACCTGCATACATTAAATGCTAAATGGTAGACAGCTAGGCTATCTCTTGTTGTCTGTCAGCATCAAAATGAATGTTCATCAAAATAGTAATGCCATTTTGTTGTTCTAAAAAATGTTTTCAGAAAAGATACGATAATAGAAAATATCGTCTGCATGAATACAGAGATACGTTCAGAGTAATAAATGCATAGAGGTTAGAGGGATATGTGTGAAGACTTTGACTATTCAACCCTTTGAAAGGATAAGTCATATGTCAAGTTGATTAATATGAAATCGATGCATTTATGACTTATGAAATCGTTATGCAATCAAATCATTGTCACTTAACAGCAAACCATTATGAGATATGAAAGAATCGTTATGATCAAGGTGATATAATCAAATCGTTATGAGATATGAACGAATCGTTGTGATAGCAAATCGTTATGATCACTAAAGGAATCGTTACGATAGCAAATCATTATGATCACTAAAGGAATCGTTACAAGTGGGAGATATGGAAATATAGGTGTGCCAAACGTCATGATTCCAAGGCCAAATCTCTGAATGGCATTCTTTCTGATATCAAGTTCGCCATCAACACCGCAGTCCAAGGCATCATTTTCAAAAGGAGCTGTTCCCGGATACAACTTAGAACCCTTCTGCATTACGGCTTCACTCCAACTGTCAAGATGAAGAAGCCAAAGTTGGTTAGATGGACTCCTCCCCAGACTGGCCTCTATCTCAACGTGGATGGTGCTAGTAAAGGTAACCCCGGCTTCTCCGGCAGTGGTGGGTGTATACGAGATTCCAAGGGCTGCATCCGCCTGGGATTTGCCTTCTTCTATGGTCAAGGCGATAGTCTCACAGCTGAGACCCGCGCTCTCTATGATGGTTTACGTTTGGCTGATCAACATGGATTTCACATCTCCAATGTCTTCTCTGATTCTCTTGTGCTGGTTCAGTCTTTCAAAACAAATCGTTGTCCTTCTTGGAAGTGTACCTGGTGGTGGCGCGAAGCAAGCTCCCTCCTAAGAGAGTCCTCTGTTCAGCTGCATCACGTATATAGGGAGACTAATAGGGTGGCGGATGCCCTGGCTGTCTATGCTTGTAATATACACGGGTCTTCTATTTTCCACAGTCTATCCTCCCTCCCATCCGTGTGTAAAGGTCCGGCTGTACTTGATAAAGCTGGCCTCCCATCTGTTAGACTACTCTAGTCCCCGTGATTTCGGGGGTATGCCCCGTTACTACATGTATTGTTCTCTATTGATATTTATAAAATCTAAGTACGGGATACAACTAGGGGAGTGAGAACATTATCCTCTGCTGGGGGATAGTGCACTTAGCTAGATGTGTTCCTTTGTACCCCTTTACCAAAAAAAAAAACGAGAGCAAGTCGTTACGATCACTAAAAGAATCGTTACGAAAGCAAGTCATTACGATGACTAAAGGAATCGTTACGAGAGCAAGTCGTTACGATGACTAAAGGAATCGTTATGAGAGCAAGTTGTTACGATGACTAAAGGAATCATTACAAAAGCAAGTTGTTACGATGACTAAAGGAAACGTTACGAAAGCAAGTCATTACAAATACTTATCAAATCGTTAAAGCATATAATGAATCCTTATGATTATGGAATCATTATAAACAAAGGAAATCGTTATGGCTTAGTACAAATCAATGTATTTAGACAAATATGCTTCTACAGTATGAAGATTCTTACATGTTTTGGCTTGTTTTCCTTTGATCTTATTTCCTGTACTTAAGACTTATAGAAAATAGGTTAGTGACCTTAATCAAGGGTTTGATAATTATCAAAATAACATGGTTTTGTTAATCACCAAAATATAAAAGTAATTTAAATTAAATTACATAGGGATAGACTGTTCATCACATTCTCCTTTCTCGGATGACCAAGGATGAAGGGCCTCACGTTCCTTACTATTCGTTCCTGCAAAACAAAGGGATATATACAAAGACAAATAGAAAGCCGATTAGAACTAAAGAAGTGTATAAATCTGTCCCCTTTAAAGAATAATCATTAATATGGGGATAGAACTCACCTAGAAGAGTTGGTAAACCTCAGTTGGGCCAAGATTAGATGGGTGTGTGATGTATGAATGTGTTTAAAGCAAGGAGATGATAGGGGGGTGCACCTATGTGTCATGCATGCAGAAAAATGGAAAAAGAAAGAAAAAATGATAAATCAAAGCACAAAGATCGGATCAAGGTGTTTCCTATTCGTGTGGTTAGAGGATCATGTCAAGAACAACTTTTAGGAAGAGCCCAAAGACTGGATCACTCTCTTTCAGGCTGTAGAGAGCATGCACTCACTGTTGGTCTAGATCACGATATGAGAGAGAAAGTTGAGAATAACATATTGTATCTTTAAGCATAGACTTTTATTTGATGTGATTTCAGTTGGATCTTGTAGAGGAAGTCGTGGGGAACAACTTTCATGAATAAGCCTTGAAGAGATATGCCCTCGTTTGGGCTGTGGAAGGCATGATAATCCCATGTGTATATCATGATATTGGAACGATAAATGTCAAAAGGCCTTTGAAGAATTGAAGAGTTATTTGTTCAATCCCCTGTTCTCGCTCCATCGGTCCCGGGTCGGCCTTTATTGCTCTATGTGTCAACCACTGAAGACTCAACTGGAGTAGTCCTGGCCCAATATGACGATGAGAAGAAGGAGAGAGCGGTGTACTATCTATCCAAGTTGTTCAATGAAGCTGAGAAAAAGTACACTGCCATGGAAAGAACATGTGCGGCCGTCGTTTGGGTTTCCCAGAAGTTAAAGCATTATTTCCCTGCTCATGAGGTGAAACTTCTGGCACGCATGGACCCAATCTGATACTTGCTTGAGAAGCCCGTCCTGACTGAGCGGTTGATGAGGTGGCAAAGTTCCTCAATCAATTTGATGTCACCTACGTTAACCAAAAGTCAATCAAGGGGCACGCTATTGCCGAGCATTTGGCCCACCATCCTTACCTTCATACTCGCCTGTCGATGAAAGCTTTCCGGATGAAGAGTTAGAAGCCATTATCGATGGTGAACCTACATGGATACTTTACTTCGATGGAGCTCTCAATTCCAAAGGGTGTGGAATAGGGGCAGTCCTCCTCTCACCGGAAGGGGTAGTTATTCCGCACGCCTACCAAATAACCTTCCCCGCCACAAACAATGTGGCTGAGTATGAGGCACTCCTAGTTGGGCTGAAAATGACATTGCTGCTCGGAGTCAAGGAGTTAAGGATTATTGGAGATTCACAGTTGATGCTCCGGCAGTCTCTCAGCAAGTACCAAACCCGGGATCCCAAGTTGAAACCATACCAAGAGTTGGTAGCAAAGGTAGTCCGGCAGTTTAAGAAGCTCACCCTAGTCCACACTCCTAGGGCTCAAACCATTCTAGTACATTCACTTGCCTCCCTAGCCTCTTCCATCCCTATTCCTCTAGGGAGGTCTTCCGAAACCGTCTCCGTCCAAAGGTTGAAAGTCCCTTCTCATATTGATCCTTGGTTCACTCAACTCAAGTCTCCCTCCCTTCGAGTCCATGCCCTCTCAAAAGAGCCAGAAATCGACCTCGAAGGTGGCCATCCTTGGTACTTTGACATCGAAAACTATCTCAAAGATGGATCCTTTCCCGATTATGCCACCTCTTCTGAGAAACGGGCCATTCGCCGTGTCTCTGAGCGATACAAGATCATAGGTGGCATTCTTTACAAGAAATCCCTCAACGGGGTTTATCTCCGTTGCCTGATGAAATCGAATCTCAAAGCATGTTTGAAGCCACTCACTCTAGTGAATTGGTGGCCATGTCAATGGTAGAGCAATTGCCCAAAAATTGCTAAGACACTATTATTGGCCTACCATGGAAGAAGATTGTCGTCACTTTGTCCATCATTGTGCTAAATGCCAATTGCACGGTGACAAAATTCATGCTCCTTCCTCTTCTCTTCATCCTCTCATTGCTCCATGGCCTTTCTCCATGTGGGCATTCGACGTGGTCGGTCCCCTCGCGGACAGAACTGGAGAAATCCGTAAGAAGTCCTTCATTCTGACCGCCACCGAATACTTCACAAAGTGGGCTGAAGCGGAAGCATTCATAGAGGTCAAAGCTTCAACAGTCGTTAAGTTCATCAAGCGCAACATTCTTGCAAGATTTGGCGTGCCTCGGGACATCGTCACCGACAATGGACCGCAATTCACTTCACAGGAGCTTCACGACATGTGTGGTAAATATGGTATTAATTTGCATCATTCATCCCCATATTATCCACAAGGTAATGGACAAGAAGAAGCTACTAATAAAACTCTCATCAAAATCATAAAGAAACTTGCAAATCTCATAACAATGCTGACTGGCCAGACCGCTTAGTTGAGGCTCTTTGAGCTTACTGCACCTCAGTCCGAACTCCTACGGGGCAAACCCCCTATGCTTTGACCTATGGATCAGATGCGATGCTCCCATGTGAGATCTTCGTACCTTCACTTCGAGTTCAATTGGATTCCGAGCTTGACCCCGATCAACATCGGGAGGCTTTGTTAGCACAGCTTGAACTCTTAGATGAAGGCGAATGATAGCGGCTGACCATGCGCAAGTTTATCGCCAAAGAATTGAACATTTTTATGCCAAAAGAGTGCTTGAGAGAAATTTTGAAGTGGGTGAATTGGTCCTAAAGCGCAAAATCATTAAGGCACCAGGTCCTAGGAGTAAATTGCAAGAAAATTGGGAAGGTTCGTTCGTTGTCAAAGAAGCGTACTTGGGGAACGCTTATAGATTAGTGGACGTCGAGGGAGTTGAGTTGTCACATCCATGGAATGCAGTCTACCTCAAGAAGTTCTACTCTTAGTCAGTCTTTCTGTTTGTCATTCATCACTTGTTAATGTCGTGGGTTTGAGACTCTACTTTTTCACTTGGTCATTAGCAAGGTAGGGTCCCCTCACACACCACATGATGTTGGAGTATTGTTCTTTAGCTGAAAAATCATAAGTACACTCAGATGGTCTAATTTGGTCAATATAACCCTATTCTCTTCTTACTCAGTCCAGTCTGGAAAAGGGGCAAACCATGAGTAGGGGACCATCCACTCTCACCTAAGAGACAAGGTCACCATAAGCAGGGGCAATCAACAAAATGCAAAAGGGCAAAATGATAAATCAAGCCTAAAAGGGGCAAAGAAAAGCCAAGAAGGTCAAAAAAGGGTAGCAAAAAGTACGTACCCAGAAAAATGCTGACCAAATCAAGGAGGTAGCAAATAGTACGTACCTCCACCCCAGAAATGAAAAATACCCCTGAAAAAAATTATTGGCCAAGTCCTTTAGTGTGAGATGTTGGTTCGAGAACAAAAAGTGGTTTGAACCGAATCCTCACATGACTTTCTATATTTCTTCCAATTCCTCCCTCTAAAGGCAATTTGACCTTATAAGACATTCCATAGTGGAAAATATCAAGAAAGCTAGGGGCAATCTCCAATGTTAAAGGATATCTTGCACGATCCCCCTTGCTTATGGCCTCTGTGGCTAAGTAGATTATGAGAACCCTATACTTTGATATGTGAAGAATATGTGTCTTAGAGTCCAAAAATTTTTTTTTTCCAGAAAATCAAAATCCAAAAAAAATAGTAGTATCATGTACATATACTAACACTATTTGCCTTATTTTCTTATCCAAAAAAAATCAAAAAGCCAAAAAATAACAAAAAATTGCATGTACATATTTCCCTTCATTATTTTATTTGTGTTCTTATCTTTAATTAGAAATTAGCCCCTTGACCAGATCTTAAGAAAGGTACATCATTTAGGCAAGGGGCTAAAGACAGATCTACACTAACTTTTTCCTTAAGTGTTGTGGATGCAGGAATCAAAGCAACATTGGCAAACCATTCAAGCACACAAAGCGACAAAGTCCACAAAAAAGTCCACTAAAGGAATAAATTTTTGTACATATCATGACAAGGGCATACCCCTAGTGCTACATCTGGAGCCTCGCTCCTCACTCCTCTCTCCTCTCCCCCTCACTAGGTCTCTGCCAACGTGAGCTGCTCACCTCCTCCTCCTCCCTCTCCCGACGCCGGTCTGGGAGAGGAGGTCTCGATGCCGTCGATGCCTCTGGTCACAGTAGCCCTCCCTGCACCGTGGACGGGTCTCCCAATGACACGATGTCATCAAGGGACCCGAACACCAACCCGGTCCTCCCTGCCACCTCCTGCTGGGCCTGTCAATGCTGCTCCCAGCGCTTCTTCAGCACTTGGTTCTTCAAGAACCCTAAATCTGCGACAGCCTGAGCTCAGTCCGCAATGGCCTGCGTCCGGTCTGCCTCTTCCTGACTCTGCCTCTCCCTCACCTCGAGTAGGCGACCCTCCATCCTCGTCAAGTCCAACCGCAGACTCTCCATCTACGCCTGAAGGGTCGCCCTTTCTCCCTGCCACTGCACGTAAATGAACCAAGCATGTCAGGTCAATCAATCATGTGCAGAAAAGGTAATAGATTAGAGTCTTACCTCAGCCTCGAGCTCTCAGACCCTTGCCTCCGCCCGGTCCAGGGCCCCCTGTAGTCGAACCGCTAGGTCCCCACGGGCTGGCTACGTGGACGAGCTCGCCCCCGTGTCGCGGCTCGCTCGTGCCCGTGCTAGCTCCTCCTTCTACATTCACATACATTGGTCAGTCATCAAATCAAATCAAATCAATGTAAATTAAATCAAGGGTGAATTGCGGCTTGCCAGTGCCTGTGTCTTAGCGCGGAGCCTCTCCAACTACACCTCCTGCTCCGCCAGCCTCCCCACCAGCAGCCGCACCGCATGGGACTCCGGCATCTGTCATTCACACTTCAAGGTTAGAATTTATCAATTCAAATGGCAAGGCTTTGAGTTAGAATTCACTTACCACTCGCCAGTCTAGCCGGAGTAGCCCGGCGTAGCGTGTCCGGTAGTTCTCCAGGTACGCCGTACTGTCATGGAGGTCCGTCTGCCGGAGCACCTGCTTGCCTCCCTCTCGCCAATAGGCGACTGTGCTCTCGTGCTCCTCCCCCTAGTCCCAGTCCTCGGTAAAGAACCGTCGCCGAGAGTGTCCCTCTCTACCTACAGAGGGTATCTCTAGAGCCAGCTGGTGCCAACCCAGAGTGCATACCACTAACTCTAGGTAGAGGGGCTCGCACGTCCCCAGGCAAAGGAGGAGGAGGTGGCGGTCGAAGAGCGGCCGACCTGCCGCCACCGCTGGGTGAGAAGCGTCGGCCTCCCCCACATATGGGGTCCAAACCACCTACAAGGAGAAATTGGTCAGCCACATCAAAGGAGCAAGCAAGAAAGAAGGAGTGCTAGTCGAGATTCATACCTGATCATGGGGGTAGTGGTCCAGTCCTGCCCGTACATCCTCCGCACGCCGATCCATCACCCTCAGATCCGGCATCACCTCCCACCTCGCCATGAGGGGCACCATGGCCTGGCTCCCCTCCATCTGTACACCGCTCCCCATGGGGAAGCGGGTGTACCCCCAGATCTGCAAAGCAAGAAGAAGATAAGATGTCAGTCAGGCAATTCAATTCAATGATGAGCATTAAAGGAAATTTGCATATCTTTAGAAAAGGGGTGAAGCCTCCAGTGCTCTGAGAATGCCGCGAGCTGCTGGGGAGGAGTGAAAAGAGATGCCCCAGCATCGCGGCGCCCCATGCGTACCTGCCCGCCTGCTCCAAGTCCTGGAGAAGCAGCACAAACTTGTAGTTCATCTATGATGACTGCGTCGTGAAGAGGAGCCGTCCGAAGAGGTAAGCCACGAAGATCCATACGGACCGCTCCTCACTCCTGTCCCCCATCTGGATCGACCTCTGGATGCCGGCGCTGAACTCCTCGAGGCTCTCTAGTGGTCCTCCTCCCTCCCTTCAACCCTAATGCCTCTGACAACAATCCGAGCAGGAAGCTCCGGATCGGCATCCTCCATCCCACCACAAACTCCGCTCCCAAAAGCTCTACGACGTCGTCATAGTAGTCCCTCCTCTCCTGTCTGACTAACGGCTCTCCCTGAACCGGCAGTCCAGTCAGATACGCCACGTCCTCCAACGTGGGTATCATGTGTCCCCAAGGCATGATGAATGCCTTGCAATCCTCATCCCACCTCTCCCAGAGCGCCTCCAGGTACGGCACATCCACGTGAAACGGGTGCACCGCCAAGAGGTGTCCAAACCCCATCCGCGCTATCCTCATCTGCTAGGCCTCCGGTAGTGCCCAGTACCAAGCCCAGCACAAATCCCATGTCTCTCTACTCCTCATTCTGCCTTTACCCTTCAAAACACATAGGCAAGTTAATGTCAGGATTGATTGCCATTTAAAAGGATTTGGCGTCAAAGGGGTTGCCGTCAAAGAGGAGTTAACGGCGGGGGTTGGCCGTCAAGTTCAATAGTAAGCGTCCAGGCCCTTGCCGTCAAGATTATCTTGACGGCAATGACCTAGATGTCAAGATAAATCCAACGTCAACCGATGTTGACGTTGAGTTCCTGTTAAACCAGACGGACTCCCCTCTGTTTCCCCTTCTATCCCATTTTCTACAATCACATCCACAGGGTTCTAAGGTTCAGGCGACCTACCTTGGGTCATCGTGGGTGTCTCCGAGCCCCTTCCATCTCCGTCTCCTCACCCTCGCCATCATCACCATCTCTGGCGGTTTCTTCCCCCTCTGGCGCGCTACTGCCGACCACTGTCACTGTTTCCCCCTCCTCGGCCGTGTCCTCCACCGCCGATCCCCCTCTGCCTTCCTCCTCCTCCTCTCTCGGTTGGGGCCGAGTCCGCAGTACAAGTGCCAATCGCTTCTCCCTTGCCATCGGAGAAACCCGTATACAGTCCTAAGGGGGGTTCACATAGGTTGAAGAAGTAGAGATATTTGAGAGGAGTTGAGAAGGTGAGAGTGCCGGAAGGAATGAAGAAGGTGGGAAGATGAACAGGCGCGTCTCCGGCAGTTTGAGGATAGTGAAGAGGCGCTGAGAGGCGTCGGTTTGAAAAAGCTGCATTTTAAAATTGGCGTCAAGCTATGGCCGTTAGTTGCTTACTGACGTCAACATCTTGGTCACTCCTCTCCATTTTGTTGGCCTCTTTTGGTATGGCAGCAAGCTAACCTAGACGGGAGTGAATAGGTTTTCTGAAATCTGAAGCAGAAACTTAAACACAGAAAATTGTCACTTGAAAGTTTGGTTAGTTTAGTGTGATAAAGAGTAGCAGTGTGGAAGCAAACAAATAATCACACAAATGACACAAGGAATTTATCCTCGTTCGGCCCTTCCCACATGGAAGTCCTACGTCCAGTCCCCAAGCAACCTCTTGGGATTTTACTAACCAAGGGTACAGTCCCCCTCAAGGATACTACAACACCAAGCACCCCATCTGGTCTTCTTCTCTTTCCCGGGCAAAAAAGTAGCCCACTTCTTTTACAGATCAAGAAGCCAACCTCCTGGTACAAACCCCAGTGCGGTTCTACTAGACAGAAACCCCTAGCTAGGTTCTACACTGTATACAGTCCTACAGCTGGACAGAAATCTTTCCTAGAAAAGAAAGATCAGACCGAGAGCTATTACATAATGAACACTAAGAACACTAGCTCACAGTCACAAACTCTCCCCCAAAATTACAATGAGCACAGAGAGAGAATGAAGAGAGAGGGAAGGAAGCTTGAAGGCTTGAGACGCTTTTGATTGCTTCTTCTTTGGCTCAGGCCCTTTCTCTCTTTTCTTTAAGTGTATGTGGCGTTGAGGTTTCTCACTGGATATACACTTCTTGAATGATCTTCAAGAAAGCTCTATTCTAGTTCTTCAGCCTTGCTTCATCTTTTATATGCGAGGCTTTGAATAGATCCATTGAAGAGATCCGTTGGAGCTCTTCTAGTCGTTGATGTTCTTCTCTTCATTTGTCTTAATCAGACTCTGGTGGTCTTCGAGGTCTGTAAGCATAGAAGAGAGTGTTAGCATAAAAGAGTGTTTACAAGATAATAGTGCATGCTACTGTGTTTCTTCTATCATACTGAAAATAGAAGGTCATATCTTTTTCTGACAAGCATGCAGCTTTATTTTGTCAGAAGATATTTAACTTTATATTGACCGCCAAGATCACTTCAGAAGATTATAAGAAATCTATGTTTAAAGAGAAGTGAGTCGATGTATAAGTAACTTATCAAATCATTATAATGATAAGACTTAGCAAATCATTAAGAACGGCAAATCGTTGTAAGTCTTAACAAATTGATGTGAGCTTTTAACGAATAGTTGTGAGAGACAATTGTTGTGATTATTAATAAATCGATGTGCAATTTAATGAATCATTATAAAAAGGCAAATCGATGTGAGGGCAAATCGTTGCACTCATTTATCAAATCGATATGGGCCTTACGAATCGTTATAGCTATCAAATCGATGTGAGAAGCAAATCGTTGTTTCTCACTTATCAAATCGTTATGAGCCTAGCGAATCATTATAGAAGGCAAATCGATGTGAGGGCAAATCATTGCTCTCACTTATCAAATCGTTGTGAGCCTTAGCAAATCGATGTATGAATCATTCTACTCATTTATCAAATTGATGTGAGAATCAAATCGTTGTTTCTCACTTATCAAATCGTTATGAGATTGATGCGACACAGATGAAACAAGATATTCAATTTAATTACTCATAAATTTTGTTATCATCATAAGTTTTGTTATCATCAAAATACAAGGACAAACAGAGAGTGGTTCAACACATTTGACGGCATCCCTATGGACGTCTGTCACTGTCCCCGATGTCACCCTGTCAGACCCCGTACCCCAGTCGACGACAGGTTAGTGGACGGCGATAGATATTGTCGTCCATACTCTTTGTCTGACGTTTAGCGGCCACATTGTGGACGTCGATAGGTCTTCGGCGGCCATCGATGTGGACGCCAACTCTTCATCTTCAATGCTTCACAGTATACTCAAATCAACACAATTGAAGCCTATTTAAAGCACCTTTCAGTCCACTCCACACAATTCAACACAATTGAACACAATGCAACTCATTATTCATTCGTTCTAACTTGTGTTACACTTATTGAAAGTGGGAAAGTACATCATTTCGCTCTACGAGCCATAAAGAAATCACAAGAGATTGGGCGAATTGTGTCAATGTACTCCTCATACTTCCATATATCCTCCCAGCTCTCTTGCAATGCCTGGCCCACCTTCTTACTCACTGTATGTCTCTCCCGAGTCTTCTTAGCCTTCTTCATAAACCTCTTATTCCTCCCTGGGATGATCATGTCGGTGCAATGGGATGAAGCTGGAATTCCTCGTGGTATTCCGAGCTAACACTGGCACCGATGTGGTTGGTACACCACCATCTGATCTGCACCCACCAGCCACAAATCTTTGTCCTCCCTGGTTCGAACCCTGAACTCAATAGTCCTCATGAACAGTGGCCTCACTATGAAATCCTCCATTGGGAAGTACCCCAGGTAGTCTCGCCAAGCGTCTCTGCTCTTCAAGTGTGCTATTACACACTTGATCTTGTCCTCTGGCTCATACCATGCCCTGCTGCAGTGCACTGAACTCCGAAGGAAGATTGTGGAGGGGGTAGGTTGCTTCTCAGCAAAATCAAATTTCAAATGAGCTTCCATCCATACCTGAAGCAGAAACAAGCTCCCGCATATGCGTCCGCCTAGGCTTATCATGGTCAGGGAGCTGTAAAGGTGTGCCAACACTGCAGGAGCAAGTGACTGCCCGTGCCATAGCAGAGATAGGACTCCCACATGCTCGTAGAGGAGGAAGTCACCACTGGTGGGGAATAAGAAGACGCCAGCTAGATAGAGTGTCAGTCCCCTGGTCCCCCTCTCACCTCCAATCTCCTTCGCATGCTGGATCAACCACCAGGCCAGCCGATCCAGGAAGATCCCATGCTTGTTCGTCATCCTCAGCACCTCTTTCTTGTCCTGTACGATGTCCACGAGGATCTCTTCCCATGGGAGAAGAGGAGTCGTCACATCGTACTCCAGGCAGCACCTCCACCCAAGAAACAATTCCACCTCTTCTAGTAGCACGCTCGCTTCGAACCCCTGGAACACGAACGTGTGCGTGTGTGGATGCCACCACTCCATGAGCGCTCCCAGGGCGTCAAAGCCCCACCACATGTCCTTCATATTCTTCGCCAACACCACCATAAAGCTCAGATTCCATGCCCCGATGAAACTCCTCATGTTTAGGGTTATTGTGTTCATCAAGTTCATCAGCCAAGAGAAGGCCACACCTGGCCCTGGCTCGGGAAGGCATGCACCTCCTGCGCATCCATGAATACCATGAGAAAGAGTTTTAGGGCGTTTTCAGCCTAAGAAGAAGTAGAACGAATAGTACGTACCCTTAAATGCCCCGGAACCTCGCTCAGAATTCTCGGTTCATGCTTGTGGATGCTCCAGTCGATAAGGAGGCCATTCTGCTGCTTCAGTTCGTCCCAAAGCCCTCTGGTTCACAGTTGAGGAAGGAGGGGATGAAGGAAGGAGAAGGAAGAGTCCTTATGGCCTTCCAATAGCTATTTTTTCGGTTTAATGTGCTGGTTTGTAAACGTCAAGATCGGTTGCCGTCAGGCGTTTATTGATGGCAGCATAGGTAGACGCCTACCCATGTAGACGGCGCATCATGTTGACGTCAACAGAGTGTTGGTGGCATGCGATCTAGACGTTAACATGCCGAATTTTTTATTATTTCTATATCTTGTGCTTCAAGTTGTCTTGCAGATATTTAAGCACAAGCCGCGCTCTAACTTCAGAACACTCATGCGACTGTGAGTGTTACACAGGTATGTCTAACATAGGACCCCACCAGAGGCGAATAACTTGGTGATCGTGAACCCCGAGTTCCCCTTTACCAAAAACCATGACGGGTTTGCGATCTCTCAGTTAATTGTTGGCCTTAGAATTTTCCTCTGGTTCTAACTTGCATTTTAGATAGGAAACCCACACCAACATGCATTTAGGATTTCACTGCTAACCGCTTTCTTGCTAACTCAAAAAAACACATGGAGATGTTCCTCAATCACTTTGTGGCTCCCCAGCTTAAGTGGCCTACCGGTCAGCACCTCTTTCTTGAATATTTGAGCCGATTTCGGGTCTTTGTTGTCCCTCTTCTCCACTTGTCCCACCGTGCATATCACAAGTAATCAAGCAGCCTTGGGCCACCTTGGCACCCCATTGACCTAGTAAAAGTCCTATGTGGCCCCCTCCTATTGGTCTAGCCCTTAACACTTGGATTGCCACTTGTACAAGTGTGTTTCTTCACACTTGAGCATCCAATGCCCCTTGACTGCACCCCACTGCCTATATAGGTAGTCCTTAGGCCTTCTAAGGAGGGGGGGGAGAGGCTGGACGAGCTACACCTTACATGCCTTGAGAGAAGAGAGAGAAAGTGCACCATAGTCTCCACTCTTGTTCCCACTCTTTCTCTCAACTCTTTGAGCGTCCAGAAGGCTTCACCAAGTGCTGGAGGAACCCACAAAGGAGCCATCAGCCACAGCAACGAGGATCATCTCCCTTTTCTTTCTCTCTTTCCCTACTCTCTCTCCTCTAGTTTGCATGTTGCACACACACCCTAGGCACGTAGGGCACCTTCCTACACACCTGAAAAGGGGTTTCCCAAACCAAAAACGGAGGGAAGAAGGGTGATCATAACATTTGGCCACCCCTCTACTCAAGTCCGAAACCGGTACGAGGCTCTCCTTTTGAGCTTTTTCTTTCTGTTTAGGACGTTTACTGCACCTCCTTAGAGTCTAATAGAGCTTTTTTTTGTGGTAGGAACGCAACGAACGAGATCGTGGAGCTCTCTTCCTTTGGCCGGCCGAAGAAAGAGAAGTTGGAGTCCCGCCATCATCTGCTGCGCGAGGCCACGACATCGACGTGATCATTCTACTTCCTTGGGCACAGGTAAGGCCCTAGCGATCGCAACATCTCCCTTTCTTTTACTGGTTTCTTTGTTTTCTCCCTATTCAACTCAGTCAACCAAGGAGTCAACAAAGTCAACCAGTACCCATTCAACGCCAACGAGGGAGCGGCAACGTTCGTGAATCTCTGGAACATCCATCGGCATCTGGGTGCACGGAACGAGGCGTCCACAGTGAGCCTTACGAGTCACTGGCTCAGTAGGGAAACTCCCTCAAAAGACAAACAAAATCAAACTCATAATTAAAGAAGCAGGAAGCTATGCTAGCAATTTATAGAACTATCCACACATGATATTAAAGCCGTAAACACTACTTACCGCATGCCATTACAAGAAATCAGCCTTTAATAAATAAACGGCAAACCTCACCAGGTGTATGTGCTAAAATAGAAAAATGCCACACTCGAGTCACGAAGACTGGTTCGCGGCATCAGCAACCAACCCGGACAAACCACACAGGACTAGCTCTCAGTCTCGCAGCCTCGGACGAAAGGTTCAGCAGCTGCTCCACTAGAACAAGCCAAGAAGTTGTGGAGACTAACTAACACCACTCCTGTGGACCACACTGCCACAGACCCATGCCTGGAACCTTTAGGGACTCTAGCCCGAGCTCCCTAAAGTGAGACACTAGGAAAACTGGACTAGCTGGGGCCCAGTAGATCTACTGGTGTCCGTAACCCCCAACCACGAGCGCGCTACAAGCGACAGAACACAAACTCTTACAATTCGTGTCCTCCTACTGCCGTCTTTCCCTCAGCCGGATGTACACTCTACACAAGAGTGAGGGTGTCTAGGAAGACGACACAGACCTCGACGGTACACAAGTACCGGGACAGGCCCTGAGCACTAATGTGCCTGGCTCACACAAAACCTAGGGCTCCCAACTGAAGAGGTAACCACGGTAGGCGTCGTACTACTCGCCACGCACACACAAACCACATGAACACCGCTCAAACCACGAGAACAACACATTCCTCAAACTCCACAAGTGTCAATGCACCGCTTACCATTGCCATGCATAATAAACAACAACGATAATCAGATAATCCCACAACCATGCACAAGCTCATTACCATCAGAACCATTAACTTGATGGGGTCCACTGTCGCCTTCAGAATGCGACGCCTCGATACGGCACGTTTTGAACAAGAACGTGACGGGTCGGGCTATCGTGTTCTAAACGCGACAATCAGGTCCGTCACCTTCACAGATAGTGACCTAATTCTGGGAACCCTCCATATTCCCTATGCAAACCATGTAAAACGCTATTTCAAGTAAATATTCATGTTCTACTCATTACCCTAGCATGTTATCTAGCATCTATATCGAAAATAACAAGCTACACATACACCACATGCAATCCACGACATAAAACTGAGCAGAATCTCCCTACCTTCGCGAAGAACATGAAGAGGCATTACCCCGACATTTCCCCCGCTCTGTAGCACGTCCTCGCGGAGAGACCACGCCAAAAATAGCACCAAAACGTCGGATCGCCCAAAATCCACCACAACAAACCCTTCCTGGCCGAGCAGAGAGTTCTCAGCTCTGTTCGGCTGACCTAAGTTAAAAACACCTCAGAGTTGGGAACGCGATGAACCCTACCGTCGTGACCTGAACGCAACGGAGAAGGTCGTCGCCTTCTCATGGCCGACGTCAGCAGGCCGCCCAGCGCACGCCACGCAGCGGACATGCAGACAAAGACCCACCTACAACAGTAACCGAAATGCGACACCCAGGGCTGTTGCATTCAGAACGCGACACCTAGCCCTATCGCGTTCACAAACAGTGAACCGATGGGTGCTTTGGGCCCAACCTATCGGCCCATAAAGCCCCACAACCTACGTAAACACCTGTAACACATACCAAGGGCCGCACATTGGCCTCTGTCGTGGCTATTTTTAGCCACCTAAGCTCGCGAGGCCCATCGTCATCCTACAGATGGGCGCGGCCCTCCGGCAAGGTGACATGTGTCCTCGGGAGGAGGTTGAAGATCCTGAACATGGTCTCTGCTTTTGAGCGCCCCCAGGATCCTAGGGGCAATCTCCGGACACTCCTCATCTTGTTGGGTCCAGACACTGCCTACTGAACAAGCCCTTCAGGAATCGTGCCATGGATCCTCTGGCAGCAGCAGCGCCAAGGTACCAGGCACCGAGCAGCAGGGTAGCCTACCGAACAAGCAACCTGCTCGGTACCTTTTGCCCAAGAGAATGCAAGCGGTCCTTCGCCTCTGTACAATGGTTACAACGGTTGCATCGTGCACGCCCCACGATCAAGTGGTGCATTAACTGCAGAGCCCCTCAACAGGTGCCTGGACGCGTAACTCCTTGCCAAGGGCGCCAACCGGCGCGCCCTTTCCGGTGACATTAGGGGACGTTCCATCCCACCCCCTCTGCACCTTCGCCTATAAAAGGGCTCAAGTAACCTCCAGACAGAGGTACGTAATCTCAGAGACATACGCGCACCCTTGCGCACAGTACAGCACACTACTGAATCCTTCTCTTCCAAGCCTTCTCACAGTCCACTGACTTAGGCATTGAAGGGTTCTCCTCGGTTCTTCAACTGGGTCCCCCTGATCCAGTTTTGGTTTTGCAGGCCTTCGTCCGCTACTGGAAACCGTCTTCCCTCTTCTCAGTGGAGGCCCGTTTAGCTCAGGCCCAAATAGGAACACACCACCACATTTGGCGCCGTCTGTGGGAACAACTTCAGCCATGGTTCGCGGACGTTCCTCGTACCAGAATGTAGGCAGCCGGGCGACCAGGTCACGATAATCGCACGCAAACTCGCGCAATTGGGTCCCCCCTGTTGATGTCGCCATCGCTCCCGCCGGCGGGCCCGGCGACGTCCCCGCTGTTGTTATGCCCTCAACTGCCCAGGAAATGGCGGAACTCCGAGGGCAGATGCAGCACCTAGCAGGAATCTGCCAGGGCCTCCAGGACCAATTAGCCAGGCAGCCAGCCCTGGTGATTCCCCGGCCATTGGAGCAGCAGGCGAAGTCGTCTCATAGACGGTCTCGCGCCCCTCCGACGCCGCAAGAGCAGCATGCAGAATCGCCCCGACGATTGCGTCGAGGACCTTCGGCACGTCAGACACCGGAGCGGCAAGAAAATTCACCTCGCCATTCCGCTGTGGTCCCTCCTACCCCGTGTTCCGTTGTCAGGGCTAACTCCCACAGGTCCCGGCAGGAGGAGTCTGCCCACTCCAACCAGGAGTTGGCCAGATGCCTCCATCATGTCGTCGACCTCGAGCACCGCGTTGACGCGATGGTTCAGTGGGCAGAGGGTAAGGCTTCGGGGGATGAAGATTTGTACTTCCGCTCCCCGTTCACGGTGGAGATCCTGGAAGTTCGGGTCTCCCCCAAGCTACCTCTGCCCACCATTGCGCCCTACGATGGCACCACCGACCCCTCAGATCAAGTTCATGGCTTTGAGTCGCATATGGTGTTCCATGGAGCATTGGACGCGGCCAAATGTCGGGCCTTTCCGGCCACTCTGAAGGAGACCGCGCGGGCATGGTTTGAAGCCCTCCCCGCGGGTTCCATCTCTTCCTTCCACCAATTGAAGAAGTCCTTCTGGGACAACTTCTTAGGTGGAAGGTCTCAGCCGCGTACAGTGTTATCTCTTTTGTCTGTTCGGCAGAAGAAAGGCGAAGCGCTCTGGGACTACATCAAGAGGTTCCAGACCGAAGTACTCCACATCCCCCACCTTGACGTCCTTTTGGCCACCAGTGCCCTCATCTAGGGCACCCGAGATGGCTTCCTTCAAAGGACGTTGGGGGTGCAGCAACCCTCCACTCTCGCCGAGCTGCTCTCTACTGCCCAGCACCATGCGGCATGCAAGGAGAGCCTGGCCGCTGGCCAAGCAGAGCAGGGAGATCAATCAGACAAGAAGAGGCCTTCTGACAATGGTTCCAACCGTGACAGGAAGAAAGGTCGATGTAACGGAGATTCGTCACGCCGACCACGCCCCTTCACCGACTAGACCCCGCTCACAGTGGCTCCCGAACAAATCCTGGCCGAGATCCGGGAAGAGCCTTATGTTCGGTGGCCACCAAGGATGCGCTCTGATCCCCACAGGCGCAACCAGGACAAGTACTGTCACTTCCACTGTGACCATGGCCATGACACCTCCGAGTGCCGCCAGCTCAAGGACGAGATTGAGTTCATGATTAAACGCAGATACCTTGGGCAGTATGTGCGCCGCAATGAAGACCGCCAAAGGCGCCGAGAGCGGACTCCTGAGCAGCCCATCAACAACGAGCCCAATGGGGAAGAGATCAACGTGATCGCGGGAGGCTTCAGCGCAGGCGGAGAAAGCAATCAAAGCCGGCGTGACTATGCTCGGTGGGAGCACATGGTGGACAGGCCCCCAGTGCCTCGTCCAGGTCCCTATCCCCCCAATCCCTCACGCGCACAGTCCGAGGAGGCTATAACCTGCTCGAATGAAGGTCTTGTAGGAGTCTCCACTCCCTACACTGATGCGCTGGTCGTTTCGGCCACCATCAACAACTGTACCGTGCGCTGGATTCTTGTGGATAATGGAAGTGCCCCGGATGTGTTAGCTTATGATTGTTTTCTGCTTATGGGTCTAAAAATCGACCAGCTCACCCCGATAGAATTGCCTCTGTTCGACTTCTTGGGGGTTTCGATTCAACCCATGGGACGAGCACGTCTCCCAATTACTCTTGGGATGGCCCCGAAGAGCGTGATCAAGATGGTGGATTTCTTGGTTATTCGAAGCATGCTAGGCTACAACGACATCCTCGGCAGGGGCCTGATCGGTCGAATTAAGGTTGTTACCTCATCTCTCCATCAGAAGATGAAGTTTCCCATTCCGTGTGGGATCGGTGAGGTGCTCAGAAGTCAGCGTGAGTCCCGACGGTGCTATGTCCTCTCCTTGAGAGACAAACAGCCCCTCGCAGCACCAGCAATTACTGACCCACCTGCCGATCAGCCTTCCACCAGCAGAGGCACACCTACTGAGGACCTGCTTCCTGTTCGGGTGGACGACGACCCCGAACACATCCTCCATATTGGCGCGCTATTGCCGGAAGCCGAATAGGAACACTATAAGGCTTTCCTGCTAGCCAATTTAGACGTGTTCGCATGGTCAGATGAGGAACTGCCTGGCATACCCCCAGAGGTGATGGTGCATCGCCCTCGCCTCAATCCGAAGGTGCCTCTGATCCAGCAAAGAAGGCGACCCATCAACCGTGAACGACAGGTCATGATCCAAGATCACATTATCAAAAGTCGAGCTATTGGGCTCCTCCGAGAAGCCCAATACCCAAGGTGGATCTCCAATGTGGTCCTCATGCGCAAAGCCAATGGCAAATGGCGCGTGTGCGTGGACTACAACGATCTCAATAAAGCCACACCCAAGGACAACTTTCCTCTGCCGCGCATCGACCATCTAGTGGACGCCACATCCGGACACGAGCTTCTCAGCTTTTTGGACGTGTATTCTGGTTACCACCAGATCAGCATGCATCCTCCAGACCAGGACGCCACCCCGTTCGTCACCGACCTGGGCTTGTACTGTTTCACCAGGATGCCCTTTGGTCTGAAGAATGCTGGCGCAACGTACCAGCGGCTGGTCAACAAGATGTTCGTGCCGTAGATTGGGCGAAGCATGGAGGTCTACGTTGATGACATGTTGGTCAAGACGCTCCCGAGCACCGACCACATTTCCGACCTCAATGAGACCTTTGCAACTCTGCGAAGGTATAACGTGAGGCTCAACCCAGCCAAGTGTGCGTTTGGAGTTCACTTAGGTAAGTTCCTCGGCTTCCTCGTCTCAAACAAAGGAATATAGGCCAACCCTGAGAAGATCCAAGCTATACTTGAGATGGGCAATCCCAAGATGGTGCGCGACATCCAATGTCTCACTAGACATCTCGCTGCACTGAACCGGTTCATGTCTCGAGCAGCGGAGAGAAGTTTCAACTTCTTCAAATTGCTGCGAGGCCCCAAAGGCTCCTCACAGCAAGGGGGGCATGTACGGTGGACCGAAGACTGCGAAGCTACCTTCGCCGAGCTGAAGGCGTATCTGGCAGCCCCACCTGTTCTCTCAAAACCTGTGCTCAGGGAACCCTTGTTCGTGTACCTTTTAGTCACCGAACACTCCATCAGTGCAGTGTTGATCAGAGAAGAGGTGGCGGTACAACATCCAGTTTACTACATCAGTAGGGTCCTTCAGGAAGTTGAAAGAAAGTACCCTCATGCAGAGAAGCTCGCTCTGGCACTGGTTATGGCCGCACGGAAGCTTAGGCCCTACTTTCAAGCCTACTCAATTACGGTCCTTACCGACCAGCCATTGAGGCTTATCCTTCAGTGACCAGAGGCTTCCGGAAGGCTCATCAAATGGCCATTGAGCTAGGAGAGTTTGACATTAGCTACCATCCGAGGACGGCCATCAAGGCGCAAGCATTGGCAGATTTCGTTGCGGAATGCACCCTTCCGGCCGAGCAGGACCCTCCATTGGCTGACGAGCCCCCATGGGAGCTCTACGTGGACAGGTCCTCTTGTGTCTCAGGGAGCGGATCAGGCTTGGTTCTCACCTCTCCGGAGGGTCTAGAGTTCCAGTATGCCCTGAGGTTTCATTTTTCCGCCTCCAACAACGTTGCCGAATATAAAGCACTGTTGTCCGGAATCTGAATGGCTAGGCACCTTGGAGCACTTCGACTACGAGTCTTCAGTGACTCGCAATTGGTCGTCATCCAGGTGAGCGGACACTTCGAAGCAAGGGAGCCCCACATGGCACAATACCTTCAGTAGGTCAAGAGCCGAGCAGAGGACCTCCTCTACTTCAAAGTCATACATGTCCCACGGGAGCAGAACGTGCGAGTTGATGCACTTTCCAAGCTGGCATCTTCAGGTGACATCGCCCCTTATCGTTCCATATTCATAGAAGAGCTCGCCTCGTCGAGCATTGAGGTAGATGTAGCCGCCATCGAGGCTGGCCCTCCAGCTCCGAGCTGGATGGACCTCCTCATGGCATATCTGCTTCGAAGTGAGCTTCCGTCTAATCAAGGCGAAGCCCACAAGATCAGGTTGCGCTCCCAGAGGTTCACCCTCATAGAAGGCCAACTGTACCGACGATCCCTCTCGAGGCCTCTCTTGTGATGCCTCAGCCCTATGGAGGCAGCATCAGCCACAGAAGAGGTCCATGAAGGGTTGTGCGGAAGCCACTTGAGGGGTAGAACGCTGGCGTGCAGCATCATCCGAGCAGGTTTCTGGTGGCCTTCCCTGCAAAAGGACTGCATGTCCTTCGTCAAAAGGTGTCCAGAGTGTCAGAAGTACGGGCAGCTCATTAAGCAGCCGGCCGAGCAGATACATACTTTATTCGAACCACGCCCTTTCACTAGATGGGGGATTGACATCTTGGGTCCGTTCCCAGAGGCTCAAGGGCAAAAGAAGTTTTTGTTTGTGGCCATCAACTACTTCACCAAGTGGGTCGAGGCCGAACCCGTTTCTACCATCACCGACCAAGCCGCATGGAAGTTCGTATGGAAAAACATCCTCTATCGGTTCGGTGCCCCAAAGGTGATCACCTCGGTCAATGGGAAGCAGTTCGACAACACCTTCTTCAAGCAGAAATGCTCCAAGCTCGGCATTTACAACCACTTCACCTCAGTTGCACACCCCTAGGCAAACGGCCTGGTCGAGAACGCCAACCGAACATTACTGCACAGGATTCGCACAAGGGTCGAGGCTGCAGGAGGTTCGTGGATTGAAGAGCTCCCCAACGTGCTGTGGTGTCACCGGACGACTACTCGGGTGGTTACTGGTGAGACTCCTTTTCACTTGGCCTACGGCTCAAAGGCTGTGGTGCCATTGGAAGTAGCTCTCCCTACTATTCGGACAACCCACTTCGACGAGGCCGCCAACAACTGCGCACTGCGAGAGAATCTAGACATCCTCAGTGAATGTCAAAGTGACGCCAGCATCAGACTAGTCTCCTATCAACAATGACTCACGTAGTACTACAATGTCTGAGTTCGCGAACGGCGCTTCTTCGAAGGCGATCTTGTCATGCGCAGCTGCTCGGCATCGGATCCCCGAAGACCAGTCGGCAAACTCGCCCCCAAGTGGGAAGGACCTTATTAGGTCACCCAGGTCCTTGGGAAAGGCTCATATAAGCTGACTACTCCTAGAGGCGATGCCATACCCAGGACTTGGCATGTATCTAACCTAAAGACTTATTATCTGTAAAGCCTCTTGTTCAGCATTTAACCTCTCTTCCTCCCGTTCTTCCGGTTTGGGTAAGAGGTTGTTCGGCCCATCTTTAGTCTAAGCTCTTCAGCTCGGAAAATTAATATGGCGCCTAAAAAACCATAAAACTAAGGCAAGCCCCCGGTCAGAACTTTTCAGTTCTCAAAGACCCACGCGGTACTTGTGAGCCTTTAAAAAACCGGCGAATCCCGATTCGAACAGAACATGGCAAGGGAAGAAGATAGATCACCAGTCAACTGAAAAGGTATATTTCATTCTAGGTGATTTACAAAAAGGCCTATCTAACCAGATAAAGAGAAGAGAAGACACAGTCATGGAGCTTGCTCGGAGGGACCTGCGCCACCGTCCCCAGAAGTCATCCGCCCTGACTGGAAATGCACAAAGCGCACCCCATCCAGGCGCATATTCTAGGTACGACGTCGGCATTCCCCCACGGCAGCTTCGAAAGCCTCACGGGCGTACTCAATCGACGCCAGCTTCCATCCGCGGTCCTCTCCAGCTCCAAGGCCAACCTTGTAGCAGCGTGCGCCGAACTGCTCCAAGTCTTCCTTAAAGTCTGGGCCTTTCTTGTATTCGGCCATGCCGTGGGCCTTGGCCTCGGTAGAACGTTGGCAAGAGCCTCCTTCTCTACTCGAGCGATGGCTAGGTTGAGCTCTGAGGTGCGGAGTGCCTCTTGGAGGTTCTTCACCTCCTCCTTCAGCTCGGCCTTTCGCGCCTTGTGCTGGCCCTCAAGCTCTTTGCAGAAGGTGAATTTTGCCTCCCACATATGCTTGTGGTTCCGCCCATGCTCGGAAAGCCGCTTCAGCACCTCCATCGACTTCAGGACGTCCTCTGACAGTGCCTCCACGTCGACGTCTTCCTCGTCGTCGTCCTCGGGGCGGCACTTCGCTCAGTAGACCTCCCCCGAGTGCTCGGGGGTATCCTCCGGGCTTAACCCCTGACACCGTGCCAGCAGTTCTAACTGTGATGCAGTAGGCTGAGGGGGGAGGTCCTTGGGAACCCTTCCCTGGAAGCGCTCCAGGGATGCCTCCTGGGCTGATACCAAAGGCGCCAGAGAAGCCTTCGCCTTTAGCGACTGCGTCAAGGGGAGGCGGTCTCCTTTAGAGCTGGTGTGATCCTCCCCGGCAGTGTTGGTCAACTCGGCAGGAGGCTCCTCTCTTCTGTCCACCTCACCGGCGCCCACTCCAGCTGTTGCCCCTCCACCCCATGCTGGAGCTGGAGACCCCCGAGGTCTTTCCTCCTCGGTCTCAGCAGTCACTTCGACCTCGTGGAGACCTACAGCAGCCAACTGCACTTGGACTTCAGCCACCACTTCAGTGGGGGGAGCGCGGATATTATACCCCTCATGCACTCCCGCTATAGGCGTCGCCGTCGCATTGGCCCCTCTGGAGGTGGATTCCTAGGTGGCAATAGCTTCGCCTTCAGTCGTGGTCTGCTCCACGGCTACGGTGTTGGAGGCCCCAGTTGCAGCTACCCCCTCTGTTCGGCCCTCGAAAGGGTCTTGGGGCGTAGAAGTCCCCACTCGCTCCTCAAGGTGACCCTCAGACTCGTCGCTTACCATGACGAGCCCAAGTGCGGTGGCCACCCTCACTAAGGCTCCGGATCGGACTTCGGGCGAGGTCCGCAGTGCCCCTTTTTCAGCCACCTCTGCGACCTTATGCCTCTTCTGCACCGCAAGTGGGGGAACTTCCTCTTCGGCATCCTCCTCTTCGGCCTCATCTTCGGCCGCTTGTTGCACGCTCTTCTTCAGCTTCCTCTTCTTCTTAGCCTGAGGCTGGCCTGCTTCTTCCCCTTCTTCGATCAAGGATTGCATCACTTTTACGGCCTTCTTCTTTAGCCGGATCTTTTTGGGCCTCTCCTCGAGGACCCGCGGGCTACTCACGGGGTGCCCCATGGCGAGGGATGGTGCCACGATTGCGGTTGTCACCACAGTAGGAATCCTCACCGCAGTGGGAATCCTAACAACAGCGGCAATGTCATCACCCTCGAACACCATGTGGGCGGTGACAGCAATTTTCTTCGCATAGTCCTCCATAGCCTCCTGGTCCCGACCAGCGGCTATCTCCTCAGCGCCTGCAAGAAGAAGAAGAGAGATATTGCAGTCAGAAATCAGCCACCCAACAAACTTACAAACAAGGCGTGTTCGGGTACTTACTCCATGGTTGGCTCAAACCATGTTTGACGAGCCCGAATTCCGTCAAATAGCCATCGCCGTTCCGCACGAAAGCTTAGTTCAAGCTATCTGAGGCTTTCGCCTCATCTTGGATCAGGAAAGGATAAGCATCCTTCCTCGGCGTCTGGACTCTGGTCGGAAATCCAAACTCCGGCGCGCCGTCGCGATGCCTGACGAAAAAGAGTCGGTGCACCCAACCCTGTTGTTGGAGTGCTTCTTCGACAGAGTGATCTGCATCCTGTCTGCATGATGCTTGATGTAGTACACGTTGGCCCCCGTAGGCGAGGCCGTGAGGCTGAACTGCGCCCGGAAGACCTCCGCCGAGCTGCGAACTTGCCGAAGTCTACAGACGATGCAGAAGATGCATATCGTCCTCCACGAGTTAGGCATTAGCTGGATGGGCGCGATTCCCCATCTATTTAGCAATGCCTTCGCCACTTCCGGCAACGGCAGCCGGAACCCTGCTTCCATGTGGTCGACGGAGAGGGCAAACCAACCTGGTTTGTTCACCAGGTGCGACTCCTCCTCCTTGGCCATGGCAATTTCATAATCATCGCTGATCCGAAAGTGTTCCCGGAGGCCTTCATAGTGGCGACACCTTGGCCCTCGGGCTCCCGCCGGCGTCACGCCGCTCACTTTGGCAACCACAGCAACTTTTCCCATGGACGCTATCGCCGGAAGCAACAGAAATGGCAAACGGAGGAGACGGTGGGAGAGCACGAGGAAGAAGACGATGAGCAGGCTTGGGGGCAAGCAAGCTTTTCGAATTAGATTAAAGGCGTGGGCTCCCACCTTCACCCCTCCTCTTCCTTATAAGGAAAAGGTGGCACGGAATTCTAAGAGCCAAAATGGCGCTTCCCCCACTCCAAGTGAACGTTCAGGTGTATCGCGCGAAGCCCCTGGCTTGACACGACGCCTTTTCATCATGAGATTTCCTCTCACCTCGAGGAGGAGCATCGAGCGACATCGCCCTGCCACCGTTCACACGTCCGAGGTCAGCATTGAATTAAATGCAAGAAAGACGATCGAGCAGACTTCCGCCCTCAAGCGCTTCGGTTCTCGAGCCAACTCGAGGGCGTGGGGGGAAAGTGTGGTGGCTATTTTTAGCCACCTAAGCCTGCGAGGCCCATCATGGCCCATCGTCATCCTACAGATGGGGGTGGCCCTTCGGCAAGGTGACACGTGTCCTCGAGAGGAGGTTGAAAATCCCAAACACGGTTTCTACTTCTAAGTGCCCCCAGGATCCTAGGGGCAGTCTCGGACACTCCTCATCATGTTCGGTCCAGACACTTCCTACCGAACAGGCCCTTTAGGAATCGTGCCATGGATCCTCTGGCAGCAGCAGTGCCAAGGTACTAGGCACCGAGCAGCAGGGTAGCCTACCGAACAGGCAACCTGCTCGGTACCTTCTGCCTAGGAGAATCCAAGCGGTCCTTCACCTTTATACGACGGTTACAACGGCTGCATCGTGCACGCCCCATGATCAAGTGGTGCATTAACCGCAAGGCCCCTTAATAGGTGCCTGGATGCGTAACTCCTCGCCAAGGGTGCCAACCGGCGCGCCCTTTCTGGCGACATTAGGGGACGTTCCGTCCCACCCCCTCTGCACCTTCACCTATAAAAGGGCTCAGGTAACCTCCAGACAGATGTACGTAATCTCAGAGACATACGCGCACCCTTGAGCACAGTACAACACACTACTGAATCCTTCTCTTCCAAGCCTTCTCACAGTCCACTGACTTAGGCATCGGAGGGTTCTCCCCGGTTCTTCAACCGGGCCCCCTTGATCTAGTTCTGGTTTTGCAGGCCTTCGTCCGCTACAGGCAATTATCTTTCCTCTTCTCAATGGAGGCTCGTTTGGCTCAGGCCCAAATAGGAACACACCACCACGGCCTCCACAATCACTAAGCCACGATCCGAACGGTCAATACGCTACTTTACTATCACCTAAAAGAAATTTCATCCTCGAAATTTAGAAAGAAAACTCAACACCAAAAATTTTCAATTAAACAAGCATGGTACTATCACCTAAAAGAATTAAAAACTTACTTAAACAAGTATGGATATGCTTTCATCATTTCCTCGGCTAATTCCCACGTATCCTCTCCACCCTGTCTGTTCTCCCATCTGACTTTCACTAATTCAATTTCCTTATTCCTTAGCTTTTGGGTTCTGCAGCCTGTAATCTGTACTGGAGATTCTAGCATTGTCATGTCTGGCTTCAAATCATCTCTCTGGTAACTGACCACCTGGGACAGATCTCGAATATATCTTCTGAGTATAGAAACATGAAACACGTCATGGGCATCTGTAAAATCTGCTGGGAGATCTAATTTGTAAGTTGTTTCACCAATTCTTTCTAATATCAGAAATGGGCCAACATATCTCGGACTTAATTTGCCCTTCTTGCTGAACCTGAGCACACCCTTGGTAGAAGAAACCTTTAAAAACACATAATCACCAACTTCAAACTGTAATGGCTTGCGTCTGGTATCTGCATAGCTCTTTTGACAACTCTGTGCTGTTTGAAGCTTTTCTTTAATAAATTTAACCATTTTTGCACATTGTTGAATTAACTATGGACCCATAACCTGTCTCTCACCTACCTCATGCCAATTCGGTGGTGTCCTACACGGTCTGCCATATAATGCTTCATAAGGTGCCATTCCAATACTTGCATGATGACTGTTGTTATATGCAAACTCTACCATACCCAAGTGGTGCTCCCAAGTACCTCCCCATACTAGACAGCAAGCTCTCAACATATCTTCTATAGTCTGAATGGTTCTCTCTGTTTGCCCATTTGCCTGTGGATGATAAGCGGAACTGTACCTCAATTCTGTACCAATCACTCTCTGTAAACTCCTCCAGAAACCTGAAGTAAACCTGGGATCTCGA
Source organism: Colocasia esculenta (assembly GCA_014218235.1). Lineage (NCBI taxonomy): Eukaryota > Viridiplantae > Streptophyta > Magnoliopsida > Alismatales > Araceae > Colocasia > Colocasia esculenta. Next base: position 86,382,398 of record CM024760.1, read on the forward strand.
TCTAAAACGATGGTAACGAGAATCCCATGTAAAGGTACTATTTTGTCTACATATATCTGGCTAATCTATCCACAGTCCATGATAGACTTACCACTAATAATCTGCAAACTTTGGTCAGTCTGTCCACAAAACCTAAATACCATTCTGACCTGTTGTTGTCCGGGCAAGCCAACTACAAAATCCATGGCAATATCATCCCATTTCCATTGTGGAATGGGTAATGGCTGCAATAGTCCTCTGGCCTCTGATGCTCTGCCTTCACTTGTTGACACACTGAACATCTTACTTTAAACTTTGCAATCTCTTTCTTCATATTAGGCCACCAGAAATGCTTCTTTAAATCTTGATACTTCTTGGTGCTGCCTGGATGGATGGTGTATCTAGTTTTGTGAGCTTCCTCTAACACTTTCTACCTCACCTCAGCATCTGCTAGAACATACAACCGACCCTTTAGCCTGACCACATTGTCATCATCATGTGTCACCTCCTCCATTTCACAATATCAACTAAATTTTCATATGTTCTTTGCGCTTCTACTATCTGTCAATATAGAGAAGGCTCCATTGCACTATTTGCTAATATTGCTCGTCGCTGACTATTTGGTACATATAATGAATTTTTTGCCGTGTCTTCATACAATTTCCATTCTCTGATCATCATATGACTCATAACTGCCTTTTTATTTAGTGCATCTACTACAACATTAGCTCTGCCTGGGTGGTATGTCAAACTGAAGTCATAATCTTTCAAATATTCCATCCACCTGCACTACCTCAAATTCAGATCTTTCTGGGAGAAGATGTACTTTAAACTCTTATGATCACTGAATATCTCAAACCTTTCACCATACAAATAATGCCGCCAAATCTTCAGTGTAAACACAACTGCTGCCAGCTCTAAATCATGTGTCGGATAATTCTCTTCATGCCTTTTCAGTTGTCTGGATGCGTAGGCCACCACTTTTCCATGTTGTATTAACACTGCTCCCAAACCCCTTCTAGATGCATCTGTATATAGTATAAATCCTCCACTGCCTGAGGGAATCTCCAATATAGGTGCTGTGGTAAGCCTCTTCTTTAGCTCTGCAAAACTGCGGTGACAATCTGAAGACCATATAAATGGTACTCCTTTCCTTGTCAATCTTGTCATTGGTGCTGCAATCTTTGAGAAATCTTGGATGAACCGCCTATAATATCCTGCCAAACCTAGAAAACTTCTAATATATGTCACTATCTTTGGTTCTTCCCACTTCATCACTGCCTATACCTTGGCTGGATCAACTGCAACACCTTCACCTGAAATCACATGACCCAGAAACTGAATTTCTTTCAACCAAAACTCACATTTACTAAACTTGGCATACAGCTAGTGATCTCGCAAAGTTTGCAACGTGATCCTCAAGTGTGCCGCATACTCTTCCTCTGATGCTGAATATACCAATATATCATCAATAAATACTACAATGAATTGATCCAGATAAGGGTGGAATATCTTGTTCATCAAATTCATGAATGTTTCCGGCGCATTAGTCAACTCGAATGGTATAACAACAAACTCATAATGCTCATATCTGGTTCTGAAAGCTGTCTTGTCAGTGTCTTCTTCCTTAATCCTCAACTGATAATATTCTAACCTCAAATCAATCTTGGAAAATACTCTGGCTAATTGAAGCTGATCAAACAAATCATCTATTATGGGAAGCGAGTATTTATTCTTGATTGTAACCTTATTCAATTGCCTGTAATCAATACACATTCTCAGACTACCATCCTTCTTTTTAACAAACAAAACTGGTGCTCCCTATGGCGATTGACTGGGTCTAATGAAGCCTTTCTCTAACAATTCCTGCAATTGCTTCTTCAATTCCTTCAGCTCTACCGGTGTCATTCTATAAGGTGCCTTTGAAATGGGCATACTGCATGGCTGCAACTCAACTGTGAAATCCACCTCTCTATGTGGAGCTAACCCTGGCAATTCCTCTGTAAACACATCTGTAAATTCTCGGACCACGGGTACCATCTCTACAGGCTTATCTGTCTCTACTAAACTAACTGAAGCAAGATATGCTACACACCCAGCATTGATCAACTTTCTAGCTCTAAGTGCAGAAATAATACACTTAGGAGTGTAGAACGGCATACCTTGAAACTCAAACACTGCTCCACTAGGCCTACAAAATCTGACTTTCTTCTTTCTACAATCCACCAATGCCCCATAGGCTTCCAACCAATCCATCCTTAAAATCACATCATAATCCTTCAATGAAAGTGCATACAATCTTGCTGGCATCTGATTCCCCTGAATTACTATCGGAACCTCATCTAAGTAATAGGAAGTAAGCATAAAACCTCCTGAGGGAATCTCTACAATCAACTCACACAGCCTTTCTTCTAGGGGATGTACCATGCTATCCATAAAATCCTCGGAAATGAATGAATGCGAAGCACCCGGATCAATTAATATTCTAGCAGAAAAGTAAAAAAGAGGTAATATACCTTCAATTAAATTAGATGCCTCTTTCTGAGCTCTGGTAACTACCATAACTCGACCCCATCCTCCTCTCTAGAAAGGTGCACCTCTGTCTCGCTCTGCTGGCTGCTAAAATGGCTGTTGTTGCTGCGGTGCTCCTCTACCATAACTGTACTCCCGAGGATGCGAACAATTCTTGACTAAAGGCCCTGGCTGCCTACAATTATAACATCGAAAACCTGGAAAAGCTACGGGCTGCCCTGCCGTACTCTACTGTGACTCCTCCAGTGCTGGCCTAACACCTCGGCCCTACTGAACACCTGGCTGAAAACCCTGCTGCCTACCGCCTCCTCATCCTCTAAACATCTTCTTCAATTTACCACCCCACTTTGCAAACCCTGATGATGATGATGCTCCTGAGGGTGCCTTGCCCTTACTAATACCTGTGGACTGCTGCGGAAGCTGAAAACTACCTGTCCCTGCTCCTCCGGACTGCCTAGTCTGCACAGTCCTCTCCAGAATTGTTGCTCTCTGTGCTGCTTCTTCCACTATTCTGCACATCAAGGGAATTACTGCATCCTGAAACTCTGGTTGCAATCCTCGAATAAAATACTCCACCATCATCGTGTTATCAGTAACCACATATGAAGCATATCTACTCAATGCCATGAACCTCATCTGATATTCTAGCACAGACAGGTTCCCTTTCTGCAATGTCTGGAACTGCTCCCTCTTAGCCTGCTGTATCGGAACTGGGAAGAAAGTATCATCAAAAACCTCCAAGAACTCTGGCCAGGTAATGGTATCCTCTGTCCTTCCTGCAAATGTTGTTGCATCTTCAATCTCCATCATTCCTGTGCAAATCTATGAACCTGGTAGATAGCTAGTAGCACCCTATTAGCTTGTGAACACCTCATAATAACAAAAACCCTCTCTATCTCATGCACCCAGTGCTCTACTATGTCGGGATTTGGACCTCCTAAATATGTGGGTGGCTGCAACTGCAGAAACCTCTCTACTAGTGCTGTGGGATCCTCCACACTGACTATCCGTGCTGGTACTCCAAGAAGTATAGGTACTACGGGTGGTACCTCAACTACTAATGGTGGTGGGGGTGGTGCCACTGGTACTGCCTCCTCCACAATCGGCGGTGCCCCGACTGCCGGCTGTACTGGTGCCTGATGATCCAATCTGGTACGGATCTCGGTAAGACTTTCACATATTCCTTCTATCATCTGATGTGTAGTCTCCTCAGGTTTATCTCTACCTCCTCCCCAATCTCTCATGTCTGCCATTTATGATCCTGCACAAATATCATTCCAACCACACAACATACAACAAATCAACAACAACAAAAAAATAGGGTCAACTACCAGCAGTGGGCTAAAGTAGAGAGCAGGCTATGCAAATTTCTGATTCCTTTATATTCACACGGACCTTGCTCTGATACCAACTGTAGCGGTCCTCGTCGTTCAAACCCGTTAACCTAATAATGAGCTTGACCCGACTCTGACTCCCGCGAACGAGTCATAGCCTCGCAAGGGATACCATTCACAAGTCCGTATAAATATAAAGGAAATAGCTCAAATATATATAAGATTGCCATCTTACAAATATTTACATGAAATATACATAGCCATTTTCTCAACTGTAGCCAGACACAAGTACAACAACGACCTGGGGCATACCCCGAGGTGTACAAAGAAGAAGATTACACTGCTGGTGGTGCAGACCCAACTCTGCTACAGTGCGGCTCCAAACTAGAAGAGGGGCGAGAAGCCTCCTGCTCTCCCTCACCTGGAAGAAGTAGGTGTGAGCCTCACGAATCACTAGCTTAGTAGGGAAACTCCCACAAAAGCCGAACAAAACCAAACTCACAATTAAAGAAGTAGGAAGCTATGCTAGCAATTTATAGAACTATCCACATAGGATATTAAAACCGTAAACACTACTTACAGCATGCCATTACTAGAAATCATCATTTAATAAATAAATGGCAAACCTCACTAGGTGTACGTGCTAAAGTAGAAAAATGCCACACTCGAGTCTCGAAGACTGGTTCGCGACACCAGCAACCGACCCGGACAAACCACACAAGACTACCTCTCAGTCTCGCAGCCTCGGATGGAAGGTCCAGCTTCCGCTCCACTAGAACAAGCCAAGAAACTATGGAGACCAACTAACACCACTCCTGTAGACCAGACTACCACAGGCCCATGCCTGGCACCCTTAGGGACTCCGGCCCGAGCTCCCTAAATTAAGGTACTGGGAAAACAGGACTAGCTGGGGCCCAGTACGTCCACTGGTGTCTGTAACCCCCAACCACGAGCGCGCTACAAGCGACAAAACACAAACTCTCATAGGTCTCTCTCCCACTACCGTCTTTCCCTCATCGGACGTACAACTCTACACAAGAGTGAGGGTGTCCAGGAAGACGACACAAACCTCGACGGCACACAAGTACCGAGACAAGCCCCGAGCACTAATGTGCATGGCTCACACAAAACCTGAGGCTCCCAACTGAAGAGGTAACCACAGTAGGCATCGTACTACTCGCCACGCACACACAAACCACGTGAACACTGCTCAAACCATGAGAACAACACATTCCTCAAACTCCACAAGTGACAATGCACTGCTTACCATTGCCATGCACAATAAACAACGATAATCAGATAATCCCACAACCATGCAAGAGCTCATTGCCATCAGAACCCTTAACACAACGGGGTCCACTGTCGCCTTCAGAACGCGACGCCTCGATACGGTGCGTTCTGAAGAAGAACGCGACGGGTCGGGTTGTCGCGTTTTGAACGCGACAGTCATGTCCGTCGCCTTCATAGATAGTGACCTAATTCCGGGAACCCATCTCTAGATTCCCTATGCAAACCATGTAAAATGCTATGTCAAGCAAATATTCATGTTATACTCATTACCCTAGCATGTTATCTAGCATCTATATTGCAAATAACAAGCTACACATGCACCACATGCAATCCACGATGTAAAAGAAGGTAGAATCTCCCTACCTTCGTGAAGAACACGAAGAACGGTAATACCCCTAGCGTTTCCCCCACTCCGTAGCACGTCCTCACGGCGAGACCACGCCAAAACACATCAAAACATCGGATCGCCCGAAATCCACCACAACAAGCCCTTCTTGGCCGAGTAGAGCATTCTCAGCTCTGTTCGGCTGACCTAATTTAAAAACACCTCAGAGTTGGGAACGTGACGCACCCTACTGTCGTGACCTAAACGGGACGGAGAAGGCCGTCGCCTTCTCATGGCCGATGTCAGCAGGCCACCCAGTGCACACCACGTGGCAGACATGCGGACGAAGACCCTCCTGCGGCAGTAACCAAAATGCGACACCCAGGGCTATCGCGTTCAGAACGTGACGCCCAGCCCTGCCGCGTTCACAAACAGTGAACCAATGGGTGCTTTGGGCCCAACCTGTCAGCCCACAAAGCCCCACAACCTGCGTAAACACCTATAACACACACCAAGGGCCACAAATTGACCTCCACAATTACTAAGCCACGATCCAAATGGTCAATACGCTACAAGATATGCCCTCATTTGAATCTCCACAAGCCGTGCAAGCCCTACTGGTCCTAGAGGCCATATGATAGAGAGAGAGAGAGAGGAGAAAGACGATAGGAAATGGGAAGAAGAACATCTCCTCTGTGTTTAGGGCGATGGGATTTGGTGAGCAGAGCCTCAAGAGTCTCTTCATGTAGTGGTAGCCTTCCTCCATCCTATAGAGTTCTAGGATGTGTTTAAGAGAGATAGAGAGTCCAATCTCAAGTTAGAGAGAGAATTCATGCATGAGAAGAGATGGAGAGCCTATCTTGAGTTTGGATGGACTTGGAGGCTCCCTAGGGATAAGGATAAGAGGTTTGGGTCGTAATCCAACTCAAAGAGGCTTTGGATAGGCTCTAGGATGGAAGGAGAGGTCGAACATCATATAAAAATGTATTTACGTGCATGGTTCTGTCGAGACGATTATGATTAAACATCGATTATGCTTATACATCAATTATTTTACACATCGATTACCTTAGAACAACAACTATGTTCAAACATCGATTACACAAACATCAATTACATACATTGATTACATTTAAACATCGATTACACTTAAACATCGATTACATATATGGATTACATTGAAACATCGATTACATTAGAACATCGATTGTCTTTCACATCGATTGCTTCACTTAAACATCGATTACCTATATGAAACATTGATTGCCTCTGAAACATCAATTACTATTATACTTAAACATCTATTGCCTCTATATTTCAAATGTTTCAAAATGTCTTTGGCGCCCAAATGAAAGTTCAAATGTACTTCATATGTTTAACTTATTATTTCTCTAACTGAAGATCTTTTTGCCTATCTCATAAGATCTCTTCCTTCCTACAACAAAAGAAAAGCACTTACATTCTATTTCTATCTATCTACAAGAATATAGACAAAAGGCAAAAAGAGGTATGAGCCAGTTGATAAAGACTTCACGAGTCTAATCATTGCCTTGCATTTAATGTCTGCAGGTCCACCTAACATCTTGGACCTACTGCTAGCATCTTTGGAAGTGCGCATCAACTAGAACTGTAACGCCCCATATAAGAATATGTTAAATGGACTAAATCAGCAGAATACAAACAACTTGGACTAGTCATTTTTAGAGCTCGAGCAGGAAAAGAACTCTGAAGTTAAGCATGCTCAGTTGGGAGTATTCTTAGGATGGGTGACCTTCATGGGAAGTCTACCAACTAGTATGGTTGTTGGATCAGTTTGTTGGTTGGGTCGTCACAAATGGTATCAGAGCCTTGTTCAGCCGGAAGTGCAGGAACTAAGTGCCACACAGAGCAAAGTGCTACGCAATGGGAGCCACCTCTAGAGGCCATAATGGCGCAAAGTGCTACATAGTGGGAGCCACCTCTTGAGCCTGTGGGGGCCACCTCTAGAATCCTATCTGTCTGGGGTTTGATTGTGCGTGATGAGGACGTCGCTTATATAAGAGGGGTAGAATGTAACGCCCCATAGAAGAATATGTTAAATAGACTAAATCAGCAAACTACAAGTACTTGGACTAGTCATATTCAGAGCTCGAACAGGAAAAGAACTCTGAAGTTAAGCGTGCTCAGTTGGGAGTAGTCCCAGGATGGGTGACCTTCCTGGGAAGTCTACCAACTAGTATGGTTGTTGGGCCAGTTTGTTGGTTGGGTCGTCACAGAAACATCTTCTTCCATTCCAAGTAGTCAGTAGGCACAAGAAGAAAGTCCTTAGACTCAAAGGAAAAAAGATGAAGAAGAAGATGAGCAATGGATCTGAGAGCTCCAACGACCATCTGTCAATGGATCTGTTCAAAGTTGCTCCATAAAAGGGAGAAGCAAAAGAAAAAGAAGGCAGTGAGAGCGAACCTGAAGATCATTTAAGGAGTGTACATCCAGTGAGCATCCAACTCCATACATACTCAAGCAAGAAAGGAAGAGAGCTCGAGTCTATTCAACTTGAAGCATTCAATCCATCTTCCTTCTTCCTCATTCTCTCTCTGTGTGTCTCTATGTATTTGAGAGAGAGAGAGCTGGGGGTTTAGCCTAAGAAGAGTTTGTTACTGTAAACTCTTTCTTTCTTAAGCTCTGTCTTAGATCAAGCATTTCATTGTTTATCTAAAGCTTGATCTAGGGGCTTCAGGTCCTAGCTTCTGTGTTCCGAAGTGTTCCTCTTCGGTTGGAAGAGAAGGTTTACTGTGTAAGCATTCCCCTTAATTAGAAGGGAAGACCAGCTTGCGCTTGGTGGTGACCATATGGGGTCTGTACTAGTGTTCCCCTTGATTAGAAGGGAAGACCTACTGGGGTGTGTACCAGTGAGTTGCTTTTGAGCTCATAAAAGAAGCACCTGGATGAGGTGAAACAGTAGGCTGCCTTCTTGCCTGGGAAAGAGAAGAAGACCAGCAGAGGCTAGGTGTTGTATGTCCTAATGGGGGACTGTACCCTTGGTTAGTGAAATCCTAAGAGTTTGTTTGGGGACTAGATGTAGGACTTCCATTTGGAAGGGCCAAACCAGGATAAATCTTGTGTTCCTTGTGTGCTTGCTTCCGCGCCTTTAATTTTCTTGCACACGCTTATTTAGACTAACCAAACATTTTCAAGTGGTGATTTTTGTTTCAATTTTTCAGATTACCTATTCCCCCCCCCCCCCCTCCTCTAGGTTAGTCTTGCTGCCAACCGTAAGTGGGCCAATAAGTGGTACCAGAGCTCTGGTCTCTGAACTTCTAGAAGATCTAACAATCTTTGAGCAAAGATCCATGGCAGCTCAAAGTTTTGCAGAAGGTCAATCCATATTCCGGCCTCCACTATTTGATGGAGAATATTATCAATACTAGAAGACTAGGATGGAGTTCTTCCTTCAAGGCTACAACTATCAAATCTGGAGCATCATAGAAGATAGAGATCTCCAAATCTCCAAGCCCAAGGAAGAATGGACAGCTAAAGAAAAAAAGATATCTCTGAACAGTAAGGCCAAAAGTTTCATGTGTTGCGTGCTGACCAAGCAAGAGTTCAACAGAATTTATGCATGCAAAATAGCAAAGGATATGTGGGAAAAACTAAGGCTCACATATGAAGAGACTGACAACGTAAAAGAAACTAGGATTGATATCTTGATGACAAAATATGTGAAGTTCCAAATGGAACAAGCTGAGTCCATATCTCATATGTACAAAGAGTTTACTGAAATTGTAAATGGACTTGTAGGTTTGGGAAAGAGGTATAGCCAGGGAGATATGGTCAGGAAGATCCTAAGATCTCTTCCAAAGGAGTGGATTCCAAAGGTCACTACTATAGAAGAAGCTAATGACCTCTTCAAAATGACACTGGAAAAGCTCATTGGATCTCTCATGGCTCATAAGATCAACATGGAGAGATTAGGAGAAAGCTCTTTCAGAAAAAGGCTAAATAATGCATTCAAAGCTGAGGAGAGCACTTCAGATGAAGACACTACTAGTGATAGTAGTGATGTTGACAGTGAAGAAGAAATCATCCGAAAAATCTTAGCCAAGAGCAAGGAGAAAAAGAAGAAGGAACCAGTCTTCTATGAATGCAGAAAGCCTGGACATTTGAGGCCAGATTGTCCAAGACTCAAAAAAATGGTCAGGCAGAAAATTTCAAAAAGAAGAAGAGAAAAGAGGAGAAACATAAAAGGAAAATCATGATAGCTACAAGGGATAACTCCTTTGACAGCTCAAGCATAGAAGAAGATGAAGAGAATGTCAATCTGTTCTTGATGAATAAAACAATAAAAAAGCATTCAAATGGGTACAGTTAAGGATGCTCAAAAGCATCCGATTAGTGACTACCTACTCTTCACTGCATTCCTATCTGAAGAGGAAATAGTCATCCTTAGTTTTTAGTTTTTTTTTTTAACTTACATTTCTTTTTGTTGTTTATTCTCTAAATTACAATGGTACTAATATCCTTGCAAGAATTTGTGATCAATGTAGGGACACTTTGCAAAGACCTCCCAATAGAACAGCAAATATAAATACAACAGGAGATGTCGACAGACAGATGGAGCCATACACTGAGGGGGAGCTTCACATTCAGGGGGAGCAAATACTAAGGGGAAGCAATAAACACCGACAGCTATAAACGTATTGTTGAACCCTCTCTTTCAAACCCTCAGCTTAATGGTAAAAAGTCCTTAACAAGGGGGTAAATGCAAATGGTAAGACCCTTCCTTTTTGGTTATTGACAAAAGGGGAGAGTATGTTTAACCTGTGACTTTATTGTTTAGTCAATGTTTTGAGTATCTTTGTTAGAAAATTTCTCATAAGTTTTGTCATCACTAAAAAGGGAAAGATTATTGAACCACTCTTATATTTTATCATTTATTTTGGTGATAACAAAACTCATGATCAACTTAAATATCATGAATATATTTAATATCATATTTTTCTCATAAATACAACATACTATGGTACTATAGTTTCATGATTTGCACTGGAAAGCTAAATCGATTGTTGTTCAATGAATATCGATTACTGACTAAGTGCCACATTGATTAGAGAATAGAAGTCCACATCGATTACTCCCACATCGATTATGCTTCCACATCGATTATGTTTAAACACCGATTCTGTTCACATCGATTATGATTAAACATCGAATATGATTATACATCGATTATCTTTCACATCGATTACCTTAGAACATCGATTGTGTTCAAACATCGATTACATACATGGATTACATTGAAACATCGATTACACTTAAACATTGATTACATACATGGATTACATTGAAACATCGATTACATTGGAACATCGATTGTCTTTCACATCGATTTCTTCACTTAAACATCGATTACCTATATGAAACATTGATTGCCTTTGAAACATCGATTACTATTATGCATAAACATCGATTGCCTCTATATTTCAATTGTTTCAAAATGTCTTTGGCGTCCAAATGAAAGTTCAAATGTACTTCATATGTTTAACTTATTATTTCTCTGACTGAAGATCTTTTTGCCTATCTCATAGGATCTCTTCCTTCCTACAACAAAAGAAAAGCACCTACACTCTATTTCTAGCTATCTGCGGGACATATAGACAAAAGGCAAAAATAGGTATGAGCCACCTGACAAAAGACTTCAAGAGTCTAATCATTTTCCTTGCATTTAATATCTGCTAGTCCATCTCTACACACAGTCAACATCTTGGACCTACTGTTGGTATCTTTGGAAGTGTGCACCAGCTAGAACATCTTCCTCCATTACAAGTAGTCAGTAGGCACAAGAAGAAAGTCGTTAGACTTACAGAAAGAAGATGAAGAGAAGAAGATGAGCAATGGATCAGAGAGCTCCAACGGCCATCTGTCAACGGATATGTTCAAAGCTGCTCCATAAAAGGGAGAAGCAAAAGAAAAAGAAGGCAGTGAGAGTGAACCTGAAGATCATTCAAGGAGTATACATCCAGTGAGCATCCAACTCCATACACACTCAAGCAAGAAAGGAAGAGAGCTCGAGCCTATTCAAGCTGAAGCATTCAAGTCGTCTTCCTTCTTCCTCATTTTCTCTCTGTGTGTCTCTATGTATTTAAGAGAGAGAGAGAGAGAGAGAGTCTGTTACTGTAAACTCTTTCTTTCTTAGGCTGAGTCTCAGATCAAGCATTTTATTGTTTATCTAAAGCTTGATCTAGGGGCTTCAGGTCCTAGCTTCTGTGTTCAGAAGTGTTCCTCTTCGGTTGGAAGAGAAGGCTTGCTGTGCCAGCATTCCCCTTGATTAGAAGAGAAGACTAGCTTGCACCTGGTGGTGACCATCTGGGGTCTGTACCAGTGTTCCCCTTGATTAGAAGGGAAGACCTACTGGGGTGTGTACCAGTGAGTTGCTTCTGAGCTCATAAAAGAAGCACCTGGCTAAGGTGAAACAGTGGATTGCCTTCTTGCCCGGAAAGAGAAGAAGACCAGCAGGGGAAGGGTGTTGTATGTCCTAAAGGGGAACTGTACCATTGGTTAGTGAAATCCCAAGAGTTTGCTTGGGGACTGGATGTAAGACTTCTATTGGAAGGGCCGAACTAAGATAAATCTCTGTGTTCTTTGTGTGCTTGCTTCCGCGCCTTTAATTTTCTTGCATATGCTTATTTAGACTAACCAAACATTTTCACGTGGTGATTTCTATTTCAGTTTTTCAGATTACCTATTCACCCCTCCTCTAGGTTAGTCTTGCTGCCAACCGTAAGTGGCCCAATAGCGACCATGCACCCGGTCGCAACAGCAAGACAATGCATATAGGGTCCACTAAACGGGTCATATCTCTCTAAACATACATCAGATTAACGAGCCATTTATTGCATTGGATTCTAGACTCGGAGGTATACAAAATGATAGTATGATATACCAGATTTGGATTAGAAATGAGGAAGTTAGGAGCTCTCAAAGTGAAGGTATATTCAAAGGATAGGATAGATGCACAGTTTTCATGTTTCAAGTGGATCTTGGCCATGGGCTTGAGAATGAACTTGAAATTGAGGGTGAATGGACTCATGATGGGTCAGAGAAGGACTCCAAAGTGATGACCAATTTGGGACATCAATTATATGAATAAGAAATGTGCTCAACTTTTAAGTCGAAAATGGGTGTCTATAGTTGTCTACCGACAAGGTGCACATATTACCTTTTTCTTGTAGAATGCCTCAGGGCAATGCACCAAAAGGAACTGCAAAATAACGGGTAGAATACGTGGTCTGACATACCACCTGGTTGTGGTCTATCCAAACTATGGTTCGTCGTACTGCAGCGTACCACCGCGGTATAGTCGAACAACATCGTGCCTGGGCTCGCATGGTCAGGTCACCCCATTGGTGCGACCCGAGCATACCCGCCGTGGACTAGTATGATCCCATCCACGGAGGAACCCATGGGGCGTCGATCGCCCCACCCCCCTCCCTCTGCCGCGATGTTTGATGTTTTTTTTTATTATTTTTCTCTCCCCCCCCCCACCCTCCACCAGTGGGTTTGGTGTTTTTTTTTTTTTTTCCCTCCCCCCCCCCCACCCCCCACCAGTGGATTTGTTTTTTTTTCCTTCCCTCCCCCCATTCCCCCCCCATTCTCGAGTTTTTTCCCCTTCCACCACCCCCCCCCCACGCATGAGTCCAATGCATTTGTTTTGTTTTTATTTTTATTTTGTTTTTTTTATTTTAAATCTCCTCACCCAACCCATCAAGTATTTATGGACATATCCATCCAAATCCCAATCTCAAACCCTCTGTGAAGGTGCATTCAACCTATTTTCCTTTTTCTCTCTTCCTCCTCTCTTCTTTCCCATCATGGAAGAGAGAGAAAATAGAGAGGATGAGAGAGAGAGAAGAGAATCGCGAGAGAGAGGAGAGAGGAGAGAGAGCATATAAGAGATAAGAGATATGAGGAAGTGGAGAAGAGGCGATCGCCCAAGAGAGGAGGCAAGGCAGGGAAGAGGCGATCACTTAAGAGAGAGGAGAGAGGGGAGGCTGAATGACGTGACAAGGTGATAGAACATGGCGGCGTGCTACACGAGGCCTACGCGGGTGGAGGTCAGTGCCAGAGAGAGGAGAGAGGAGAGGGAGTAGAGAAGATATGAGAGAGAGAAGAGCAGAGAGATCACAGTGAGGAGAGAACCATGAGAGAGATGAGAGCAGAGAGAGGATAGAGAGTAGAGAAGAGCAAAGAATATTTGAATTGTTAATAAAATGACATCTTTATGCATTTTTTAATGTTCATATTTATGTCAGCTTGTTAATACATGATAATGATATTATCCTATGTGGCAGGTGTAGCCTTAAGGATGTCTCCATGAGGACGTAGTGATGATATTGGGTGGCAACATGGTAGAATGCTTGAGGGGAAAAGGCATTGGTTTCAATACAATTACTGTAATATGGAGTTTCATGGGGGAGGTGTCTCCTATTTAAAGAAACACCTAGCAGAAGGTAAGGGTGCAGGATATAGTGAAGTCATCAGTTGTCTGAGTGTGTCATATGATGTTAAGATTGTGATGGCACAACTGTTGGATCAAGCTCCAACTGTTGCACCAAAAGCTCGAGCTGGTAGTGAAGGTGGACTGTATTTCCTTTATGGCAGTGCAGAACCCCACATTAAGCAGTGGGCAGATATGAAGGGCTTCGCACAGGGCGGTTAGTCCCTACAGTGGGCTAAGCTATCAAGCACTGATGCGACTACACACACCAATCCTGGGCTAGCATGTAGTAACAGCGAATCCCTAAGGGAGTTGATGGATCCCATAATCCAACAAACTCCCCCCAGCGACACCCGGGGGATTCGAACCCGCAACCTCTCTCTGATAGCACTTGTTGGATCAAGCCCCAACCAAAAGCTCGAGTTGGTATGAAGGCGGACTGTATTTCCTTTATGGCAACGTAGAACCCCACACTAAGCAGTGGGCGGACATGAGGGGCTTCGCACAGGGCAGTTAGTCCATGTAGCGGGCTGGGCTGTCAAGCACCGATGTGACTACACACACCTGATCCCGGGGTAGCATGTAGTAACAGTGAATCCCTAAGGGAGTTGATGGACCCCATAATCCAACAACAACATTTGAGACAAATTAGGGTAGAGAAGAGGACGCATAGTCAGACCACATTACAAGATAAAGAAGGAGGATCCCAAGATGAACAACAGCTCCCATCCCAGACCCCCGGTGTCCATGTCACAGTTTGAGATCCATTCAAGACATGCAGCGAGCTCTACGTGAGAGCCGGGCGGAGGCATGGGCGAGGGGTGACTCAGAATTACATGTTTGCAATGATATAGTCTCATTCTCACATCCTTCTAGACCTCAAGGCCTTCATCACTATTACATTGATCCTCCTCAGCATTCAGCCTCTTCCCTACCTTAAAGGAAGAGGAACATGGGTCTAGATGTGCATGAGATTGACCCCTATGCCTTTCATAGGGAGCATTGAAAGCAAACCCGAATTGAAGACTCTTTGCAGAGTAAAAGGCCGAGATGGGCAGCTGGGTAGGGCTACTGTCCAATTTTGGCATCATTCAAGATTAACTTTTAATGCAGACAATAGTCCAAACTACAAATCAATTGAGCAAGAGATCAAAAATCTTAGAAAGCATGTGCAGCCTCCCACACCAAAGGATCTTGCTGGTGTTTATCTGGATGTAGAGGTTGAAGAATTGAAAACTTACATTGCCTCATTCAAGAAAAAATGGCAAAAGTATGGCATCACTCTTATGTGTGATGGATGGTTGAGCACCACCAAAAGTAGCCTCATAAACTTTCTAATGTACTACAATCGACATGTCTTCTATCACAAGTCTGTGGATGCTTCTAACCATATTCATAACCATCATTACATTTTGCAGCTCATGGAGCAGATGGTAGCAGAGATTGGTGAGGAATACATTGTGTAGGTGGTGATAGATAACGACTCAAACTACAAGAAGACAGGGGAAGAATTGATGAAGTCACATCCTTACATTTTTTTGACCCCTTGTACAACGTATTGTGTGGACTTCATGTTGAAAAAAATTAGTCAACTTCACTACGTAAATTTTAAGTTTTATGTCAATTTCTGATAGCTTCACTATGAGTCATAAAAATAATGTCTTATGAATATGTAGGTTAAGCACGTCGCTGAGGCAGCACAAAACATTACACGATACATTTATAATCACACCCTTGTGCTGCGATGGATGCGAGATTTCTATGGTGGTAAGATATTGAGGCCTGCCATTACATGTTTTATGACCTGTTGAATCATAGAGATGGATTGAAGCAAATATTCAGAAGTGACCAGTGGCTATCCCCCCATTTTGCGACTTCACACGATGGCCAGGAGGTGGAAGGCTTGGTGAGCATCTCAATTTTTTGGTCGAGGGTCAGCAAGATTGTGCAGATGATTGAGCCTCTTTATGAGATCCTGAGACTTGTGGATGGTGATAGAACACCAACGATGGGGTTGGTGTATGTAAAACTGGAGGTTGCCGAGAAGCGTATACTTGCAGCATCAGCCAAATATGCCCATATGTTTATCAACATCGTCAAAGATAGGTGGGATCGCCAGATGAGTAGAGACTTACATATGGCAGGTAAATAAATATCAACCAATGTCCATAATATCCTACAATTATCATGTACTGACATTCATATTACTAATTTGCAACATATTATCTCCATCTTGAATTCCAACACGAGGTTGAGCTTGCATATCAAGATGATTTGTTGGGTGCAATAACATTAGTGGTGGATAGGATGTCATAAACTCATAAGAAAGCTATAGCCGCCCTTAATGAGGTACATATTTCACTCGTACTTTATAGACTGTCGTTATTATGTCGTTCATAGTTTTACATTGCCTTCTTCGCTACAGTTAAAATATTTTTGCTAAGGGATTGGTTCCTTTGGTGACCCTTCAATGATTACATCTTGACAAAAGCTTGACCCAGGTACATACAATTTACTTATTATAGGAAAAGAATGTATAAGGACGAACATGTTGTAACCAATAATACTCTTTCCTTGTGGCAAGAGAGTGGTGGCCTAGTTATGGAAGAAGTTCACTGACACTTAGAGAGATTGAAATTAGAGTTTTATCACAAACTTCATCTTCTAGTGATTGTGAGAGGAATTGGAGTAAGTTTGCTCTAATTCACACAAAGGTGAGGAACCGATTGACCCATAGAAAATTAGATAGCTTGGTGTATGTGCACTATAATATGAGACTTAGGTTGAAGCATGTGCAGATGGATGCCAAAAAGGGGAAGGGAGACTATGATTCGACAAACATGTCTTACCTTAGGGATGATGAAGACGTTTGTAGGTCTACTATAGAATGGGGGGAGATGGAGCTTGATGAGGAGGCCGACGATCCAAATGATCCACCCCAAACGAATACATTCTTGGCTTTTGTTATTAAGAGGATGGAGGCAGGTGGAGATGCCAGGGTTGCCGAAGATACACCGGTGACACAGGCTCATCAGACAGATTCTAAAGTTGACTTAGATTATGATATCTAAGTAGGCAGTCTTACTAGAGCCAAGAGAGAGTCTACTACCTAGACCCACTATGAGTTCAACACAACAGATGTAGAGAGGTTGATTTAGCCTAGAGCTCCCCCCCAGTCTTAGTCAGCAGCTCCCCCTTCTTCTCGGTCTAGGGGTACCCCTCCTCGACCTCCATCTTTGTCTAAGTCATCTTCTACACACTGTCATGGTTCATCTCAGACCCAGGGATACAGGTTAATTTGTAATGTGTCATACATTTTATTTGTTTATGTTACTTATAATGACATACTACTCTCTCGCAGGCATCTGTTGGTAGGCCAGGCGGTTCAAAACAAGTAAGGAAGAATGATACTTCACAAGGAGGACCACTGAAGAAATCGGGATGGACAACGAGGATTTTTGGTTCCAAGAAAAAGAAAAGCACGCAGCATGAAGATCCCCTTGACATTGTAGATGCCACAACAGTGGATGATTCAAATGTGACTCCTTCGCCATCTGAGGTATCTTAGAGATAGAGTATGATAGATGACTCTTCAAATCCTTCTTCTCCATCTGGTACAGCTGACAGTGGTGGTAGTGGTGGTGGTGCTAGTGGAGGTGGCAGAAATGGTGGTGGTGGTGGTGGAAGCATGCGCTTTACATTGGAGTCTGAGTTTACACATGCTACCCAGGACGACATAGATCACGATGCTCCACTAAGCATACAAAGAAGGTGAAAAGTAGATGACAAAGGGCGGCACATAGGACCTGCAGACAGTAGTAGCTATCAAGGGATTATATCTTATTTTGAGAGACTGAGCACACAGGATGACACAGTATCTGAGACTATCAGTGAGGGTCATAGTTTCTTTTCAGGACATACATAGCTGAATCCATATGGACATCATCATGGGTATGGTGACTATTATGCCTCTGGATACTAGTTTGGTGATGATGGTTCGTACATGTATGTTTCGATCGTTCCACCACCAGGCCTACAATAGTACTCCAATGAACACGCCAATATATAGAATATCAGTGTATGTATCAAGACTTACATGTCTTATGTTAATTATTTGCGTTTTGTGGAGAGCACCTATAATATGAGGTTGTTCGGAGATGGAAGTTATACCCCCTATTACGAGAGTTTTGGGACACACATGCTCAACATGATAAGGAGGATTAGGTAAGAACTTGTTAAATGTTCTTATTTACATGCTAAGGAAGATGGTGTTAATTTGTAACTTTTCATGCATATGGCCAAGGGAAGAGTTGGAAAAGAAGGGTGAACCTTTCTGAGAAAGATGAGGAATGTGAGGACGACGATATGAGTGGTGTATTTGCCTTGTAAGAGTTCATGATTGTATCTTCAATATTAGATGAACACTAGATGATTGTGTCATGATTTTGACATGTTTGTATGTAAAGTTAGATGAACACTAGATGATTTTGTTGGATTGGCTTGAATGACTAAATGAAATTTTTTTATATTTTTGAACCTCTCTATGTGATATTCTTATGTTTTGCTCATTTTCTTTTGAAATTTACTCATTTTAGATATTGATAAAGTCACACAAAAAAAACTCAAACTTGCTATATTCCCACTGTATCTTAGCGGTACAATACGTACTATGGAGAATGCGGCACGATCGATCCGCATGGTACGACAAACCATGATCTAGACCAGGAGCTGAGATGGTCTTGTCCATACCTCCACTATTAGAAAAAGGCTGTTGCATTTACCAGAAAAGCCGTCATATGTACTTAATGCGATGGCTACCAACACATCGTAAAGACCGTTGTAAAAAGTTCATAGCGAAATAATTTTTGCATCTAAAAAAATAGTCATCCCTTTTACAAGATATATGGGACAGCTTAGGAAGCCGTCGCTTTCATATTTTTTACGACGATGAAAACCTCTGTCATATAAATTTTTTTTGTGACAACTAAACTGTTGTCACCAATGATGTTTGCGACGAGGATGTAACCCACCACAAAAATTATTTGCAACAGCTCCATTAACTATTATTAACATTTTATACGACGGCCTACGAGCCACCTTTACTGCAAGTAATGGCGACAAACTGAAGTTGTCACATATAAAAATTTTGCGACGACCAGTGACAATCCGTAAGGGACTTTTTGTGATGGCTCAAAAAGCAATGGTTGTGGAAGCATCTTCTATAAACTGAAGGCGACAGATTGTTCCCATCGCATTACATTTTTGCAATGATTTGTTTCCGTTGCATTAGAGTTTTTGTGACAGCTAAGAGTTAAAACAAAAGCAACAGCCTTCCAGCCATCATAAATGGCCTTTTTTTTTGTAACCAACTCCATAAATTAAGTGGTTTATAACATGTATTCACATCATTAACTCACATACACATAAAAAACAACCTATATTCACATCATTGACTCACATACACATGGAAACAACATGTATTCACATCATTAACTCACATACACATACAAAAAACATGTATTTACCACTATAAGAAATTGCACATATAGAAACTAATTTGAGACTGAAATTTTCAATCAATTAGCGACTGAATTATGACCAAATCATTTCCCTAGCTAAAATAATCATATTGAGACCGAATATTTTTTGTGACAATTCGGTCACTATTCTGGTGACCGAATTGTTACAAAAAATTTTTGGTCTTAAAGTTGAGACCGAATTATCATTGAAAATTTGGTCTCAAAATAGAGATCAACTTATGACCAATTGGTGTCTAAATTAAAACTGATAGCAACCAAATTCGATGACAATTTGGTCTCTATTTTGAGACGAATTGCCACTGATAGTATTTCGGTATCAAAATATTGAGACTGAATATGACAAAATAAACCAGTCACAATCATTAACCATTTCTTAATTATTTATTAAACACTAATCGGGATTTGACGGCGGCAAGGAGCGAGGGTTTGACGGCGGCAGATGTGAGTTCGAGCTTACCATTGCTCCAAAAGTTTTTAAATTTCTGGTTAAAAAACTTTCTATCTGCTCTGCAAGAAACCTAGCTTCTGAAGTTTTTTAACTAGTTCTTGGGGTTCTGTTCACAACTTTCTAGGCTATCAAGAAATTTTGGAGCAATTCTGTTTAGTGCTAGATAGTTCCGGTTGCTTACTATTTCCTCCTTACACAATATATGTAGCACCCCGAGAATTACAGTAATTGAAAATTTGAGATAAATAGAAAATATGACCACTTAATATTTTAAAACTAGATAAATATGTACATACCGTTATCCCAGATGTAAAAATACATCTAAAAATGTCGTAAAAATCATTGTTTGACTTTAAATATTGTTATCTAGTGACCCATAAAGAAATTTGGTCCAATACCAATCTTTTGGATTGAGTTTTAAAATTATTGCGACTTATTTTATAATTAGGAATAAGTCCAAAAATCATTATGACACGTATTTAGATGAGTCAGAAAATTAAATAAAATCATATATAGACTTCAATATATCCTCTAATGACCTATCAGAAATTTATGTCAATAAAAATCATTTAGTTTAGGTTTAAGAGTTATTATGACTAATTATCTAATTAGGAAACCAAGTCGGAAAACCGTTACCATGGAATAAAACTTATCATAATTAAATAAAAGTTGGAGAGACTCCAAACATCAGCATTGATGACCCATTATTAGAATTGGGCCAATGGATCACTTTTGGCCCAAGAATAAAATGGAGCAAGAAAAATAACCAGAATCGTAACCCTAATTGAGCTGAAATAGAAAGAGGTAATTAGGGCAAATCCCAAGGCAATTAGCCTTTCTTGGCACCCAAATTCATGTCTAACCATGGTGGAGTTTCCTAAAATGTCACACACTCTTTTGGGGTGAGAAATCATCAAAAAAGAAGGTGTTAACCCAAAACACAACCCTTCCTTTCCTACACCCAATGGACTTCTAAAACCCTAGATGCATATATACTTGTCATGAAACCCTAGGGGACGAAATTGATGATCATTCATCCCCATATCAGTCCATCCCCATATAATTTTATTATATGTATTATTTTTTTGTGATTAACAAAACCTTTATAAATATTTTCTAACAATCTTTTCTGAATTCATCCACAGGAATAAGTCAAGCAAAATCTGTAATTACTCTCACACACTGTTATTTACAGTTCAAAGCATTCATTCTAAGTGCACATCGATTTCCTTGATAGAACATCATTTTTATAAGTGAAATGACGATTCGTTCTCTTTATCGATTTCATAGATAAGTTAAAACAACGATTTAATCACTATAACGATTCGGTAAGTTACACAACGATTTGATCGCTGTAACGATTCGATAAGTCAAACAATGATTTGATCGCTATAACGATTTTGTAAGTTATACAACGATCTGATCGATGCAACGATTCGATAAGTTCAAACATGATTTGATCACCATAACGATTCGTAAGATCGTTGTAACGATTCGCTATCACTTTAACAACAATTCGCATTTACTCAACCAACGATTTGATTGCAAGCAACATTTGTTTCTTACTTAAACAACGATTGCTTATACTTAAACAACGATTTGCTTGAACAACGTTTGCTTATACTTGAACACGATTTGCTTGAACAACGATTTGCTCATACTTGAACAACGTTTGCTTGAAAATGAATTTGCTCATACTTGACACCGATTTGTTTGAAGAATGATTTGCTTATACTGAACACGATTTGCTTGAAGACAATTTGCTCATACTTGAACAACAATTTTTTTGAAGAACGATTTACTCATACTTAACAACGATTTGTTTTGAAGAACGATTTTCTTATACTTGAACAACGATTTGCTTGAAGAATGATTTGCTTACACTTGAACAACGATTTACCTATACAACGTTTTCACAAGTACAACATAGATTTCTCTATACATGAATTTTACATCCTCGATTCATTTCACCATGGATTTCATTATGCATGTCTATACATAGATTTCACAATCCTCACCTCTCTTCACAATGATTTTGTTTTGAATGAATTGTCATACTTTTTGTTATCATCTTCTCAAAAATTTGAAATACTATTCTCTATAATGTTCAACATATTTTCAAAACACTATGGAGTTCAAGTCTTCTCACGTATATATTTTGTATCTTGCACCACGTAACATTTATTGTGATTGTACACATCTCTACATGCCACATATCCGTGTGCATTCTACACCTGTGTTTCTATAGCAAACGCTTTTAGGGTGACAAAATGACATGTCTATTTTGGTGTACATTCTTATAGCATGACTTCTAACGTTGACTGACAGCATAGAGACATCTAGTTGTCTGCGTGTTGGTATTTATTGTGTGTAGGTCTTTTTCCAGTACCATATCTTACAACGTTGGATACCTGAAGTGAAAGATATTTGGATGAATCCTCTCTTTGTGTATGTGTCTCCTAGAGCATTAATGACTACAGGCTCCTGTTCCACACCTCGGACCATATAGTCTAACGTGCTTCAAACAAAGAGACAACGGACAATTCAACGGCTATATTCTCAAGTGAAGATATATAGAAGACTGATGACTCCATGAAGACATACAAGAGATACACTCTAAATGATCATGCACTTGCGAGCATCAGCAAGAAGAGCTCACTCCTTCCAGCGAACCAATTTTTAGCTCTCAGCTCTCCGTTTTTCATTTGCTTAGTCTTTGGAAAGCAAGTGTAGTTCTAAGAGATTTTCTTGTTGCAAATCTTTGTCTCTCAGATTCAGCCTCAGATCAGCAATTTCTTATAATCTTGGTCTAGGGGCCATTCACCTTTTTACTCACATTCTCTGTGTGTGTTCCTCTTCGGTTATGAGAGACCTGTAGAAACAGGTTGTTGTCTTCCCTTCATTATAGAAGGAAGACCTGCTACATCAGGTGTTTTTGTACCTCTGTGTAAGAGTCCTTACGGTGACATACCCTTGGTGTAGTGAAATCCCTGTTGTTGCTTGGGGACTGGACGTAGGATTCCTTGGGATAGAGGTTTCGAAGCAGGATGAAAATCTCCTGTTGTTTGTGTGTTTGGTTATTTGTCTTCATTCTCACTAACACTAACTATCGATCCTAGTGTTTTTCTGTTAAGTGCTTTTATTGACAGGTTTTAATCTAGAAATAATTTTAGCAATCCATTCACCCCCCCCCCCATCTGGGCTTGCTATCCGGCAACAACAAGTGGTATCAGAGCCAAGTCTCTTCAAGAAAGAAGATCTCACGGTCTGAAGAGCAAAGATAAATGGCAGCTCAAGGGTATGCAGAAGGTCAGTCCGTCAACAGAGCCCCTCTATCTGATGGTGAAGACTACAATTACTGGAAGACTCGAATGGAGTTCTTTCTGCAAGGTTTCGATTTCCAACTTTGGTCTATTATTGAATAAGTAGACTTAGTAGTACTCAACAACAGAGAAAATTTGACAGACGAAGACAAAAAGAAAATATCCCTTAACAGCCAAGCCAAAAGTATATTATGTTGTTGCGCTGAAAGAAAGAGTTCAACAGAATCTCAGTATGCAAGTCAGCTATGGAGATGTGGGAAAGCTCATAATTACATATGAAGCTGACAAAGTAAGAAAACAGAATGACATCTTGGTAGCTCATATGAAAGATTCCAATGCAATCAGGAGAGTTCATTACACAAATGTAAGTAGATTCACAGACATCACCAATGGTCTGCTGGGCTTGGAAAAACCTACGATCTCGGCGACAGGTGAGAAAGATACTAAGTTCCCTACCAGCCTCATGGACTCCAAAGGTGACAGCCATAGAGAAGCCAATGACCTAAAAAGAATGTCACTCGAAAAACTCATTGGATCACTAATGGCCCATGGAATAACATGAGAGGCTTGGAGAATCCTCTAGCAGGAAGAAGCATAGCAACGCACTCAAGGCTACAGAAGGCAGCTCCGACGAAGAATCCGAAAATGAAAGAAGTGATGAGAACAGTGAAGATGAGGAAGCTTTTTCTCTAGAGACTGCAGCGTATTCTGGCCAGAAAAAATATCAGTCAGGGAGAAGGTACTTCAATAAAGGGAGAGACTTCAAGAAGCCTGAAGTTAATGATGTTAAGAGTCAGAACCCCTATGCTACAAATGCAACAAGCCTGGACACCTCAAGGCTGAGTGTCCAAAGTTGAGAAGACTGAGTTCAAGAGAAAGACAACTCAAAGAAGTTCAAAAGAATACAAAAAAAGCCATGGCGTCTGCATGAACAACGAGAGTGACTCAGACAGTGAGTCAAGCTCCAGTAATGAAGAGAAGAAAAAGCCTACCCGGCTTTTTATGGCAAACACTGATGAAAAGGTAACCTCGGACTTATCTTTTACTTCATGCATTGAATCTGATTCAGATAGTCTAGAATATGCATTCATGAATTATACAGTAAGTATAAAGATGTATGCAAGCTATTACAACTACCAAGAAAAATCATGCATGCTTAGAATCACCAACTCAGATTTAAAATCTGAAACTGAGCCCTAGAAAAACAATCTCTGAATTAAAAAAAGAAATAACTGTTATGTGAAGATCTAAAATTAAAATGAACAAATAACAAATCTAGAAAACCAGGAAACTTTAAGTAACTTAAAAAGGAAGTTGACACACTAACAAAGATATGAATACCTACTAACACAATTGAAAATCACAAATGGAAATCATCTCTATATTAAAAGGAGTAAGAAGATCAGGTAGGAAAAAGTATGGTTTATGATACACTCCACCTGACCGAAGAATATTATTCATCTAAATCTCTATCCAACGCCAAAATTTATAGCCGAACAAAATTGACTATAAATCTAACATTAATACAAACCAATTAAAACTTGAATAATATATCATGTTGTAGTCACTGTAATAAATTAGGACACACTAAATAACTTGTACAACTAAACACTTAAAGTGGATTCCTAAAGAAAAGTGAGGAAACTACCAGCAAGGACCCAAAAGAACTAGGGTACCTAAATCTTAGTGATTTATTGCAGTTAACTCTTAGAGCATCAAAGTGGTACCTTGATAGCGATGTTCAAGATACTGACTGGAACAGAAGATTGTTTTCGTACATCAAAGATGAAGAAGGAACAGTGACCTATGGCGATAATGGAAAAGGTTCAGTGATCGGTTGTGGATCTATTGGAAGTCTAGATAGAACCCTCATAGAAAATGGTTTATGCATCAAAGGACTCAAGCACAATCTCATAAGTATCAACCAACTGTGTGACAAGGGTCACCAAATCAAGTTTCAGGAGTCTAAATGCCTAATTATGAAGGATGATGCAACAGTTTTTGAAGCCAGCAGAGAAAAGAACTTGTATGTCCTGCACCTAGAAGAATTAAAGGATCAAGATGTTTGTCTAACAACAAATAAAGATCAAAATGCAGAATTATGGG
Organism: Colocasia esculenta; assembly: GCA_014218235.1. NCBI lineage: Eukaryota > Viridiplantae > Streptophyta > Magnoliopsida > Alismatales > Araceae > Colocasia > Colocasia esculenta. Next base: position 86,407,748 of record CM024760.1, read on the forward strand.
ACAGAAGGTTAGGTCACTGCAGCTTGGATGGAATTAGAAAGCTTATCAAGCGTAATCTAGTGGAAGGTCTGCCCGAATAATTCAAGAATAGAAGGTGTTTGTGAACTATGTGTAAAAGGGAAGCATGCAAAATCCTCTTTCAATCAAAGACAGTGGTAACTACCTCCAAACCACTGGAATTGCTTCATATGGATTTGTTTGGACCTATGAGAACTACAAGCCTAGGAGGAAGAACTTTGGATTTGTAATAGTAGACGATTACTCAAGATTTACATGGGTATCATTCTTGGAACACAGATGACGCATTCGAAAGCTTTGTGAAGTTCAGTAAGTTAGTTTCAGAAGGATAAGAAGTTTAGCATAATAAGCATTCGCTCATATCATGGAGGAGAATTCCAAAATGATAAATTTGCAAAATTTTGTGATGATCAAGGAAAAGAGCACAACTTCTCAACACCAAGGACACATCAGCAGAATGGAGTAGCTGAAAGGAAGAATAGAACCTTGTTGGATATGGCCAGAACTATGCTATCAGAATACAATCTTCCAAGATACTTCTGGGCAGAAGCTATCAACACAGCTTGTTATATCATTAATAGAGTTATGATAAGGCCAATCTTGAAGAAGACAACGTATGAGTTGTACAAACAAAGAAAGCCCAAGATCAGCCACTTTAGAACGTTTGGATGTCCATGCTATATTCATAACAATGGTAAGAGAGACATAGGTAAGTTGGATTCCAAATCTGATGAAGGAATCTTTATGGGGTATGCTTCCAAACCCAAAGGTTATAGAGTTTTTAATAAATAAAGTTCATTAGTTGAACAAACTGTTCATGTTATTTTTGATGAATCTAACCCTTCCTTGAGAAAGGAGTAGATAGTGATGATGAAAATGCAAAAAATCTCTCCAAGAAACTGAAGGAAGCAACCATCAAAGATCATGAAGATCCACCTTGGAAGAACTGCAACAGAAAGAAATAACTCATAATGATCTTCCAAAGGATGGAGATACAAGAAGGATCATCCAAAGACAATATCATTGGAGATCCATCAGTTGGGGTAAGAACAAGAGATAATGTTATTCCTTGCGATTACTTAGCATTTGTATCCCGATTGAGCCGAAGACAGTCAATGAAGCATTGTCTGATGATCTTGGATTTTAGCCATGCAGATGAACTTAATCAGTTCAAGAGAAACCAAGTGTGGTCCCTGTGTTCCGAGACCATCAAATCATCCTGTGATTGGTACCACATGGTGTTCAGGAACAAATTAGATGAAGCTAGTGTTTCACTAGAAACAAGGCTAGACTGGTTGCTCAAGGCTATTCCTAAGAGGAAGGCATAGATTTCGATGAACCTATGCACCAGTGGCTAACTAGAGGCTATTCGAACTTTACTTGCTTATGCATCTGCATTGGATTTAAAGCTTTTTCAAATGGATGTAAAATCTACATTTCTAAATGGATATATAAAGGAGGAAGTCTATATAGAACAACCTCCTGGTTTTGATGATGTGGATTTTCCAAATCATGTTTTTAAATTGCATAAAGCATTATATGGTTTAAAGTAAGCACCTAGAGCATGGTATGAAAGGCTTAGTGCATTCTTATTAAACCATGGTTTTATCAGAGGTCAGGTAGATAGCACATTGTTTATTAAATCTAAAGTTAAAAATATATTACTTGTGCAAATCTATGTAGATGATATTATATTCAGTTCTATTGATGAATCATTGTGCAAGTATTTTGAGAAGCTCATGCAGGGAGAATTCAAGATGAGCATGATGGGTGAGCTCAACTACTTTCTAGGATTACAAATCAAGCAAGGCAAAGAAGGTACACATATCTGTCAAGCAAAATATACCAAAGAATTATTGAAGAAATTCGGGTTCGACAATGCTAAACCACTGTCCACTCTAATGAGCACATCCACCAGGTTAGACAGTGATAAAGAAGGTAAGAAAGTTGATCAAAAACTTTATAGATGTATGATAGGATCATTACTTTACTTGATAGCTAGCAGACCTGATATTCTATTTAGTGTATGTATGTGTGCAAGGTATCAGGCTGATCCTAAGGAATCCCATTTAATATCTGTTAAAAGGATTTTTAGATCTTATCTACTAAACTCATGATCTAGGTCTATGGTATCAAAATCATGTGAAATTAGTTTAGTTGGATATTCTGATGCTGGGATGCAAGGTAAGAGAGAAAAGCACCAGTGGCAGTTGTCAATTTCTTGCAGGATGCTTGATTTCATGGTCTTCAAAAAAGCAAAATTTAGTAGCACTATCAACAGCTGAAGCTGAGTACGTAGCTGCTGGGAGCTGTTGCACTCAACTCTTATAGATAAAACAACAGCTTGAGGACTATGGATTGCACATCAAGACCATCACATTGCTGTGCGACAACAATAGTGCGATAAATCTCACCAAGAATACAGTTCAGCATTCCAAGATGAAACATATAGAGGTTAGATATCATTTCATTAGAGATCATGTAGCTAATGGAAATATAAATATTTCTTTTATAGATACATTAAATCAGTTAGCAGATATCTTTACAAAAGCCTTACCTGAAGAGAGATTTATGTCTCTTAAAAGGGAGCTAGGCATGTGTAATGTGCAAAAGATATAACTGCATGTAACTGAAATAATAATTTTTCAGAATAATATTTATCCTTCTCACTGGATTTAAGCAAATCCTCTATTGCTTGCGTCATAAATTGCTATGACGTTTCGAAATGAATTCTTTATTATCTCTTTTGTCGTTATCTACATTTATTGCTCTGTCGTTTCAAAAGTGCCTTTATGTCTTGTCGTTAAAGCCCGAAATCCATGTCATATCGATTTCATCTCTCTCTCTCTCTTCTCTTTCGACTTGTCTGGAGCGATAAAACCCTATCGATTCCAAATTCCTCACTGTGTGATTTCAAAGGATCTCTCTGTTCCTACCAAGATTTCTTGAGGGCTTCTGTTCCATTCCTCCCCACGATCCTCTAGAAACTTTTCTTGTTCAAATCCATGGCTGCTTTTGGGAGTTCCGGCACTGTAGGTGGATACAGCGTCGCCTTCCTCACAACGGAGCAGCAGGAAAGGTTTGCAGCAATCAAGATTAAAGTGTATGGTAACAAGGTTGTAGATATTGCAGATCTAGAGAAGAATGGGATGCACAGTGTTGTGGAAGCTGTTCAAAGGATGAAGTGGTCAAGGCTAGTCACGGTTTCTAAGCCAAGCTATCCGGACCTAGTCAAGGCGTTCTACACATGCCTGAAGACAGATGAAGATGGGTCCCTTACCTCCACAGTTAAAGGTACACCTATCCATATCACCTATGATCTTCTGGAGAGTCTGTTTGGTGTATCTACAGTCGGCCGTAGTGGAATAGACAGTGTGGATATTCATGCCAAGGGTTTAGGTATCATCGGAACAGAGTACAAATTAGAAGATGGAAAGATAGATATCAATCAGTTGAATGCATTCAACAGGATCCTCCACTTTATTGTATGCCAGATTCTAGTACCAAGGAGTGCCACCTTCTCAACTTACCCTAAAGTCGACTCAGATATGATGTTTTGGGCAATCTAGAATCAAGATATTAATATGGCTCAAGTGATAGTTGAAAGAATGAGATTGTTACAGATATGATATGGGACAGAAAGAACAAGCTAAATGTCTCACTCCCTTATGAACATTTGCTGACAATGATATTCAATTATTATGGTATTGATTTGAAGGGAAAAGTGATGGAGAAGATGGACCAGCCTATCAGGTCCAGAATTTAAAGAAAAGTGGTTTTCTTCTAGTAGGAAGTGTTTGGACCAAGACCTCTATGGCAGAAGGAGAACAATTATTGAGAGGTCCCAGAAATCCTGTGGTCCAAGAAGAGGAAGAAGCAGTCAGAATAGAAGAACCAGTGGCAAGTGCAAGAAGATTAGAAGAAATTTCTTCTGAGCATATAGAGCCCGTTGGGCAGTCATCTCGAGTTGAATCCCCTCAACAGTCATTGCATCTGTCATTGACAAGTTTTGGAGACTGTTGCTAATATTCAGGAGGAGTAGAAGAAATTTATGCAGAAATCACTCCAATTATTCCTGCTGAAGTTACTGGTATGGAAGTAAGCCAGGAAGCTGTTGTTTCTGAAGATGTGGCACCAGGCCACACAGAAGAAAGTCCTATGAAAGAAGCCAGTGTAGTAGTAGCCAGTTCAGAAGATGTGGAACCAGGCCACATAGAAGATATTCAAATGGAGGATGCTCCATTTCAGGGGGAGCCTGTGATTCAAAAAGAAGCTAAAATTCAGGGGGAGCCCACAGCTAGTGCCCCTGCTGATCCATTCCAGGAAGGTGTTGTGGAAAGCACCTCTGATGGTATTGATGATGTTGATATGGAGCCAGTTGTTGGCACTGGAGATAAAGGCAAGGGTGTGGCCACAAAGATTCCACTACTTACCAGAAAGGCACACCACAGATCCAAGAAGAAGAAAATTCATGTGCAACTGAAGCCAGTAATTGAAAGATTAAATGCACAAGGGGAGATCTTATGCTCTGTACAATCTGACATATCCTCTATATTCGTTAGTCAGAGCACTAGAGCCAAGGAGATTGCAATGGTGAAAGTTGTGCTCCGGGGAATGAGAAGTGAGTTGGGTAGCCTGAAGCAATCTGTAATAGAACTTTCAGATCTTGTGAGGGCACAATTTTTCCACTCCTGCCCCTCCTGCTCCCACTCATCCAGTAGTAGAAGAACATGCAGGTGGGCCATCAGGGCTAGTTGGTGTTAAGGAATCAAGGCCATCAGGGCCAATTGATGAGGAAGTTATCCGGCCACCAGGGCCAACAGTTGAGGAGTCACGGCCACCAGGGCCATCTATTGAAGATTCAGGGCCATCAGGGCCAGTGGTTGAAGATGTTGGTAGTGGGCCATCAGGGCCAGTGCAGGCAGAGCAAGTCAGGATTGAAGATCCAGTAGAAGCTGTTGTTGTGCCCCCAGAGCCTCCTGTTTCTTCTCCTCTTAAGACTCCAGCTCCTCCTTCTCCTCCCTCCTCTTCCACTGCCCCTCCAGCACCTGAAACCTTCAAACAACCCATTCCTAAACACATCTCTTCACCTACACCATTTTCTGCTACCTCTTCTTCCTCACCTATCTCATCTACTTCTATTTTTGAGGAACCTCCTCCCATTTTTGAGAAACCTTCTGCATCATCTTCTTCAGCTGGACCCTCATCTACTAGTCCACATCTTCAGGACCATCTACACTACCTCCTCCTACTACTTTCTCCACACTCCATCCACCCCTCCTCCATCATTCATAACCTCATTCCTGAGGGTGCCCGTGTTCAAGTGAGGTCATTCAGGGCATAAAGATGAGTTCGAGAGCAATTATTTGCTCAGTCCTATCTGTTCCCTCTCATGTTCACAGGACAGGCTCTTCTAGTCTTGCTCCTAAAAAGAGAAAAATTCCTAAGGACCTTGCTCTTTCATCTGAACCTCGCTTTCCACGTCTTTGGTTCTCTCTTTCTATTGAAAATAGAAGGAGATCCATGTATTGTGAGTTCCTCCAAAAATGTACTTTTGCCACCATTTTTGGCCTCCCTCACCTCAACCTCACAGACCACTTCAAAATTGTTCTCCCTCTCTCTCCCATTGTTAAAGCTGATCAGTCCAAAATCTTTTTCATGGCTGAGTCTAAGACTAAAGACCAGTGGGCCCGGGGCCATCAATCTCTATACAGAAAATTCGTGCTTGCTAAATCTGAAAGGTTCCCTCCTAAAGACCACCCTCTCATACTGAGTGAGTGGTTTATCATTCATCATAAGAACTCCTGGGGTCCTTTCATCCCAAAGGAGATCAAGTTGATCAGGTACTTCCAAATGTTTAATGACTATCGTTATCTCCAAAATCTGCCAGAGGTTCAGCTTGGCCAATTTAGAGGAGACATCGCTCTGTTCAGAACCGAAAATCCACTCAACACCTCAATCCAAGTGGACTTTACTACCCTGAAGTTGCCAGAGATTGTGTTCTTACCTAAACTTCATTCCTTGGTCATGGACTCTGCAGTGGGTCCCATTATTTTCGAAAGGTTTGCTAGAGTAATGGGTAGAATCTCAGTCTAGAAGGGCAATCTTATTTCATTCCACATATTTTTGTTCAGGGAATATCACAGAGGAAATATCAAGTCTGATGTTCTAGCCCCTCTTTTGTCTGAATGTGAAAGGCTCTCTCCATCCGATTGGGAGAAGCACTATAATCAAGCTGCTCAGCAGCTACTTCATGTCAATCTCTCTTTGGCCAGATCAAACAAACCCACTCTATCTACTGAAGAGTTTTTTGGATCTGAACTCCATTCACCTTGTTCAGATCCTTTTGTTGTTTGGGTTGAGAGGTACAAGGTTTATGTACTAATGAAAAAGGATCTGAAGCAGCAGAAGATCTTCTACCCCATCTCCAGTGATCAATTTTTGTAGCATGCCAGCTTTGGAACCACCAGTTCTTACAAGTTTTCTCTTGGAAAGGATGAGTATGACAATTTCCTAGAAGCTCAGAGGCAGCTCCACATCCAGAGAATGGCTCCTGTTATGGGGCCTTCATACACTACGGTTTGGGGTGCATTCCAAAACTATTTTAAAGAGTAGGAACACAAGGCTTGGCCAATCATCTCTCGCCATGCCTCTCTCTTGTCCCCTGCCTTCTACATCTCTATACCCCCTCAGTAATCCAATATAGTGGTTCTTTTGGCTCCCATTTATCTTTCATCTCTTCTTTCTTTGAATCCTTACATTCTTTTTGCTTAATGACAAAAGGGGAAACAATAAAATTCTGAAATACATTCCTTAAATTTATCAAATTTATTTAAATTTATCCAGCAAATTTATTTAAGTTATTTCAACACTTTATAAGTTCATGCTATGTTTTGTCATCACCAAAAAGGGGGAGATTGATGATCAGTCCATCCCCATATAATTTTATTTATTATATGCATGTTTTTGGTGATTAACAAAACCTTAATAAATATTTTCTAACAATCTTTTCTGAAGTGTTGGCCCTTTTGGTACTGCAGCAAGCTAATCTAGAGGGGGGGGTGAATAGGTTTTCTGAAATCTGAAATAGAAACTTGAACACAAAAAATTATCACTTGAAAGTTTGGTTAGTTGAGTGTGATAAAGAGTAGCAGTGCGGAAGCAAATAAACAATCACACAGAGGACAAAAGAAATTTATCTTGGTTCGGCCCTTCCCACATGGAAGTCCTACGTCCAGTCCCCAAGCAACTTCTTGGGATTTTACTAACCAAGGGTACAGTCCCCCCTCGGACAATACAACGCCCAGCACCCCAGCTGGTCTTCTTCTCTTTCCCGGGCAAGAAGGTATCCCACTTCTTTTACAGGTCAAGAAGCCAACCTCCTGGTACAAACCCCAGTATGGTTCTGCTAGACACAAACACCTAGTTAGGTTCTACACTGTATGCAGTCCTACAGCTGGATAGAAGTCTTTCTTAGAAAAGAAAGAACAAAGCTGAGAGTTGGAACAAATGAAAACCAACTAAAAGAACTCTTAACGAAAAGACTCTCTCCCCCAGATTACAAAGATGCACACAGAGAGAGTGAAGAGAGGAGAAGGAGCTTGAAGCTTGAGGGTTTCAGATGCTTGAACACTTCTTCTTGGGCTCGGGCTCTTTCTCTCTTTTCCTTTGAGTGTATATGGAGTTGAGGTTCCTCACAGGATGTACACTCTTAAAAAATCTTCAGGAAAGCTCTTGTCTTGTTCTTCAGCCATACTTCATCTTTTATATGAGTAATTTGAGTAAATCCGTTGGAGTTCTAGCCGTTGCTCATCTTCTCTTTCTTCTGATATTTTGTGGTCTACGAGGTCTGCAAGCATAGAAGAGACTGTTTAGATAAAAGAGTGTTTCTGTCAAAAAGGTTCATACCTCTATGTTTCATGTTGCCACCCAGAAGTAGTAAGTAACCCCCTTTTTGTTGGCAGGAAAGAAGAGATCTAGAAAGATAAGCAAAAGATCTCCTGTCAGAAAGATAGAAGATTACGCAAATCAATAATATATGACTTTTTCACTAGATGCCAAAAGACACTTTGAAATATAAAGGAAATCTATGTTTAAATGATCGAATCCATGTTTGAGTGACCAAATCCATGTTTTTACAAGCGAATCCATGTTTGAGTGACCAAATCCATGTTTTTACAAGCGAATCAATGTTTGAGTGACAAAATCCATGTTTTTACAAGCGAATCCATGTGAGAGGCAAATCGATGTGTCACTTATCAAATCCTTATGAGAGCAAATCGATGTGTGAGCAAATCGATGTTTCACTTATCAAATCGATGTGAGAGACAAATTGATGTTTCACTTATCAAATCGGTGTTTGAAGCAAATCGATGTTTCACTTATCAAATCGATGTTTGAAGCAAATAGATGTTTCACTTACCAAATCGATGTGAGAGGCAAATCCATGTTTACAAACAAATCGATGTTGCAGTGAAATCCATGTTTTGAAGCAAATCGATGTGGCACTTTGTGAACTGAAATCGATGTATATTGAATAGACATCGATTTAGCTTTTTAGTGCAAATCACACAACTATAATTCCATAAATTTATATTTATTAGGAAAAATATAATATTAAATATATTTAATAATATTTAATTAATCATAAGTTTTGTTATCACAAAAATACCATAAATTTATATTTATTAGGAAAATATTATATTTTAATAATATTAATTAATCATAAATTTTGTTATCACCAAAATATAAGGGTAAAATATAGGAGTGGTTCAACAATCTCCCCCTTTTGGTGATGACAAAATTTATGAGAATTGTTTGACAAAAAAAAACTTAAAGCATAGAAAATACAGAAAATTCATAGATAATTCTCTCCCCCTTTTTGTCACTAACCAAAAAGGAAGGATCTTACCATGCATTCTCTCCCCTTTGTGAAAATTTCTTACCATTGAGGAGTTCAACAATGATTGACATTAAAAAATAACTCCCCCTTAGTCTGTGCTCCCCCTGAATGAGAGACTCCACATGAATGAGACTTGCAAATAGTTATTAGTAATACTGAAATTTTAAAATAAATAATGACTACTCTCTCTTCAAATATGAGTTGGATGAAGATCTGGCAGTCACCAATGCCTTGAGCATCCTTGATCTTGATGCTCCAAGGCTATCCTATAAATAAACTACTGAGAAGTAGGTACCCAAATGTTTTTGGGTCCTTGATGGTTAGATGCATAAAAATATCCTTTCAGGATCCATACTAGGTGCCTTGTTGTGCAGGTGTTTACTGTGTGTCCTAATTTATTGCAATGAGAACAACAATGAATATAATCTATTTTGCAGTTCTTATTGTTTTTATGATGTCTGTTTAGAATATAATTTTAGAAACCTTTTTTGTTTGATAAAGCTTGTTCATTTCAGGGGCCTTTTTCTGAGGCATTTTGGTTTCTTTTACAAATTTTAGCAAAGGATATTTTCCTGAAATTATGGCTTGTTTTCCTTTTTCCGGAGATATGTATCCAAGCCCTTGTTTATTATTTCCAGATTTTGACCCTTTTAAGCATAGGTCTAAAGATGTTTTCTCTCTAGTTAATTTTCTAACTGATTCTTTTAAATAGAGATTTTCTTCAGTTAGAGTTTTAAAATTTTCTTTTAACTCTAACTTCTCATTATTCTTACTTTTCAAATCTTTATTTAAAAGATAATTATTATCTTTACTGTCCTTTATTTTTCTAGTTGCTCCAATTTGGATTTAAGATCAGAATTGGTGTTTTCCAAGCAAGTAGTGTTGTTTTTCAGATTTTTAATTCTTTTACAACACCCTTATGTTTTTCATATAGTTCATTAAAGACTTCTTCTAAGTCTTCAGACTCTGACCCTGAATCAGTGCATGAATCAAAAAATGGGTCAGCATGTATCTCATGTAGTCCTACCATGAGGGCTAGACTTACCTGCTCTTTCTCCGACTCTGAGCTTGATAATTCTGAGCTTGTGGCCTCTTCATTTTCCCAAGCAGCCGCCATGGCTTTTCTTTTGAATTTCTTGTGCTTCTTTTTGGACTTTTCTGGTTGACCAGTCTTCTTTAGTTTAGGACAATCTGGTCTTAGATGTCCAGGTTTTCTGCATTCATAGCAGACTGGTTCTTTTTCTTTTCTTCTTTCTTTTGAATCCTTCTCGAACCATTTTACTTCTTCTTGAGAATCTTCTGAAGTTTGGATAGAACTTCATCTACATCACTATCTTCAGAACCTGCAATTTTTGAGCTAGAAGAAGAAGAAGTGGAAGGAGAAGCTGCAACTTTAAGAGCATTAGTACATTTTTTCTTTGATGAGCTCTCAGAAAGTTGCTCCATATTAATTTCATGTGTCATGAGGGAACCAATTAGCTTATCAATAGAAAACTTGGTTAGATCATGGGCTTCTTCAATAGCTGTGACCTTAGGGGTCCATGAAATAGTTAAAGACCTAAGTATTTTTCTGACAGTTTTCTCATCAGAAAGATTTTTGCCAAGTGAGCTTAGACCAACTACTATGTTCAAAAATCTATTGTACATCAGAGTTATATTTTCGTTAGGAAGCATTTTAAACTGTTCATACTGTGAAACGAAAATATATATTCTAGTTTGTTTTACTTTATATGTTCCCTCATAAGTTATCTGCAGTTTATCCAATATTTTTTTAACAGATTTACATGCAGATACTCTACTGAATTCTCTTTTAGATAAGGCGCAACATAGATAATTCTTAGCCTTAAAGTTTAAAGATAATTTAATTTTATCTGTTGCTGTAATAGCAGTAGTACCTTCAGCAGGAATAATAACATAATCACCTAACTCTATTACCTGCCACATATCAAAGTCTGTGCCTCGAATGAAGCATTCCATCCTCATCTTCCAATATTGGTAATCCTCTCCATCGAAGAATGGAGGTCTGGTGCTGATTGCCCTTCAGCAAATCCTTGAGCTGCCATGGATCTTTGCTCTAAGATCATTGGATCTTCTTTGAATGTTCAGAGACCCACTCTGATACCACTTGTTGGCCCTTTTGGTACGGCAGCAAGCTAACCTAGAGGGGGGGTGAATAGGTTTTTTGAAATCTAAAATAGAAACTTGAACAAAGAAAATTATCACTTGAAAGTTTGGTTAGTTGAGTGTAATAAAGAGTAGCAGTGTGGAAGCAAATAAACAATCACACAGAGGACAAAAGGAATTTATCCTGGTTCGGCCTTTCCCACATGGAAGTCCTACGTCCAGTCCCCAAGCAACCTCTTGGGATTTTACTAACCAAGGGTACAGTCCCCCTCAAGGACAATGCAACACCCAACACCCCAGTTGGTCTTCTTCTCTTTCCCAAGCAAGAAGGTAACCCACTTCTTTTACAGGTCAAGAAGCCAACCACCTGGTACAAACCTCAGTGTGGTTCTGCTAGACACAAACCCCTAGCTAGGTTCTATACTGTATACAGTCCTACAGCTGGACAAAAGTCTTTCTTAGAAAAGAAAGAACAAAGCTGAGAGTTGGAACAAATGAAAACCAACTAAAAGAACTCTCAGCGAAAAGACTCTCTCCCCCAGATTACAAAGATGCACATAGAGAGAGTGAAGAGAAGAGAAGGAGCTTGAAGCTTGAGGGCTTCAGATGCTTGAACACTTCTTCTTGGGCTCGGGCTCTTTCTCTCTTTTGCTTTGAGTGTATATGGAGTTGAGGTTCCTCACAGGATGTACACTATTAAAAAATCTTCAAGAAAGCTCTTGTCTTATTCTTCAGCCATACTTCATCTTTTATATGAGCAATTTGAATAAATCCGTTGGAGTTCTAGTCGTTGCTCATCTTCTCTTTCTTCTGATATTTTGTGGTCTACGAGGTCTGCAAGCATAGAAGAGAGTGTTTAGATAAAAGAGTGTTTCTGTCAAAAAGGTTCATACCTCTATGTTTCCTGTTGCCACCCAGAAGTAGTAAGTAACCCCCTTTTTGTTGGCAGGAAAGAAGAGATCTAGAAAGATAAGCAAAAGATCTCCTATCAGAAAGATAGAAGATTACGCAAATCAATAATATATGACTTTTTCACTAGATGCCAAAAGACACTTTGAAATATAAAGAAATCTATGTTTAAATGATCGAATCCATGTTTGAGTGACCAAATCCATGTTTTTACAAGCGAATCCATGTTTGAGTGACCAATCCATGTTTTTACAAAGGAATCCATGTTTGAGTGACCAAATCCATGTTTTTACAAGCGAATCCATGTTTGAGTGACCAAATCCATGTTTTTACAAGCGAATCCATGTGAGAGGCAAATCGATGTGTCACTTATCAAATCCTTATGAGAGAAAATCGATGTTTCACTTATGAAATTGATGTGAGAGACAAATCGATATTTCACTTATCAAATTGATCTTTGAAGCAAATCGATGTTTCACTTATCAAATCGATGTGAGAGGCAAATAGATGTTTCACTTATCAAATCGATGTTTCATTTATCAAATCGATGTTTGAAGCAAATCGATGTTTCACTTACCAAATCGATGTGAGAGGCAAATCCGTGTTTTCAAGTAAATCGATGTTGCAGTGAAATCCATGTTTTCAAGCAAATCGATGTGGCACTTTGTGAACTGAAATCGATATATGTTAAATGGACATCGATTAAGCTTTTTAGTGCAAATCACACAACAATAATTCCATAAATTTATATTTATTAAGAAAACATAATATTTAATAATATTTAATAATATTTAATTAATCATAAGTTTTGTTATCACCAAAATATCATAAATTTATATTTATTAGGAAAACATGATATTTTAATAATATTTAATTAATCATAAATTTTGTTATCACCAAAATATAAGGGTAAAATATAAGAGTGGTTCAACATGAAGTTCATCCACAGGAAATAAGCCAAGCAAAATCTGTAAGTTACTCTCACACACTGTTATTTACAGTTTAAAGCATTCATTCTATGTACACATCGATTTCCTTGATAGAACATCGGTTTTATAAGTGAAATAACGATTCGGTCTCTTTATTGATTTCATAGATAAGTTAAAATAACGATTTGATCACTATAATGATTCGGTAAGTTACACAATGATTTGATCATTGTAACAATTCGATAAGTCAAACAACGATTTGATCACTATAACGATTTGGTAAGTTATACAACGATTTGATCGCTGCAACGATTCGATAAGTCAAACAACGATTTGATCACTATAACAATTCGATAAGATCGTTGTAACGATTTGCTATCACTTAAACAATGATTCGCCTTTACTCAAACAACGATTTGATAGCAAATAATGATTTGATCGTAAACAACAATTTGTTTCTACTTAAACAACGATTTGCTTATACTTAAACAACGATTTGCTTGAACAACGATTTGCTTATACTTAAACAACGATTTGCATGAACAACGATTTGCTCATACTTGAACAACGATTTTCTTGAAGAACGATTTGCTCATACTTGAACAACGATTTGTTTGAAGAACGATTTGCTTATACTTGAACAACGATTTGCTTGAAGAACGATTTGCTCATACTTGAACAACGATTTGTTTGAAGAATGATTTGCTTATACTTGAACAACGATTTGCTTGAAGAATGATTTGCTCATACTTGAACAACGATTTGTTTGAAGAACGATTTGCTCATACTTGAACAACGATTTGTTTGAAGAACGATTTGTTTATACTTGAACAACGATTTTCTTGAAGAACGATTTGCTTATACTTGAACAACGATTTGCCTATACAAACGATTTCACAAGTACAACATAGATTTCATCTATACATGAATTATGATTATCACATCGATTTCATTTCACCATGGATTTCATTTATGCATGGTCTATAACATCGATTTCATGAATACATCAACTCTTTTCACAATGATTTTGGTTTGAATGAATTGTCATACATTTTTGTTATCATCTTCTCAGATAAATTTGAAAATAACTATTCTCTATAATGTTCAAACATATTTTCAAAACACTATGGAGTTCAAGTCTTCCCGCGTATATATTTGTATCTTGCACCACGTAACATTTATTGTGATTGTACACATCTCTGCATGCCACATATCTGTGTGCATTCTACACCTGTGTTTCTATAGCAAACGCTTTTTAGGGTGACAGAATGACATGTCTATTTTGGTGTACATTCTTATAGCATGACTTCTAACGTTGACTGACAGCATAGAGACAGTCTAGCTATCTGCGTGTTGGTATTTATTGTGTGCAGGTCTTTTGCCAGTACCATATCTTACAACGTTGGATAACCTAAAGTGAAAGATATCTGGATGAATCCTCTCTTTACGTATGTGTCTCCTAGAGCATTAATGACTGCAGGCTTACCTATTCCACACCTCGGACCATACAGTCTAACGTGCTTCAAACAAAGAAACAACAGACACTTCAACGGCTATATTCTCAAGTGAAGATATATAGAAGACTGATGACTCCATGAAGACATACAAGAGATACACTCTAAATTATCAAGCACTTGCGAGCATCAGCAAGAAGAGCTCACTCCTTCCAGCGAACCAATTTTTAGCTCTCAACTCTCTGTTTTTCATTTGCTTAGTCTTTGAAGAGCAAGTGTAGTTCTGAGAGATTTTCTTGTTGCAAATCTTTGTCTCTCAGATTCAGCCTCAGATCAAGCAATTTCTTATAAGCTTGGTCTAGGGGCCATTCGCCTTTTACTCACATTCTCTGTGTGTGTTCCTCTTCGGTTGTGAAGAGAAGACCTGTAGGAAATAGATGGTTGTTATTCCCTTCATTGAAGAAGGAAGACTTATTGCATCAGGTGTTGGTTTGTACCTCTTCGGGGTAGAAGAGAAGGCCAACTGCTGCCGGATGTGTAAGAGTCCTTAAGGGGGATAGTACCATTGGTTAGTGAAATCCCAAGTTGTTGCTTGGGGACTGGACGTAGGACTCCTTGGGATAGGAGGTCCGAACCAAGATAAAAATCTCCTATTGTTTGTGTGTTTGGTTATTTGTCTTCATTCTCACTAACACTAACTATCGATCCTAGTGTTTTTCTGTTAAGCGTTTTTATTGCAGGTTTTAATCTAGAAAGAATTAGCAATCCATTCACCTCCCCTCTGGGCTTGCTATCCGGGCAACAGAAATTACACATTTTTGGGGTCGTGGGAGGCTGTTCTTGAGCACCAAAGGTGGAGGAAATCACCCTTACTCGGAGCCTTCTTCCCTGCTGCGTCTGCATCGATCTGTGCAGATAACTTTTCTTGGAGTTGACCTAAAGTAGGCCAATCCTTAACCAAAACGTGCAAGGCTTATACCCCTGGAAAGAGGGTCAAGTCTAGTTCCTAATCCCACTGGTTTGCCCAATTTTCATTCAGTAGATCGGGTGTATTAAGCGTTTTCCTCCAGGCGGTCAGAATTATGGCTTTCTGGAGAGCGAATCTTATTCAACTCCAAAGGTAGGCCATCTCCATGCCAAACTCTAATTAAACTCATCCATGTTTGCATCCATATGTATAGATTATGTTCTTACTATTTTCCCCAATTTTTATCTTGAGCGTTTCACGAATTAAATCTTGCATGATCTTGGTGCTGTACTGTCGCGATTTAACCTTGACTTATCTTATAGTTTCATACCTCTCTATGGAGTCATTTTTGGACTGAGTGTTCAACATAGAACATGTTACCCTATGAGTTTAATTTCATTTGGCACTAGTTTCTCCAATTTTCATTGATTGTACTGAGAGTATGAGCCCAAACATCAACACTGTGTTAGAATCACGTAGTCAGTCACAATACATTTTATTACCCAGTCAAACGACCTTTGTTTCTCAATTATTTGTTACTTGACAAAGTATTGGAAGTACTCTAACTAACAAAGGTGGTTTCACCCGATTTGGACCATCCTAGCATTTATTTTGATATTTCAAACCCACAGGTCTCAAACCTAGTTTGAATCGGACTAGGAAAAACCCCTTATAAAGCACCCCTGGGCAGATCAGCCCTGTTTGGCCCATTTGACGTCGTTTTCGTGCGCCGTTTTCTCCTGTGCAAAGATATTTACTGTTTACATGTATTTATCAACTCATCTAAGTGTAAAATATGTTAACATAATGTTTAATTGATCTTAAGTTATTGACCATGTTCTCTATCTACCGATTATTCACATCTTGCCTTGTTACCAAACTTGCTAAATATACAATAATACTTGCTAAAATTGGTCATGCATGATTAGTGTTTTCCTAATTTAATGATACTTGCCAAGCATGAAGTTTCCATAAACGGAGTCTCTTTAACTGGAGTTTCCATAATCGGATTCACACACGCACTTGAGCGATTCTCACGCGCGGCATGCACATACACTCTAGCACGATAGGAAAGCCCCTTCTTGACTTGTGGTGAACTCTCCGTTGGATATTCCTTCTGCCGGACTAGTGATCCCTTGACCAAGGCCTCTGTAAGTCTCCTCTAACCATGGATTCCCACATGGCCGATGAGCAGGTTGTACCAATGAAGTACCCGGAAGTTAGTGTGCACGTATCTCTTCTCTCTTGGCATTCTTGACGAGATATTTCTCTCCTCATCTTGACTTTCTCGGAGTGATCGAGTATAACACATGAAACCAAGTTATTAAATATAGAATCTATGTAAATGTGTCGTTATGCTTCCAGATTGAACTCTTGACTCGATATTCCCAACGTACCCTTGAACTCTATATCATTATTGACATGACACTCTCGATAATCATTACTATTGACATGATAGTCCTGAACTTTCTCGACCACACTATCCTTATTGACACACATTGCCTTCTTGTGATACGTTCTTGAAGTACAATAATGATATTGTAGTCATGGACTCAAAACTCGTTCTTGTCACCCATGAGTCGACGGGCTCATTGGGACACATGCCAGTGTTGCGTAATACGAACCTGACTGAGGGCCTGTATCTGGTCCTGGAGATTCTGGCAAAGTCCTATCACCTATGGGTGTGATTGTCGGATTCGCCCCCGACAAAGTCTTGTTTACCCCAAGTGTTGATTGCCCAGTTTTCTCAAAGATGTTCGTTACTCTAGGAGTTGATTGTTAAGTTGATCCCCTAACAAAGTCGTGTGCCTGGCGTGGTGTGGAATCATGATTGGTGCTTGGCATGACACGTACTTGTTACACATGATAAACTTACTTGCTTGTTACCTGCTACTGTGTGCTGGTCCTTAACCCGAGTGGCTGAAGGATGTACTTGCATGAGGCACCAGTAGATCCTGCGTGATATTCTTGTGGAGTGCTCCGAGTGGGTTACTCAAAATGCTTGTTAGTGCCATCTTGTTACATGTTATCTTGCTCTTGTTCATGAAGTTATTATCTTGCTAGATCATTGTTCACAATATCTTGAACTCTTGAATACAACCTTATTGCTAGATTGATCTTTACATCTTTTGATCTCACAATCTTGCAGGATACACTACACACGTGTTACTACCGCTATTTTAATTGCATTGTACATAGCATGTTCTTACCTTCTAGCTTTTTAACTGTTAAATACTTATATCATTGCTGGAAGATGTAAATCCTACTGGGCGAGTGCGCTCATACCTGATCTCTTTAACACTTCAGGTAGTGAGGGTAAAGCTAAATGATGGGACTTGTGCATCGAGCGTGGAGTACACTTAGAGAATCCATTCTTATTTTTATTTAGATTGGTCATGAATGTAATTTCCCTTTTCTTTGAGAGATAGATGTTGAACCACTCTTATTATTTTACTCTTATATTTTGGTGATAACAAAACTTATGATTAATTAAATATTATTAAATATATTTAATATCATGTTTTCCTAATAAATATAAATTTATGGCACTATCGTTGTGTGATTTGTATTGAAAAGTCAAATCGATGTCTATTCACATCGATTTCAGTTCACAAAGTACCACATCGATTTCATAAGTGAAACATCGATTTCAATCTCACATCGATTTCATAAGTGAAACATCAATTTCAGTCTCACATCGATTTCATAACTTCAACATCGATTTTGGTCTCACATCGATTTCATAAGTGAAACAACGATTTGGTTGCTGTAACGATTCGATAAGTGAAATAACGATTTGATCGCTACAACGATTCAACATCGATTTACTCAAACAACGATTTGTTAGCAAACACCGATTTGCCCTTACTAAAAGAACGATTTGATCAAAACAACGATTTGCTTTCACTTAAACATCGATTTTATTCAAAAATTGATTTCATCAGAACATGGATTTTGTTTAAACATCGATTTCACTTAAACATCGATTTTGTCCAGACATCAACTTCATGTAAACATCAATTTCCTTTATACTCAGATGTTTCAAATGTCTTTGGCACCTAACGAAAAGTCAAATATATTTCATTTGCGTAATCTTCTATCTTTCTGACAGAAGATCTTTTTACTTATCTCTTTAGATCTCTTCTCTCCTATCAGATAAAAAGGGGCTTACCAACCACTTCTGGGTGACAGTAGGGAACATAGAGGTATGAACCTTTTTGACATAAACACTCTTTTATCTAAACACTTTCTTCTATGCTTGCAGACCTCGAAGACTATCAAATGGCTGACAGTCAGGAGAAGAAGAATAGAAAAATCAACAACAACTAGAAGAGTTCCAACGGATCTCTTCAACGGATCTATTCAAAGTCTCTCATATAAAAGATGAAGTAAGGTTAAAGAAGAAGGAAGAGAGCTTTCCTGAAGATCTTTGAAGGAGTGTATATCTTGTGAGGAACTTCAACTCCACATACACTCAAAGAAAAAGAGAGAAAGAGCCCGAGCTCAAGAAGAAGTTCTCAAGCGTCTGAAGCCTTCAAGCTCCTTCTCCTCTCTTCACTCTCTCTATCGTCATTGTAAATCTGGGGGAGAGTTTGTGGCTGAGAGCTAGAGTTCTTAGTGTTCATCTTGTAATAGCTCTTAGTCTGTTCTTTCTTTTCTAAGAAAGACTTCTATCCATCTGTAGGACTATATAGAGTTAGTCTCTTCCTGCATGAAGAGTTAGCCAGTGTAGTTGCTGACGTTTTCTGTCTAGCTGAGGGATTGTACTCAGTGTAGAACCTAGCTGAGGGTTTAAGTCTAGCAGAACCGCACTGGGGTTTGTACCAGGAGGTTGGCTTCTTAACCTGTAAGTGATGAACTGTCCATCCCCATGTACTTTTAAATTAATTACTTGCCTATTTTGGTGATAAACAAAACACTGTCAAAAGTTTCTCTAACCTTGTTTATCTAGCCATAAGCACAGGAATTACCCAAAGAAAGTCAAGCATTTGTGGTAAGTCTTACATACATCTTTTTTCAGAAGAGCCATAATAATTCCTTCATTAACTATAACGATTTCCTCTCTAGAACAACGATTTACTTGAAAGATTGAATAACCTTGCTATGTCAAATAAGTTATCGTAACGACTTCTTCAGAAGTTATAACGACTTGCTCATTATAACGACTCTGTAAGTTATCGTAACGACTTCTTCAGAAGTTATAACGACTTGCTCATTATAACGACTCTGTAAGTTATCGTAACGACTTCTTCGGAAGTTATAACGACTTGCTCATTATAACGACTCTGTAAGTTATCGTAACGACTTCTTCAGAAGTTATAACGACTTGCTCATTATAACGACTCTGTAAGTTATCGTAACGACTTCTTCAGAAGTTATAACGACTTGCTCATTATAACGACTCTGTAAGTTATCGTAACGACTTCTTTAGAAGTTATAACGACTTGCTCATTATAACGACTCTGTAAGTTATCGTAACGATTTCTTTAGAAAGTTATAACGACTTGCTCGTCATAACGACTATGTAAGTTGTCGTAATGATTTCTTTAGAAAGTTATAACGACTTGCTCGTCATAACGATTTCTTTTGAGAGCTACAACGACTTGCCATGTTTCATAACGATTCTTTTATCATCTGTTATAGAACGACTTGGTTGTGGTAACGATTTCATAAGTTATCATAACGACTTCTTATCAGTCTACAGCAACTTGATCATAACGATTCTATCAGATTTTCACAACGACTGCATAAGTCATGTTTCCATTAATTAAATGTTTTTTCCTTGATTTAATCTACGTTGAATAGTCAAAGTCACATCTCGTCTGATTGACTGCCATGCATTTAATAAAGACTGAACGTATCTCTGCATGGACACAGAACATATCTTCCATTCTCGTGTATTCTCTGCATGCATCTTTTAGAACGATAAAGTATTACTACTATATTTGTGTCTATCTGCTTTGACGTTGATTGACATCTGGAGATAGTATAGCTGTCTACCATTAAAGCTCAACCTTGCAGAACCTTAAGGATGTACTATCCTACAACAACGGACACAGAAGGAACTACAAGCAAACTCAGAAGATCTTATCTCTTTGCGTGCTCCAAAGAACAAAAGACTGTTGACAGGAAGCTTCCACAAAACCTTCAGTCTAACGTACACCAAAGCTGTGAGACAACGGTCATCTCCTTGTCCTCATTCAAATCGGAGATACAAATACAAGATGAAGCTCGGAAGACAAAGAGTGAGAGAATTCAATTCATATTGAAGAGCGGCTAGAACTCTGCAGTTTTCAAGTCTTCGAATTTTTCTCTAGAGCCAGAAATTCACTCTTTTCGATCTTGGCTCTTAGCTCCCTGTGCTGTGAGAAGAAAAATTAAGGAAGAGCTAGTTTAGTTCTGAGAGAGTGCACTTTGTGTAGATCTTCGTCTCTCAGTGCTTGTAGCTTCAGATTGAGTTTTGTAAAAGCTTGATCTAGGGGCTAGTCTTTTTCTCTCAAGAATTTTCCTGTGTTATTCCCTTCGTGTGTGAAGGAAGACCTGGTGGTTTCCAGGGTGGTGTTTTTTCCCTTCGTGCGTGAAGGAAGACCTGGTGTTACCAGGGTGTTGTGTTCCCTTCAGGGTGAAGGAAGACCAGCTGAGCTGGGTGGTTGTTTTTGTCCATAGGGGACTGTACCCTAGTTAGTGAAATCCTGAGGGTTGCTCAGGGACTGGACGTAGGACTCCTAAGGAGAGGAGATCCGAACCAGGATAAATCTGTGTGTTGTGTGATTGTCTTCTTTGTGTGATTGTTGTTTTACTAACCATTACTAATCCCCTTCAAGAACTCTTTATGTTTGTTTGAGTTCAGGCTTTTATCTGATAAACTTTTAAAGACCCATTCACCCCCCCCCCTTTGGCTTAGCCAACCGGGCAACAGTAAGAGAAGTGGGCTGTCTTCTTGCCCGAGAAAGAGAAGAAGACCAGCTGGGGTGCCGGGTGTTGTACTGTCCGTAAGGGGGACTGTACCCTTGGTTAGTAAAATCCCAACAGGTTGCTTGGGGACTAGACGTAGGACTTCCATGTGGGAAGGGCCGAACCAGGATAAATTTCTTGTGTCCTTTGTGTGATTGTTTATTTGCTTCCGCACCACTACTCTTTATCACACTTAACTAACCAAACTTTCAAGTGATAATTTTATGTGTCTTAAGTTTCTATTTCAGATTTCAGAAAAACCTATTCACCCCCCCCCCCCCAAGTTAGCTTGCTACCGTATCAAAAGGGCCAACAATAGATAGATTGGTGAGCAAGGAGTGTTTCATTTGACATTGGAGGTTGTAATATTCATTTTGATAAATAAAGGAAGAAAATTCGATTATTGTATTGTGGGCCCTATTTGTAAAAGCTATTAGTCTATAGCTTCTGAATGCTTGCTTGTTCATCGTGTCTCCTAATTTATTCCACTGCTAAAAC